>CM062809.1:18253968-18884819 GCA_031772625.1 Pinus tabuliformis
ACTGCTCATACCCATAATATTTCAGAACAACTGAGTATTGAATCCCCTGAAGTCCAGTCTCTAATCCAGAAACTTCTGACCTTCTCCATCTCACCCATAGAAATCTGAGATATCAGAAAGCAGTGCGACTTCGCAGTTTAACCTCACTCATCCTCTTACCAGACTTCAGAGCGAAAAACTTGGTATTGAACCCACTGAGTTTCCTTTACCAAAAGGAAAAGGCCAAGAGAAACACTGAAGGATCTGATAGTGGAGATTTTTCTTCCACATCCTCCATTTCATTCCTCATCTGCAAAGTCGACCATCCACTCCTCCATTACAGATTGTCGTTCATCAGGGAATAGGAGCTCAATATCCCAACCTGGTCACTCTTCATTTTTGATACCTCCTCAAATATCTGGAACCCCGACAGTAGTACCAACCCCTGTTGTTAGCACAATGGCAGATCCATGGACTAGGCCAGGTGCAGTTAACATGCCTGGACCATTACATAATCTCCCAGATGCTCCCGAAAAATGGTTGCCTAATTTAATCCAGACAATGGAACCCAAGCTGAAGAACATATTAACAATTTTATGTTAGCAGTCAACTTGAAAGGAGTGACAGAGCAGGATGTCGTTGTAAGACTGTTTCCCTACACTTTACAAGGATCAGCAGGATCCTGGTATTTTTCCTTACCTTCTGGTTTAATTACCAGTTGGAACACATGCCAAGAGGAGTTTCTTACCAAGTATGGAGACGATAGGTCCTTAGCTACTTTAATAAATGATCTCTCCAACTTAAGAATAGAGCATAGGGAACTAATAAAAGAGTTTAATGCTAGATTTAATAAACTCCTGAATAAAATCCCTACTGACTCTAAACCAAGTGAACAAATCAGAAGCGAATGGTATATTACTGCCTTACCTGCCAACATAGCTATTTTTGTAGACAGGGCTGGCAAACCTACCTTAGCTGAAAACATGAAAGAAGCACTTGCTGTTGAAAAGCGCATTAATGCTCTTGAGAAGAAAGCTGCTCTTGAAGACCGAAAAGTTAAAAAAGTCTCGTTTAAAGATGATTCCAAGAAGAAAACCCCAAAGGACCCCTATGATATGGAGGGTTTACAAAGGTCCTTAAAACATTGTCTAATGAAATGGTTGATATCAAGAAACAGGTGGCTGAAACCTCACAGAAAACCATTTAGAACTTTCAAGAAAACAGAGTCAAAGCCACCCAATGTTATATCAAATGCAGACTCAGACCAAGAAGAAGAGGAGGTGAAACAATTGAACAGACCGATGATGAAGAAGAAGTAGTTGAGTGCCATGGAATGTGGGATTTATACTCCCAAATTCTGATACTGAGAATGAAGAAGAAGCCTTCCGGTTACTACAGAAGTAGAAGCGCTTCTGAACCTACTCAAACAAAAAAGAGGAGTGCAGGTGCTGCCACACCAAAGAAAAAGTTCCTTCCAAAGAAATCTCCGGTAGCATCCCTCAAAACAGCCTCCAATTTCTAATTCTCCTTCAACATCAAAAACACTAGTGGTATCTGACCATATGGAGTATAATATTGTCGATGATATGAAAAAGACCAAGGCAAACATAACTATGTTTGAGCTAGGTAAATTAAAACATCAGCAAAAACTGCTCCTAAGGGAATTTAACGCTGTTCCTTCTTCCCCTCTTCCCAGTTCAAAAGCTGCTAATGATTCAGGACAACCCCCTCCAGATATGGTCGAGGCTACCGATTCGGTTCTGATTGGAGATAGATCCAATTCCCATACCCCACCTTTTTTGCTCACCTATGAAATCTATAATCGAAATCTGCATAACTGTCTAATTGATTCAGGGGCTTCATCCAATATTATGCCAGCTTCAGTTTGTTCTAAGCTGAACATAGAACCCCAGAAATCAGCCATCCACATTGTACAGTTAGACAGAACCAAAGTTCAGGTCATAGGAGAAATTAATTCCGTGACTATCAGGTTGTCTGCTGATCCCAGAATAGTACAGAGAATAGACATTTTGATAGCCGACATACCTGAATTTTACGGTTTAATTTTGAGCAGAGACTGGTCTGAGAAACTACATGGATACATTTCCACCGATTGGTCACATATGTGGCTCCCCTACAAGGGTAAGCCAAATCAAATAAGGATCGACCGTGAGAAGCATATGACTCATACAGTAACCGATTTCGAACAGGAAAACCAGCCGGTGGCTTTCAACAATAACATTTTGGGAAATTATTCTTCACAATCATTTTTGGCAATTTTATTGCCCAATCTTCCCCTTTTCAAGTTAATCATTGTACATCTCAAAGTAGAAAATTTTTCACAATCAAATTTATCCAAATGTTTTAATGTAGATCAAAAGGATGTAGATATTTCTGATTCGCCTTTATTTTGGTCTTTGTACTTTGATGGCTCTAAGTCCAGTGAAGGCTCAGGAGCAGGTTGCATCTTGGTTAGTCCAAAAGGCGAAAAGACAATGCTTTCTTGTAGATTAGAATTTGAATGCACCAACAATACCGCCGAATACGAAGCATTACTTCAGGGATTATATAAGGCAATTGACCTTAAAGTCCAATATTTAAAAGTTTCGGCGATAGTGAGATCATTGTTAAACAGGTAAGGAATACAATCCATTGCCTCTCAAGCCACCTTAAGCATTATCAAACGCTAGTGCAAGATCTCACTTCCCATTTCTCTGCATTCAATATTTTATCAATCCCAAGATCGCAAAACTCAGCAGCTGATTTACTAGCCAACGTAGCTTCCAAGCTTCTCCCTTCCGAAGACTATAGTCTTGATAGATTTTCTGTAGAGTTAATTTTTAGACCTTCAGTTCCTGATAACATCACTAACTGGAGGGTTTTCAACCATGACGAGGATATTCTGCAATTTTTGACCTCTGAAAAATCCTATGATAATCAAATCATTGAAGAGGAAGAGCATGATTCTCAAATGAAGCAAAAGTCTCAAGATAACGTTATTCCTAAACCTGTGGTAAAGCTCGAAGACCTTTATGACATTAAAGATAGGTTTAAACCTGTAATTAATGCTAAACTCCAGAGCTCTACTCTTAGGTTTGAATTGATTAATTTAGGAACGGCTCAAATTCCTCAGAATGTAAATTTAGGATTAGGACTCTCTACAATAGAAAAGGAAGCATTTATCAAACTTTTAAGAAAAAACAAACAAGTTTTTGCTTGGAAGTATGATGACCTTAAAAACATATGATACATCTATCATACAACACACTATCCCTATGCTTCCCGATCAAAACCCAGTCAACAGAAGTTAAGGAAAAATTCATCCAAATTTGGAGAGCCAGATAAAGTCGGAACTTAATAAGCTTTTAAAAGCTAAGATTATTTTTCCTGTCCGACACTCAAACTGGGTCTCCAATATGGTACCCGTCAGGAAGAAAAACGGCGACATCAGAATCTGTATTGATTTCAGAAATTTAAATAAGGCAAGCTTAAAGGATAACTTTCCTCTGCCTACCATGGAACAAATCCTTCAATCGGTAGCAGGATCTGAATTGATGTCTTTTCTGGATGGTTTCTCAGGATACAATCAAGTACTGGTCCACCCTGATGACCAATTAAAAACTACATTCAGAACAAAATGGGGAACTTACGCATATCAAAAGATGCCTTTCGGACTCATAAATGCAGGAGCGACATTTCAAAGAGCTATGGATACAGCCTTTAGAGGGTTAATTAACCGAACAGTAGTTGTCTACCTCGATGACATTACTGTATATTCTAAAAAGAGATATAATCACTTGCATGATTTGAATCAGATTTTTCAACGATGCAAACACATATGGTATCTCTCTTAACCCGAAAAAGTCTTTTTTCGCCTCAACCAAGGCAAGCTCTTAGGGTTTATTGTATCTAAGGATGGCATTTATGTAGATCCTGAGCGAATTACGGAAATTTCTGAAATTCCGTTTCCACACAATAAAAAATCGATGCAGTCATTTTTAGGACAAATTAATTTCGTTAAGAGATTTGTTCCAGATTTTTCACAATTGTACTACCACTGCAAAAGATGATTAAAAAGAATTCAACCTTCAGATGGGGACTAGAAGAAAAGCAAGCTTTTCATGATATTAAACAATCCATAATCAATGTCCCAGCCCTGAATACTCCAAATCTTTCTAATCATTTTACATTATATACTATTGCATCCGACTTATCTTACGCAGCAGTACTAACTCAGTTGAATGATGATAATTTGGAAGCGCCCATTTCGTTCTTCAGTTCTAATTTCCAAGGCGCCGAATTGAATTATTCAGAAATTGAGAAACAAGCTTTTGCTGTCTTTAAAGCAGTCAAACATTATCGACCCTTTCTTCTTAAAACCCATACTAAAGTGATAGTTCCTTTCTCAGCAGTTAGGCAACTATTAATTCAAAAAGAATTGGGAGAAAAGAGGGCAAACTGGGTCGCAGCTCTCCAAGAATATGATCTAGAAATAAAGCCAGCGAAATTTGTTAAAGGTCAAGGTTTTTGCAGGATCTTAGCAGGAGCATCAAACATTCCTGAATCAGGTGATACAGAGCAAAATCAAGAAGTCAATCAGCTAAGTATACCGGATTCCGAATCTCAATATTCAGATCTAATCTTTTATTTAAAGAATGGTTATGCACCTACCAATTTGTCCTACAAAATAAGAGAGCCATTAGATTGAAAGCTAAAAGTTTTTCTCTTATTAACGATGTGCTCTTCAGAAGAAACTATGATTCTGTATTACTAAGATGCCTTGAGAAACCTGAAGCTCAAAAGGTTTTGCAGGAGCTACACGATGGACCGGCAGGAGGACACTTTGGAGCTGATACAACAGCTCATAAAGTAATTCATGCCGGATATTACTGGCCTACTTTGTTTAAGGATGCTCATGAATATGTAAGGAAATGCATTAAGTGCCAAACTGCCAGTGGAAGACAACGAAAGCCAGCTTTCCCTTTACAACCAATCAACATTGAACAACCTTTTGAACAATGGGGATTGGACATCATTGGAGAAATAAATCCTTCATCTTCCAAGCAACACAAGTATATCCTTACAGCAACTGATTACTTTACAAAGTGGGTAGAAGCAGTTCCATTAAAGACGACAACAAATCGGAAGCAATCATCGAATTTATAGATCAATTCATCGTAACCAGGTTTGGTGTTCCAAACGCTCTTGTCTTTGATAATGCTTCTTACTTCTCAGGCAATGCAATGATTGATTTCGCTATCAAAAGAGGATTCAAATTAAAATATTCTGCCAACTATTACCCTCAGGGCAACGGTCTAGCAGAATCAACTAATAAAAATCTAATCAAAATCATTAAGCGAACAATCGAAGAAAATCATAAGAACTGGCACAAATCCTTGGTATTTGCATTATGGGCCGATAGAATTACACAGAAAGCTTCCATAGGGACCTCTCCTTTTAATCTTGTTTATGGAAAAGAAGCAGTTGTACCAACCAATCTTCTTCTCCCATCTTTAGCCCTAGTGCAATTTATAGACGAAACTCCTTCTTCTTCTATACAGTTTAGACATGATCAAATACTCAAACTTGAAGAAGAAAGGAACAAAGCCAAGGTTACACATGCAAGACATCAGAAAGTCATTAAAACAGCTTTCGATCTAGCCTCATCCAGCCCTAGACAATTTGAAGTCGGAGATCTAGTCCTGAAATGGGACAAAGCCCACGAAGACAAAGGTAAACATTCCAAATTCCAAAAACTGTGGCTGGGACCATTTCAGATTTGTGAAAAAGTAGGCCATTCTACATTCATACTTCAAAATCTATCAGGGGTGAGAGATTCTCTCCCTGTCAATGGTCTAATTCTGAAGAAATTCTTTAACTGAGGAGGTAACCCCTTCTCTTTCTAGCTTATTAGTTTTTCATAGTTTGTAGGATTTGTAGGAATAAGAATGTGGGACATTCCCATTGACCTTTCGCTGTAAATAAAAGCTGTCTCGCCATAGTAATATTAATATTTACTTTCTCAAAAAATAGCATCTTGAACCAAGAGAGATCATTTCTAGGAAATTAGATGTCTTTTTATTCTAAGCATTACAGACTCACCTTTGCAAATTTCACTCTAAACAAAGATCTATGAATCATCTTGAGTGGTTGAAATTAGTCCCCAAAGGTTATCTATACAAAAATAGGGGCTAATTCATCTTCAGCATCTTCAACTCTTAAACCTGTCATCCATTTATTCTTAACAAGATAATTGTTCATCCCATTCACCAACAGTTTTTGATGACTCAGAGTGTAATTCTAAAATATAAAGGATTAAAGATAAGAGGTCTTATCACAAGCCTGCTTACCATGTTCATAGGAAAATAATTTAACTGACATTACCAAAACTGCATACCAAACAGGGTAATGGCTTGAAATCTCAAGACAAGGGGTCTCATCACGAGCCAGCTTGTTCAGTTTAATTACTACCCGTGAATGGCATTGTCACCTATCTGGCCACCAAACCAGGACAATGGCTTTTATCTTAAACAAAAAAAAAAAAAAAAGGAATGAAATTCAAAAAATACGAGAATATCTTTTGAATTCATTCTGTTTAGTCACACTCTGAGGTGAATGGAACAATGGACAAGAACATGGTTAAAAGGTAACCCTGCCGAGACTATAAACGTTTGCTGGCAGCAGAGGCTCTACCTGTGACAGAGGAGTTTATTTTAAAAGCTGATATGGAAAAGTTTTCTATTTTTACTCTTACAAACCAATAAGGACTTATTTACTACTCGAAGTGCATTTATAAAAAGAGGAAGTTTAATGAAGGAACCTGTTTTATTTAGAATCAATAGATGTCTAGTTATATTAGAAATTCCTTTCTTTTATGAAGATTCTATTTGAGAAAATGTAAATATAATTGTTAATTCAGAGATAACTGGTTCTTCCAGCGAATCGCCAATTGTTGTGCCCTACAACAACCCCCCATTTCATAACAATTTTATCACAAACAAGTTACATATGAAATGGGTCCCTTTTAAAATTTTTAATTGGCATTAATAAACCTGCTCAAATAAGGTATGATAATCAAATGAATTTAGGAAAAAACCCTTATTGAGCAAAGTGTTAAGCAATTTTTGGTTAAGTCCAAAGGTGTAATCGCATGTTCGGTTGCCATCTTGGTTTTTCCCGATGCGATATCGCTATCGGCCATCGGCAATAGCAAATGCACACACAAAAGGGCACATGCCTTTTCCCCGATGCGACGCGATATCGGCGATCGGCTATCGGCATGCCACTATGTCGTGTGGAAAACATTCTAACACTCCGGCCCGATGTGATATCGGCTATCGGCATTCGGTAAAAGCAATTGACTCACATTTGGGGTTATGTTCGCGCACCGAATGCGATACAGCAATCGGCGTTCGCTTGAAAACTTTCCCAAACGATAACGCCACACACACATTTCCGATGCGATATGATGACGCATAATGATGACCTTAGTTTCAAAAGGTGATTATTTCAAAGCATTAAAGTTATATTTAAATCGATTTGACAAAATCACAGATTTCAAAAAGCCGTTAAATAAAGGGATAAGGTAATGCATGCGTATTTAAAAGCCTTGCCCCTTCGAATTAACGAACAACTACGATTAGACCTTTGAAGGATCTGTTACACGCTTTAAGGAGTCATTCGGTTTAATAACTTAAGTAATGGTCATTTATGAAGCTGAAGGCCGTAAAATCACCATCATTACATCTACGGCGCCTGCTCAAATCATTAAATCCGCAGCCTCTTTTTAGAATAATCTCGCCATGCTTCAAATCATATATGTATCCCGTTATGGATTATCATTGTTATTTCTTTGTTACGGTTTCTATTGCACTTGTGTAGAATTCGACTGACGAGAGAAGTCTGAATATGATGGGGAAGAAGTCCAAGAAGATGGCAGGTTCTACTGCGATACCCGCCTCAGGCCAAGCTGCTACACCGTCAAGGAAGGGCTTAATCTCAGATACTACATGCACTGGTCTTACTGGTACTACATGGCAAGGGACATACAATTTGCTAGAAGGAGAACAACCAGAAGTAACAGTAGCGGAGGCAAGTGTAGATGAATTAAGAAAGTCTGAGGCAACTCTTAAAGATTTGGCGGACTCTTTTCTGCACAGAATAGCAGCCAGGGAACAAGTCCTGCCTTATACTGACGTGGTGCGTTGGGCAATTGAAGAAGTTCCTCTCACTAATAGGACCTTCGTTTCTAAGGATAGAAGGATTTTCGGCTCCTTCAAGCCCGAAGACTTAAGACAAATGTATCATCTGCCCAATCCCGAGCAAGTCTATAACAGAGCATTTGTGGAAAAATTTGCCAGAGAGAATGAATCACCAGCCGAACCTCTACGAGAGTGGAGGCAAAATCCAGCAAAACACAAACAAGATATGTCGGGTAAGTACTCCAATGCTTCTCTGGCTTCACCTTACTGCTATGCTGGAATTATGATGTGTAGATTATGGGGACTTCACGATTCTGCAAATATCCATGTTGATATGGTTCCCTTGATGGAAGCGGCTGTTAATAGTATAATTATGGATTGGGCCACTATCCTGTCCGATAAGTTGGTCTTAGCTATTCGCGAGTTTAGGGCCAAAACCAGAGTCAGTGAGAGGAAAGTCCAACCTTTTTACTATTCTGCATATATTATGGATGCCCTTTGTTTTAATTCTGAGTTCCCTGTCCTTGGTTGGAGATGGACAACCCATGACCCAACACCTATTCATTTATATCATCGTAAATTGTGGAAACCTTCTCACAAAGACCATTTATACCAAATTTGCAATGGTTTTATGGTTCCCGTTCATCATTCTATTTTTGACAGACCTATCCCTAGGATTTCCTATGAAGCCTCTTTTGACCTGCCAGCCGTAGCCCATTGGTTCGGCGAGGAATGTTTTTCTTATATCAGAGTTTTTGGAAGCAAGGCCAGGCCACATGTTCTTCCCATATACATCCCAGACAAACTGTTGGCCCGAGAAATTTCTTATCAGATAATGTCTGAAGGTGTTACCCAAACTCTCAAAGAGGAGAAGAAGAGAGGATGGCCATCGTTTCCTTTAAGAATTGGAGTTTATACGCTGCTAAATTATAGACATGCAGAAAAGGAAGCAGCAAAACTCCAAATGCTATCTCTAGTTTCTATTCCCAACAGACTCTATGACCCGAACAAGGCTGCTTTCACTGCCTTGGAACAGGCTAAGCTGACAAAGGTGGTTCATCAAGAAGACCAGTTTGACGACCTGTTCATGGGTGCCGATTCAATAAGCCAAGTCGAACAATTTGCTGCAATGAGATATGGAGATATGGAATTAACTGAATTTAATAGACTTAGAAAGCAAAGGTTGCAAACTTTGCCTCTAAAGCTATTATCTACGACCCCAACTTCATCCTCAAGCGAGCCTGATCAGCCAGAGACAAATGTACCTCCCGTTACAATTAGAGAACAGGAGGAAAGCCAAAGAAAACTACAGGCAGAAAGGCAGCAAAAAGCACAAATTGAACAAGAGCAGAGAAGGCAAAGGGAGATAGAAGAAAAGAGAAAGCAAAGGGAGATAGAAGAAAAGAGAAAACAAGAGGAAGAAGAAAAGATAAGGAAAGAACTGGAAGATAGGCAGAAAAAGGAATTGGAGGAACAGCAACGGAGAATACAAGAGGAGCAACAGCAGAAGGCATTCGAAGAACAGCAGAAGGTTGAAAAGGAAAAAGAACAGAGTAAGCAAATCTCTGTCGATACTGAATTAATTGAAGAATGGAACCAATTTGATTCCATTATAAGTCGTAAAGAAGCCTCCAAAGACTCAGATGTCTTAAAGACTCCCGATATTACTGTTTCTCCGGTTCTTGAAGGAACCAGCGGCCCACCCACAATACAGAGTGTTGAAGAAGTTATTCAGGATCCATCAGGTCAAGTTGATCTTCAGGTAGAGGAAATTCCTCCTCTAGACATTTTCTACAGCCCTAAGCATAAAGCCGTTGTAAGGCGCTCAAGGAAGAGACGAAGGCTTGATCAACTTTCTGTCTCGAATGAGCAAACAGTCACGGGCAATGTCGTCTGGAAGGGAGAATTAAGTCCCTCTGAAGATTTAACAAAGCTGTCGCAATTTGCGGGAGCTTATTCGGCAGCAACCATTGACAAAGCATCCGAAGTGAGTCTTCTTTTGAAGACTAAAGACATGAGGTATATGCATTGCAAGCAGAAGTGATAGAGGCAAAGAATAAAGCGACACAGGCGGAAGAACAATTGCTGGCTCAACAACAAGAAAATCATTTGTTAATCCAGCAAATTGAAAACTAAGGATAGACCAAAGTGACATTAAAGCACGAGAATTAGCAGAGGCATTATCACAGTTGGAAGCATCAAATGCGCTGTTAATGAAATCAAAAGAAGATCAAATAGCTCAGCTCTCAGCACAACTTGAAGGTATTAAAAGCGCCAAGAGCATTGAAGATTTCAGAACAGAGGCAACTCTGATAAACAGCGCTTTAATATCTCAGATTAGACTTCTGTGCCGACAGCTAGTTGAGGCTGAGTCACTTTGTGATATATCTACAGCAAGGACGAACTTGGATCAGGCCGAAGATGAGATAATAGAATATATTGAGTGGCAAGATACTCCAGAAGGGCAAGCTGCTAATTTAGCCCGAATCAGTGAAACATACAAGAATATACTTTTCATGGAATGGGAAACACAGGTAATGAAGGCAGAGAGGGCAGCATCCAGATGCAGAACAATTTCCACGAACATGATCAATATAGTCAATGATACATTGTATCTGGCTAATATGATTTCACAATGCACACCTGGAAACATAGCAACCGCAAATATGCTAGAACATAAGAATTATCTTAAGCTAGAAGAGCAAGGGCGGTTAATTGCTGGAGTAAATACCTTGACCTCCGATGCATACTGGCTTTTCTTGATTAAACCGCATTCTCAAAGGTCGGCTCTCAACTGTCTAACCGACGCTTTACAATACCTGATTGCCGATTTCCAGGATGCCACATATGATGCACAGCTGACTTCTCGCCTTAATACTCCGCCTGAGGTAGAGCCAATGCTGGCTATATGTCAGCGAAAGAATAAAGGCAAAGAGACAGCTGACTGAAGCATCGCCGCCGACTGCCGATTCACCCAAATTACAAGATGATATTTGTTGATGCCGATTTCTTAGTTTTCAGTTTTTAGATATTTAATAGTTAGATTAGAATAGTATTTATAGACCCTTTCATTGTTTTGGAAAGGGTCGTAAAATTTTGTAAAAGACTAAAAGGCTGAAGTTTGCACTATTGTGCTTCAGTTTATATTCTTTTTGAAACTCGACCACCGGTCCTTAATTTTACTTGGAATGCTGTTTAAGTAAATTGTGCACTATTGTCGTTTGCTTGGAATGCTTTCTGGTTGGAAGGAAGGACTGCTACATAGTGATTAATACATTGGATTGATCAAACAGCTTGCATGGTACTATTATCTGTATCTGTTCTCTTTTCAATTATATCAATTGCTGTGTTATTACTTTGCTGTTATTGAATACATGTATGTAATACAACAACAGGTCTTTATTTCATATCACTATTGAATGTTTAGAGATTTGTTATCTTCCACCCATGTATGTATCAATGATATAAATATCGGAGTACAGTAATTCGCTATTATAGCTCTGCGTAACTACTTACGCAGAGCAATCTCAAATGATTAAACATCTATGCTTGTTGTTAGTGTCGTCTATATGCCTGTCATTAAGCATAGTTCATTAAACGCTGTACTGTCCGAATTGATAAGTCCCGGGATTAGTTTATAGTTTTGGTATTTCTTTTATAGTTTAGTTATTTTTGTTTATTATCATTTCATATTTTAAATCATCCATCCATCCCGTTTACTTATGATCTTTGGGAAACTGGTCCCGTTATCCCCAGTCGGAGCCACTATTCCAAACGGAAAAGGAGCTGCACTAAGTTCCGGACCGGGTGGTTTCCCCGATGTTGTTGCAACGAATTTCGGGGCATCAACATTTTTGGCGCTAGAAGGAGGGCCATCAACTGTGAATGGCAAGTAGGTCCAACCCCACAAACCATTCTAAGAGTAATTCCCCCTCCAAACCATCTTCTCCTTCTCAATCACATGCTGGTTTACCAGCACATGATCAAAGAATAGAAGAATCAACCACCACTGCTCATACCCATAATATTTCAGAACAACTGAGTCTTGAATCCCCTGAAGTCCAGTCTCTAATCCAGAAACTTCAGACCTTCTCCATCTCACCACAGAAATCTGAGATATCAGAAAGCAGTGCGACTTCGCAGTTTAACCTCACTCATCCTCTTACCAGACTTCAGAGCGAAAAACTTGGTATTGAACCCATTGAGTTTCCTTTACCCAAAAGGAAAAGGCCAAAGAGAAACACTGAAGGATCTGATAGTGGAGATTTTTCTTCCACATCCTCCATTTCATCTCCTCATCTGCAAAGTCGACCATCCACTCCTCCATTACAGATTGTCGTTCATCAGGGAATAGGAGCTCCCATATCCCAACCTGGTCACTCTTCATTTTTGATACCTCCTCAAATATCTGGAACCCCGACAGTAGTACCAACCCCTGTTGTTAGCACAATGGCAGATCCATGGACTAGGCCAGGTGCAGTTAACATGCCTGGACCATTACATAATCTCCCAGATGCTCCCGAAAAATGGTTGCCTAAATTTAATCCAGACAATGGAACCCAAGCTGAAGAACATATTAACAATTTTATGTTAGCAGTCAACTTGAAAGGAGTGACAGAGCAGGATGTCGTTGTAAGACTGTTTCCCTACACTTTACAAGGATCAGCAGGATCCTGGTATTTTTCCTTACCTTCTGGTTTAATTACCAGTTGGAACACATGCCAAGAGGAGTTTCTTACCAAGTATGGAGACGATAGGTCCTTAGCTACTTTAATAAATGATCTCTCCAACTTAAGAATAGAGCATAGGGAACTAATAAAAGAGTTTAATGCTAGATTTAATAAACTCCTGAATAAAATCCCTACTGACTCTAAACCAAGTGAACAAATCAGAAGCGAATGGTATATTACTGCCTTACCTGCCAACATAGCTATTTTTGTAGACAGGGCTGGCAAACCTACCTTAGCTGAAAACATGAAAGAAGCACTTGCTGTTGAAAAGCGCATTAATGCTCTTGAGAAGAAAGCTGCTCTTGAAGACCGAAAAGTTAAAAAAGTCTCGTTTAAAGATGATTCCAAGAAGAAAACCCCAAAGGACCCCTATGATATGGAGGGTTTACAAAAGGTCCTTAAAACATTGTCTAATGAAATGGTTGATATCAAGAAACAGGTGGCTGAAACCTCCAACAGAAAACCATTTAGAACTTTCAAGAAAACAGAGTCAAAGCCACCCAATGTTATATCAAATGCAGACTCAGACCAAGAAGAAGAGGAAGGTGAAACAATTGAACAGACCGATGATGAAGAAGAACTAGTTGAGTGCCATGGAATGTGGGATTTTATACTCCCAAATTCTGATACTGAGAATGAAGAAGAAGCCTTTCCGGTTACTACAAGAAGTAGAAGCGCTTCTGAACCTACTCAAACAAAAAAGAGGAGTGCAGGTGCTGCCACACCAAAAGAAAAAGTCCTTCCAAAGAAATCTCCGGTAGCATCCCCTCAAAACCAGCCTCCAATTTCTAATTCTCCTTCAACATCCAAAACACTAGTGGTATCTGACCATATGGAGTATAATATTGTCGATGATATGAAAAAGACCAAGGCAAACATAACTATGTTTGAGCTAGGTAAATTAAAACATCAGCAAAAACTGCTCCTAAGGGAATTTAACGCTGTTCCTTCTTCCCCTCTTCCCAGTTCAAAAGCTGCTAATGATTCAGGACAACCCCCTCCAGATATGGTCGAGGCTACCGATTCGGTTCTGATTGGAGATAGATCCAATTCCCATACCCCACCTTTTTTGCTCACCTATGAAATCTATAATCGAAATCTGCATAACTGTCTAATTGATTCAGGGGCTTCATCCAATATTATGCCAGCTTCAGTTTGTTCTAAGCTGAACATAGAACCCCAGAAATCAGCCATCCACATTGTACAGTTAGACAGAACCAAAGTTCAGGTCATAGGAGAAATTAATTCCGTGACTATCAGGTTGTCTGCTGATCCCAGAATAGTACAGAGAATAGACATTTTGATAGCCGACATACCTGAATTTTACGGTTTAATTTTGAGCAGAGACTGGTCTGAGAAACTACATGGATACATTTCCACCGATTGGTCACATATGTGGCTCCCCTACAAGGGTAAGCCAAATCAAATAAGGATCGACCGTGAGAAGCATATGACTCATACAGTAACCGATTTCGAACAAGAAAACCAGCCGGTGGCTTTCAACAATAACATTTTGGGAAATTATTCTTCACAATCATTTTTTGGCAATTTTATTGCCCAATCTTCCCCTTTTCAAGTTAATCATTGTACATCTCAAGTAGAAAATTTTTCACAATCAAATTTATCCAAATGTTTTAATGTAGATCAAAAGGATGTAGATATTTCTGACTCGCCTTTATTTTGGTCTTTGTACTTTGATGGCTCTAAGTCCAGTGAAGGCTCAGGAGCAGGTTGCATCTTGGTTAGTCCAAAAGGCGAAAAGACAATGCTTTCTTGTAGATTAGAATTTGAATGCACCAACAATACCGCCGAATACGAAGCATTACTTCAAGGATTATATAAGGCAATTGACCTTAAAGTCCAATATTTAAAAGTGTTCGGCGATAGCGAGATCATTGTTAAACAGGTAAGGAATACAATCCATTGCCTCTCAAGCCACCTTAAGCATTATCAAACGCTAGTGCAAGATCTCACTTCCCATTTCTCTGCATTCAATATTTTATCAATCCCAAGATCGCAAAACTCAGCAGCTGATTTACTAGCCAACGTAGCTTCCAAGCTTCTCCCTTCCGAAGACTATAGTCTTGATAGATTTTCTGTAGAGTTAATTTTTAGACCTTCAGTTCCTGATAACATCACTAACTGGAGGGTTTTCAACCATGACGAGGATATTCTGCAATTTTTGACCTCTGAAAAATCCTATGATAATCAAATCATTGAAGAGGAAGAGCATGATTCTCAAATGAAGCAAAAGTCTCAAGATAACGTTATTCCTAAACCTGTGGTAAAGCTCGAAGACCTTTATGACATTAAAGATAGGTTTAAACCTGTAATTAATGCTAAACTCCAGAGCTCTACTCTTAGGTTTGAATTGATTAATTTAGGAACGGCTCAAATTCCTCAGAATGTAAATTTAGGATTAGGACTCTCTACAATAGAAAAGGAAGCCTTTATCAAACTTTTAAGAAAAAACAAACAAGTTTTTGCTTGGAAGTATGATGACCTTAAAACATATGATACATCTATCATACAACACACTATCCCTATGCTTCCCGATCAAAAACCAGTCCAACAGAAGTTAAGGAAAATTCATCCAAATTTGGAGAGCCAGATAAAGTCGGAACTTAATAAGCTTTTAAAAGCTAAGATTATTTTTCCTGTCCGACACTCAAACTGGGTCTCCAATATGGTACCCGTCAGGAAGAAAAACGGCGACATCAGAATCTGTATTGATTTCAGAAATTTAAATAAGGCAAGCTTAAAGGATAACTTTCCTCTGCCTACCATGGAACAAATCCTTCAATCGGTAGCAGGATCTGAATTGATGTCTTTTCTGGATGGTTTCTCAGGATACAATCAAGTACTGGTCCACCCTGATGACCAATTAAAAACTACATTCAGAACAAAATGGGGAACTTACGCATATCAAAAGATGCCTTTCGGACTCATAAATGCAGGAGCGACATTTCAAAGAGCTATGGATACAGCCTTTAGAGGGTTAATTAACCGAACAGTAGTTGTCTACCTTGATGACATTACTGTATATTCTAAAAAGAGATATAATCACCTGCATGATTTGAATCAGATTTTTCAACGATGCAAAACATATGGTATCTCTCTTAACCCGAAAAAGTCTTTTTTCGCCCTCAACCAAGGCAAGCTCTTAGGGTTTATTGTATCTAAGGACGGCATTTATGTAGATCCTGAGCGAATTACGGAAATTTCTGAAATTCCGTTTCCACACAATAAAAAATCGATGCAGTCATTTTTAGGACAAATTAATTTCGTTAAGAGATTTGTTCCAGATTTTTCACAAATTGTACTACCACTGCAAAAGATGATTAAAAAGAATTCAACCTTCAGATGGGGACTAGAAGAAAAGCAAGCTTTTCATGATATTAAACAATCCATAATCAATGTCCCAGCCCTGAATACTCCAAATCTTTCTAATCATTTTATATTATATACTATTGCATCCGACTTATCTTACGCAGCAGTACTAACTCAGTTGAATGAGGATAATTTGGAAGCGCCTATTTCGTTCTTCAGTTCTAATTTCCAAGGCGCCGAATTGAATTATTCAGAAATTGAGAAACAAGCTTTTGCTGTCTTTAAAGCAGTCAAACATTATCGACCCTTTCTTCTTAAAACCCATACGAAAGTGATAGTTCCTTTCTCAGCAGTTAGGCAACTATTAATTCAAAAAGAATTGGGAGAAAAGAGGGCAAACTGGGTCGCAGCTCTTCAAGAATATGATCTAGAAATAAAGCCAGCGAAATTTGTTAAAGGTCAAGGTTTTTGCAGGATCTTAGCAGGAGCATCAAACATTCCTGAATCAGGTGATACAGAGCAAAATCAAGAAGTCAATCAGCTAAGTATACCGGATTCCGAATCTCAATATTCGGATCTAATCTTTTATTTAAAGAATGGTTATGCACCTACCAATTTGTCCTACAAAAATAAGAGAGCCATTAGATTGAAAGCTAAAAGTTTTTCTCTTATTAACGATGTGCTCTTCAGAAGAAACTATGATTCTGTATTACTAAGATGCCTTGAGAAACCTGAAGCTCAAAAGGTTTTGCAGGAGCTACATGATGGACCGGCAGGAGGACACTTTGGAGCTGATACAACAGCTCATAAAGTAATTCATGCCGGATATTACTGGCCTACTTTGTTTAAGGATGCTCATGAATATGTAAGGAAATGCGTTAAGTGCCAAACTGCCAGTGGAAGACAACGAAAGCCAGCTTTCCCTTTACAACCAATCAACATTGAACAACCTTTTGAACAATGGGGATTGGACATCATTGGAGAAATAAATCCTTCATCTTCCAAGCAACACAAGTATATCCTTACAGCAACTGATTACTTTACAAAGTGGGTAGAAGCAGTTCCATTAAAGACGACAAACTCGGAAGCAATCATCGAATTTATAGATCAATTCATCATAACCAGGTTTGGTGTTCCACACGCTCTTGTCTTTGATAATGCTTCTTACTTCTCAGGCAATGCAATGATTGATTTCGCTATCAAAAGAGGATTCAAATTAAAATATTCTGCCAACTATTACCCTCAGGGCAACGGTCTAGCAGAATCAACTAATAAAAATCTAATCAAAATCATTAAGCGAACAATCGAAGAAAATCATAAGAACTGGCACAAATCCTTGGTATTTGCATTATGGGCCGATAGAATTACACAGAAAGCTTCCATAGGGACCTCTCCTTTTAATCTTGTTTATGGAAAAGAAGCAGTTGTACCAACCAATCTTCTTCTCCCATCTTTGGCCCTAGTGCAATTTATAGACGAGACTCCTTCTTCTTCTATACAGTTTAGACATGATCAAATACTCAAACTTGAAGAAGAAAGGAACAAAGCCAAGGTTACACATGCAAGACATCAGAAAGTCATTAAAACAGCTTTCGATCTAGCCTCATCCAGCCCTAGACAATTTGAAGTCGGAGATCTAGTCCTGAAATGGGACAAAGCCCATGAAGACAAAGGTAAACATTCCAAATTCCAAAAAATGTGGCTGGGACCATTTCAGATTTGTGAAAACGTAGGCCATTCTACATTCATACTTCAAAATCTATCAGGGGTGAGAGATTCTCTCCCTGTCAATGGTCTAATTCTGAAGAAATTCTTTAATTGAGGAGGTAACCCCTTCTCTTTCTAGCTTATTAGTTTTTCATAGTTTGTAGGATTTGTAGGAATAAGAATGTGGGACATTCCCATTGACCTTTCGCTGTAAATAAAAGCTGTCTCGCCATAGTAATATTAATATTTACTTTCTCAAAAAATAGCATCTTGAACCAAGAGAGATCATTTCTAGGAAATTAGATGTCTTTTTATTCTAAGCATTACAGACTCACCTTCGCAAATTTCACTCTAAACAAAGATCTATGAATCATCTTGAGTGGTTGAAATTAGTCCCCAAAGGTTATCTATACAAAAATAGGGGCTAATTCATCTTCAGCATCTTCAACTCTTAAACCTGTCATCCATTTATTCTTAACAAGATAATTGTTCATCCCATTCACCAACAGTTTTTGATGACTCAGAGTGTAATTCTAAAATATAAAGGATTAAAGATAAGAGGTCTTATCACAAGCCTGCTTACCATGTTCATAGGAAAATAATTTAACTGACATTACCAAAACTGCATACCAAACAGGGTAATGGCTTGAAATTTCAAGACAAGGGGTCTCATCACGAGCCAGCTTGTTCAGTTTAATTACTACCCGTGAATGGCATTGTCACCCATCTGGCCACCAAACCAGGACAATGGCTTTTATCTTAAACAAATAAAAAAAAAAAAGGGAATGAAATTCAAAAAATACGAGAATATCTTTTGAATTCATTCTGTTTAGTCACACTCTGAGGTGAATGGAACAATGGACAAGAATATGGTTAAAAGGTAACCCTGCCGAGACTATAAACGTTTGCTGGCAGCAGAGGCTCTACCTGTGACAGAGGAGTCTATTTTAAAAGCTGATATGGAAAAGTTTTCTATTTTTACTCTTACAAACCGATAAGGACTTATTTTACTACTCGAAGTGCATTTATAAAAAGAGGAAGTTTAATGAAGGAACCTGTTTTATTTAGAATCAATAGATGTCTAGTTATATTAGAAATTCCCTTTCTTTTATGAAGATTCTATTTGAGAAAATGTAAATATAATTGTTAATTCAGAGATAACTGGTTCTTCCAGCGAATCGCCAATTGTTGTGCCCTACAACAACCCCCCATTTCATAATAATTTTATCACAAACAAGTTACATATGAAATGGGTCCCTTTTAAAATTTTTAATTGGCATTAATAAACCTGCTCAAATAAGGTATGATAATCAAATGAATTTAGGAAAAAACCCTTATTGAGCAAAGTGTTAAGCAATTTTTGGTTAAGTCCAAAGGTGTAATCGCATGTTCGGTTGCCATCTTGGTTTTTCCCGACGCGATATCGCTATCGGCCATCGGCAATAGCAAATGCACACACAAAAGGGCACATGCCTTTTCCCCGATGCGACGCGATATCGGCGATCGGCTATCGGCATGCCACTATGTCGTGTGGAAAACATTCTAACACTCCGGCCCGATGTGATATCGGCTATCGGCATTCGGTAAAAGCAATTGACTCACATTTGGGGTTATGTTCGCGCACCGAATGCGATACAGCAATCGGCGTTCGCTTGAAAACTTTCCCAAACGATAACGCCACACACACATTTCCGATGCGATATGATGACGCATAATGATGACCTTAGTTTCAAAAGGTGATTATTTCAAAGCATTAAAGTTATATTTAAATCGATTTGACAAAATCACAGATTTCAAAAAGCCGTTAAATAAAGGGATAAGGTAATGCATGCGTATTTAAAAGCCTTGCCCCTTCGAATCAACGAACAACTACGATTAGACCTTTGAAGGATCTGTTACACGCTTTAAGGAGTCATTCGGTTTAATAACTTAAGTAATGGTCATTTATGAAGCTGAAGGCCGTAAAATCACCATCATTACATCTACGGCGCCTGCTCAAATCATTAAATCCGCAGCCTCTTTTTAGAATAATCTCGCCATGCTTCAAATCATATATGTATCCCGTTATGGATTATCATTGTTATTTCTTTGTTACGGTTTCTATTGCACTTGTGTAGAATTCGACTGACGAGAGAAGTCTGAATATGATGGGGAAGAAGTCCAAGAAGATGGCAGGTTCTACTGCGATACCCGCCTCAGGCCAAGCTGCTACACCGTCAAGGAAGGGCTTAATCTCAGATACTACATGCACTGGTCTTACTGGTACTACATGGCAAGGGACATACAATTTGCTAGAAGGAGAACAACCAGAAGTAACAGTAGCGGAGGCAAGTGTAGATGAATTAAGAAAGTCTGAGGCAACTCTTAAAGATTTGGCGGACTCTTTTCTGCACAGAATAGCAGCCAGGGAACAAGTCCTGCCTTATACTGACGTGGTGCGTTGGGCAATTGAAGAAGTTCCTCTCACTAATAGGACCTTCGTTTCTAAGGATAGAAGGATTTTCGGCTCCTTCAAGCCCGAAGACTTAAGACAAATGTATCATCTGCCCAATCCCGAGCAAGTCTATAACAGAGCATTTGTGGAAAAATTTGCCAGAGAGAATGAATCACCAGCCGAACCTCTACGAGAGTGGAGGCAAAATCCAGCAAAACACAAACAAGATATGTCGGGTAAGTACTCCAATGCTTCTCTGGCTTCACCTTACTGCTATGCTGGAATTATGATGTGTAGATTATGGGGACTTCACGATTCTGCAAATATCCATGTTGATATGGTTCCCTTGATGGAAGCGGCTGTTAATAGTATAATTATGGATTGGGCCACTATCCTGTCCGATAAGTTGGTCTTAGCTATTCGCGAGTTTAGGGCCAAAACCAGAGTCAGTGAGAGGAAAGTCCAACCTTTTTACTATTCTGCATATATTATGGATGCCCTTTGTTTTAATTCTGAGTTCCCTGTCCTTGGTTGGAGATGGACAACCCATGACCCAACACCTATTCATTTATATCATCGTAAATTGTGGAAACCTTCTCACAAAGACCATTTATACCAAATTTGCAATGGTTTTATGGTTCCCGTTCATCATTCTATTTTTGACAGACCTATCCCTAGGATTTCCTATGAAGCCTCTTTTGACCTGCCAGCCGTAGCCCATTGGTTCGGCGAGGAATGTTTTTCTTATATCAGAGTTTTTGGAAGCAAGGCCAGGCCACATGTTCTTCCCATATACATCCCAGACAAACTGTTGGCCCGAGAAATTTCTTATCAGATAATGTCTGAAGGTGTTACCCAAACTCTCAAAGAGGAGAAGAAGAGAGGATGGCCATCGTTTCCTTTAAGAATTGGAGTTTATACGCTGCTAAATTATAGACATGCAGAAAAGGAAGCAGCAAAACTCCAAATGCTATCTCTAGTTTCTATTCCCAACAGACTCTATGACCCGAACAAGGCTGCTTTCACTGCCTTGGAACAGGCTAAGCTGACAAAGGTGGTTCATCAAGAAGACCAGTTTGACGACCTGTTCATGGGTGCCGATTCAATAAGCCAAGTCGAACAATTTGCTGCAATGAGATATGGAGATATGGAATTAACAGAATTTAATAGACTTAGAAAGCAAAGGTTGCAAACTTTGCCTCTAAAGCTATTATCTACGACCCCAACTTCATCCTCAAGCGAGCCTGATCAGCCAGAGACAAATGTACCTCCCGTTACAATTAGAGAACAGGAGGAAAGCCAAAGAAAACTACAGGCAGAAAGGCAGCAAAAAGCACAAATTGAACAAGAGCAGAGAAGGCAAAGGGAGATAGAAGAAAAGAGAAAGCAAAGGGAGATAGAAGAAAAGAGAAAACAAGAGGAAGAAGAAAAGATAAGGAAAGAACTGGAAGATAGGCAGAAAAAGGAATTGGAGGAACAGCAACGGAGAATACAAGAGGAGCAACAGCAGAAGGCATTCGAAGAACAGCAGAAGGTTGAAAAGGAAAAAGAACAGAGTAAGCAAATCTCTGTCGATACTGAATTAATTGAAGAATGGAACCAATTTGATTCCATTATAAGTCGTAAAGAAGCCTCCAAAGACTCAGATGTCTTAAAGACTCCCGATATTACTGTTTCTCCGGTTCTTGAAGGAACCAGCGGCCCACCCATAATACAGAGTGTTGAAGAAGTTATTCAGGATCCATCAGGTCAAGTTGATCTTCAGGTAGAGGAAATTCCTCCTCTAGACATTTTCTACAGCCCTAAGCATAAAGCCGTTGTAAGGCGCTCAAGGAAGAGACGAAGGCTTGATCAACTTTCTGTCTCGAATGAGCAAACAGTCACGGGCAATGTCGTCTGGAAGGGAGAATTAAGTCCCTCTGAAGATTTAACAAAGCTGTCGCAATTTGCGGGAGCTTATTCGGCAGCAACCATTGACAAAGCATCCGAAGTGAGTCTTCTTTTGAAGACTAAAGAACATGAGGTATATGCATTGCAAGCAGAAGTGATAGAGGCAAAGAATAAAGCGACACAGGCGGAAGAACAATTGCTGGCTCAACAACAAGAAAATCATTTGTTAATCCAGCAAATTGAGAAACTAAGGATAGACCAAAGTGACATTAAAGCACGAGAATTAGCAGAGGCATTATCACAGTTGGAAGCATCAAATGCGCTGTTAATGAAATCAAAAGAAGATCAAATAGCTCAGCTCTCAGCACAACTTGAAGGTATTAAAAGCGCCAAGAGCATTGAAGATTTCAGAACAGAGGCAACTCTGATAAACAGCGCTTTAATATCTCAGATTAGACTTCTGTGCCGACAGCTAGTTGAGGCTGAGTCACTTTGTGATATATCTACAGCAGTATGTAGTCAAATCGAGAAAGCAAGGACGAACTTGGATCAGGCCGAAGATGAGATAATAGAATATATTGAGTGGCAAGATACTCCAGAAGGGCAAGCTGCTAATTTAGCCCGAATCAGTGAAACATACAAGAATATACTTTTCATGGAATGGGAAACACAGGTAATGAAGGCAGAGAGGGCAGCATCCAGATGCAGAACAATTTCCACGAACATGATCAATATAGTCAATGATACATTGTATCTGGCTAATATGATTTCACAATGCACACCTGGAAACATAGCAACCGCAAATATGCTAGAACATAAGAATTATCTTAAGCTAGAAGAGCAAGGGCGGTTAATTGCTGGAGTAAATACCTTGACCTCCGATGCATACTGGCTTTTCTTGATTAAACCGCATTCTCAAAGGTCGGCTCTCAACTGTCTAACCGACGCTTTACAATACCTGATTGCCGATTTCCAGGATGCCACATATGATGCACAGCTGACTTCTCGCCTTAATACTCCGCCTGAGGTAGAGCCAATGCTGGCTATATGTCAGCGAAAGAATAAAGGCAAAGAGACAGCTGACTGAAGCATCGCCGCCGACTGCCGATTCACCCAAATTACAAGATGATATTTGTTGATGCCGATTTCTTAGTTTTCAGTTTTTAGATATTTAATAGTTAGATTAGAATAGTATTTATAGACCCTTTCATTGTTTTGGAAAGGGTCGTAAAATTTTGTAAAAGACTAAAAGGCTGAAGTTTGCACTATTGTGCTTCAGTTTATATTCTTTTTGAAACTCGACCACCGGTCCTTAATTTTACTTGGAATGCTGTTTAAGTAAATTGTGCACTATTGTCGTTTGCTTGGAATGCTTTCTGGTTGGAAGGAAGGACTGCTACATAGTGATTAATACATTGGATTGATCAAACAGCTTGCATGGTACTATTATCTGTATCTGTTCTCTTTTCAATTATATCAATTGCTGTGTTATTACTTTGCTGTTATTGAATACATGTATGTAATACAACAACAGGTCTTTATTTCATATCACTATTGAATGTTTAGAGATTTGTTATCTTCCACCCATGTATGTATCAATGATATAAATATCGGAGTACAGTAATTCGCTATTATAGCTCTGCGTAACTACTTACGCAGAGCAATCTCAAATGATTAAACATCTATGCTTGTTGTTAGTGTCGTCTATATGCCTGTCATTAAGCATAGTTCATTAAACGCTGTACTGTCCGAATTGATAAGTCCCGGGATTAGTTTATAGTTTTGGTATTTCTTTTATAGTTTAGTTATTTTTGTTTATTATCATTTCATATTTTAAATCATCCATCCATCCCGTTTACTTATGATCTTTGGGAAACTGGTCCCGTTATCCCCAGTCGGAGCCACTATTCCAAACGGAAAAGGAGCTGCACTAAGTTCCGGACCGGGTGGTTTCCCCGATGTTGTTGCAACGAATTTCGGGGCATCAACATTTTTGGCGCTAGAAGGAGGGCCTGAACCTCCGTGAATGGCAAGTAGGTCCAACCCCACAAACCATTCTAAGAGTAATTCCCCCTCCAAACCATCTTCTCCTTCTCAATCACATGCTGGTTTACCAGCACATGATCAAAGAATAGAAGAATCAACCACCACTGCTCATACCCATAATATTTCAGAACAACTGAGTCTTGAATCCCCTGAAGTCCAGTCTCTAATCCAGAAACTTCAGACCTTCTCCATCTCACCACAGAAATCTGAGATATCAGAAAGCAGTGCGACTTCGCAGTTTAACCTCACTCATCCTCTTACCAGACTTCAGAGCGAAAAACTTGGTATTGAACCCATTGAGTTTCCTTTACCCAAAAGGAAAAGGCCAAAGAGAAACACTGAAGGATCTGATAGTGGAGATTTTTCTTCCACATCCTCCATTTCATCTCCTCATCTGCAAAGTCGACCATCCACTCCTCCATTACAGATTGTCGTTCATCAGGGAATAGGAGCTCCCATATCCCAACCTGGTCACTCTTCATTTTTGATACCTCCTCAAATATCTGGAACCCCGACAGTAGTACCAACCCCTGTTGTTAGCACAATGGCAGATCCATGGACTAGGCCAGGTGCAGTTAACATGCCTGGACCATTACATAATCTCCCAGATGCTCCCGAAAAATGGTTGCCTAAATTTAATCCAGACAATGGAACCCAAGCTGAAGAACATATTAACAATTTTATGTTAGCAGTCAACTTGAAAGGAGTGACAGAGCAGGATGTCGTTGTAAGACTGTTTCCCTACACTTTACAAGGATCAGCAGGATCCTGGTATTTTTCCTTACCTTCTGGTTTAATTACCAGTTGGAACACATGCCAAGAGGAGTTTCTTACCAAGTATGGAGACGATAGGTCCTTAGCTACTTTAATAAATGATCTCTCCAACTTAAGAATAGAGCATAGGGAACTAATAAAAGAGTTTAATGCTAGATTTAATAAACTCCTGAATAAAATCCCTACTGACTCTAAACCAAGTGAACAAATCAGAAGCGAATGGTATATTACTGCCTTACCTGCCAACATAGCTATTTTTGTAGACAGGGCTGGCAAACCTACCTTAGCTGAAAACATGAAAGAAGCACTTGCTGTTGAAAAGCGCATTAATGCTCTTGAGAAGAAAGCTGCTCTTGAAGACCGAAAAGTTAAAAAAGTCTCGTTTAAAGATGATTCCAAGAAGAAAACCCCAAAGGACCCCTATGATATGGAGGGTTTACAAAAGGTCCTTAAAACATTGTCTAATGAAATGGTTGATATCAAGAAACAGGTGGCTGAAACCTCCAACAGAAAACCATTTAGAACTTTCAAGAAAACAGAGTCAAAGCCACCCAATGTTATATCAAATGCAGACTCAGACCAAGAAGAAGAGGAAGGTGAAACAATTGAACAGACCGATGATGAAGAAGAACTAGTTGAGTGCCATGGAATGTGGGATTTTATACTCCCAAATTCTGATACTGAGAATGAAGAAGAAGCCTTTCCGGTTACTACAAGAAGTAGAAGCGCTTCTGAACCTACTCAAACAAAAAAGAGGAGTGCAGGTGCTGCCACACCAAAAGAAAAAGTCCTTCCAAAGAAATCTCCGGTAGCATCCCCTCAAAACCAGCCTCCAATTTCTAATTCTCCTTCAACATCCAAAACACTAGTGGTATCTGACCATATGGAGTATAATATTGTCGATGATATGAAAAAGACCAAGGCAAACATAACTATGTTTGAGCTAGGTAAATTAAAACATCAGCAAAAACTGCTCCTAAGGGAATTTAACGCTGTTCCTTCTTCCCCTCTTCCCAGTTCAAAAGCTGCTAATGATTCAGGACAACCCCCTCCAGATATGGTCGAGGCTACCGATTCGGTTCTGATTGGAGATAGATCCAATTCCCATACCCCACCTTTTTTGCTCACCTATGAAATCTATAATCGAAATCTGCATAACTGTCTAATTGATTCAGGGGCTTCATCCAATATTATGCCAGCTTCAGTTTGTTCTAAGCTGAACATAGAACCCCAGAAATCAGCCATCCACATTGTACAGTTAGACAGAACCAAAGTTCAGGTCATAGGAGAAATTAATTCCGTGACTATCAGGTTGTCTGCTGATCCCAGAATAGTACAGAGAATAGACATTTTGATAGCCGACATACCTGAATTTTACGGTTTAATTTTGAGCAGAGACTGGTCTGAGAAACTACATGGATACATTTCCACCGATTGGTCACATATGTGGCTCCCCTACAAGGGTAAGCCAAATCAAATAAGGATCGACCGTGAGAAGCATATGACTCATACAGTAACCGATTTCGAACAAGAAAACCAGCCGGTGGCTTTCAACAATAACATTTTGGGAAATTATTCTTCACAATCATTTTTTGGCAATTTTATTGCCCAATCTTCCCCTTTTCAAGTTAATCATTGTACATCTCAAGTAGAAAATTTTTCACAATCAAATTTATCCAAATGTTTTAATGTAGATCAAAAGGATGTAGATATTTCTGACTCGCCTTTATTTTGGTCTTTGTACTTTGATGGCTCTAAGTCCAGTGAAGGCTCAGGAGCAGGTTGCATCTTGGTTAGTCCAAAAGGCGAAAAGACAATGCTTTCTTGTAGATTAGAATTTGAATGCACCAACAATACCGCCGAATACGAAGCATTACTTCAAGGATTATATAAGGCAATTGACCTTAAAGTCCAATATTTAAAAGTGTTCGGCGATAGCGAGATCATTGTTAAACAGGTAAGGAATACAATCCATTGCCTCTCAAGCCACCTTAAGCATTATCAAACGCTAGTGCAAGATCTCACTTCCCATTTCTCTGCATTCAATATTTTATCAATCCCAAGATCGCAAAACTCAGCAGCTGATTTACTAGCCAACGTAGCTTCCAAGCTTCTCCCTTCCGAAGACTATAGTCTTGATAGATTTTCTGTAGAGTTAATTTTTAGACCTTCAGTTCCTGATAACATCACTAACTGGAGGGTTTTCAACCATGACGAGGATATTCTGCAATTTTTGACCTCTGAAAAATCCTATGATAATCAAATCATTGAAGAGGAAGAGCATGATTCTCAAATGAAGCAAAAGTCTCAAGATAACGTTATTCCTAAACCTGTGGTAAAGCTCGAAGACCTTTATGACATTAAAGATAGGTTTAAACCTGTAATTAATGCTAAACTCCAGAGCTCTACTCTTAGGTTTGAATTGATTAATTTAGGAACGGCTCAAATTCCTCAGAATGTAAATTTAGGATTAGGACTCTCTACAATAGAAAAGGAAGCCTTTATCAAACTTTTAAGAAAAAACAAACAAGTTTTTGCTTGGAAGTATGATGACCTTAAAACATATGATACATCTATCATACAACACACTATCCCTATGCTTCCCGATCAAAAACCAGTCCAACAGAAGTTAAGGAAAATTCATCCAAATTTGGAGAGCCAGATAAAGTCGGAACTTAATAAGCTTTTAAAAGCTAAGATTATTTTTCCTGTCCGACACTCAAACTGGGTCTCCAATATGGTACCCGTCAGGAAGAAAAACGGCGACATCAGAATCTGTATTGATTTCAGAAATTTAAATAAGGCAAGCTTAAAGGATAACTTTCCTCTGCCTACCATGGAACAAATCCTTCAATCGGTAGCAGGATCTGAATTGATGTCTTTTCTGGATGGTTTCTCAGGATACAATCAAGTACTGGTCCACCCTGATGACCAATTAAAAACTACATTCAGAACAAAATGGGGAACTTACGCATATCAAAAGATGCCTTTCGGACTCATAAATGCAGGAGCGACATTTCAAAGAGCTATGGATACAGCCTTTAGAGGGTTAATTAACCGAACAGTAGTTGTCTACCTTGATGACATTACTGTATATTCTAAAAAGAGATATAATCACCTGCATGATTTGAATCAGATTTTTCAACGATGCAAAACATATGGTATCTCTCTTAACCCGAAAAAGTCTTTTTTCGCCCTCAACCAAGGCAAGCTCTTAGGGTTTATTGTATCTAAGGACGGCATTTATGTAGATCCTGAGCGAATTACGGAAATTTCTGAAATTCCGTTTCCACACAATAAAAAATCGATGCAGTCATTTTTAGGACAAATTAATTTCGTTAAGAGATTTGTTCCAGATTTTTCACAAATTGTACTACCACTGCAAAAGATGATTAAAAAGAATTCAACCTTCAGATGGGGACTAGAAGAAAAGCAAGCTTTTCATGATATTAAACAATCCATAATCAATGTCCCAGCCCTGAATACTCCAAATCTTTCTAATCATTTTATATTATATACTATTGCATCCGACTTATCTTACGCAGCAGTACTAACTCAGTTGAATGAGGATAATTTGGAAGCGCCTATTTCGTTCTTCAGTTCTAATTTCCAAGGCGCCGAATTGAATTATTCAGAAATTGAGAAACAAGCTTTTGCTGTCTTTAAAGCAGTCAAACATTATCGACCCTTTCTTCTTAAAACCCATACGAAAGTGATAGTTCCTTTCTCAGCAGTTAGGCAACTATTAATTCAAAAAGAATTGGGAGAAAAGAGGGCAAACTGGGTCGCAGCTCTTCAAGAATATGATCTAGAAATAAAGCCAGCGAAATTTGTTAAAGGTCAAGGTTTTTGCAGGATCTTAGCAGGAGCATCAAACATTCCTGAATCAGGTGATACAGAGCAAAATCAAGAAGTCAATCAGCTAAGTATACCGGATTCCGAATCTCAATATTCGGATCTAATCTTTTATTTAAAGAATGGTTATGCACCTACCAATTTGTCCTACAAAAATAAGAGAGCCATTAGATTGAAAGCTAAAAGTTTTTCTCTTATTAACGATGTGCTCTTCAGAAGAAACTATGATTCTGTATTACTAAGATGCCTTGAGAAACCTGAAGCTCAAAAGGTTTTGCAGGAGCTACATGATGGACCGGCAGGAGGACACTTTGGAGCTGATACAACAGCTCATAAAGTAATTCATGCCGGATATTACTGGCCTACTTTGTTTAAGGATGCTCATGAATATGTAAGGAAATGCGTTAAGTGCCAAACTGCCAGTGGAAGACAACGAAAGCCAGCTTTCCCTTTACAACCAATCAACATTGAACAACCTTTTGAACAATGGGGATTGGACATCATTGGAGAAATAAATCCTTCATCTTCCAAGCAACACAAGTATATCCTTACAGCAACTGATTACTTTACAAAGTGGGTAGAAGCAGTTCCATTAAAGACGACAAACTCGGAAGCAATCATCGAATTTATAGATCAATTCATCATAACCAGGTTTGGTGTTCCACACGCTCTTGTCTTTGATAATGCTTCTTACTTCTCAGGCAATGCAATGATTGATTTCGCTATCAAAAGAGGATTCAAATTAAAATATTCTGCCAACTATTACCCTCAGGGCAACGGTCTAGCAGAATCAACTAATAAAAATCTAATCAAAATCATTAAGCGAACAATCGAAGAAAATCATAAGAACTGGCACAAATCCTTGGTATTTGCATTATGGGCCGATAGAATTACACAGAAAGCTTCCATAGGGACCTCTCCTTTTAATCTTGTTTATGGAAAAGAAGCAGTTGTACCAACCAATCTTCTTCTCCCATCTTTGGCCCTAGTGCAATTTATAGACGAGACTCCTTCTTCTTCTATACAGTTTAGACATGATCAAATACTCAAACTTGAAGAAGAAAGGAACAAAGCCAAGGTTACACATGCAAGACATCAGAAAGTCATTAAAACAGCTTTCGATCTAGCCTCATCCAGCCCTAGACAATTTGAAGTCGGAGATCTAGTCCTGAAATGGGACAAAGCCCATGAAGACAAAGGTAAACATTCCAAATTCCAAAAAATGTGGCTGGGACCATTTCAGATTTGTGAAAACGTAGGCCATTCTACATTCATACTTCAAAATCTATCAGGGGTGAGAGATTCTCTCCCTGTCAATGGTCTAATTCTGAAGAAATTCTTTAATTGAGGAGGTAACCCCTTCTCTTTCTAGCTTATTAGTTTTTCATAGTTTGTAGGATTTGTAGGAATAAGAATGTGGGACATTCCCATTGACCTTTCGCTGTAAATAAAAGCTGTCTCGCCATAGTAATATTAATATTTACTTTCTCAAAAAATAGCATCTTGAACCAAGAGAGATCATTTCTAGGAAATTAGATGTCTTTTTATTCTAAGCATTACAGACTCACCTTCGCAAATTTCACTCTAAACAAAGATCTATGAATCATCTTGAGTGGTTGAAATTAGTCCCCAAAGGTTATCTATACAAAAATAGGGGCTAATTCATCTTCAGCATCTTCAACTCTTAAACATGTCATCCATTTATTCTTAACAAGATAATTGTTCATCCCATTCACCAACAGTTTTTGATGACTCAGAGTGTAATTCTAAAATATAAAGGATTAAAGATAAGAGGTCTTATCACAAGCCTGCTTACCATGTTCATAGGAAAATAATTTAACTGACATTACCAAAACTGCATACCAAACAGGGTAATGTCTTGAAATTTCAAGACAAGGGGTCTCATCACGAGCCAGCTTGTTCAGTTTAATTACTACCCGTGAATGGCATTGTCACCCATCTGGCCACCAAACCAGGACAATGGCTTTTATCTTAAACAAATAAAAAAAAAAAAAGGGAATGAAATTCAAAAAATACGAGAATATCTTTTGAATTCATTCTGTTTAGTCACACTCTGAGGTGAATGGAACAATGGACAAGAATATGGTTAAAAGGTAACCCTGCCGAGACTATAAACGTTTGCTGGCAGCAGAGGCTCTACCTGTGACAGAGGAGTCTATTTTAAAAGCTGATATGGAAAAGTTTTCTATTTTTACTCTTACAAACCGATAAGGACTTATTTTACTACTCGAAGTGCATTTATAAAAAGAGGAAGTTTAATGAAGGAACCTGTTTTATTTAGAATCAATAGATGTCTAGTTATATTAGAAATTCCCTTTCTTTTATGAAGATTCTATTTGAGAAAATGTAAATATAATTGTTAATTCAGAGATAACTGGTTCTTCCAGCGAATCGCCAATTGTTGTGCCCTACAACAACCCCCCATTTCATAATAATTTTATCACAAACAAGTTACATATGAAATGGGTCCCTTTTAAAATTTTTAATTGGCATTAATAAACCTGCTCAAATAAGGTATGATAATCAAATGAATTTAGGAAAAAACCCTTATTGAGCAAAGTGTTAAGCAATTTTTGGTTAAGTCCAAAGGTGTAATCGCATGTTCGGTTGCCATCTTGGTTTTTCCCGACGCGATATCGCTATCGGCCATCGGCAATAGCAAATGCACACACAAAAGGGCACATGCCTTTTCCCCGATGCGACGCGATATCGGCGATCGGCTATCGGCATGCCACTATGTCGTGTGGAAAACATTCTAACACTCCGGCCCGATGTGATATCGGCTATCGGCATTCGGTAAAAGCAATTGACTCACATTTGGGGTTATGTTCGCGCACCGAATGCGATACAGCAATCGGCGTTCGCTTGAAAACTTTCCCAAACGATAACGCCACACACACATTTCCGATGCGATATGGTGACGCATAATGATGACCTTAGTTTCAAAAGGTGATTATTTCAAAGCATTAAAGTTATATTTAAATCGATTTGACAAAATCACAGATTTCAAAAAGCCGTTAAATAAAGGGATAAGGTAATGCATGCGTATTTAAAAGCCTTGCCCCTTCGAATCAACGAACAACTACGATTAGACCTTTGAAGGATCTGTTACACGCTTTAAGGAGTCATTCGGTTTAATAACTTAAGTAATGGTCATTTATGAAGCTGAAGGCCGTAAAATCACCATCATTACATCTACGGCGCCTGCTCAAATCATTAAATCCGCAGCCTCTTTTTAGAATAATCTCGCCATGCTTCAAATCATATATGTATCCCGTTATGGATTATCATTGTTATTTCTTTGTTACGGTTTCTATTGCACTTGTGTAGAATTCGACTGACGAAAGAAGTCTGAATATGATGGGGAAGAAGTCCAAGAAGATGGCAGGTTCTACTGCGATACCCGCCTCAGGCCAAGCTGCTACACCGTCAAGGAAGGGCTTAATCTCAGATACTACATGCACTGGTCTTACTGGTACTACATGGCAAGGGACATACAATTTGCTAGAAGGAGAACAACCAGAAGTAACAGTAGCGGAGGCAAGTGTAGATGAATTAAGAAAGTCTGAGGCAACTCTTAAAGATTTGGCGGACTCTTTTCTGCACAGAATAGCAGCCAGGGAACAAGTCCTGCCTTATACTGACGTGGTGCGTTGGGCAATTGAAGAAGTTCCTCTCACTAATAGGACCTTCGTTTCTAAGGATAGAAGGATTTTCGGCTCCTTCAAGCCCGAAGACTTAAGACAAATGTATCATCTGCCCAATCCCGAGCAAGTCTATAACAGAGCATTTGTGGAAAAATTTGCCAGAGAGAATGAGTCACCAGCCGAACCTCTACGAGAGTGGAGGCAAAATCCAGCAAAACACAAACAAGATATGTCGGGTAAGTACTCCAATGCTTCTCTGGCTTCACCTTACTGCTATGCTGGAATTATGATGTGTAGATTATGGGGACTTCACGATTCTGCAAATATCCATGTTGATATGGTTCCCTTGATGGAAGCGGCTGTTAATAGTATAATTATGGATTGGGCCACTATCCTGTCCGATAAGTTGGTCTTAGCTATTCGCGAGTTTAGGGCCAAAACCAGAGTCAGTGAGAGGAAAGTCCAACCTTTTTACTATTCTGCATATATTATGGATGCCCTTTGTTTTAATTCTGAGTTCCCTGTCCTTGGTTGGAGATGGACAACCCATGACCCAACACCTATTCATTTATATCATCGTAAATTGTGGAAACCTTCTCACAAAGACCATTTATACCAAATTTGCAATGGTTTTATGGTTCCCGTTCATCATTCTATTTTTGACAGACCTATCCCTAGGATTTCCTATGAAGCCTCTTTTGACCTGCCAGCCGTAGCCCATTGGTTCGGCGAGGAATGTTTTTCTTATATCAGAGTTTTTGGAAGCAAGGCCAGGCCACATGTTCTTCCCATATACATCCCAGACAAACTGTTGGCCCGAGAAATTTCTTATCAGATAATGTCTGAAGGTGTTACCCAAACTCTCAAAGAGGAGAAGAAGAGAGGATGGCCATCGTTTCCTTTAAGAATTGGAGTTTATACGCTGCTAAATTATAGACATGCAGAAAAGGAAGCAGCAAAACTCCAAATGCTATCTCTAGTTTCTATTCCCAACAGACTCTATGACCCGAACAAGGCTGCTTTCACTGCCTTGGAACAGGCTAAGCTGACAAAGGTGGTTCATCAAGAAGACCAGTTTGACGACCTGTTCATGGGTGCCGATTCAATAAGCCAAGTCGAACAATTTGCTGCAATGAGATATGGAGATATGGAATTAACAGAATTTAATAGACTTAGAAAGCAAAGGTTGCAAACTTTGCCTCTAAAGCTATTATCTACGACCCCAACTTCATCCTCAAGCGAGCCTGATCAGCCAGAGACAAATGTACCTCCCGTTACAATTAGAGAACAGGAGGAAAGCCAAAGAAAACTACAGGCAGAAAGGCAGCAAAAAGCACAAATTGAACAAGAGCAGAGAAGGCAAAGGGAGATAGAAGAAAAGAGAAAGCAAAGGGAGATAGAAGAAAAGAGAAAACAAGAGGAAGAAGAAAAGATAAGGAAAGAACTGGAAGATAGGCAGAAAAAGGAATTGGAGGAACAGCAACGGAGAATACAAGAGGAGCAACAGCAGAAGGCATTCGAAGAACAGCAGAAGGTTGAAAAGGAAAAAGAACAGAGTAAGCAAATCTCTGTCGATACTGAATTAATTGAAGAATGGAACCAATTTGATTCCATTATAAGTCGTAAAGAAGCCTCCAAAGACTCAGATGTCTTAAAGACTCCCGATATTACTGTTTCTCCGGTTCTTGAAGGAACCAGCGGCCCACCCATAATACAGAGTCTTGAAGAAGTTATTCAGGATCCATCAGGTCAAGTTGATCTTCAGGTAGAGGAAATTCCTCCTCTAGACATTTTCTACAGCCCTAAGCATAAAGCCGTTGTAAGGCGCTCAAGGAAGAGACGAAGGCTTGATCAACTTTCTGTCTCGAATGAGCAAACAGTCACGGGCAATGTCGTCTGGAAGGGAGAATTAAGTCCCTCTGAAGATTTAACAAAGCTGTCGCAATTTGCGGGAGCTTATTCGGCAGCAACCATTGACAAAGCATCCGAAGTGAGTCTTCTTTTGAAGACTAAAGAACATGAGGTATATGCATTGCAAGCAGAAGTGATAGAGGCAAAGAATAAAGCGACACAGGCGGAAGAACAATTGCTGGCTCAACAACAAGAAAATCATTTGTTAATCCAGCAAATTGAGAAACTAAGGATAGACCAAAGTGACATTAAAGCACGAGAATTAGCAGAGGCATTATCACAGTTGGAAGCATCAAATGCGCTGTTAATGAAATCAAAAGAAGATCAAATAGCTCAGCTCTCAGCACAACTTGAAGGTATTAAAAGCGCCAAGAGCATTGAAGATTTCAGAACAGAGGCAACTCTGATAAACAGCGCTTTAATATCTCAGATTAGACTTCTGTGCCGACAGCTAGTTGAGGCTGAGTCACTTTGTGATATATCTACAGCAGTGTGTAGTCAAATCGAGAAAGCAAGGACGAACTTGGATCAGGCCGAAGATGAGATAATAGAATATATTGAGTGGCAAGATACTCCAGAAGGGCAAGCTGCTAATTTAGCCCGAATCAGTGAAACATACAAGAATATACTTTTCATGGAATGGGAAACACAGGTAATGAAGGCAGAGAGGGCAGCATCCAGATGCAGAACAATTTCCACGAACATGATCAATATAGTCAATGATACATTGTATCTGGCTAATATGATTTCACAATGCACACCTGGAAACATAGCAACCGCAAATATGCTAGAACATAAGAATTATCTTAAGCTAGAAGAGCAAGGGCGGTTAATTGCTGGAGTAAATACCTTGACCTCCGATGCATACTGGCTTTTCTTGATTAAACCGCATTCTCAAAGGTCGGCTCTCAACTGTCTAACCGACGCTTTACAATACCTGATTGCCGATTTCCAGGATGCCACATATGATGCACAGCTGACTTCTCGCCTTAATACTCCGCCTGAGGTAGAGCCAATGCTGGCTATATGTCAGCGAAAGAATAAAGGCAAAGAGACAGCTGACTGAAGCATCGCCGCCGACTGCCGATTCACCCAAATTACAAGATGATGTTTGTTGATGCCGATTTTTTAGTTTTCAGTTTTTAGATATTTAATAGTTAGATTAGAATAGTATTTATAGACCCTTTCATTGTTTTGGAAAGGGTCGTAAAATTTTGTAAAAGACTAAAAGGCTGAAGTTTGCACTATTGTGCTTCAGTTTATATTCTTTTTGAAACTCGACCACCGGTCCTTAATTTTACTTGGAATGCTGTTTAAGTAAATTGTGCACTATTGTCGTTTGCTTGGAATGCTTTCTGGTTGGAAGGAAGGACTGCTACATAGTGATTAATACATTGGATTGATCAAACAGCTTGCATGGTACTATTATCTGTATCTGTTCTCTTTTCAATTATATCAATTGCTGTGTTATTACTTTGCTGTTATTGAATACATGTATGTAATACAACAACAGGTCTTTATTTCATATCACTATTGAATGTTTAGAGATTTGTTATCTTCCACCCATGTATGTATCAATGATATAAATATCGGAGTACAGTAATTCGCTATTATAGCTCTGCGTAACTACTTACGCAGAGCAATCTCAAATGATTAAACATCTATGCTTGTTGTTAGTGTCGTCTATATGCCTGTCATTAAGCATAGTTCATTAAACGCTGTACTGTCCGAATTGATAAGTCCCGGGATTAGTTTATAGTTTTGGTATTTCTTTTATAGTTTAGTTATTTTTGTTTATTATCATTTCATATTTTAAATCATCCATCCATCCCGTTTACTTATGATCTTTGGGAAACTGGTCCCGTTATCCCCAGTCGGAGCCACTATTCCAAACGGAAAAGGAGCTGCACTAAGTTCCGGACCGGGTGGTTTCCCCGATGTTGTTGCAACGAATTTCGGGGCATCAACATCGTGCTAAATTCTCTACAAATAGTAGGACTTGTTCCTCTTTCGTTCCTCTTCCTAATCCAACATGGAAGGCTCATAAAGTTCAAGATTTTCTACATTCACCACTGAGTACAAGTATATGTATGAGTGTAGACTAAGTCTATAGGTGTTATCTACCATCATTTCCAATATCTCAAAGGGACCATATCATAGAGACTTAATATTGTTACCAAGACCCTATAGCCTATCCTTGTTTAACTATAAAAATGTTCAATCTCCCACTCTAAACGACACATTTGTTTTGTGTTGATCATTTTTCCTATGAATTCTACAATGTATTTTGTACTTATTGATGAATCTACCTAATATTCTTAAAACAATTTATGCGGTTAAGGCATCCCATGTAAGATCCTTCCTTTCTCCTCCTTGTTGTCCATATGAAATATCTAAAGGTGAAGGTGTAAAATATCCAAAACAAGTTTCAAATGGGGACTTACCAATAGAAGTATGGACTTCTATGATATAAGCGTGTTTTATGCATACGATATATTCATCCCAAGTCTTCTAATGCTTCTAATTATAACCTCTTAAAAGTTGCACCAAAGTCTTGTTGACTACTTTTCTTTATCCATCTATGTGTGGATGGAATGTTGTAGACTTCTTCAACTTTGTTTCCATATTCTCCCACAATGTATTTCAAAATTCACTGAAAAATATTGCGCCCTTGTCTAAAATGAACCTCCTTGGGATTCCAAAGTGCATCTAAACATGTCCAAAGAACAAGTTTACTACATCTAGCATGTTGATGGTATTTTTATAGGGCATGAGAATGCACATCTTGTTGAACTTGTCAATTACCACGAATGGGTAGTCATGTCCCTTCCTGGTTGTTGGTAAACTGACTAGCTTTTCAATTTATTCTAATTATATTAGTGAGAAATTGATTAGATGTACATTTAAATTGACAATCCAAGATTCATTTGGAACTTGCGAAGTGTCATGCACAATATGTGCTAGTGTAATTTTTTATGTGTCTTGAAGTTGTAGTAATATGATGGTTGTCATAACACAAGATAAATGTGCTTTCATAGGTCACTGATATGATTAAACACGCCACACTTTTCAAGAAATAAATCACTCTCGTAAGAAAATAAATTGCAGGGAAAGGAAATCACAATTCATGAAAGTAAACATAGTCGCAGAAAAGACAACACACAAATAGCTAGAAGTGACATGTTCAAGTATAATGATATTATTGGTTTTTTATAACAAAGATGCAATGGCATGTGCCTATGGTGCAATGAATGACAAGAAAACAACCTAGAAACTTCTATTACTGAAAACATAGTAATACTAATCTACATGCAAGTTGAAACGATAGCCAAAAGTTCCAGAAGCACACAAATCTGTTAGACAATAATTAACTATGGAATTAATGCTTTAAACACGTAACCTAGAATTGCAACAACAAGTAATTAACATGAATACAACATAAGGAAATATCAGAGTTGCAACAAAAGGAACCTAACTAAGTTGCAAGAAAAGGAAATTAACAGAATTGTAGCAATACGAACTAATTATAAATTAATAGAATTGTAAATACTAACTACCTACTAATTCTACCTAGCAGTTCTAAGCTAAGGAGAGGGGCATACCTCCTTAGACAAGGTATTGTGAAATCTTCAGTCACATGATCACGAAATTGATATTGAGCAATTGAAACAAAGGATTTTTTATATTACAGTAAAGAGAGAAATTCTACAACGGATAATGGTAAATTATTATTTTCTTTCTCCTTCCCCATCCTTTAAAGGAAACCAGGCATTTATATAAGATTTTTTCTATATAAAATAAGGGAAAGGTCATATGGCCAAGTTGAGAGAATCAAGTGGCTCATTCTATTACAACAAGATATTCAGAAATTGGTATGAATGAAGAAAAATATAACTTGAATCAGTTGGGCTTCATTGGAAACTAGTTTTTCCTTAATTGGTCACCCACTCGCCTCCATCACCTTCCATCATGAGAGAATCACATTAGGCATAAAGTTGGAGAAATGACTTATGAGTTGGTGTATTATGTTGGAATTGCAACAAAGGGAGTTGCAACAACACTGATCCGAAATTGGATCCTCAAACTCTCTTAAAGTTACCCAAACTCTATAAAGAAACTCATGCTGAAGTTCAAAGTCTTGTGGATATCGAGCTTATTAGAAATAACCTCTGAATAATGGTAATTTGCAACCAGCATGGAGCAACGAGGACCTTCGGTCAAAGCGCTTGACCGTTGGCCCATGGAGATTGTGCATGGCTTAAAAATGGCAGTTGAGAAGCTCAAACCCAGAAACGGAGGCTAATCGCGCATCGCTGGGAAAAACCCCTCGAGAAGGAAAAACCCCGAAGTGCTTGGTCGCATGGAAGTTGGGAAACCGTAGGGAAGGTGCTAAGGCAAAAGGAGAGTCCTGCGCTCCAAAACTGGCTGTATATCAGGGGCACCCTTGGGTGGTAAGCAGATTTGGCTGAAAATGAGTCATTCCATTCAGCGCACGACACGTGTTCGGCGGATGAGAGAGAAAACCGCCTCTCATTGCGCGCTAACAGTCGAGCAAGTCAACCACGCGAAATGAGCGAACAACGTAGGATTTGGGGGCTTCGGATCTAACGACGGAGATTGCGCCCAATGGAGGAACTGGATTTGACATGGGATTAAGCCACAACACATAAGAGTTTGAAGTCTGATTTGACCGCTGAGCTGGCAGATGAATCATTTCACGGAGTAACCGAAGTAATGACCATTTAAGGAAGAGCTGGCGCTCAGTTCATGAAGGGACAAGTGGCCACCTCTCTGTGAAACGTTACATAGTGGCGATGACGCAGAGGCAGGGAATTCCAAGTGGACAATAGTGGGCGATCCGAAGAGACGGAAGAGGAAGTGAACACTGATGAGATAGATTGGCCTTAAGCCAAGAATAGAGGGGACAAAAGAAGAGAGGAGAGCGAACAACGAGAAAAAGCTAAATTCGCAGAGAGTCTTTGGAGTCACTCGGAGGTCGAGTGAAAAGCTAGAGAGCTCAATTGACAGCAACATATTGTTGTTGAAGTTGCTTGGAGGTCGAGCGACTCACAGAGGCATGCAAAGGCCGAGAGAGAGTAGCTTAGGAAGCAATAAGTAGACCTGGAAGCATAGAAACCAGAGCCGAGCTCACTGTAATAGGCAGAGCCACCAGAGGTTGGAGGCAGAGCCATAGAGCTAGAGAGCTCTAATAGACTTCTAAGAGCCACGAGGCTGCAGTGAAGTTACAACACAGTAGGAGATCGAATGATCGAGCTGTGGCTAGTTGTCTAAGGTGTGTTAAAGACAGGAGAAGGAAGTTCCAAAGACAAAGGCAGAATTCTGAGGAAGTCGGAGAAGCCAGAAGCTTGAGAAGATCAGAGGACTGACAGAAGGAATCCAGTCTCGAGAAGCCTAGACCTATTTGCAGAACAAGGACAGCCAGAGGTAAGATGGCATTCTAAGCCCATTGGTTTAGCTGTAAACCAATGGAGTTAAGTGTAGCACTTGTAAAAGGATTGAGGCCATAATCCCAAAGAGCCTAATCGAGTTGATTAGAGCTCAAGGAGATGTAGTGCAAGATATCAGGGTGAACTCCATATTATATTGTTGTCTTATGTGTTTTTTTTACTACTGCTTTAACTACTATTATATGCATTTATAAATCAGTTTAAGAACATCCTCATATTAGCACAAACAACAGAATTTAAAGTAAATAATCAGTTTAAACAAATACAAGCATACACCCATATTTGCAAGCATTTCTTAATTCTGCACTCGTTAATCAATGAGAATTGGGAAAATTTAAAGCTTTGGAATTGGGAGAGGTTCTTGTAAGTTAGACAAGAAGCCTAAGAGCCCCATTTTTAGATCAGGTGGTATCGGAGCTTAAGATTGATTAACCCCACCTTCAAGGAAGGTTGTATCATAATGCTTGATTGACAGGGCAAAGATTTCTTGTCCAAAAGGTGTTTGGGCAGTCACGGATTGATTTTCTGATTGATTGTATGCTTGTTTGCAGACTGACTATTGTTTGAGTTTGCAGAGGTGAAGGGAAAGCTATTGATAGCTCAATCCAGGAAAGACAAGAAGGAAGAAGGGCTGAAGGCATTCTTCTATCCCAAAAGGACCTCAAAAGCAACCCTTGAAGCACAAGAGGTTTGTTGCAAAAGGTTGCTTGAGTAAGCTCTTTATTAATCGTGTTTGAAGTTCTTTTGTTCATTGGCATAATGACAAATTCTACAAGTGAGTCCTCAAATTCTTCTTTCTTCACAAGAGTCTTTGATGAAGACATGAAGCAAGACTTGTCCACCATGATGGATATGGTGAGAGAAATGTATGAGGATGGTAGGAAGAGCAACATACTTAGAGAGTAGTTGAATTTTGTGGAGGAAGAGAAGAAGATGCTTTCTGACAAATTACAAGAAATGGAGAGGCAACTTCATATTGCAAATATGAACCTGAAAAGGATGCATAAGTTGGAATCACAGCTATTTGTTGCAAAAGAAGCCTTGGCCAAGTATCAGCTTGAAGAAGAGGTAAACCATTCCTGTTTGTCTTCAAATTCTTCTAAGAATGCTTATATTGGTTCTTTTGAAAAACATAACAAAGGCATAGGTTCCAAGCTAATGTCCAAGATGGACTATGAAGTAAAGGGCTTGGGAAAGCATGCACAAGGTATTGTTGAGCCAATAACGATTGAGGAAAGGCCTAAGTATTTGGGTCTTGGCTATGGACAGTCTTATGGAGAGAGTTCCAAAGCTGCCATGAAGGCCATTGAAACAAGTCCTAAAAGGAGTTTCATTGCAGGTCCTCTACCTCAGAAGTGTGAGGATTGTATTCAGGAGGAATGCAATAGCTCGAAACATCGTTCACATGATGCAGGTGTTCAGAAGCACATACTTGCACCAGAGAGTTGTGGAAACTGTGACAGCCTTGAAGAAAGTGATGGTGTTCCAAAGGGAGTCACTTCTTCATTTGCTTCACCTCCTCATGAAGGCAATAAAGGTGAAAGAGGCAGGTATAAATCTGGTTCTAAACACACTCCTTTTGATTTTGTAAAGCATGGAAAAAGAATTGCATGTTCCTTTTGTGGTTTGGATAACCATTATGTTTCTAAATGTTAGAAGAGGATGGCCACATACAGGAAATTTTTGAAGGAAAAGAAGTAAGCAGCCAAAGGTACACAGGACAAGGCAAATCATGATGTCAAAAGGATGCATGTGTGTTGCACTTACTGCCATAAGCAAGGGCATCTTGCTGAAAGGTGTTGGACTTTGAATCCAACACTGTTTCCACCAAAGCTGAAGGAGAAGGTGGAAAAGGAAAATGGCAGGGATGGAAATAAAGATTCCATGATTGATGTGGGTCAGGATGATTCACATATTAATGCTGATGTGAAAACAAAGGAGGGAACTTTGAAATGGATTGGCAAGAAATGGTTAGAATTCTTATCCAATTAAGACTGCATGTTCTTTGATGCATGTATTTGCATTTCTTTTTGGAATAAATGCAAGTTGCAGGATCCTACCCAAATGGTAAATAAAAATAATTTGAGCAGGAAACTCACTTTATTGCTGCAACAGTATGTTCATTTCAGCTTCGGAAGTATAATGTACTTAAGTGAAAGTTGAAAAGATGGAATGCATGCCTGAGCTACATGTGATGCTGGCTTGGGAGCAAGGATAATTTTAGGGGCGAATGTTCGCCCTTTGGCGAAATTAAGGGGTTTTAAATTTTTAGTGGGCGAATATTTTGTATCATAGTACATTTTTACAAATCACCTCAAATAGCCCACCTTATTTTAAGGGAGAGGGTAAAAAAGGTAAATTTAGCCCTTGAAATTAGGACTTACAACCTTCCATTCGCCCATTTTCAAGAATAGGTTTTATTTAAGTGAATCCATTCGCCCATTTTCAAGAATAGGTTTTATTTAAGTGAATCCTATGGGCCAAATACCATATTTATAAAAGAGGTATGGTAAATTAATAAAAATATAAATAAATGAGAGGTATGGTAAATAAATAAAACATTTTTTATATTTACTCCATAAGTCACCTTATATACATGTAAGGGTGTAAACAAATAAAAATATAAGTAAAGTGGAGGTATGGTAAATAAATAAAATGTCTTTTTATACTTACTCAAAAGGTATGGTAAATAAATAAAAATATAAATAAACTAGACGTATCGTAAATAAATAAAACCTCTTTTTATATTTAGTCAATAACCCTCGTTCTATTTATGAAGGCTCAAGAAAGAGGTTTTATTTAAGTGAATCCTATGGGCCAAATACCATATTTGTAAAAGGGGTATGGTAAATTAATAAAAATATAAATAAACGAGAGGTATGGTAAACAAATAAAACATTTTTTTATATTTACTCCATAAATCAACTTATATTTACGAACACTCAAAAAATGGGTTATATTTAGGTGAAACCTATGGCCAAAATACTATGGGACAAATACCATGGACTAAATTGTTATTAATATCATGCAAAAAACCATTATTGACCCTAATATTAGAATTAATAAAAATAAAAATGGCACATGGTATTGACCCATGGTATTCACGAAAATGGCACATGGTATCGACCCATGGTATTCACCTGGAATGTAGCCTATTTAAATGGGGGAATTAAACCAGCATGTAGCCTATGCTAAGATTCACTAGGACTTTACAAAGTTTTATTATTTAGTGAAAGACTCGCCAAGATCTTACAAGATTTTATAATTGAGTAAAATATTCGCCATGTCTGGTGAGAGATTCGCCAAAAAATTATATATACATATTATATTATTGATAAAATTGCCTTCCATTTTTCCTATATACCATGGAGATTCGCCCATTTATTATATTTATAAATTTAGGGGGGGTTCTTAAAATTTTCCCTGCTTGGGAGAAGTTAACTTGGTTTCTAAAATGGAGATAAGGATGAAGTGTTTCATCTTTTGGAAGAGAGTCCTAAAGGTCTTTTTCCTACATGCTTGACTTGAAGGGTCATTTGTTGTAAAGGCATGCTTTATTGGCTTGTTATCTAGCTAATCATTTGTATGCAGATATAAGACATGGAAGGGTTCACAAGATGTGAAATCTGTTTCTTTGTGGAAGCAGGAGTTAGCCCATGCAATTGTTGTCTGTATGCCTGCTATTGTTAACAGTTGTTTTTCGCAGCATTTCAAACAGGTACAAGTGGAAGTTTTGTGGAGCAGATGTACTTCACATTTGTTTGAGCCACCTTGGATCAAGGATCAAGGCAAAGAAGTTAAAACTACCTTTTGTAAACTTCACAGTAGAAGTTCTACATGAAGTCAAGGAGGAAAACAGTTCTTCCCGAGACGACCAATACATCTAAGAAGGGAAGTGGTTAGAGACTATGGTTCAGAGGCACTATGCAAGGGCAAGTGTAGGGAGGCTGGAAGAAGAGGGTGTTGTTACTCTCATTTACTGCTTAGATCAGTATATCAGTCTTTTGGTGGACCAAAAGTTCTTTTAGTGGGAAGGCGTGATCCGAAATTGGATCCTCAAACTCTCTTAAAGTTACCCAAACTATATAAAGAGACTCATGCCAAAGTTCAAAGTCTTGTGGATATCGAGCTTATTAGAAATAACCTCTGAATAATGGTAATTTGCAGCCAGCACGGAGCAATGAGGACCTTCGGTCAAAGCGCTTGACTGTTGGCCCATGGAGACTATGCATGGTGCAAAAATGGCAGTTGGGAAGCTCAAACCCAGAAACGGAGGTTAATCGTGCATCGCTGGGAAAAACCCCTCAAGAAGGAAAAACCCCGAAGTGCTCGGTCACATGGAAGCCGAGAAACCGTAGGGAAGGCGCTAAGGTGAAAGGCGAGTCCCGCACTCCAAAACCAGCGATATATCAGGGGCACCCTTGGGCAGTAAGAGGATTTGGCTGAAAACAAGTGATTCCATTCAGCGCACAACGCGTGTCCGGTGGATGAGAGAGAAAACCACCTCTCATCACGCGCTAACGGTCGAGCAAGTCAATCGCGTGAAATGAGTGAAAAACGTAGGATCTAGGGGCTCCAGATCTAACAGTGGAGATTGCGCCTGATGGAGGAACCAGATTTGACAGGGGATTAAGTCGCAACACATAAGAGTTTGAAGTCTGATTTGACTGTTGAGCTGGCGGATGAATCATTTCGCAGAGTAACCGAAGTAACGACTGTTCAAGGAAGAGCTGGCGCTCAGTTTGTGAAGGGACAAGTGGCCACCTCTCTGTGAAACGTTACACAGTGGCGATGACGCAGAGGCAGGGAATTCCAAGCGGACAGCAGTGGGTGATCCGAAGAGACGAAAGAGGAAGCGAACAGTCATGAGACAGATTGGCCTTAAGACAAGAACATAGGGGACAGAAGAAGAGAGGAGAGAAAACAGGGAGAAAAAGCTGAATGCGCAGAGAGTCTTTGGAGTCACTCGAAAGTCGAGTGAAAAGCTAGAGAGCTCAATTGACAACAACATATTGTTGTTGAAGTTGCTTGGAGGTTGAGCGACTCACAGAGGCATGCAAAGGCTGAGAGAGAGAAACCTAGGAAGCAGTAAGCAGACCTGGAAGCAGAGAAACCAGAGCCGAGCTCACTGTAATAGGCAGAGCCACCAGAGGTTGGAGGCAGAGCCGCAGAGCCAGAGAGCTCTAATAGACTTCTAAGAGCCACGAGGCTGCAGTGAAGTTACAACATAGTAGGAGATCGAATGATCGAGCTATAGTTTATTGTCTGAGGTGTGTCAAGGACAGGAGAAGGAAGTTTGAGAGACAAAGGTAGAATTCTGAGGGAGTCGGAGAAGCCAAAATATCAAGAAGCTCAGAGCACTGACAAAAGGAATCCAGTCCAGAGAAGCCTAGACCTGTCTGCAGAACAAGGATAGCCAGGGGTAAGATGGCATTCTAAGCCCATTGGTTCAGCTGTAAACCAATGGAGTTAAGTGTAGCACTTGTAAAAGAATTGAAGCCATAATCCCAGAGAGCCTAATCGAGTTGATTAGAGCTCAAGGAGACGTAGCCCAAGATATTAGGGTGAACTCCATATTATATTGTTGTCTTATGTGTTGTTTTTACTGCTACTTTAATTACTGTTATATGCATTTATACATTAGTTTAAGCACATCCTCATATCAACACAAATAGCATATTTTAAAGTAAATAATCAGTTTAAACAAATACAAGCATACACCCATATTTGCAAGCATTTCTTAATTCTGCATTGGTTAATCAATGAGACTTCGGAAAATTTAAAGCTTTGGAAGTGGGAGAGGTTCTTGTAAGTTAGACAAGAAGCCTAAGAGCCCCATTTTCAGATCAAGCACAAATTCCAGGGCATTCATGAGCTACACCATCTTCATTGGTCATGAGTAATTTGAAGAATTCCCTTTTGTAAGTGACCGCATTAAATTTGTAGCAACACAAAGGAGTTGCAGAAATGGCATAGAGGAGAGTCACAACACTTGCTTGTATTGGTTCAAAGAGTTAAAACACGTGTGTGTCAGTTGGTAGAACTTGTTGTGGGGTTACAACTAGTGTTGTAGAAACACAAAGGAGTCGCAACCACTCACTTTTACAACTATTTGACAATGTTAGTATGAAAGATGAAAATTTCAGAACATAATACATAAGAATAACTGCAAAAGTGATTTTTTTTTCTATACCTACACCAAATATAGGGTAATAATGGATAAAAAATGCATAAGGAAGTGTTGACAGTGCTGGACCTACCAACATTCAAGGGGGTTTCCCAGATATGTGGTCCCAATTAGACCTCACACCATTTGGGAAAGGAGCCCCATAAGGAATACGACCTGGTTACCATTTTCTTAAATGTTTGCCTTGGCTCTAGCTGTCAGGAAGAGAGACGATCACATATGTGCCTTTGAAAAGCAAGTGAGTGTGCCTAGTGAGTGTTCAGATATAGGTGTGTCAAGGTTCTTCTACTGCGGAGGGGAAAGGAGGCGAGCCCCTTAGAGAGAGGTAATAGAACCACCTTAGTAGAGACACACACAAATAAGAAAGATTCGTTTAGCACCCAACAAAGTAGTCCACAAGGATGTGATAATCATTGCAACCAACACAAATAGGAAAGGTATGCCTAACATCCAACAGAATAGTCCACAAATATGTGAAGGTCATTGCAACCATTACAACAAATTCCCAATATTATAAGCACTAAAATAACCGAAATAGTTCAACTACTTTAGTACAGGTGAAAACAAACATGAATTGCAAACATTCACAGAACAATCTTATAAACATTCATAATCCATGCATGAAGAACGTGTTGGCCATTAGGCTCCATGTATTAAGTAAAAGTTCTAGGACACATGTATACAACGAACACCACTAGCTCCAATAGTGGAGAATTGGAGCCACAACTTGTTCCCCAAAAGAACTAGTTTGTCTCTCTAATGCCTTGCTGGAGGAGCCAAAGTGAAAAGTGATTTTCTCATACAATGAGAGTATATATATAAAAAATGGGGTGATGCTTCACCTCCCTTGTGACCCTTTAACTAACCTCATGATTTTTTGACGTCCTATGACTTCTCCATTTTACATGACTCTTCATATTTTGTACATGTCCTTTGGACTTCCACTTTATAATACATTTCGAATAAGAAATTACATAATCCACAAGAATGATGTGGCAATGGTTACTCATGAAATGACATGACATGACACTGATGACATGGACTAATTGATGTAATGGCGATGTCAAGTCACTCTTGTTTCTTCTTGAGAATTCTCTTTTGTTTTCCTCCATATGTCTTAGAGGTAAGGAGTCTTTAGTGATATTAGGTCTTGAGCTGCGGTCACAAACTGGTGTCCCTTTACTTTCTGCATGACTGATCAACTTACATATTTAGTTAGAGAGATGTATTCTAGCATGTTCCCCTTCTCCATCTCCTTCTTCATCACCCTGTCATGATATGATAGAGTACCTACATATGTAATTCACTCGTGACAAGATGACATCAATCTGATAAACTCCTAGTCTAAGATATTGCATAGTGATCCACTTACTGAGCCGAAACTAGGAGACAAGTTGAGGGAGAGGCTCAATGACTACGCAATTGTGCAACTCAGGCAGTTAAGGGTGAAGCTTGAACCTTTAGACTACGCAATGTGTAGTTTAAGAGGGACTGAGCAAGAAGATTACACAGTTGGGGAGGTCAAGGTGTTAGGTTGAGGGCTTCAGCACTAATTTTTCCCACTGGAAAATTTTGGAAGGTAGAGGAAGCTAGGTGATTTCACATTTGCATAGTTCAAGAGCTTAGGGTTGAGGCTTGAGCCTTGTGATTGTGCAATGTACATTACTGATGAGCTAGGAGGGAGAAATTGCGTATTTTTTGGGGTTAAAGGTTGATCTTGAGAAATGTGATTACGTAGTGTACATTCTTAGGAGGTAGGAACTGTGCATTACGCAATGTCAAGAGGTAGGGTTGTAGCTTGAGGGTTGAGACTACACAATGAACAATTAAGGATGGTCAGATGAGGCTAAGTTCCTTGGTTGGAAAGTTTTCTAAATTTTGGTAAGTGTGGGATCAATGAAGCTGATGTGAATAGTGATAAGACTTGACTGTGATCACACACTTAGAACACTTGACGACACAACATATGTCATATAGAACACATGAACAACATACTTCCCTCAGTTCAACAATTTTGCGACGACTTAAGACAAGTGTGACACTAAAGATACACTTTGTGACGACCGTGACGACACTTGTGCAACAATGCTTAAAGAATTGGAAATGAGTGTAATAGATGTTTACATGGTAGGATCAACTCATTCACACAAAGATAACCCCTTGAAACCACCGAAAAAAATCTTTGGTACATCATGCAATACTTATCATGCGAAATTATGACATTTTGATTTTCTCGCAAATGGGACCGAAACACTTAGAGAAAACACATGTGATAAGTCTTAATGTTTGTGATGACATTATGCAAGACCAAAGTAGGCTTTGAAATTTGGTGTAGGAAAATTTTTTGGAGGGTGTTGTATCATCGACAACACTTGGCAACACACTGGTAGAATTCAAACTTCTCTGTTTAGGTTGATTCTTTTGTGCAGGGTCTTAGCTATTCGGGGAGTATTGATTCATTGTGTAGATCACATTGGCTTCCCCACTTACCCCATGAATAAACATGGTCCCCCTGTTCTATCTCGGTTGAACACAAACATAAGATCAACAATATTGCAATGTTTTGAATTGGAAAGGGGAGTATAGTTTGTGAGCTTTATATTTTTAAAGTATATTTTTTCATCTCTAGTGTTGCTTAGCTACTAGCTAGCCTAGACAATACCTCGAAAAAGTCACTACAATAACACAAACATTGCTCCGCTGCCAGTGAGCTTGGATAGTACCCCGACAAAGTTTCTTGCTTCATATATCTCTGTTTAGGGAAGCCTTTCTCTTCTTTCACCTTTATTTATATATTTATATAGGATTGTGCATAGGCACTTATTCATTTTATGGGAAGAAGAGGGACCCCGACTTATTGAAAGAAAGATAGGTTGTTCCTTCATAGAAGCATATAGAAACCTCTCATTTAGGTTTTCTCGTTTTATTTTTTCCCCTTTTCTGCTTGTACTGATTAGATGAGCATGAAAACACTGAAACATAAGGAAACGAGTGTGGGCATAAGTTTTCTAGAATAGACACAATTATCGTGGTTTGACACAAAAATATCCTTATGGATGGATCATATTTTCCGTCAGAACATCATTGAACAAAAGATGTAACCAACACAAGGAAGGATGATCGAAGGTAAGCCAAATGTTGTAGTGTCACAAGACTCTGTTCAACTCAACCACACACAAAGAAGCTAAAAAACACATTCACACACAAGGCTTATTTACAAAAATGGAAAAAAAAAATAGAATACCAATCAAACAAGAAAACAAGAAAAGAAACTATGTACATAGGGTAGGGCACAACCCCATATCATCATTGAAAATATTGTTTTAAATATTGGCCATTAACAGGAAGAGAGTCAATCTTCCTGTCTAGAGATTGAAGAAGATATGTGTTTTGGTCAAGATTTTCGTGCATAGTGAAAGGTCCAATCCACAGGGATTGGAACTTAGTATGTTTTCCTTTTTCCTCATGGGCTTTGTCCCAATTTAAGTATAGGTCACCCACAATGAATTCATTTTTCCCTACAAAATTCTTGTTGAACCACCTCTTGATACAACTCTGGTGAAGAGAAATAATTTCTTTAGCTTTTTGTCTTTTTTCCTGGAGCTTGCGTATGGTGTCTACCCTACTCTGAACCAATAAGCACAACTTGCCTTAGGATTCTTGTGAAAGTTTAAGGGCAACAAAGTAGATATTTGGGGGTAGGATGACTTCTTTTTCATACACCAAGAAGTAAGTAGAAGTATTCAGAGAAGGTTTTTGCATGACATGTTCAACCCATAGGGCATTCACTAAAGCAGTGTGCCAATTCCTCTATTTAGAGAAAAAGGCCTTCTTAATGCTACATATGAGGTTCTTATTTGTAGACTCAACAAAACCATTTCCCAGTGGATAGTAATTAGCTGAATGTTTCAACACAATTTCCAATGCAAAACCATATAAATCTATGATGAAAAATACTTTGCATTATCGAAAACAAGTGCAGTCAGAATGCCAAACCTGGAAATGATACTTTTCTTAAGGAAGTTGATGACTTCTTGATCATTCACTTGTTTGATTATAACCGCTTATCTCCACCGCGTGAAGTAATCTATGGCTTTGAGAATGTAACTGTGTTGCTTCGATGAGTGTGAAATAATCTCAATGATGACATCTAGGCCCCACTGTTGAAATGGTTCTTCCACGACGATAGGATGCAACGGGGTTACTAACATTTTTCCTCAATCGACACACTTCTGATAGACTGGACACTTCTGGGCATATGTGTGAGCATATTTGAATAATGTAGGCCAATCAAAATTGGCTCACATAACTTTATGTGATGTTGTGTCACCTTTAAAGTGTCCCTTGGCTAGTCCATCATGGAGATCATGAAACACTTTCTTTGAATCATGTGCTTCCAAGCATCTGAGAAATACTCCATTATGGTGCTTTCTAAAAATCACCCCATACACTAACTGGTGATATAATTCATTCAATTTGACTTCTCTCTTCTTCTATGTGGATAAATGAGAGGGAAGAGTGTCGTGCTCAAGATACTAGCACACATCCACGTACCAAGAGTTTGTGATAGTAGTGGGGGAATCTCACTCAACATTATACATCTTGATTTCTTGTTCCCACCTGGATGGATCATCTTCTATTGCATCCATCGCTTCTACTACTAGCCGACATAGACCATGGTCCTTGATAGTGTGAAATGGTTTGAATTCTAGATTGTACTCCTGTAAACCAGTCATCTAGTTCACTCTTCTCTCACCCAACTCTTGTTGGACAAACAATTATCTGATTGTTCGATGCGGAACAAAGATGATACAATGATTCATCAAGAGATAGGGACGGAAGTGCTTCACTACCTTATAGACTACATACGCCTGTTTATCGATGGTGGGATAGTTAACTTCAGGTCCTTGTAGGCTAGCACTCATAAATGATATTGGTCCCTCATTATTTTGATCATCTTTCTCTGTAAGCATAAAAACAAGAGAAGTATCAAAAGCGAAGGTACAGAGTAGAAAATATTTATTGAAATATGGGTTTTACAATGTTGGTGCTTTTGTGATAGCTTGGTTGATACGGGAAAATGTGACCTTTTCCCTTTTGCCCCACCTGTATACTCTGTCGTTTACCATCTGATGTATAGGTTTCACAATTTGAGCATAATCAGAGATGAACTTGCGGAGAAAGTTGATATTCCCTAGGAAGGACTACATGGATTTCTCGTTTACTGGGAAGGGAATCTGCATAATAGCTTTGACCCTTTTATGGTCTACTTTAATCCCACTTTTCGTGATAATGTGTCCCAACAGATTACCCTTAGATACTGCAAAAATACTCTTCTTGGGATTAAAAGATATCTAGTATTTTCAGCATCGCTAGAAGATTTGCTACAAATGGCATAGGTGGTGGGATCTCTTCTTATAAAAAACCCACACATCTTCAAGATACACCAATATGCTTTGCCCAATCAGTCCGTAAAATGTGATGTCCATTGCACGTTCAAAGGTCGCACTAGCATTGACTAGCCCAAAAGGCATTCTTCTAAATGCGAACATGACCCACTTCATTTAGAATATAGTCTTAAGTCTGTCAGGCTCTAAGACCAGAACCTAGTTGTAACCATAATAACCATCAAGCAAAGATAACATCTCTGACCCTGATATTGTCTGCAATATATGTTCCATATATGACATAAGGTAGTTGTATTTATCCAAGGCGCGATTGAGATTTCAGAAATTGACACAAAAGTGGATTTCCCTAGACTTCTTCCTTGCTAGGACTAGATTAGATCCCTAGGTTGAATGTCACACTTTTTACATGACTTAAGCATCCAACAACTTCCTCAACTCCTTTTTAATTAGGGGCTCAAGTGTCGAATGTACCTTTTGCAGCTTCTGCTAAAAAGGCTTGGCCCCTTCCTTTATTGTGATAACATGTTGGATTATTCATGTGTCGTACGTTTTGAGCTCATCGTACATCCACGCGAAAACATATCAGTATTGCTTGAATAAGAGGATGAAGGTTTGTCGCTCTTGTGGTGTGCAACAAGTACCGAGATTGACAAACTTCAGATCCTTTTATGTTCCAAGATTTATTTGTTCATGTGACAACATTGAACTATGGGTTTTAGCATTGGCTAGCCCTCAAAAGTGATTATGCAAGTCATACAAAATTTCCAATGATACCATGCCCTTCAGCATGGGGTTTTCCTTGTTTGTGCGAGTTGCATCTTGCAACTCTCTTTCGTGCTCATCTTCATTGATAGCTACATATTTGAATGCATTAGTGTTCTCTATGAAGTGCAGTATCTGCTGGTCATCATTAAAAATGTGTAAATTAGTAATGTTATTAGGGACGAATGGTTTGTAATGAATTTCAACAGAGAAATCATCCCTAAGAAGTGATAACCTAGCAGTTTCATTTAGTAATTCATCTGCAACTGTGTTACGCATTCTAGGAACAGATATAATGTTAAAATCTTGGAATTGAGAAATTAAACGCCATACCTCTTGTTGATAACTTTTTAAATGAGGCGACACATAGTGTATAGTGTTTCTTGCCTGTCGTACGATGATCTCAAAGTCACATACTACTTTAAGAATTCCAACACTGAGGTCAATGGTCTTGTGTAAGACCAGAATGATTGCTTCATATTCCACTATGTTATTGGTGCACTCAAATTCCAAATGGATTGAGATCAGGTGTTTTCTCTATCACAAGTCTACTAAAACACAACCAGCTCCAGAGCCCTCCTGTGTCTTTGAACTGTCAAAAAATAAAGTCCAAACATCATATGTACAAGAACTATGCCCTACACTAGTACTACTATTATCTACTGTACAAAGGTCATTTGCAAAAGTTGGACTAGGAAGGAGTTCCAACTGTGTGTCTGGTGGGACTAGGGAAGGCTAAGCAAGGTAGTACCCTAGGTCAGTCTCCAAAAAGAAATTACCAAAGAGGATATGTACAATAGAAACTAGTTCGTTCTTTCCCTCAAAGGGTGTGATAGTATGTTTCCTATAAGACTCTAAGTTTACTTGGATTTGGTTTTTTCTGCCCTTGTACGAAAGACATAAATGTGACCATTCGATAGAAAAATACCCCTGTAATTTACTGGACCAGTCTCTACTCAACAATACACCATATACTTCCATGATGTCCACAATTATGATGTTTATGCATTGGTGAACCCATTGATTGGATGATAAGTGAATAAGCACATTTCTGAGTTCACCAATAGCATGGACAAGAGTCTTGTCTAGCTAGTTGATTTAGGCATATGTCTTTTCCCATTTTGCAATTATTTTTTAAGCTACAGATAGTTTCATTATGTTTATTGATGCACCAGAATCAACTTAGCAATTGTGAACATTGTAATTAAAAATTTCAAATGTTAACAAAAACGAAGGGCAAAGTGTATTAACATCTAATGTTAATGCATTAAGTATAGATTATAGGGGCCCAAAAGACTCACCAGATCCCTTTTGCAAAGAGGCATTATTACTTGAGGCAAGTTGTTCAAGAGCGCAGATAAGAAGTTCCCGTTGGCTCATGATTCTTGTAGGTTTGAAGAGTGAAATATTAGCGTGAGCTTTCTTCATATCTTCGACTATGTTATAATCAAGCTCAATGGGAATTGTTGAAGTGTCTAGGGAAATCACCTTATCTGATACTTATGGAATGGTATGATTTCTTTTGTTGTTAGCGAAATTAATTTTGTTTGTAGCAACATTTCCATACTTGCTTTGAGTGTTTTGGACTGAGTTGACAGGCGGTGTGATCTTCCTTTACAAATGTTCCTTTAATTTTTTCCTCATCAACTCTTGTTAAAAGACCGGACCTTGGATTCTTAGCTTATACCAATTGTTCTGATTTTGAATTAGTTTCACACTTAGTGGAAGTTCTTCAGAACTCTTATTTTCAATTGCGTATACACAACTGAATTCATTGCATTCCCAATACTTGCAGTTTCTTCCTTTTCTTATACTGGCTCAGTTTGCTCGTATGAAAGTACAGTGTCAATGATATGTGCAGCTAGAATGTTCATGTTGTGATTCCATTGCAGGCATGTATTTTATGAGTGATATTCTTGATGAAACGAACAATATTTATCCATGCCCATACTTTCAACATTCAGCATGATTTCGAGCTTTGTGCAGATTTGGTTTTCTGATTTTTGTTGCTGCTGGAGTTGGAAGCCCTTCTTAATACATTGAATTTCGAGGGCCTGCTGCTTACGGTGGTCTCGCTTGACCTCTGTTTTAACTCTTCCAACTCATTGGATAAAGGCTTGATGTTATGGATCAAGATTTCAAGATCGATGAATTCTCCATGTTGATGTTGGATTGGAAGGAGGAACATGTCCACTTCCAAATGCAAAAACTTGTAAAGATGTGAAAAGTCATAGACACCGAAGCAGTGGGGGGTAAATTTGATGAAAGTGAGGGAATCCCACTTTATGGTGTTCCAAATGGATAAGCACCAATGAAAGGAGAAGAACTTTGGGTGCCCCCACTCGAACCTAGAATGGAGGTAGAGCCAACAACCACTGTGTTAGGTGCAATCTTAGATATATAAATAATACCTCCTCTTATAGCTAAATAAGGAGTATGCACACCAATGGTATCGGAAAGCACACTTATGGCACTAACATTGGCAATTAAGAAAAAAAGGGAGAGTGAATAGGGCTATCCAATATATGAGTTAGAGTACCCACGTATGATACACCATAAGGAAGGTTAGAAGGAGGGGGTTCTGTAGGAGTCCTAGGGGACTCAGAAATGTCTTCAATTTATGCTTTGTCTTCTGAATGGAAGAGTACTCTAGCAAGAACTAGAGCATTTCTGCCTGGATTATGGAATAAACTAGGTTCTCCCTGTGAAATAAGAGCCCTTGGTAAGGGATTTTTCTCCATTGTGTTAGCTTGTACTGGTTAAAAAGAACCAACATAATTTCTCCTACACCTTCTTGGTGAAGGCTTAACACTCGCAATTGAAATCCATGAAGCCTTCTAAACTAACAAACTAGTTGATTAGCCACTTTTATATATAAGGATTGAGACATTTTACCCATGTCTTTGTATTACTTTGATGATTCTTCATCTATGATGACTCTAATTGTGCACAAGTTCTTTTTGAATGCAATGGCCTCTTCATAATTGTATGTCAGAGTTTACTTCGCATTTCTCTTCATGAACTGCGTGATACTTGTCGGTAAGGTAGAAGTGTAATAATCGATGCTAATGGAGTTATGAGGTTTTGCATCTATACAAAATATGTTCATCATATGATTGAACCTATGATTAAAATCTTTGACCTTTTCTTTATGCTCCATCTTCAGATTTACCAGCTCTTTCAATAACATGGAAGGGGTTTTGTCGTCAGCAAAATTTTCAAGGAACAAATTTTTAAAGCCCTTCCAATTCTGGATTGAGTTCGGAGGAAGACTGTGGTACCATACAATTTCTCTACCATCTAGCGTACAAGGGAAAAATCTACATGCAACATCATTGTAACATACTTCAAGCATTTGTAGATACATGTAGAAGTTGTCTAGATGGTCCTCCACTTTCACTGCTTTAGCAGGGTCATACTTCATTAAAAGCTTCTTCGGGTGCCTTGGCATCTTGTGTAAAACATCCGATAGAGTAAGTGGGCCTTGATTCATGCAATCCAGATCTTGGTCTACCATATCTTAATCTTTATGCTCCTCCACTTCGTCAGAATCTAATGGATCTTCCTCCTCTTCTTCTTAGTCGCCTAAACCATGGAAAATATCATCTGAGAGTACAATGTTGTCTCCATCACCTCCGTTAAAAGATGGAGGTTGCTCTAGTTTCTCTTCTCTTTATGCATTCTCTACTAACTTTTCAAGGGTGGTGAGAACTAGATCTTCGACTATCGAAACCACTATCCTAGTAGGAGTGGTTGTGTTCTTCTTTGGAAAATAAGGGAGATTGTGTACTCTGGGAATGAATCCAATAACCTTTGGAAACTTACGGGTTATGGGTCAAATGGCTCGGATATGCTTGTATGAGATTTCACAAGTTTGTCCAAGACCGGGCTAAGAATATTTGTCAACTTCAGGAATATGAGCAAGGGAGGTGTTGGGAATATTATTTCCTTGACCATAATAACTATGATGAGGTTGGGTGAGGTTTTGATCCATAAAAATATGGATTCCATCCTTCTAGCGCCATAAATTTTGACAGTGTTGGACCTACCAACATTCAAGGGGGTCTCCCTGATATGTGGTCCCAATTAGACCTCACATAGTTTGGGATAGGAGCCCTATCTAGAATACGACCCGATTACCATTTTCTTAAAGGTTTTCCTTGGTTGTAGCTGTCAGCAAGAGATAGGATCGCATGTGTGCCTTCAAAAAGCAAGTGAGTGTGCCTGGTGAGTGTTCAATTGTAGGTGTGTCGAGGTTCTTCTACTGTAGAGGGAAAAAGAGGTGAGCCCCTAAGAGAGAGGTAATAGTACCACCCTAATAGAGACACATGCAAACAAGAAAGATCCGTCTAACACCCATCAAAATAGTCTACAAGGATTTGACAGTGATTGCAACCAACACAAAAAATAAAGGTTCGCCTAACATCCAGTGGAATAGTCCACAAAGATGAAATGTTCATTGCAACCATTACAACACATTCCCAATATTATAAGCACTAAAATAATTGAAATAGTCCAACTACTTTAGTACAAGTGAACAAAAACATGAATCACAAAAATTCACAGATAAACATTCATAATCCATGCATGAAGAACGTGCTAGCCATTAAGATCCATATATTAAGTAAAAGTTCCAGGACACATGTATACAACAAACACCACTAGCTCCAATAGTGGAGTGTTGGAGGTAGAAATTACTCCCCAAAAGAAATAGCTTGTCTCTCTGATGCCTTGCAGAAGGAGCCAAGGTGAAAAGTGCTTTGATCATACAATGAGGGTGTATCTATAACCAATGGGTTTATGCTTCACCACCCTTGTGATCCTTTGACTACCCTCATGACTATTTGACTTCCTATGACGTTTCCACTTTACATGAATCTTCATATTCTATACATGTCCTTTAGACTTCCACTTTACAATACATTTTGAATAAGAAATTATATAATCCACAAGAATGATGTGGCATATGATGACTCATGACATGGACTGCTTGATGACATGGTGATGTCAAGTCATTCTTGTTGCTTCTTTCTATTTTTCTTCTTGAGAATGCTCATTCCTTCACCTCCATATGGCCTAGAGGTAAGGAGTCTTTAGTGATATTAGGTCTTAAGTTGCAGTGGAAAACTGGTGTCCCTTTACTTTCTGCATGAATGATCAACTTGCATATTCACCTACAAATATGTCTTCTAACATGTTCTGCTTCTCCATTTCCTTCTCCATCACCTTTTCATGGTATGATAGAGTACTTGCATCTATAATTCATTCATGACAAGATGACATCAGTTCGATAAACCCCTAGTCTAAGATGTTGCATAATGATCCATTGGCTGAGCTGAAACCAGGTGACAGGTTGAAGGAGAGGCTCAATGAATGTGCAATTGTGCATCTCAGGAAGTTAGGTGTGAAGCTTGAGCCTTGAGACTGCGCAATGTGTAGTTCAAGAGGGACTAAGCAAGCATATTGCACAATTGGGGAGGTCAAGGTGGCAGGCTGGGGGCTTCAACACTCATTTTTCCCAATGCATAGTTCTAGAAGGCAGAGGAGGCCAAGTGATTGCATAATTGAGCAGTTCGAGAACTCAAGGTTGATGCTTGATCCTTATGATTACGTAATGCACATTATTGATTGGGAAAGAGGGAGAAAATGTGCACTTTTTGGGGTTAGAGGTTTAGCTTGAGCACTATTATTATGCAATGTCCAGTCCCAGGAGGGAGGAAATATGCATTGCATAGTGTCAAGAGGCAAGGTTACAAATTGAGGGCTGATAGTGTACAATGCACTGTTCAGGAGGGCTAGATGAGGCTAAGTTTCTTGGTAAGAAAGTTTTCTGAATTTGGCTAAGTGTGGGATTTGTGAAGTGGGTGTGAACACTAATAAGACTTGACTATGATCACACACTTAGAACACTTGAAGAGACTATTTATTTGTGTAGCTTGGGAGATACTCCAAGCCCTAGGGTTAAGGGTTTGGAGGGAAAAGTGCCACAAGGGTCACTTGTGGGCTTGGAACCCAAGCGTGGGGTTTTTCACCCATCAGGATTTGGGCCAAAACCATGACGAATTTTAGCTTGAGAAAATTTGAGGTGATAGAGCTTGGAATGTCGATTCCAATGCTCCAAAGATCACTCAAATCGGAGCTCTAGAAATGAAGATATGGATTTTTCAAGTCGACAATTAATTAATGGATAGACAAGTCATGTAGGATTGAAGTGAATTCGTCCAAGAGACATTTCTCTTCATCAATTTGCGGAGCCCCTCTTTTGTGTATAAATAGAGGGTGACTTGATCTCATTTTTCATCCATTTATGCATCACAAGGCAGCGTACAAGGAGAAAGACACTTATGTTCTAGGCCGCAACAAGGAGGGATAACTAGCATGGGAAAAAGGATTGTTTTGGGTCTCTTTTGGTGACCGAAATTGCAGGGAATGAGAGCTGAGGTTAAGAAGTGAAGTCTAGAATGTTTAAGGGCTTGTTATGGGTAGTTTATCCCTGAAATAGTATGTCGCAGGCCTTGTTGTAGTAGTTCATGGAAAATAAAGAGAGGATAGACCCTTGGAGAGGCAGGTGAAGCTGTTGTGGGTAGGCCACAAGCCCTACCACCTTGTTTGAGGGACATAGGGTGGATTGAGGGTTTTTCATGCCTAGAAAAGTAGTAGAAGAGGAGGAGACCTCTCCAAGAGAAGGTCGCAACAAATAAAGGGAGTCATAGGTGATTCAATGGAGTATGTGTAGGGCTATTACAGTATGCTAGGTTCCCTAGCAAGGTGTAGCAAATGAGAATGATAGTTAACAGAGTTAGAGAGTAGAATTTGTCTTGTGTTGGGTCAAGGTAGTGACCAATTTTGGATCAGAGTATTGCAGCTTGTGTGAGTCGTGTATTGGGAATATCTTTAGCGACAAGAAACCCCAATTAGGAGAAGATTCCATAGTGGATGATTGGGCATCATTGGTCTAGTGGAGGACAGCGTGTTGATAGCCCAAAGTAGCCCTAGACAATCTATCTTGAAGTGACAAAGAGGAGCTTAAGATTGGGTGAAGTTTGGTGCCAAAGTGTAGCACCTTGATGGACTAAGGTGACTGCTAGCCTGGAAGTTTGGAGCCCGGGAATTAGGCCTACCCAGAGAGCAAATTGGATCAACCCGTGTACATGCTACAGAAGTGACTTGTAGCAGTGTTAGGTGGAAACCCTCTTGGAGTCTCGATGTGTTGTCCTTTAAAGGACTAAGGGACAACTAGTGATAAGTATGGGAGAGAAGGACCAACAGGACAAGATGCGACATAGAAGTTACAACGATGTAACTTTGTCATTGCATCTTGTATACCATGGAATTTTGTATTATTCATATTAGTTTAATATAACGAAGATTGGGTTGTAGATTATTGTACAATATTTGTTAAAATTGTGTATACTTGTGCATACGTGATTTACTAATTTATATTTCTGTTGTGCGAAGTAGTTTATGGTTGATATTCTTGGTTTGGTAGCGTCAGTGATTTTAAGACTTTAACCTAGACCCAAGGTCGTGGAAATTCCACATGGTATCAGAGCTTTTCTAAGCTACTTTAGAAGTAAGTAAATCAGACTTGTGCGTAGTGAAGTACAACGTGAGAGGGAGTTGGTCACATTATGAGTGAAGGGCTCACTACAATGTCAAAGTTGCAAGTAGGTCTCTGGTATGAGGATAGGTTGGAGGGGTTGTCCAACTATACTCCTTGGAAGGAAAGGATCAAGTTGGTCTTGCAGGTCAACAAGCTATGAAAGTTCACCGAGAAAGAGATTGGGAATCCAATCGACCCTAAGCTGGAAATATATGAATATTTGGATGTGAGGACGATATTGATCATCATAGATGGTGTGAAGGATTCCCTGATACCTCATTTGTCTAAGAAGAACAATGCACATGATATGTTGACGACTCTTCATAATTTGTTCCAAAATAAGAACGGGAACTAGGTACTGGTATTGGAGGATAAATTGAAGTCCACCAAGATGATAAAGGGTGAAAGCGTGACCTTGTATCCGACGAGATTGTCTCAGGTCAAAGATGAGCTTGCTGCCATCGGTGTGACTATCTCAAATGGAGATATGGTAAGGATTTCCTTGAAAGGTTTCATCGAGGAATGGAAACCCTTCATCAAAGGTATCATTTCTAGGGAGAAGGTGCCATACTGGGATAGGTTGTGGGATGAATTCATTCAAGAAGAGTTGCAAGATGAGGATCTTCATCTAAAGAAGAAGCCTTTCAATGATGACGTGGCACTTGCAACGCGAATGAAGGGTAAGAAAAAGAAGGACTTGAGTAAAGTTAAGTGTTTCAACTGTGGCGAGATGGGTCATTATTCGTCAAGATGTCTGATGAAGAAGAAAGGAGATGATGAGAAGAGGAAATTAAAGTAGGTCGTCAATTTTTCCACTTCAGTTAGATATATGATCTCACCAGGAGATTGGAAGAGGAGGAATTTGTTATGATTTCTCATTTTTCGCAGGGTACTATCAATGAGGATGGATGGTACGTGGACAGTGGTGCAATGAAGCATATGGTAGGGTCATAGGAGGTTTTTGAGACTCTAGCTAAATGGGACTCAAAGTTTCACATGGTGTTGGGTGACAAGAGTCAGTTGGAGATTCAAGGATTGGGTGTTGTGCCATTTAGGATGGAGACAGGATGTGTGATGCGGGTCCAAGATGTATTGTTTATACCAAGACTCAGATATAACGTGATTTCCATCTCGATCATCGAGTGGAAGGAGTTTGAGGTCTTGTTCAAGGATGGGAAGGAAAGACTCATGCCTAAGGGCTCTAAGTCGATGGGATTGTACTCGAAGTTAGAGAACATGGTCTCTACAGGTTGACGAGCAAGCCTATGGATCATGAAAAGAAGCAGGTGGAGCAAGTGTAGGTTCCAAAGAAGTAGAAACAGGAGCAGGAGAAGGTGCAGGTGCAGGTGCAGGCTTCAGAGGAGCAAGTATAGATTCCCAATAAGAAGGTACATATTCCCGAGAAGAAGGTACACTTTCCAGAGAAGAAGTTCCAGGTTATAGAGACTCGGAGGGAGTCAAGTTCAAGAGTGAGCTCACAGGTTCAGAGGGAGAATTTGTAGCCCAAGAAGAGTGCAAGGTCTGTGGGGAGCAAGGGTACTCCGACAATTGCCAAGAAGGAATCATGAAGAGATTGGAAAGAATACAGGAGAAGAAGAAGAAGAAAGATGCTTCTAGTGATAGCGACACTTCCGAGAAGGGTGTAATTCACCATACAAGGATTGTTGTAATTGTGAGTGCCAAGAGTTGGGCAAGTGTTGCGAGTAGTGATGATGATGATGATGATGATTTACTTCCTAGTGTTGTAAGTACCTCCCTCGCTAAGAGGGAGTGTTGATTTGTGTAGCTTGGGAGGTACTCCAAGCCCTAGGGTTCAGGGTTTGGAGGGAAAAGCACCACAAGGGTCACTTGTGGGCTTGGAACCCAAGCATGGGGTTTTGCATCCATCGTGATTTGGGACAAAGCTATGATGAATTTGAGCTTAAGAAATTTTGACGTGATAAATCTTGGTGTTCCGATTCCAAAACTCCAAAGATCGCTCAAATCGAAGCTCTATAAATGAAGATATGAATTTTTGAGGTTGACAATTAATTAATGGACAGTCAAATCATGTAGGCTTGAAGTGAATTCATCCAAGAGACATGTCTCTTCATCAATTCGTGTAGCCCCTCATTTTTGTATAAATAGAGGGTGAGTTGATGTCATTTTGTCATCCATTTTTGTATCACAAGGCAACGTACAAGGAAAAAGACACTTATGTTCTAGGCGGAAGCAAGGAGGGCTAACCAACGTGGGAAAAATCATTGTTTTGGGTCTCTTTTGGTGAGTGAAATTGTAGGGAAGGAGGGCCATGGTAAGAAAATGAAGTCTAGAATTTTTAAGGGCTTGTTGTGGGTAGTTTATCCCTAAAATGGTATGCCGCAGGCCTTGCTTTAATAGTCTGTGGAGAAAAAAGGGAGGGAAAACCCTTGGAGAGGTAGTCGAAGCTACTGTGGGTAGGCCGCAAGCCCTACCACCATGTTTTAGGGCAGTGTAGGTTGGATTAAGGGTTGTTCATGCCTAGAACAACAACAGAAGAGGAGGAGACCTCTCTAAGAGAAGCCTGCAAAAAATAAAGGGAGCCTTATTTGTTGCACATAACACAATATGTATCCAGGGAAAGCCTCAGCCCAAAACCCCTACTATATATATATTGCATTACTCAGAAATCCATGATGAAAATATAATGCTTTTTCTCACAAGAAAAATCCCTACACAAGTATAATCAACTCTTAGCTCACAAGCTAGCTCAAGCCAAATCCTTAGGCTATTCTGTAGCTCTCCAAGCCCCTACTTCCTTGTGCCAATCTTAGTCAAAGAATTTAGATGAATACAATATGCTACGCTCAACCTTGAGCTCAACTTGCACAAGTATTTCCTATCCTTTGCCTGATGACTTCCTTTGGCCAATACTTAGCCAAATTTCCAAGCTTCGAATTCTTTGCACATTTCGTAAGAGAATTAGCTCATATTTAAAGGGAAATTCCTTGTCCATAACTACACAATCCAAAATTAGGTGCTTATCTTATTGCATGTATGATATTTACAACTCAGTAATCATACAACTGATAGTACACTTTCCCTTCATTCTAGTCTCTACTAGGTCTTTCTCTGAACTGACATGCATGAGTTTATGATGAGGGAATCTTCAGTTAACTGGAGTAACACTTGTGGATGCACCAGTGCACCAACTGACTGCTAATCCTCTATTAATTCCACAAATGGTTAGAACTAATTTAACTGACCATGACTCAATAACGTGACTTATCTAATTACAACTCATAAATAAACTCATTCTGGACCCCTAAGACTTAGGGAGAACATACACATGACTTCCAAAAGACTTCCAACATGAAATTCCTAAGTTAACTAAGTCAACTTAACTTAGTTAACTATTACAAGTTGCTATGAGAAGAGAATTACAGTTTTAATTCACAATTTAATTCAAGGACAAATTAAATTGGAATTTCTAGATTCTATTTTTAACATTTCTTGTTGCTATTTTCAACTGTGGGTTCCCTAAGTATACTAATTTGATCCAAGCAACGTGTAATGACCTAATTCTTATTGTTCAATGAAAAATTTTCCTTAGGAGGAGAAGAGATCGAGCTCTTATGATTCTGGATTACTTGTAAGGGTATGGAATGTTCTCCCCTTATCCATAGACTAATGTCAAAATTATTTTCTGCAACTTTGTGAGTTGCAACCCAGTCAAGTTGGTTGGTTAAAAAGGAAACAAAATTGTTAAATAAGTATGTTTTATTATTTTTAAGAGTAAATTAGTATGTATAAGATTCAATGAGAGAAAATTCATCCTTAGAGGGTGCACTACAACACAGAGATATAGGCTAGAAGAGTTTTTACAGGTATACATGGGACTATGATGGGAGCAGAAAGGGATACCACCCAAGAGGGAAGTGGATCACACAACCCAAATGTTTCTAGACTCTCCATTTCCAAACATTGGGATGTATAAACAGTTCATTCTAGAGGCAAGTTAGGTAAAGAAGCAATTGCAACAACGATTGGAGCGAGGTGTTTAACCAAGTACCTCACCATGTGGGTCACCCATCATAATTATGCCAAAGAAGGATGAGACTTGATGAATGTGCATTGATTACAGGGAGTTAAATAAAATTGCAATAAAGAATAGGTTCCCCCGCTCGTGTTGGACTAGTTACAAAAAGAAATATATTGACAAAGCTGCATTTAAAACTAGGGTATCACCAAGTTGGAATCAAAGAAGAAGATACTTAGAATACCTCCTTTGAGTGGTTAGTCATGTCATTTGATCTACACAATGCACTAGATACATTCATGATATTAATGAATGATATATTGTGCCCATATATAGATTCATTTTTTATTGTTTATTTGGATGATATATTGGTATGTAGAGCTACTTGGGAGGAGCACATCTCACATTTGATGTAGGTGCTAGAGACTTTTAAAAAATAATAATTATTGGAAAATATCAGGATATATGAGTTTGTGCAACAAGATTTGGTGTATTCAGGCTATGTGATTGGTGGAGTAGAGCTCAATATGGACCTTGCCAAGATGGAGGCCATCATGACGTGGCTAGTTCCTACCAATGTTTCTAAGGTTAGGAGTTTCATTGGGGTAGCATAATACCTAAGAAAATTCATAGCCTCTTCTTTAGCTGTAAAAACACCACTCCACACCATAAAAATGAGTGGAAAGAGTTTCCAATGGGGAAAGGTCAACATAAGGCCTTTGAAGATTTGAAGAAGAAAATAAGTCAAGCAACGATTCTTGCATTACCAAACTTGTAACAACTATTTAAAGGATATGGATGTGAGTGGATATGTTATGGGAGTGATCTTAATGTAGGGAGGAAGGCATGTATATTACCATTCTGAATTATTTCATGGGATGGTTCTCAATCATCCTACCTATCACAAGGAGCTCTATGCCCTAGTACAAGTTGTCAAAAAGTGGAAACACTATCTAATGGGAGTGGAGATAATCATTCATATAGATATCCAACCACTACAGTACCTATAGGCCCCAGTATGTTACCATAGACTAGACATTTTAAGTGCATGGGCTTTTTGTAGCAATTTCATTTAGTGTTAAATCATAAGAAAGGAAGTAGAAACAAGTTGGCCAACATGCTTTGACTCCCACCCACATTAAAATTATAGCTTTGGGAACTTTGATGCACATGGAGCCTTTCACCCATGATTCATATAGAGAGGCATATACAGAGGATGAGGAATTCAATAAGGTGTTTCAATAATTTTTGAGTGAGATTCATATAGACAATTGAGATAACACAATTGACCATCATCTCCAGAATGGGATACTCTACAAGCTGCTAGATAAGTGATGTGTTCCTCAAGGTGAGTGAATACAACTAATAAAAGAGGCTCACACCTCCAATGTTGAAGGGAATTTTGGTGTATGGAAGACAATTTTCAATCTACAAAGATGTACTGGCTCAGAATGCAAGAATATGTAGCTAGGTTGATAAGAGGAAGTATGCTTTATTGTATTAGCAAGCTTAGTAATATGAACAAGATCTCTACCATCCCTTTCCTATACCCACTCATCCTTGGGAAATAATTTCCATGGACATTATGGGAGGTTTACCAACAATTTGGAAGGCAGATGACTACCTATTCATGGTAGTTGATAGGTTTAACAAGATGTGCATTCTCATGCCCTGTAAGAAATATCATCAGTGGGAATTTACACTGGTTTGTGTGCAATTTTGGATACCAAGGACCATTGTTTCAAAGACGGAAACTAAATTTCTTAGTGCATTTTGGACTATATTGTGCAAGAATACACAAAGTTGAAGAGGACTACAACATTCCATCCACAAACAAATGGGAAAGTATAAGTAGTCAACAAGGAATTGTGACAGCTTTTGAGGAGTTACAATCAAAAGCATTTGAAGACTTGGGATGAAAATTTGGTATATAAATAACACTCTTATAACATAGTAGTCCACACTTCTACTAGTAAGTCCTTATTTGAAACTTATTTTGGATATTTTCCACCTTCACCTTTGGACATTTCATATGGACAACAAGGAGGATTGAAGGAGGATCTCACATGGATGCTTTAAGGGAAGATAAATTTGTTGAGAAGATCAAGAAGATCCATCTACAAGTATAGGAGACACTGAAGAAGTAACATAAAATGTACAAGGCTAGGAATTATCAACATAGAATAAAGAATTTATTCAAAATGGGAGACAAAGTATGGTTGCAGTTGAACAAGGAGAAGCTACAAGATCTTGGTAAGAGAATCAAGGCTCTACCATATGGTCCTTTTGAAATATTGGAAAAGGTGGGAGATAATTTCCATTGACTCAGTCTATCCCCATACATACACATTCACTTGGAAGTGAATGTGAAAAATCTAAAACTCTATGAGCCATCCATGTTGGATAAGGAAGAGGAGAAGCACCTACCTTCCATAGAGGACTTAGCTTCATATGATCAAGTAGAGTAGACATAAGATACAATTTTGTAGAAGAGCTACAAAACTTCAAGATAGGTTAGCATGACCTTTGGCTAATTAGGTTGAAAGGATAGCTTATGGGCAAGGATAAAAGGTACTTGAGGGAGAAGGTAGAGGAAAATTTTCCTTACTTTAGTCAATAAAATATTTTGGGGACCAAAATCCTTCAAAAATGGGGAGGCATGATCAATATTATATCACTATATAAATTTTCATCCATCCCAATGCTTTAAAAGTGGAAAAATTGAAGGAATCAACTTATAGGAGCAATTTTGGAGGTGGGACCTAGTTTAGAGAATTGGGGTTTGAAACCTTCTAGGGATAGTTTGAGGCCTTAAATTATGTTTTTTGGGGGTAAAAATTTGTCAATTAAATGTAGCACCTTGTGGCGTTATTCTACGCACAATTAATTTTCCAACAATCCAAGAATTATGTCAATCAAAATTTAGATACAAAGCTTATGCCTCCTAGAAGTTGACCTATCACGATTGACCACCATAATTTGAGAGGATGCCACATCAACCCCCATTACTTATGGAAAATGGGTTAGCCACATGGAGCCTATGCAGAGGACTCTAGAAGGGTGGATATTGTAACTCTATTTTAGAATTGAAGGAATCAAGATTAACCCCTAGTTGGCTATCGAGGTGTGTTATAACTCGGCCACTAGAAGTGTTACAGGGAAAAGTGTCTATTTAGAACTGCTTTATCCCACTAAGGTGTGACAGCTACCTTAGAAACAAACAGAGAAAAGCTACTTATGTTTTTCCTTTATGAATTATAGATAGAGAGGAATAGAAAGACCAACCTCTGTCTTGCGCTAATCCTTTGATTCGATCCCTCTCTTCTTTGATAGTCCCCAGCTACCTGCTCCCTTGCATGCCCAGCTTCACAAAGTACCTGTAAGATCACAGAAGCATAGCACTATACAAAGACATAGATCTATATTCATAAACAACTTAGGATCAAATTTAAATTGAACATACAAATGTAACAAGCATCAATGATACAAAAGCATGGAGGAAAACTCAAATAGCTTTTATTGATAAACAAGAAAAGATCGAAGAGGAGTTACAACCAGTTGTTTCGACCCAGCATCAACCTCCCAACAAAGAAGCCCCTCTTCACCTCAAACAAAGCTTAGATCACCCAACAATCTGATGTTTGTCTTTAGAAACCAACAACAATTCCTTACAATATGCAAAATTCCAGCCTCTCACCTCTAGATCTCTGTGATGAGAGATCTATATATAGATATTTGCAGAGGTGTGAGTCAGCTCTGGGTTTTTGATTAGTGTCTTCTCTCTGATAGTTCTTGATGCCACTTGGAGATCTCATTGATCTCTTACTCATCCTTGGGCGATTCTGAGAGGCAAGTGTCCCAGGAGAAGTTTCTGGAAGATTCCATGATCATCCACCTCGCAAACTGTCTCCGCCACTTGTCTTTTCTCATCCATCGCACCCCATAGAAGGGCTTTTTGAAATGCAACGCACTTCCCGTGTGTACAAGGTGCGATGCATCGCACCCTGGCCATGGAGCAAGTGCAATGATCCTGTTTTGACCAGTTCCGAGCAGTTTTTCATGGAGAACTTCTGGGAGAAGCTGTAATCTGTTGACCTTGTTCCTTTAGGGGTTAGAACAACACTTTTAGGGACTTAGGAGCCCTCGGTTTATGGACATTTCATGCTTGGGGTTGTAGGGCCCAAAAATGTCTATAACAGTTGCCCCTAAAGCATGAGGTCGTTAATCTTTTGATGTTGGGTGAAATGCTTTATTATGAGGATCCGAAGTTCTTTCAACGCTGGGAGGAGACCTGTAATAAGATACAATACAATACATTATCTTCATAATATTTTCATGATCTAGCTGAGGCAGGCATTCCCATGCTCAACTTTATAAATTCATTTTCATGTACATAGGACAGACAATCGTCTGAGTGTAGACTCATGATTCTGATAGAGCCATCATCCTTTTGATTGGATGATTATCTGTGCAGCAATGATGTACATTTAATGTCTTTATTTCCCTGAATATATATCGCAGCCCGGATGGATGAAACTAGACCCGGGGACTTCAATCTTGTCCGATCTTCACTCGAAGTACAAGTCGATCCATGTAGGAAATTTTCTGAAGTCGAACATGGAAAGACATCGCTTGATTACCAGCCAATGATGTAAACTGTTAACAAGCGCGAGAGGAATCACCGATAATGATAATGACCCTCAAGGTACTGCAGTACAATTCACGTGGTGTGAATAAAGGACTTGGCGTCGAACACCACGCAAAATCTTTCGGTCGAAGGCCATTGATGTAAACCTGTCGCCGGAAGTGAGAAACTTGCCATTGAGGCATGCAAGCTTCAAAGTACTGAATGGGGTGTTCCTAGATCAACTTCTTGGATAATGAGCTGATGTCAACAAGAAGTGATCCATCACAGGAGGGCCTTAATGAATCCCACATCAATGACACGGAACGGAGCAAATGATTTTGATGGAGGTGAAAACAATCTGGTGATATAAGGTTCAGGGTGGTGGTCATGAAAGAATGGAGTATAATGTATGGTAGTGAGTGAGACACAGGTGGACTCTCTGAATGACTTCTCTTGAACATATCGGCGACACTGATGTGATGGATTGGTAGCATTAACCCCAAATGTGGATGGTATGGCGTGACCATGGTGATGTGACTGGTGAATGAAACAACCCAACCCGACTCGGACATGGAGTAGAAGTGTCATGTTCAAGAGCGACTTGCTACCAACGAAGTTTCTTTGAGTTTTCTTCCCAATTTTCCCCAGTCATTACTGACCAGTACCTCTTTATTTTTTTCAAGCTTGAGGAGGATAACATATGCTTGTTCTATAATTTGCCCTTCGGGCAAACCCATCGCTATGTTTTAACGAGCCTAGCGATAGTGAAACTCGTTCTCGTCTATAGACAAGTTTGTCGCTATTAATCTTTTTAACGAGTTTAACGACAAAGATAACTCGGTCCTTTTCAATTTTAGAGAGTCTGAAAAGGAACATAAAGGTAACTCCAAAATTCCTTTTTCGTCATCTAATCCCTTAAGTCCGAAAAAGTATAAAACAATACAGAAGGGATGAATTTTCGATACTTTTAACGAGGCGAACAAAACAAGCGCTCGATCTTTTTGTGTAATAATCCCTCAGGTCCAAAAAGATTAAAATCTAGAGGAGGGATAACACTTCCTGTCCCTTTAACGAGCTGGAGAGGCCAATGGCTCGGCAATCTTTTCATATTTTACGAGTCAGTTGAAAAGAGCTTAAAGGAGACTCGTCTTTTGAGGAACGAGTGATAAAACGGGTAGTAGCTGATTCCAGGTAAGGTTTGGAATTTTCCAATCACGGCAGTGTCACAAGGATGGCTAGTGAAATCACTCTTTGTAGCTGTTCCTCAAAATGGGTAAACAATCAAATGGAGGTGAATGATTGGCCAATGAAAAAAGTGGAGGTGACGGTGCAAACACGACCAAGGCTTTAATGGCTGAAGTACTACATTCACGATGGTTATTTACCGGGGAATAGTTAATTTTTTAACTAGCTTAAACGCGGGGGGAAACATTTGCTCATGTCTTATGTTTATTTTTTAACGAGCTTGAACTATGTGCTAAAACTGCTCGATGCGGGTTTATTTTTTAACGAGCTTGAACCCTGCAGTAACACTGCTCGTGATAAGTTTGCATGCCCCCAGCATAATAACACAAATCGAGGTGCATGCCCCCCAAGCTTCATTGCATTCAACTCGGTGGTTGGAATGAAGGCTTATCTTTGAGATTTGAAAAGGGGATTTGTTTCATTTTTTAATGAGGTTGACACAGTAAAAGAACTATCCTCATGACTCCTTGTTTCATTTTTTAACGAGGTTGACACGAGATAAGAACCGTCCTCGGAATCCACCGTATTTACAGTATTTGATAGAAAATCAAAAACTGAAGGATGATTAAGGTCATTGGAATAATCTTCGTTGTAATCTGGGAGATGGGAACGATGGTGGTAATCTTCCCATGGTGCCTCTCCTATCATCATTGATTGAATGATTCCTTCGTCTATAGAATGTACATGCGACCAAGGATCTGAAGAGGTGCCATATTCCTTAGACCTATCTATCCAAACACTCGATGAGCGTTGATTTGGGTTTGCCCCCCAAGCCAAGAAAATTGATTGCTACAATATTTCTAAAATGGCGATGATCCATGCTGACAAAATGTTTAGGAATCTTCCGAATCCATTAGATATAGAAGATTTCATATTGCAGGTTTCCACTGTGGCCACTTCCGCCAAATTGCTCGGAGGCGGTAGGGCAAAAGTACCCATTAAGGCAGGGTCTTTTAGGTGGCCTACTCCGATATTTTGAAGCGAATGATTGCTTCCATGGATCATTGGAATGCTTCCCGTAACTTGTGAACTGTTGGGGAGAAATGTTTGTTGGTCGACGATTGTAATTCTTCCTTGGAAGGGAAATGCAATCTTCCTGAAGTAGGTCGACACAACTGCGGCCATGGCATATATCCAGGGCCTTCCCAGTAGGATGTTGTAATCGAGGTTTCCGTCGATTACTTCAACATCAATTTCTACTGTTTTGCCCCCTAGTTCAACTTGCAAGTTACTTAAAATCCCATATGGGGTGTATGATCGTCCATCAAATGCTTTTAACGTCGTTGATGATCACGACAAGGGTGGTGAGCCTAAATTTTTCCAGCAACTCATCGACATAATACATGTAGATGCCCCCTCATCAATAATTGTTCGATGAACAATTTTGTTGAGGGCTTTCACTTGAATAAGGAAAGCTAGTTGAGCTGGTAACTGAGGGTCATATCCTTTGTGATTAAAGGATACAAGATTGGAATCCGTTGGGTCAATCCCACCTATTACTGATAATAGACCCTGCTTTTGGGAGAGGCAATTTTGCGGTACCTCAAGTGTCGACATAGCGGACGACGATTGGGCCAGGTCCTCTACTATATTATAATTTTGTGCTACTTTTGCACGAGGATTAAATGTCGATTTGTGTACTACTCCCTTTGGCGACTTTATCATTGGTTCAGGAATGATGGGTGGCACAACTTCGGTTAAAGTTGTTGTCGAACTACTAGGTTGTTCATTAGCCTTGTTATTCGACAGCTGTGGATTCCCGTAATCTTTATTCCTTGTCAAAGAATCATTTTGCTGCTTTGAGATAGACAAAATAAGCACTTGGGATCGGGAAGCATTTTGATTAGCAACCAGTTTGGTTCCCGGGTTTGGAAACGGATCAGTCTAAACCGCTGAGGTTTTTGAACTCTTAAAGAGTTTCTTAACTTCAGCTTTATGTGGACAATCTCTCGTCCGATGATCCTCATCGCATATATGACACCCCGCAGGGGGTTTCCTTTGCCCAGAAGGGTTTGCAAAAGGTTTTTCAGGAGATGACTCATCCTCCTTCTTTTTTCTTATCCCTTTCTTTTTCTTCTTGCCCCCTGGTTGCTTCAGTTGTTTGCCTTTGTCGATCGACATAGCATTTACTTCCGAGGCAAGAAGTTCCTCATTTGCATTTTGACTAGAAATCGTATGGGCCTTTTTAAATGTAGCCTTTGTTGATTTCGTGTCTGTTGCGCCAATCACGCCATTGCTGGCATGAGAGTCATTGTTTGATTTAGGAGGAGGAGGAACGGAAAATTCTGGTCTGGGAGCGTCAGGGATTTTATCGTAGAGCGTGCCAGACTGAGTATAAATCAAGCCTAAATATTGCGCACGAGCAATAACTTGCTCTTCAGTGATGAATCCTCCCTTTGCCACATCTTCTGTAATAGAAGGTAATAATGACTTAATAAACCATTCAGCTAAAAGCTGATCAGGAACATATGTTTTTACCATTCTACGACGACGTCGCCACTCATGAATATGATCAGATATGTGAGTGGTTGTTGTCTGTTTGAAATTGGTAAGAAGCTCTGTTCCCGTTTCGTACCTTATGGGTAACTGAAAATGGGTTAAAAAGGTTGTGGCTAGGGTACTGAAGTTATCAAATGAAGCTCTAGGTAATTCTATATACCATTTTGCTGCCGGACCAGTTAACGTTCGCTGAAAAAGGCGAAGCCTAATCGAATCATCGTTGAGAGTGTTTGATGAACACCACAGATGAAAGGTCATCACATGATTCAACGAGTCTTCACCCGGATTTCCATTAAATTTAGGAATATCTGACGAAAGTTTATGTGGAATCGCCGGCCACCAAGGGGCATAAGCAATTGGATCATTCGTCAGCTGGTTTAGATCTGGTAATTCTAGAGTTGCTACAAAGGGCAACTGTTGATTCAGGTTAGGCGAAGGATACCCAGGATAAGATGGAATCGCCTGAGCAGTGGGTCTTTGCATACCAGCATAATGTATTTGATGCTGGCAACTTTGACAAGGTTGATGGGCATAACCATTATAATATGGTTGTTGATAACCGCTTTGGAAATGCGGTTGCCCATTACTTACAAAGACTTGTTGCTTAGGTCCTTGATATGATTGCTGGAATGGCAGTTGTTGAGATTGAATCAGCCATGGTTGTTGGACCATTTTCTGTTGCCCAATACTGGATGATTGACCAAGATGAGAAGTCATAGTACTTGTTTGAGCCTGAATTGCTCCAGATAAGGAGGCACTAACCTGAGGTTGTGATTGAGTTGTCGAGACAAGAGGTTGTTGTATTGCAACCTGAGAAACTTAGGGTTGACATACAACAAGTAGCGCTTGTACTTGCGACGCCGTCACCATAGCAGGTATAGTGGGAATATTCGACACAGGGTGGACTGGTTGCATTGAATATACAACCCTTGGTTGCTGAGGCAGTATTGGTACTCAACCGCTAGATGTAATTCCAGTTTGACCTGAACTTTGTTGTAAACTCCCACATGGTTGTTCTCCGGGAGGGAACAATGAAAAGGCATACTGCCCTCCATATGGTGGCAATCCAGTACTTAAAGGGTATATTGGCCTTTGAAGACACATTGGATCGATTTTTTGAGTTTCAACATAAGAAATACTAGATGATAATCCGGATGAAGAAATAGGAACCGACCATGTCGTCGAAACAGTCCCTGATTGGACTCTGGCTTGTTGTTGATAACTTGCCGGGACAGATGGTATACCGGCGAACATCGTTGGAGTAGCAGCAGGAGGCTCTGCTGCTGCTACGTCAGATGACACAGTCCTGGATGTTGACGGTTGTTCAAACATATCTATTCTATCCAAAAGATTTTCAAGCGATTTCGATTGACTTTCTTCCACGATTGCGGATTACTCGATCAACTAAAAATAATGGGGAAGTATGTTTCCGAATTAGATGAATTTTAGACGCTTTGACACAACTTGTTTTTTCAATTTTTAAGAGTCGAGAAAAAACAAAAGATGACTCTAGTCGCCTTCGATTTTTAATGAGCTTGAAGTGACAAGTGCTCAGATGGACCTTTTCTGTTAAAGAGTCTGAAAAGGAATGAAAGGGACTGCTCTGGAAGTCTAGGTAGAGGGAGTACCAAACCAATCGCAAAACTGCAGAATACTTTTTATGGTACGGCAGTCAATCTTCCCGAATGTTGTGTTTAGTGCATTGCGATCGATAGGGTGGCAGACACGGCTTCCTATGGATAAAGGATTTAAGCCTATAGGGGTCTCCCAAAATATACTCGACGGTACATGGGAGCACAAGTCCGTACTGGCACTTATCGTCTCAAAGTGGAGGAATCACCCAACCATCAGTGAGAACAACAGTTACCAGGCTTTACGACGCCGGAATACGTCTCTAGCCTAGACCTCTAAATGTTGTGCGTTAAGTTCCAAAGCGTTGTTAGATTCATTGAATTTATTTTAAGTTGATCTTGCTTATGAAGTTTGCCTTTCGGGTTCACCACGAGATGTAGATGTAATTCCTAAAATGCAATCTAAAGATGATAAACAAACTTTTTATCTCTTTTGTGCAATGAAAATCCTAGCTACTAGGGAAAATAAAGACAGAATCTTTTCACAAAGAGCAAAGAGCACACTGTAAATGCACTTTCCTAAATCAAGCCAAACAGACTGTCTATATGCAAATGCACATGCATGTATTTGTTTTTCGACTTTCTTAGTATATAGATGCTAAAAAGAAAGTTGATGTACAAATCTGAATTTCTTTTCAAGCGACAAACATAAACAAGCTTCTTTTCGAAATCAAAAATAGAGATGATTACGACACCTTACGATTTTGAAATGAATACTTGTTTTTGACACTAGAAAATTACAAATTCAGACCAAAAGCAATAGTAACAGGATAATCGACCATCAACAGCAATCAAACTTTCTCCTATGATCGAAATCGACACTTGCGACAGATTCAAATCAAAGGACGACAATACGACTATGCTACTTTTGCAAAGGAAAACTGTAAATGACTCAACAAACACACAAAAACATCTACAGTTCTTTTGTACAAAGGAGGCAGAATAACAGCAAGGAAAAGGAGTTTCAAGCAGACATATACTGATCACAGGCAGCAAAATTTAGGAATAGAACTGGAAAGGATGATCCACAGAAGCCACAACTGCACAGAGCTAGTCTGATCAGCGCACCTGTAACACAGGGAATCTGAAATGCAGCGCAGGTTGTCCCTTCGAGAAGTGCGCTGAAATTCAGAAACTCTGAACAGTACCTGCACTGGGCCAGAAACGAGACTCTGTTCGGGTTCTGGGTCACAGTTTGCAGTTCAGTTCTTGGTTTTTTTGGCCGAGTAAAAAAGCAATCAGTAATGCAACAATTAGGGGTAGATCTAAGAAGGATCTAAGAGCTATCACAAGGGCAATCAGATAGTTTGTGAATCAGTTGTTTAAATCATAAACAGATCCAGTGGGTGGATTGAAGCAGCAGTTATCTACTTTGCAATTGTTATGGCAAATGCAGTTCGAATGCTACTTGTAAGTTTATGAAACAAACAACAACGAATGATACACAAACAAACTAATTAGCTCCCCAGTGGAGTCGCCATTTTGTTACAGGGAAAAGTGTCTATTTAGAACTGCTCTATCCCACTAAGGTGTGACATCTACCTTAGAAACAAACAGAGAAAAGCTACTTATGTTTTTCCTTTATGAATTATAGATAGAGAGGAATAGAAAGACCAACCTCTGTCTTGCGCTAATCCTTTGATTTGATCCCTCTATTCTTTGATAGTCCCCAGCTACCTGCTCCCTTGCACGCCCAGCTTCACAAAGTACCTGTAAGATCACAGAAGCATAGCACTATACAAAGACATAGATCTATATTCATAAACAACTTAGGATCAGATTTAAATTGACCATACAAATGTAACAAGCATCAATGATACAAAAGCATGGAGGAAAACTCAAATAGCTTTTATTGATAAACAAGAAAAGATCCAGGAGGAGTTACAACCAGTTGTTCCAACCCAGCATCAACCTCCCAGCAAAGAAGCCCCTCTTCACCTCAAACAAAGCTTAGATCACCCAACAATCTGATGTTTGTCTCTAGAAACCAACAAAAATTCCTTACAATATGCAAAATTCCAGCCTCTCACCTCTAGATCTCTGTGATGAGAGATCTATATATAGATATTTGCAGAGGTGTGAGTCAGCTCTGGGTTTTTGATTAGTGTCTTCTCTCTGATAGTTCTTGATGCCACTTGGAGATCTCATTGATCTCTTACTCATCCTTGGGCGATTCTGAGACGCAAGTGTCCCAGGAGAAGTTTCTGGAAGATTCCATGATCATCCACCTCGCAAACTGTCTTCGCCACTTGTGTTTTCTCGTCCATCGCACCCCATAGAAGGGCTTTTTGAAATGCAACGCACTTCCCATGTGTACAAGGTGCGATGAATCACACCCTGGCCATGGAGCAAGTGCAATGATCCTGTTTTGACCAGTTCTGAGCAGTTTTTCATGGAGAACTTCTGGGAGAAGTTGTAATCTGTTGAGCTTGTTCCTTTAGGGGTTAGAACAACACTTTTAGGGACTTAGGAGCCCTCGGTTTATGGACATTTCATGCTTGGGGTTGTAGGGCCCAAAAATGTCTATAACAAGAAGGAAAAGGGGTTCTGTAATAGCCCTAGGTTAAAATTTCATGTAATAAAGTTAATAAAGGAAAAATAAGACCAAGGTCAAGGGACACTCATTGCAAGTTGAATTTTGGGAAAAATATCCTAGTGGGCATCACTTTTTGTGTTTATGGCTAAGGGGAAATTGGAAAAGGTAATGACAAAGGCTTTGAAAAGGAGAAAAGGTATTATTGTCATTTTATTTATGAAAATAAAGGAAAATAGGAGAAAAGGGAGGTGAAAGGTCATATGTTTCACGTGAGGAGGAAAATTAATGAAAAATGAAGAAATTAGAGGCATCAATAATAAAAAGACATCAGAGCATCAGTTGCTTTCCTTTTTCAGTTCAGTTTTGGAGTTAGTCTCATAGAGGAAAAGAGAACCAAGAGGAGAAGGAAAGAAAGCAAGCAAAGGAAGGACAAGGAAAGGAAAGCAAGGACAAGGAAGGCAAAGGAAGCAAGGATCAAGAAAGGAAATGTTGGATCAGGCAGCTTATACAGGAATACTTGCAGGTAACAGGTTGCATGTATGATTCCCTAGCTGGTTTTGGCATGCATGGTATGTGCATGTGTGTATTTGGTTTAATTGATGTCAGTGGCATAGATATTTTTGGGTTTTGGCAGTAGCTTCAACCTTGCCTTTCCATTTCTGGATAGCCATGGTGTGATGGGATTCTTTCTCGGTTGAGTTTTGTATTGCTGGAAGGTTTTGGATCTGGGTGAGGTGGTCTCAAGAAAATCCCAAGGGTTGGGGGTGGAGATGGTTTTCTCCGAGAATCCCTCAACATGTGGGTGGAAACAGGAAAAATCCTTAAGGGATGGTGAAGAAATTATGAGGCCTGCAAACTTGGTTTGGTTTTGTGATCTCGGGAATGATTTAGGTGAGATCACGGTATGGTGAGGGTGGAGGTGGTTTATCCTATGGATTCCCTTAGTTGTTTATGGATTGGTTTATCCCATGAGATCCCACATTCATGTTTGGAATATGGCATGGGGGAGATTGGCTAAAAGAAATATTTGGTTCAGCCAAATCTATGGCTAGGTGATACGTGGAAGTCCCTGACTTGGTTGGCTTTTGCATATGGTTAATAAGAACTAAATTCCTCTTTCTTTTGATGAGTAATTGTGCTTGTTATTATGTGGATTTAATGGTTGTTCTATCATTGTTATTTATTTGGTTATATGTTGGTTATAGCATGGTTAATTGACAATTCTAAGTATGACTCTTATCACATTTCATTCAATGAATGTTTGGTTAATGAATGCATGACCTAATTGGTGTTATGGAAACTATTGTGAGAAGGCCTAAATCCTTCTTGTTAAACCTTAGATAAGTTTCCAGATCCTTATGTTCAGATGTGAATTCATGACCTGTAGGTTGCATGTTCACCATGTGTTTGACGAAATGTCATTCCTGGTTGGGAGGGGTCAGGTCAAGTCCCTATTCAATTTTTGGTTTATAATCTTTTGGTTTATAATTTTTGGTTTACCCCAGGAAAGCCGATGAAAGTGGGTAAATGTGGGAGGAGGAGGAGGTTACAGGTTCCATTCTATTCGAGTGCATTTTGTTCCATAATAGCGCAAAGTAGTTGAAAGTGGATAAAGAGAAAGAAAAATAGAGGGGGTTTGTGTTAAGTAGCACCACACCAGCCATAAGTGTGAGGAAACTTCATAGAGAGTGTCTTATCATTTTTATTTGCATCATTTCCATTTAGACAAAATAAAGTAGAGTAGCCTCACCTTCCAAAGGGTTTCCTAGATCATATATTGGTGTTCATTGTGATTGGTGTGTGTTTTTATTTCATTGTTCTCTATTTTTTTCATTTTATCAATTACATGCATAATAAAAATGACATCTAAGGAAAATTAATCCCCATACTATAGATTTTAGATTTCGGTCTATTTTTATCATATTTATTGTGACGAACTATCTAGTGGAATATCCACAATAGTTTACAAATCAGTTGAGGCATCCTGAGGCACACCAGAGTGGACCTCTATCCTCAAGGGTGTCTACCCCTCTAGCCTTATCATAGTAGGCCAAGATGTCACTTGTGAGAATTGAACCTAGGTTGGGAGGAAAACAAATAATTCACCCAACCACCCTAGCTATGAACCTTGGACAATATATAAAATTGAAAGACATGGGGCATGTAGCTATTACTGAGATCTTGCAATCCAGTACCACTAGGGACTTGTGACTTGGAAATGGTCAAGATATCTAGAGACACTTCCACATGGGGCTCCCACTGTACCTATATTTCAAGCCTCATCACAACAATCCAATATTAAGAATTCAACATATACAAACTCTATCCTATATAGTTTTGAACTTGTGATTTCCAAGGAGAAGAAACATTTTCTTCTTAAGGCATGTCGTGGTGAGCTAATGGTGTTTACCTAATTCTTGGTCACTTTTGAGACGTAAATTTAGGGTCCTTGCGAAAAGGATGGTTGATTAGGAATATTCTAAATAATTTTTCATGTTAATTTCAATAACTTTTATAGTTAGAATTTGGGGGTAGTTTTTCAACATTAATGTGAGTAAATTATCTACTTTAATTATATCACGAGTTACGTACATTTCTTCTCCATGTAAGTAGATCGACAAACGTAACTAAATGCAATATTGTTATTTATTGTTTCATATTAATTCTTGCATAGTTGGGTTGTGTTGCTATTCGAGTAGGCAGGACATTTGTTGTCGGATGAGTAGGGAGAGTGGAACCTAATTGTTATTTTGAATATATGATGTTTCAAAACACTGTTTGGAATTTTGTAATATGTTTAGTGACTAAATGTTGGAAATGGAGGTGAGAAAGGTTAAAGTAGGTGATTTTCTATTATGATTAAAGATGTGGAAGATGGTACATCAATAAAACATGTTCACTTTTTCTAATTTTATAATCATCTAACATATTACTACAATCAAGAATTAGGAATTTAACATGTGAAGTAGTGCCCTTGATGCCTTCACATTTTCTTTTGCATTTCTTTATGTAGCATTTGAAGACATTGGATTTCCTTTTCCAAACAATGGTGGTAACAAGTATGAATTGTAGAAATGGGAATGTGTGCATACGCAAGGAGGAAGCATCACAACAATTTTTTTGAACCAAAGTTAGGAGAGACAAAGAGATCACTCAGAGATGGAGGAGACAAATGATGAGAAGGAGAGTGTAAAGGGAAAAGAAAATAAGGGGCTAGTGGAAGACAACATTGGCTCTCCCTTCAAACTTATCCATGCAAAGGGATGGCCATGTTGGCAAGATGATGGGTAATAAAGCTCACCTCTCCTCTTTTACATGATGTGAGTTGGTAGGAAGAATTCCTCCCTTTGAAACCTTTCATGTGTTACCTATCCAAGAGAGGTCATAGATGAGGATAAATGGAAAAATGGACCAAGTCATTTTCATTGGCGATGAGTCAACCTTTGTTTATCATGAGGCCCTAGTTGACCATTGCATCTACAATGAAATCGTTGCCATAAACAACATTAAAGAAGGATACTTTATTCAAATTTCTTAATAAGCAATCAGGGTCTTTGTATAATGTGTGAGAGGAGGGAGAGGAGATTGCATTAAGTCATGTCCATTTAATGATGACAAGAATAGAGTTCCCTATGACAAACATTGCCCCATGGATTCAAGAGTTGAGAAGAGTAAGATCCTATCAGAGTGTTGAGACTTCTACTTATTTTCTGTATTCTACTACCCTATACGGAAGGGCCACCACTATTAAAGTTCATCACTTTGAACAGTCTCGCGTAAGGGTTTCCAAGTTGAAGACAGATATGGCTTGCCTTTACCATGGTCTGCCTCTTCATCTGGTCCTGATGATGAACCACACTTGTTGGTTCGAAACACGTCGGCCAAAAATTTCTCTTATGTGATTTCTACCGAAAGACTTTACTTACTTCTACTTATTGTTTGAAACTATGCCCATTACCCATGCAAGAGAAGCTATATGTTTTCCGTCAAAGTTAATAATGTCCCTCTCATACTCCTAACATTACATAAACACATTTTGAAGGAGAAAAAATTAAAAATTTAGAAATGACCTAAAAATATCCATACATAAATGGAATAAAGGATACTAAAATAATATTCATTTTCAAAAAATAATATTCATAGATTATGTCTCACAAAATTTGGTACATTCTAGAAATAATCAAAACCTTATATATATGAATGATTGGATTCCAACATCATTCATTCAAGGTTTGAGTATCCTTTGTATGTATAAAATTCTTGTACATTTAAGTGTGTAAGATTTTATTTGAAAATGATAAAATCTATTGTAACTCAATTATTAATTGGTAATGAGCATAATGAATAGAATATTGATTATTGTTCACAAATGCTCACTGACCCATCACTCTTTATTTAAGAGAATCTTGTCATTTAAAATGATTGTTTCTGATATGTATAAAATTCTTGTTCATTTAAGTGTGTAGGTTTTCTTTTGAAAATGTAATTCAATTCTTAATTTGTAGTAAAAAAGTAATTATTGATTGCTATCCACAAATGACCAATAAATTAAAAAAAAAAAAAACATGACACTTATAATAATCACTTAATAATTTATATAAGTAATTTTTTTTTTTAACAGAAACGGTTGAGTTTTATTTATAAGAAGAGGTTGGGCATGCCAAACAACCTCGATTATAGTCAATTGAGAGAATTCTGACTCAATAGAGTCCTCATATTCTGGGTTTTGTATCAGAGATTAGCTGCTGCTTTTGACGCATTTGGTGTGGCTGAGTGTTCCTTGCTTTGCTAATGGCATCTGAGTGTCCTGTCTTACATTTCTGCTTTTCATTGATACTTTGAAACTTTTGTGGCTTAAGTTAATTCCCGCATAAACTTTAATCCATAGTCCAAATAAAATAGAACCCACATATTTTAAACCGAATTAATATATAACCTGTCCCCTCCTCCGTAGTACCAAGCTTCTCATCCGTACCCGACCCCACTTCAAGGTTAAACCCCGTCATAACCAACTCGCAATAACCGTCAGATCTTCCCCCGCCCAAATTCGACGCTTATCGCATCCTTCATTGACTGTCCCTTAACACCTCAGGAGCGTGCGATATGGGAAGTGTTGACTTGTCACGCGTCTCCGCCTAAGTGGAATCACGTCCGTTTCATAAAATTCTGCCCAACAGCCAGGAGTGGTGCGATGAAAACCGCTTACCACTCCCAGCGAATTAACGCCCCTCCATTGATAATGCGCGATGACTGTCAGATCAACCCCCACCCAGATCTGATGCTTATCGCGTCCCTCACTGTCCGACCCTTAACCTGAATCTTCCGTACCCAGCCCCACAACTAGATTAAGACCCTGCCATATACAACGTGCATTAACCATCAGATCTTCCCCCACCCAGATCCAACGCTTATTGTGTCCTTCGCTATCTGACCCTTAACCCCTCAGGAGCGCGCGATATGGGCGGTTTTGTCCTGCCACGCGTCAGGCCCTAAGGTAGATCGCATCCAATTCATGAAATACTGCCCAACAGCCAGAAGCGGTGCGATGTATACCGCTTACCACTTCCCGCGTCTTTAACACCCCACCTTTTCCAACGCGCGATGACCGTTGGATCATCCCCCGCCCAGATCCTACGCATCGCGTCCTTCAAAACCGTCCTCTGTTTGAATTCAATTATGCGCCCTGTTAAAACACCCAACACTACTGGCCCATGCGGAAAACCAATTACCTATCGACTCCTCGCGATGTTAAACCATCGAGGAGTGACCCACACTTTCTCGTCAGTGAAATTCAGTTTGTGCCAGCCTTTGTTCTGCGGAATTCTGTCCTTGATCAGCTCTCCTTATCTGTTAAGGAATTGGGTGCCTTTCAACTTCTTCATCATTCTTAACCAGCATACCTTGAGTAAAAAGACATCCTTTGTTAGCCATTATATCAGCTTCCTTGTTTAGAGCTCGCAGGACATGGTAGAATGAGTAGGATTTGAAGTTTTGAGTCAACTTTCTTATTCTTTCAAGGGTCTTGTTTAGAGCAGAACTATTGAGTTGGTCGCCCGTGTTAAGGATTTTTATCAGGATTTCAGAGTCCCCGAAGATTTGAAGGTTTTCCCCTCTGTTCCTCAGAGCCAGCTGACACGCTTTAAGCAGTCCGAGGATCTCGGCCTGGTTGTTGGTACTCTGACCTAGGCCCCAACTGAAGTTGTCCTGTTTTTGTCCATCTGTGGAGTAAATTGTTCCTCCTGCCCCAGATATCCCCAAGTTTCCTTTGGAGGCTCCGTCGAAGAAAATCATGACTTTGCCCTGATTTTTCCACCATTTTTTAAAGTCTGCCTCAGAGATCCGAAGACGCCACTCTGGATTATGGCTAGGCAGGGAGATATTCTTCTTGATGCTGGCACGTCTCAGGGATTCACCTAGCTAGCTGAGCTCTTCAGGGAGTAGGGAATTGTCTGACTTATGAGGTCTATTTTCAAAAGTTTCCAGCAGCAAAGCTTTGGCCTTGGCAGTCACTGTGTTGGTGGATTGAAGTCTGTTGTTGAAGATGGCTTCATTCCTAGCCAACCAGATTCCCCAACAGATATATTTTGGGATTGCATTCCAGATTTTAGTCCATGTTGAGTTGCTATTCAAGGAGTGAGGATAGCTTTCTTTCCAAGTTGCGAAAAGACTAACAACTGAAGACTACTAAGGGATTTGGGCGTTGAGCCCCATAATTTCTTACAACCAGACCTCTTGAGAAAAGGGGCAGTCTATGAATAGGTGATCGATCGTTTCCTAGTCCTTGCAGCAGAGAGGGCATCTGTGTGGACCAATGGTTCCTCTTTTCTCTAAGTTGTCCCCAGTGAGGATCCTTTTGTGCATGAGAGTCCAGCAGAAGAAGTTGATTTTTGGGAGGCCAAATGGGTCCCAGACATGCTGCCAAAGCTTTGTAGTATGGATCTGATGTTGTTGTTCTTGTAGAGTTGCAAAACCCAGCTGAGCTGAGTAAGCTCCGGTCTTCCCCCAACCCCACTTGTCCCTCGAATGGAGATGCACAGGTGCCAGACCAGTGAGTTTAGCTAATAATTGATGGAGTTGAGGGAGCATCCAATCAGGGGGGCGTTGGAGGGCCCAGTTACTCCAGTTCCCTACTGAATCCCATGTGCATATGTCAGCAAGTTTGTGGATACCTTTTTGGATGAGCCAGTTACGCAAATCTGCTATTTCTGGTGCAAGATTTAGGGGATGGAGACCCATGATCTTGTCATCCCACAGTCTAATTCTTTTCCCATTTCCTAGAATTTTGTAGAGTTGTTCTTTGAAGAATTTCCAGCCTTGGCTGCACAGCTTCCACAATGTGGTTCCTTTGTGGGTAGCTCCTTCTTCCATATTCTTTATTGAGAGTCTGTGTAGATATTTTTTAATTAGAACTTGACTTACAGGGTGTCTTTGGTTTGAGAAGATTTTCCAGAGGATCTTCCCTCCCATTTCCAAATTGGCCAACACAGGATCTCTTACCTGAAGTCCGCCTTCTGAAATTGGCCTTTTCACTATGTCCCAACTTACTATATGGAATTTTTTTTGGTTCCCCTTTCCTCCTTGCCATAGAAAATTTTGAATCAACTTTGCTAACTGTTCGGTGATCATTTTTGGAGCTAAAAGGAATGAAGCCTGGTAGATAGGAAGGGATGAGAGAATTGACTTGACCAGAGTGAGCTTCCTAGCTGAGGTAAGCCATTGACCACCCCAAGCAGTCATTTTTGCCTTGATTTTGCTGATAATATCCATCCAATGAGGGGCCTTAGTGGTACCCAAGGTTATAGGTAGGCCAAGATACTTGAATTTTTCCCAGGAGACATATCCGGTGAAGTCCAGGGCTTGGGCAATCCTGAGTATAGATTGTTGGTCTACCGCCCAACCGTACACTGCACTTTTTCTCTTGTTGACCATAGCTCTGGAGACTCTGCAGAAGCTTTGGATAACTCCACTGAAGGCTCTTGATATTTTAATGGAGGCTCCTCCCATAAGGATAGAGTCATCTGCGAACAAGGCATGATTGATTGGGGTTGTTCTGGGTATCACCCTAATGCCAGGAAGTGTCCCGTTGAGCTTCTCATCTGTGAGCTTTCAGCTTAGAGAGTCTGCCATCAGAATATACAGGAAGGGGGAGAGAGGGCAACCTTGCCTGATTCCCCTCGAAGCTTTGAAGTAGTTTGTCGGCCTACCATTTACTAAAGGGGCGATCCAAGGTTCTCCAATGCATGCTTTAATCATTTTTACAAATTCAGAACTGAAACCAAATGCAGAAAGAACTTGGAGAAGGAAGGAGTGTCTTACTCTATCGAAGGCGTTCACCATATCTAGTTTGATGAGCATACCTTTCTCTTTGCGTTGATGGATGGAATGGATGATTTCCTGCACTAGAATCACATTGTCGAGGATATGCCTACCTTTGACAAACCCTCCTTGATTGGGAGAGATGAGTTTGTCCAGCAGAGGCTTTATTCTATTAGCAAGTAACTTGGAGAGTATTTTGTAGGACACGTTGCAAAGCGAGATTGGTCTGAATCTGTCAAATGTCTCTGGGTTGGCTTCTTTGGGAATTAGGGCTAGGAAGGTGGAGTTTGTGCTTCCTCCCACTTTGGATTTTCGTAGGAATCCTTTGATCATTCGGTACAAATCAAACTTGATGATGTCCCAGCAGAGTCTATAGAAGTGTATTGAGAATCCATCAGGTCCTGGGGCTTTGTTTGGTTCCATCTTCCATATGACATTGCTAATTTCTTCTTCAGTGAATGGCTTCAGGAGTGTTGCATTGTCCTCCTTGTTAACCATCCTTGGAACGTGCTTGAGGAAGTCGTGAGCTTCCTCATCATCCTCTGCGCCTTCTTCTTTGAACAACAACTTAAAGTGAGAGGTTTCCGCCTCTTTTATTAGAGTTGTGCCTTTAAGAACAGTCCCATCTGGCGAGGTGATTTCAGCTATGTGGTTTCTAGAGAGGCGGGTTCAAATTTGCTTGTGGAAGAAGGCTGTATTTTTGTCTCCAGACGCAAGCCAGAGATTGTGTGACTTGAGCCTCAAATATTCTTCCTCTTCTCTAAATGTCCGGAGGGTGTTGATTTGGTGTTCTTGCTCACTCTGGATTTCTTCTTTGGTTATGTCTTGTGTCTCCAGGCCCATTTGGAGATCCAACAGCTACTTTGTGCTCTGTTTTCGTTGGGTAGTGGGAGAGACTGTGGGCTTTTTTATCCATTGCTTCAGGGCTATTTTGGTGGCTTTTATCTTTTGCTCCCAAACATAGCTGGGTGATCCAAGAACATGGATGGACCATGCCTTATTCACTGTATCCAAAAACCCTTCTCTGTTTGCCCATAGTGGGCTGAACCAGAAGGGGATTAGTCCCATATTTTCTTCTTCTTTTAGCAGAAGGAGGATGGGTTTATGGTATAAGTTCCACTTTGGTAGAATTTTTGTGGAGATGATCATCTTCTCAGAGAGGAAGGAACTCTGAAGAAGGAATCTATCCAGCCTGGTTGAAATATGCTCCTCCCCTATTATGTTATTTGTCCATGTGTATAACCCTTTTTTTGGCTTGAAATCCATTAAATCCCATTGTTGAATCAGGTTTTCCACTAAGGGAAGGAAGCAGTCCCTACAGCTGGTTCCTCCTCTTTTTTCCTTTGGGTCTAGGATTAGATTGAAGTCTCCGGCAATAATTATATTATTGAGGGAGTATGCTTCCAAAAAATCAGTCAGAGTTTGCCAACATTGTTCCTTTTCTGCATAGAGGACAGGTACATAGAGATTAAAGAGTGCAATGTTTAACTTACTTGATAGGTGTCGGAGTTCGGTGTAAATCCAGTGTTGCATCTGAAAGGAGCTCTCAAGCTGGAATTTTTCAGCCTCCCAGAGAGTGGCTAACTCGCTGCATGTACCTCTAGCACTTACCACTTTTCCAGCTTTTGTTTTCCATTTTGCTTTGCTGAGTTCCAGAAGGGCTTCGCCTTCTATTTTAGTCTCTTGGAGCATGAGGATCTCGGGAAATTCTGATTTTAATAGGCTCTTGACTGCTTCAGCTTTTGATGGGTTCCCTAATCCTCTGCAATTCCAAGAGACTAATCGCATTATTTACTAGTAGGGGTTGAGGCAGCACCTCCCTTGGGAGGCCTGGTTCTAGTATTTCTGCTGATAGACATCTCTATAGTGGCCTGGCTGCCTTGCATTTTTTGTCTCTCTGCTTCTTCTTCTCTAGTCTCTCTGTGAGATTTCCTCCCCACTCTTTTCAAGGGCCTCTCAGATGTTTCATCTTCCGAGGATCCCGATATCTCAGGGGTCTTCTTTCTTGTCATATTTGCATAGGTTGGGGAGCTAGAGGCACCTTTTGGGGTTTGGACTGGTTCCTCTTGCCTTTTGTTTTCTTCCATGTTGTTTGCCTGCTGTTCAACCTCTTTATCTACTGGATCTTGGAGTTGTTCTGGTGCGTTGAGTATATCAAAGGGGTTTGTTGATATGTCTGCTATTGGTGGGACTGAGCTTCCTTCTGCTTGGTGTTCGGGGGGAGCAACCCTCCCAGTGGAGACGACTTTCCCTTTGTTCCTGTTGCTCTGCTTAGTTGGTCCTGATTTCTAAACCTGTGTCCATTGATCTCCTTTCTCCTTCTCAGCTCCATCCTTTGATTTCTTTTTACAATGCTTGGCAAAATGCCCATAGCCATGGTAGTGCCAACATTTAAATGGGAGTTGCTCATAGTCTAGCACTTGTATGTGTGTCCAGTCAGCCACCATGAGTTTAATGGCTTTAGGGAGACCTTCCTCCAGGTCTACTTCTACACAAATTCTCGCACAGGAGTACTGGTCTCTTCTTTCTACTCGGTCGATGTATTTGCCTAGCTTGTTGCCTATGGTTTCTAAGGATTTAGGGTTCCAGCAGTGCAGAGGTAGGTGGGGCAATCGCACCTAGACCGGAACAGCCGAGGGCACATCCTGAGTCGGGTCGAAGTCTGGTGTCCATTGATTCAGATAGAGACCCTGAGGCCCCATGAAATACGGGTTGTTTCTGAATATTAGGTTTCTGTCTTCTGCTGCTTCAAATACGAATACAAAGAAGCCTTTGTCGACGAAATGGCTTTTTATTCCTTCTTTGACCAGTGAACGCCAGTTCCTTTGCACCCAGGCTTCTACCACTTTAGGCAAGGGCCATAAGCCTATGAACTGGCCAATAAGCCCTTGTTCTGCTAGGTTTAAAGCCGCTTTGCAGGGTTCTTTAGTCAGCAGAGCAACTGTGGGGATGGATTCCATTTTTTTACAAACTTTTGCTAGTTTTCTGTTGCTGGCCGTTTATTGCATGCTGCAACCAGATCCCGAAATGCAGCTGGCTCAGATGGCAAGGGAGTTTCCTTTTTGCAGCCACCTCCTGGGGCCATGGCGCTGGAGCTGCACTCGGTCTCGTGGTCTATGGTTCTTTACATGCTCCCCGAGCTGCGCTCCTCTCTCAGCAAGTCATCATTTTCCTTTCCATGTTTATATCAGTAAATTTTCATTATTATCAAATATTTTTAATTTAATATAATAATTTCAAATTATTAATTTATTTTTTTTATATTTAAAAATTAAAATTTTAAAGCATTAAAATAATAATAATAATAATAATAATAATAAAACGACTTTCCATATTCTCAACATTAAAATTATAATAATGAAAAATGTTATCAAATATCATATAGCCTTAACACCATACAATCCCATTGCAATTTAATTTTGTTATCTAAAAAAATCAAACATGGAAGTTGAGGCAACAAACAAGTGATGTCTAAAAAATAAAACAAAAAAATTAGAGAATACCTATCTCCAAGGAATTAAAAAATAAATAAATAAAATAGAATCCATTTGGAAAGCACACGGTTCCAATGAGTGGTTAAAGAGTAAGCAATCTCGAATTGCGTGCACGACTCAATTACCAGAAACCACGTATCCTCCACAATCGGCCGGCACGCCTGTCTGGTATTAATAATGTTTCACAATTCCACCACAGATACTGAATGATCCCTTAACACAGAAATTGGAAATGGGTCGATTGAAGCTGAACCTCCTCTCCCACCAATGGCTCCGCCTGTCCACGGACACGCCCGGCGAAAGCAAAATCGAAGTCGCAGTGGTCCAGGAAAAATCAAGTGAAGAGTCTGCAACAGCCGATAAGTTCTGCCTTTCGCCTTTGAATAACAAAAGCTTCGATATTGCTTACCCATCAAAGAATCAACAACAGGGGAAATCGCGTGCCACCAGAGAGGCCGAGGTTGTGTCGGACGTCGGCTGCAGATGCCGAAGATCATCCAGCAATTCGCACCGGCTCCGCACAGAAGAAGAAGAAAAACCAGTCAGGGTTAATAAAAGCCGTGCCTGGAAAAATGAAAATACCAAGGGCGAGGGCACTGCGGATCATGGTAATAATAATTCAGTGCCTTCGTCTGGTTCTTTCCCCATGAATTCTCGTTTTTCTAACGCTGCAGCTAATTCGCCTGCGCCTAAACCAATTTCAAATGGTAAAAATTCCAGCGGTTCCGCCGCGGGTTTCGAACCAGGGACCTGCGGTGCACTGGATAATAAGAATTATAATATTAATTCAGCAGCTCGCAGCAGGGAGAACGCTGAAAATGAGACTGAGAATGATTTAGTAAATTGTAATTGGTGGGCGCAAAAATGCGAAGAATGTGCATGCAGTCATGATGTTGGAGGGAATCTTGGGATATTGCAGGGACGTTGCTGCAGCGTCCATGGTAAAGCTTGCCAAAGCTTTGCAGAGGTGAAAAGGTCAGAGGATCCATACTCTGATTTCAGGTGTTCCATGGTTCAGATGATTCTTGAAAAGAATATCTATCAGCCCTCCGAATTGAGAGGGCTTCTGGAATGCTTCCTGTCCTTGAATTCTCCAGAGCACCATGGGATTATCGTGGAGGCTTTCACGGAAGTTTGTGTCAATATTTCGTGTATTCTGTCGGAAGGAACTTGATGGATGGACTGCCATTGCCAAGCACTCTGTATATATATTGTATCTTGTGGATCACTGTGGTTTTTGTTTTGTCAAACAGTATCAATGCCAGATTTGCATAACAACTCTGGGAAGGAGGAGGTTAGTCTTTCCTTGGGAAATTTTTCTCAGGAGTGTGAACATCATGAGTGTAAGTTATTGACATTATCTACTACTTGCATGGCCGGAACAGAATGGTGTTATTTGTATTTGAAAATATTAGCAGGAACAGAATGGTGTTATTTGTATTTGAAAATATTAGCTATTTTTATTTTCATGGTAGATTTTAGGAATATTTTAGAAGGAGAGCAACGAGGTATTTACATTATTTTTTTAATAGTGAGCATCAATAGTTATATATATATATATATATATATATATATTTATTTATTTATTTATATATATATATATATTGTCTGCATACGAAAGGATGGTCATTTTTACAAATTTCAAAAATATCTAGGAATCTACGGTAATTAGGTTTAAGGGATTCTGAGATATTTCTGGAATTTACAATTTAGATAAGTTTAAATTAAAATAGTTATAATAAAATAAATATTCAAAAATTAAGACATATTTTTGACAAGAGTTATAATAAAATCATCATATGTTTATTATAATTTTGAATTCTACATAGAAAATGGAGAGAGCTCCCATTTCTGTTAGGTATAAGCATTTTGATAAGGCATAAAATTATTGAAAAAATTACATTTTGAAAAATTTAATCATCTCCTTAAAAAAGATCTTTAATAAAATGAATGTTGAATATAAATTTAATATATTTATTTTGAAAAAAATATAATAAAATCACCATATATTATTTTAATTTTTAGATTCTATAAGGATGATGGGAGAGTTCTAATTTTTTTAGATGAACATTTTAATAGCACATAAATTTATAAATCAAAAAAGATTTTTATGAGTTTATAAATTTAAAATAACTATAAGTAAATTAAAATAAGATCTATTAATTAAGTGTGAAAACAAAATATACATTGTTAATGGCATAAGAACTAATTAAAATTAGGATTCCAAATAAAAAATAAAAATTAAATATTAAAAATATTTTTTTTGTCCCTAACCATAATGACATTGCATCTCATATTTATAATTTCTATTTTTTCTCTTCTTTGTAGATTTAGTCCTGAAAATGAGTCTTGTTCTAGACTCAAACATAGACTTAAAAATGAAGAGTGTGGAATTTCAGATCTCTCAATCCCAAATATTGCACCACAAATCTCCAAACTGCTAAGTAAATTATATTAATAAAAAAGCTCTATTAAATATTATAATGGAAGTTACATCACGGTATGGCTTTAGAAAGTTCCAGAATAAGTAATATTACAAGCATTAAACAAGCTTAAAACATAGATTAATTTTACCCTTAAAAGGGTTAATGCTCCTTAATGTTATATATTCTATAATATATACTTAATATTCATATAGTCCTTAAAAATAATAATGATCATAGTTACTAGTGGCATCATTCACAATCACACTTGCTAGTTTATTTTTCTAATTCATAGTTATGATCTCCTAGCCCATCTATCCCAATTTTTTTCTTACTTTAAGTCTCTCTTAAATGAATTGTTTGTTCAAGCTTTTGGGCTTTTGGTTTGCCGTCATGGATTAGTTTTCCTTGTGTGGATTGAATGCCAAATTTCACAGAAGATTAAACTTAGCCTCCAAAACTACCAACCATTACTTCAATTTCATGAAAGCCCATGATTTCTGCATGAGAGCTTCACTAGGGGAGAAATACCATACAACTTGCATTCATATTGGGGGATATATAATGAGGAAAAAATGACATAATATATTGAGCATATATTAGGGGGTAAAAGGTTTTTATATTGGCAGGTATAAAAAATGGAGCTCAAAGTTAATGGATACCTACAATATCTAGTGAATGTAGGGGTTTTTTAAATTGGGAAGGTGTATTGGGTTCATAATGGTGGGGGTTAAATAGTGTGAATTTTAGAGGTATTTTCCAATATGTAGTCAAATTAAGGGTCTTATTTAGTATGCCATGAATGCATGTGATATGTCGGTTCATTGAATGAAGCCCCTCTGGATTTCTACTACATGTATTCTAATCTAACATTTAATTCTATGAATTTCTAAAGCAAGTTTAAAGCTTAAATAAATGTTGGAGTGAATTTGTTCCTCATGTCTTCTAAGAACTCTCCATATTTCTGTTAATTATCTAGAATCCATCTAATGCTCTATAGGACCAATATCATTTACAAGTGCAATATATGTCATCTCGTCAACAGTAGCCACATAATCAAATATTAGGTGCTTCATGGTTTCCTTTGTCCAAGAATGAGAAGTTGCTTCCCAAAGCTCATGTTCAAATATCATTCAGTCCCAAAGCCATGTGCTAGTCTAGGCAATTGTTTCTCATGTTGAAATTGGAAGTGCAATCTTCCAATTCACTCTGAATTAATAATCCAACAAAAGGATGGTACCCTTAAAGGTTCCAATCCAATAAAGAGATGGTACCCTTAAAAGTTCCATAGCACAAAGAATTATTCCATACACCAACCAAAAAGTAATGAAATTTATTACCTGGTAATTAGGATTTGCATACTCGTATATATGTGGAACCATAATACCATTAACCCACATTGATTTGGAGAAATAAGAGAGAATAGATTATAAGTATGCAAGATCAAATTAAAGAGAATGTGAATAAATAATGAAGTTTATTACCTGATAAATAGGATTTGCATACTCGTATATATGTGGAACCATAATACCATTATCCCACATTGATTTGGAGAAATAAGAGAGAATAGATTATAAGTATGCAAGTTCAAATTAAGGAGAATGTGAATAAAGAACTCTCCTAATTAAGGAGAATGTGAATAAGGAACTCTCCTCCCTGCATTACTATTTATATAAGGAGAATGTGAATAAGGAACTCTCCTAATTAAGAAGAATGTGAATAAGGAACTCTCCTCCTTGTATTACTATTTATATATTTGATGATTACTATTTATATATTTGATGAGGTGATTTAATATTTTTTCTATTTTGATTTTTTATTTAATTAATTTAATATTTTTCTTATTTTAACTCTTTACCCTACAACATAATTTTTTTCTATATTATTCAAAATAATAACATAATCTCTTTACAATTACCACCTCATAAAAATATTAAAAACATTAATTAATATATACTAACCCGTTAACTTTAATTAAATGAAACTTAAAACCAAAACAATCTCATTGCATATGGCAATGTTTTATTGAAAATTCAATTCTAACACTCTCTCCAATACCATTTGAATTAAAACAAAAACAATCCCATTACATATAGCAATGTTTTATTGAAAATTCAATTCAACACTCTAATACCATTTGAATTGGTTAATGTAATCTAAACCATAAAATTTAATTGAGTCAAACTTAAAAACCAACGGTTACATTGTGGATACAAATCAAAATGTGTATATACTTTTATGTGGATTTAGATTAAAATAAGAAGGAAATTTTAATTATTTTTAAAAATATAATAATTGATACGTATTTTAATTTTAGATTCATGTTTTTTTTTCATTTTGACATGTTAAAAAGGTTGAATGGCGTATTTTTTTAAATATAAATATTAGAAATTATAAAATATATATGCATTGAAAATTAAGATAAATAGAAATATTAAAAATTAATATATATAGAAAATTAAGATATATTTAAATTAATTTTTTTATTTTTTAGTGTGTTTGTAATTTATGTGAATAGTTTATGGTTTAAGAAATTATGACTAAAGGGTCTGAGAGATCATATTTGGCCTATATCATATCAATTATTAATATCGTGGGACTTTTTTTTGGTGTTTACTACGCAATGCTATGGGTTTTTATTGTATAGAACAAAATTCTCGAAATACAATCATCTTAGTAAGATTCAACCAATCTTTAATCAAAAGGGAATGGGGGTGGATTTGATCTACTTATATATCTTTGGATCACATAGCCATTAATATAATATCTTTGAGTGCAACCACATGTTTGACCACTACCTTATGTTGTCTCTTGATTTTCAAAGTAGATAGTGATGATTTTTAAGATCTTCTGGTTTGATAATTACTTTTAATGATTCCTTAATTAATTCTTCTTGTGTCACATTCATCATTAAGCAATTACACATAGAAAATCTCAGTTGTAAGACAATAATGACAGTAGAATCATGAAGAGGCACACAAAACAAGAGACAAAAATTTTTACCTTGGGAAAAACCTAACTAGGGAAAAACCTAACTAGGGAAAAACCCAACAACCTTTTCTTAGAGAAATTGCCCAATTCAACAAGAGATACAATCTAATCATTTAGTAAAAAAAAAAGTTAGACTGACCATAAACATACCCAACTCAAACCTGCTCAACTATAGACAAATTTAGCCTATTGAAATAGCCTCATAAATTCAGTCAACTTGACCTCAGAATTCAGTCAATTGTGCCACAATGAATTTCGGCCTGCCTCAAAAAACTTTGATCTTCCTCAAAATAATTTTTAGTTTGCCTCAGATGACTCCAGTCTACCTTAGAAGAAAATTGGTCTGTTGCCTTAGAGAACTCCCACATGTGAATAGAAGATAAGTAAGTGATTTGAATTTATGCCAAGAGGAAGAGGATGAATTGCCTTTATATAGTGAATCAATGAGTCTAAATGGATGTGTCTCTATGTTGGGCAGACTTGACCTTTTGGAAGAGCCAACTTGACTTTTGGAGGCAAAAATAAATTCATTTTCAAATTTCAAATTTTCTTCTTTCATTTTTTTTAGGGTCAACTCGGAGTAGCTGGGAATCCCGACCATAGCTATTGCAAAATTCAACACTCCCTCTTAGCTAGGGAGGTATTCACATTGACTTCTTCATATGTATCTCATTGTTGAAAAATTTCCCCATCCCAAGAAAAGGTTGAAAGAGCTTGATATGTTGATGAATCCATCCACCTCATGTTCTATTACAAAACCATGTGGAAAGCATCGTGCATCAACATCATGCTCAACAAGTCATCACTTAGAGCAAAGTCACCAATTATCCAAGTCTTCACTTGGAACCTAATCAACACTTGTGACTTATGGTGAAACCCTGGGATATTACCATTTATGCATGCCAATTGAATGGTAACATACATTCCCAAGGATGAGGACACTAACTCTACCCACTATCCAAGTACCTCTTGAAAATTTGGGGGAGCACTACAGGCCTTGATGCTCTTTGGGCCATTCTCGCTAGCGACATTACATGGCCCCTGGTCAATATCTTTGACCTGTCAATATCCTAACCTAGGGAGAATGTATGCCCCTTGGTGCTACAACATCAACATTCCCTCTAAATTAGGGAAGCATTCTCAATTAATTTAAGTTTGTCCCTAAAGTATACAAACTTCACCTTGGTACAAAGGCTTTATGAGAATATCAACATCCTTCTTGTATATAGAAAATTCATTAGAGCCTCACTACTCCCTTTTGCACCATGTCGCAAATGGTGGTGGTACCATGATCTCGATGTGCTTCAACCTATCATCACGGTCGTCTCCCACACCTGATCAAACAATTCTATGCGTAGCTTCTGAAGCCATACTGCTTCATAACTCGCCAAACTAATTGCAATATACTTAGCCTCTACATTCCTAAGTGTGGTAGATGTTTACTTATTTCCCAAGCATAATCCAAACTGAATTATCATCCTGATGTGTTCTTCCTGTCTTCAACACTCTCTTCCCCATATAAATTTGTTTATCCCTGCAGTTGTTTCCTTCACTGGAAAAATCACCACAATTGCTTGACACTGAAGCAAACCCTGATATAGAAATCTAGCTACTGCCTCTGCAACTTAGCTTCTTAAGATTAGATACCATGGAAGTGGCCATGGATTGGCTTTCCATCATCCCAACTCTCAGAAGGATCATGATAATATTGTTACGCGGCTTCTGCCACACTTCTAGTTCTAAGAAATAATGTATCCAATCAAAGATCATTCATTGCGAACATAGAGGTTCCCTTTGACATTGAAGTAAGTCTTCCTATGCTAATCTCAAAGAAGCCTCAGATTAGGCCTCGAATATTTCCGTGAATTTCTTCCTGCAACTACACTTCAGTAGCCTCAGTAGTCTTTGCAGTCCTCCTTTAGGCCTGCGGTCGGGGCTCAAAATAGGCTGCGACCTTCTCAGTTTTTCTTTCCATTGACCTAAGGCTTTACAGCCCTCTTTTAGTCACAAAATTGAGATCTCCCCGACCTCTTCTAGGGCTCGTCCATCTCTAAACCTAGCTCTAATATCAGGTTTATTTTTAGGATTTTCTAGTTTGATAATTAATTTCAATGGTTTCTTAATTTTTTTCTTGTGTCATATTCATCATTAAGCTATTATTTATAGAAAATCTCAATTGTTACACAATAATTATAGTAGATGAAGAGACAACCAACACACAAGGCACAAATTTTTACCTTTGGAAAACCCTAATTAGAGAAAAGCCCAACAACGTTTTCTTAGAGAAATTCTCCAATTCAACAAGAGATACAACTTGATCTTTCAATAAAAAACAAAGTCATATTTACCACAAACATACCCAGGTCAAACTTGGTCAACCAGAGACAAATTCAGCCTATTGAGATAACCTCAGAAATTTAGTCAACTTGACCTAAGAATTCGGTCAACTGTGCCACAAATGTTTTTTCCATACCTATGAAAACTTCAATCTTCCTCACAAGAAACTTTGGTCTGCCTTAAAAGAAACTCGGTGTATTGCCTTGGATAAATCAACTTATGAACATATGATAAGTAAGTGATTAGAATTGATGCCAAGAGGAAGAGGACAAATTTCATTTATATAGTGAATCAATGAGCCCGAATGGTTGTGTCTATATGCTAGGCCGACTTGACCTTTTGGAGTAGCTGACTTAGCATAGGTGAGAATACCAACCACAACACGAGGGTTTCACTCAATGACCATTTGACATGACACGTGAGTTCGTGGCATACTAAATAACAATACCCTTAATTTGACTACATATTGGAAAATAACTCTAAAAATCACTTTATTTAACTCGAATACGAACCCAATAAACCTTCTCGATTTAAGAAACCCCTGCTTTTACTAGATATTGTAAACATATAAAAACCCTTTACCTCTTATTATATGCTCAATATACTATGTCATTTTTCCTCAATATATATTCCCCAATATAAATGCACGTGGTATGATATTGTTCCTCCTACCCAAAAACAAATAACTCTTATAAAAATTAAATATTTCTAATAATAATAAAATTTATCTTTTTATCATTAAATCTAATCTATTTAAACTAAATTAAAAAAATTCCTGCATTTTCAGTTTTAAATGCTGACATGTAATGTCCAATGCTCATTATATTTTCTTAATATAATACTATTCTAATTTTCTTTCTGAAAAACTAAATTAAAATTCATTTTTTTTATCATTCAATCTAATTTATTTAAACTAAACTAAAATTCATTTTTTTTATCATTAAATCTAATTTATTTAAACTAAATTTTTAAACTTAACTTTTATATAAATTATTTTTTCTCATAAAAGGTGAGCCTTTTATAGATCTACTCATACAAAATGCAAATTGACAAGGTCTTCTTAACCCATCTTTTGGTAGCTTCTAACAGCTAGTTACATTAAGCTCCACTTACTTTCAAACTATCTACATGGATAGTGTGTGCTAGTTGAAAGGGAGGGCACAGATGCTCTTGGAGGCAGTTTACATGGATTAATGGCATTGACTGTTGGAGAAGGCGCCTCCTTGGGAGGTGCACCATTCTAGTTTGGATGGGTCAATGAAGGGTTGAGCCCTTCACATTGGCCCAATTCCTTCCTGTTTAGAGTTGTAATCAAGGTTGTAAAATGTAATGCTAAACTCAATCAATACTTCAAGATATAAGAGTTTTGAAATATTTTGATTGCATTCATACTATAATATAACATGATTTATATATATATATATATATAATTGCAAGACCCATAATACTATTATGGTATGGCTAATAACTAGGTTTTTAAGATGCATTTAAGTTCCAGGCATCCCGAGGTTATACATATAGCAATCATTTATATTACTAGTTAGGTGTTATATGCATAATTAGGCATTGTAGGTAATTATAGTTAGGCGTTATAGATATACTTACGTATTATAGATAAGAATAACTAAATATTGAAGATGTATTTGGGATTTCTATTTTTTAATTAGATTATAGGGTTTAAAAATTATATTTTTTATTTGAGAAAAAATAATATTAAAATTTTAATTAAATTTTATTATTTTTTTGTTTTAATGAGATCTTATACATTTAATTTTAATTTTAAAAATCATGTTATTGATCCATAATTATGTTGGTCTTTTTATAAGGATTTATTTTATTTTTAAATGTATATATACATAATTTTAAGATGATGTAAATATTAGGAAATTTTTGAAATAAAATCTGTTTAAAAATAAAAAAATGTATTATCAAAATTAATTTAAAAAGAATTATTAAGATTTAAAATAATGATATCATTCTCAAGAGTAAATATTTTTAAAGGAAAAAGAAGAAATTTGTCTTTTTTAATCATATTTTAGAATTATTTCTTTATAAATTTACTCAAATGTCAAGTGCAAACACTTTTGGATTCAAAATTTAATTTCACATTCAATGAGATCTTGTATTTGATATTTCAGTAAATTTATAAAGAGACAAGTAAAAAAACACAATAAAAATATTTTTTTTTTGCATAATTCTTAATTTTTTTAATTATTATTTTATTATTTTTCTTATGAGGTACATTTTATACTTCAAAGTTCCACTAATATGAAATATAGGAAATCTAACTAGACTTTAGATTTATATAATTTTATTTATGAAAATTTACTTAAACACCTAAAATTAGAAAAAAAAAAGTAATAATAAAATTTATTTTTTTTTCTAGCAAAATATAATATAAATAATAATTAAATCCAACAAGACCACATGTGACAACAACAAGTTAGAGTAAGTGTGTCAAAATAATTAAATCCAACAAGATCATATGTGACAGCAACAACTTAGAGGAAGTATGTTGCTACAAATATCTCAAAATCGATATCCATCACAAGTTCAACTGGAATTATAACATTGATAAAAGAATTAATGGAGGGTGTAAAGCTTATTATGGAATTCAAAGCAATTGTAAATCAACATGTCTTTGAATATGGGATAAAAATAAGCTCCACTTTTAGAATCCCGTTCTCTTGTTATTGTCCATAGATATGAAGTTTGGAGATGTAGTATCTCCATAGAGTCATGGAGAAAGATAGAACTGATCCAAAAACAATTTATAACCTATAACCTCAAAATTAAAGGAATACACCCTATCCTATCCTCATCGAAGCAAGTCTTTCCTCCATTGAGAGCATACCTATAGTCAGATATCTAATGTATTAGAAGAGGTTGAATGACATGAAAGACAGGAGGATTCCTAAAATTGCTTCAAACTCTAGCCAAAATTGCCTTCAACTCAAGCGTGGATGGCATAAGGATGCTCATTTTTGATAGACCATTGGGCAATAAAGCAATATATCATTTTGTAGCATAAGGATAATATCAAATTAAAAATTACCGAAAAGATTAAGGAGAAATTGTAGTGTGATAAGAGTTAGATGAAAAATGGAAATTAAGATATTATAAGGAGGTGATCAACCCAGTCGTGAAAATAAAAACTATCTCTATCTCTTGACTAGTGTAAAGAAGAAAATAAATATTTCTAATATAAGAACAAATTCTCATGAGCTCTATAATGAAACTTGGGTTTGCTCAATTTCCAAAACTCTATGGAGTGAAAGAGTCTATCACCTATGTGACATTAAGATGACTCAAGATGAAAATCACTTTCTCTTATATTGTCCATTATACACTCATATTAGATCTAAATTTCAAAATATTTGTTACACTATAAACCTTCTTGATCTTTTAACTCAACAAAACTATGATGATCTTGAAACACTTTTCTTAATGCTTTTCAAGCATAGAAATAATATTTTGAAGAATTCCAAATAATATATTAACTTCTTAAAGTTAGTTAAAATGTTTTTAGTCTCAATGAATTTTAATCATCATAAATATCATTATTATATCAAATATAGAATAATATTTCTTATAAAACTTATAAAAAATTCTAAAGTTACATAGTCTATATTAATCACATTGTTAATTGTATATAAGACACCATAATAACTTAAAATGATATGTATTTAAATTTCTAGTTCTTACAATTAAACCTATACTAATTCTTCATATAATATTTATTTAAAATAATTAGATAATTAAAAGTTGGAAGTTGTGGAAAAAACAATAGAGACTTACCTCTAATAATATATGCCAATAAAAAAATAAAAATTACAAAAGATTAGCATTTCTATAAAAATATTAGTATTTAAAATGTACGCAATTAATTTTATAATTGTCTACATTTTCATATCAAATGACTTTATTATGCACAAAAAAGAGATGAAACAATGATCTAGGAGAGGGAGTATCACTTATAGTAGTTAGAGGGAGTATCACTTATAGTAGTTATATAGTATCTTTTCTAGTTGCACAACCTTCTCCATCGATTGCCCCAACGAATGTATGTCATCATGTCCCCATTGTCAGTATCAACCATAATTATCTTCTAACTTGAATCCCTTGATGTGGTTCCTACTTAGTTGACACGAATATCTTTTGGTAAAACTTCATTACCCTATGTTTCTTCAAATTTTCTCAAGCAAACTCACTCAATGTCAATTTTTTAGTGGATCTCTTAATCTTGGTTCTCCCTGTAGTCACCTCATAGTTTGAGGGTCTTGTCATAGTTGAATTTATAGATCTATATGCATGGATTTTCACTACTAAGAAGCCTAAAATTTAGGAGTAAGCCTTGATTACCTATGTGTAAAGGATTCTTTATTTTTAGTTTAACATGTATGAGGAAAATGATCACATACTTAAATCAAGCCCCTAGTTTAGGGGAAAATATGGACTATGCAAGAAACCATGGATATCTTGATGGGCTAGAATGTACTGCCAATAGCTAGGGGGTTTCCCCAGTGTGAAGTCCCAATTAGACCTCACACCATTTGGAATAAGAGCCCCATATGGTATGTATGTCTGACTGTTGTCATGTTGGTTTTTCTATTGGTTATTAAATGAGGAGAAGTTAGAGCAAGGACAAGAATGAAATGCCCAGATAATGGGAACAAGGTCAACCCAAGATTGACAAACTACAGAACGTGATACAGGAAAGAAATAAGAAGAAGAAGAAGAAGAAGAAGTATGCCATGAGAAGAATCAGTGAGCTAAAACCATCTCAGACATACATGAACAGGAACATGTCATAGGTTAATTGCAAATCAGTTCACAATAGGTCATCAACATGGAGTGGAATAAGTAAGCATAGATTCAAAGTGGACATGAAATATATAAGCTAAGAATGAGTTCATATGCCCACATGAAAGCACACATACAAACATGATGGAAATACTAGAAATCCAGTACAACCATCATAAAGATGCACAGGAATCCATACTGAGAGAAACTACTTATTAATGTTGTTGCAAATACAAGTACATGTATTGCAATCCATCAAATCCCAACAGTGGAACATGGGATGCTCATACCATTATCCAATGAAAAACCCTAGCCTCACCAAAACTCACCTTATTAGCTTCCAAGAGTTAAGTGCCTCTAGCTCTTCAAGCACAGATCAGTTATCTAATGGTAGTCCCAACTCCAATGCTAAAAAGTCCCTCCATGTTAAAATTGTAGCAAGAAAAAGATCCATTTGACTTGTGCCTTAGTTAAATGGAGGAATTCAACTTTCCACATCAGTAGGATGACTTGGATTGTAGTTAGCTCGAGTGACATGGATTTCTCTCCTAGTTAAATCAGAAAATTTGAGTTATAGGCTAGAAGTAGAGTTGTGCATGGGTTGATTGCTAAAATGTAGCAATCTGGTGGAGTTATTGTGAGCTCTAGTCATTAGTAGAGTCAGTAGGAGTTAAGTTGAGTAGCTATAACAATTGTTAACTCATTGATCTCTTAGTTAGCTAATCAATTTACTAAAAATAGTACTAGTCATGCATGGAATTCGAATTTCCTAGTTAAGTGGAGGGAAAATGAACAATTTTATATATTGTTGTATACTATTTGAGTATACAGGTTTTGCATTAGAGTAGGTGGTCAAATCCTTCAGGATTTTCTCAAGGAAATAAGGAATTCTATAATTTTTAAGGGGCTAATTTCCTCGAGGATTGCATAAGGAAATAGGAGGATAACAAAGGCCTATTTTGGCTAAGTGTTGGTCAAAGCAGGTCAGTGAAAAGGAGATTAGAATTGTAGTGCGAGGTGTGCTTCAGGATTGAAGCAAGACATTGTAATTGATCCATATTCTCATCTGAATTAATGCAAAGCAGCGGAGGGATTTTTCCCAGTTGGGTTCCCCTTTAAAATCATTGTGTTCCTTTCCACAAAATAGTAGCATAAATTTGTTTCTCTTGATTTTAGGTCAAATTCATTAGCAGTAGAAAATTTCTTGCAATTTCTACATGGTATCATAGCTATAGAAGACTACATAGAAACCTTGTTTTAGATCTCTCTTAGAGAAATTTCTATTTGCATAGTTTTTGCTGTAGATTCTCTTTAGTGCAAGAAAAATGTCTTTTAATGGATTGAGGCTTGAGTATGCATTAGAGGGCACCTCAAATTTTGTGCTTGGAAAAATAGGATGGAAGTTGTCCTGGATGACAATGGAGTATGGGAATACACACAAATTGATATTCCAAAACCAGCAGCATCAGATGCACAAGAACTTTCTCAGTGGAAGAAAGACACAACAAAAGCAAGGAGGATTAATCTAGAGGGTGTCAGAGATCATCTGGTTTCGAACTTGCATGGAAAGGATGTTGGCATTATGATTCAAGTGTTGTCCTTGATGGCAACTCACTCAGAGGATGGTACAAGTGCTCAGAGGTTGGTACAGGTGATGGCAACTTAATCAGAAGACAGATCTTAGTACAGCATGCCAAGGAAGTTCATATACGCATATTCGTTAAGCCCAAGTCGCGTGTACACGCTAGTTGGATTCAGAAAAAGCGCGTGTATGTGGAAAAGTATCTTTGGTCCATGGTGGTTAGTCCTTGGAAGTTGTGCCTATGATTTCGGACCATTGTGTCTCGACGGGCGTGTCGATCCCTAGTTTTGAAGTTGATGGTATTGTGTTACTATGGTTTTGGCTCTTGGTATTGAGCTAGGCCTAAGACTATATAAGGAGAAGAAGATCATTAGGCAAAATCATCTTTTGACAAGGCTTGAATATCTATGAGAGAAAGAGATCTGATATGCAGGTTCTGGGTTGCTTGATCTAAGCCAAGGAGAGATCACATCGGTTGATGGAAGACTAGATCTAAGGATAGATCGGGATCTAATGGTTTGAAATACACTATCATGATATGGTTGATTATGCGTATTTCTAGATCTGCATATTGTCGCAATGTTATGTTCTGGGTGTAACTAATGTCTGGTACAGCCGCAAATTGAGAAAGTTTATTTTTAGATCTGTACGCAGGTTGGCTTCGGTAAAAGCGCGTGTATATGCGGGTTTTGCTCATTGAAGTAGCGTATATCTTTTGAAGCTTGATTTTGGGTTTACAGTGGGGTCTGACTGTTATTGCAGAGTTCTGTAGTCTGCTCTGTGTTCTGGTAACTGGTGATTGACAGGGTTCAGTGGTTCAGTGATTCAAAGTTTGGTTGTTTTATGCTTCAATGATCTATTGTGGAAATTGAATGAATTGTGGTCTTCAGATTGTAATGTTGTGCTTCAGGAATATCCAAGTCTGAAAATGTATGAAAAGTGATACCTGAAAGAAGGAAGATTGTAGGTCAGCACCTACGTACTAGTATCTTGGCTAGTACAAGAGCAAAGGGGGTTGGAGCTCCCTTCCAAGGAAGTTTGGAGAACGAGAGAAGGTTGTAGCCTTCTGCAGGTTGTAGCCTGCGTACTGGTATAAGGCTGCACCAGTACAAAAGATTGTAAACTGAAGTTTCATATTAAAGAAAGATAGAGACAACTTGCAGCAGGTGGTTTTCACCCACATTGGGTTTCCACCTTATATCTTGGTGTTCATGTGTGTGACTTTTGATCTGTTCTGTTATACTGCACATGTTTACTATTAATGTGGTGAATAATGTCCTGATGCACTTAACTGAAGAATAAGCTAACTAAATTGTGAGTTTTCTTCTTATACGCTGTTTTACTTCGTCACAGTAGCGTGTACACGCTGGTTCACTTAACTGAAGTAGCGTATATGTTTCTGAGCATTTAAAAAGTTTGATTGATCTGATAATACTGATTCACCCCCCCTCTCAGTATTATTTCCAACAATTGGTATCAGAGAAGGTCCTTCAGAGAAGCTTGATCGCTTGAAGGTAGATCATTCATCATGAGCAACTACGAGAAAGAAGCATCAATCAGGCCACCGGTTTTTGATGGAACAAATTTCAATTATTGGAAGGTAAGAGTTACTGCATATCTTCAATCTCTTGGTACAGAAGTTTGGAACATTGTAGAAACAGGCTATGCTTTTCCTTCAGCTACTCCTACAGATCCAGCTGAGAAAAAGGCATATGAAACAAATGCAAAAGCAGTCAGTACTCTATTAGGAAGTATATCTCAAACAGAATTCATGAAGGTCATGCACTTCAAATCAGCAAAAGAGATATGGGACAAAATGATCACTAGCTATGAAGGAGATGAACAGGTAAAGCAAGCTAAACTTCAAACTCTCAGGATTCAATATGAGACTCTCAAGATGTATAATGATGAAAGTGTGGCTAATTATTTTCTTCGGGTAGATGAGATTGTTAATTGTATGAAAAATTTGGGTGAAGAAATAAAAGAGACTATAGTAGTTCAAAAGATTCTAAGATCATTATCCCCCAAGTTTGAATCTAAAGTATCTGCAATAGAAGAAAAGGAAAATCTCAAAGTTCTCACTATGTCTCAGCTACATGGAATTCTAACTGCTTATGAAATGAGAAAGGGAGGTCCATCAGACAGAAGGGAAGCTGCTTTTAAGGCATCAGGAAAAGAAGATTACTATGAAGCAAGCCATGTTCCAGAAGAAGAGGAAGAAGAATCAAATTTTGTCAGAAATCTTCAAAGGGGTGCTGGAAGGTTCAGAGGTAAGCTACCTTTCAAATGCTTTGCTTGTGGAAGAGTAGGTCATTATGCTGCAAAATGTCCTTATAAGGATAAAGGAAAAGAACCTGCTAGATGGAACAAGAAACAAAGTGCAAATAAGAAAAGCTACTACACCCATGAAGATAGTGATGGCTTATCAAACAGTGATGAAGATGAACAAGGTAATAAATATAAGTTGTTAATGGCATTTGAAGATGATGATTATGAGGATGCTGTAGATGTGGATAATCTCTATAATGAAATTACTAGACTCAAGAGATGCATAGAAGAAAAGAGTGTGATCATTGATACTTTGCAATTTCAAATTGATGAAAAGGAAAAACATCTTGAAAAACTAGAAGGTGAAATTGTTGGTCTCAGAAAAGAAATTGAGAAAACAAAAGCTATTAATCTTAAGTTTGTCAAAGGATCTGAAACTTTGGATGAGATTATCAATGTGCAGCGGTCTCCTCTAAACAAGACAGGTTTGGGCTATAATGGAGAAACCTCTCAAGCATCCACCTCAAAAAGTTATCTTGATGCAGCAAGAAGAAATGAGCAGAAGAACAATGAAGATAATCAGGTAAAGCAGGGACGAATTACAAACAGAAACTATCAGGGACAATCCTTCTTAAGGGTGAACAAAAGCTACAACCAACCACAGGTAAAATCTTCTCAGTTTGGCACAAGAATAGATGAAAATAGAAATTACAATCAGTTGGCTGGTAGATTCAATAACCGCAGAAGCTTCTTCAATGGACAATGCTTTTCTTGCCATAACTTTGGTCACAAAGCAGCTCAATGTGTTGCATATAAAACAATCATGACTAGGGAAGCTCAAAAACAAAGAAGTATGACAGGGATTACAAAGAGGACCTATAACAACTTTTCGGTTCTTGAAAATGAAGTTGAATGTTCTATTTGCAATAATTTTGGTCATAAAGAATCTGAATGCAGGAGCAGGTTTCAGGAGAAAAAGGAACAAGCCACGAGCACCAAAAAATGGAGAATAAAGGAACCTCAGACAGAAAGATGTGGGATAGCTTTTTATGCAGAAGGACAGGAAAATCTATGGTACATTGACAGTGGATGTTCGAAACATATGACAGGTGATAAAGAAAAACTTGAATCTTATTCTACTTTAGAAAAGGGAAAGAAAGTTTCTTTTGGAAATGATACTCCTGCAACTATAAAAGGAAAAGGTATTGCTCCTTTGAAAGAAAAGGTCAAGGCTGGAAATGTTTTGTATGTTGATGGATTGAAGCATAATCTACTAAGTGTCAGCCAGATGTGTGATCAAAAAACCGAGGTTATTTTCAGATCGAATGGATGTCTTGTTCGTGATCTTGATACAGGTAAAACAGTTCTCAAAGGCAAAAGAACTCCAAATAATCTGTACATATTTGAAGAAGGACAACAACAATGCTATCTTAGCAAGGATGAAGAGCACTGGTTATGGCATCGAAGGTTGGGACATCTAAGCTTCTCACAAATAAAGAAAGCATGCAAATATCAGGCAGTTCGCGATCTTCCAGATATCAAAATTCCAGACAACACCATATGCAAATCTTGTCAGTTTGGAAAGCAAACCAGAACTAACTTTCCAGAGAAGGAAGGATCAGCTAGCTTGCCTCTTGAGCTAGTCCATACAGATGTATGTGGTCCATTTAGGAAAAGGACACCTCGAGGAGAAGAATATCTGATATTATTCATTGATGATTTCTCAAGGTTTGTTTGGTTAGGGCTTATGAAGCACAAAGATGAAGCATTCGAAAAATTCAAATCCTTCAAAGCATTGGCTGAAAATGAATCAGGACACAAAATTAAGTGCCTCAGATCTGACAGAGGTGGGGAGTTCACATCAAATGAATTTTTCGATTTCTGCGATGAACATGGGATAAGAAGAGAATTCTCTACAGCTAGAACTCCTCAGCAAAATGGGGTTGTGGAAAGAATGAACAGAACTATCCAACAAATGGCTCGTGCTATGCTCGATGAATCAGGTACTCCTGCAACCTTCTGGGGTGAAGCTGCACATGCTGCTGTTATCATTCTTAACAAAACAAATGTCCGAGTAAACAGCACTCAAACACCTCATGAGCTTTGGAGTGGTAAAACTCCTTCCGTGAAGCATTTCAAAATCTTTGGGAGCAAATGTTATATTAAGAATACTGATGAGCAACTTGGCAAACTTGAACCTAGAGCAGATGAGGGCATTCTTCTTGGTTATTCTCCACATAGCAAAGCATACAAGTGCTACAATAAAAGACTTGGCAGAATTGTTGACAGTATTGATATAGTGGTTGATGAGAAGGGATATATTCCTAGGCAAGTTCATCATGAAGACATTGAAGAAGATGAAGGTTACTCTCAAAGGCGAAATGATGAAGAAGAAGAACCTCAAGAAGAAGAAGAATCTCAAGAAGAACCAGAGGAGCAGACAAGAATAGAAGAGAAGACTCCATCCAGATATGTCCAAAAGAATCATCCAGAAACTCAGATTGTGGGGCAGAAAGAAGCAGGAGTACAAACAAGAAGGACACTTGCAGAAGCTTCAAGCTACTTGGCACTACTCTCCTCCATTGAACCACAAAATGTGAAAGAGGCATGCAAAGATGAATGTTGGGTCAAAGCAATGGATGAAGAACTTGAGCAAATCGAAAAGAACAACACTTGGGAATTAGTTCCTAGACCAAAAGATAAGAATGTAATAGGAACAAAATGGGTCTTCAAGAATAAATTAAATGAAAATGGAGAAGTAATTAGAAACAAGGCCAGACTTGTTTGTAAAGGGTATGCACAGCAAGAAGGAATAGATTTTGAAGAGACCTTTGCTCCTGTGGCAAGACTAGAGGCCATCCGAATGTTCCTTGCTCTCTCAAGCTTTCAAAACTTCAAGGTATTTCAAATGGACGTGAAATCAGCCTTCCTGAATGGAGACTTAGAAGAAGAAGTATATATTGAGCAGCCAGATGGTTTCATTCTTGGGAATGATCCAAACCTTGTATGCAGATTGAAAAAGGCACTCTATGGACTCAAACAAGCTCCAAGGGCTTGGTACTATCGGTTGGACAAATATCTTCACCAACAAGGCTTTTCAAAAGGATCAGCAGATAGCAATCTCTATATAAAAGTTGAAAATAACAAATTGCTAATTCTTGTTGTTTATGTAGATGATATTATTTTTGGCAGCAATGAAGAGACTATGAGTCAAAACTTTGCCTTGGTTATGCAGAAAGAATTCGAAATGTCACTTCTTGGAGAATTGACATATTTTCTTGGATTGCAAATCCAACAAAATGAAGGAGGTATCTTCTTGTCTCAAACCAAATACCTCAAGCAGATCTTGAAGAAGTATGGCATGGAAGAGTCAAAGCCAGTATGTACACCCATGGTTACAGGATGCAGCCTCAGTGCAAATGATGAATCAGCAGCAGTTCACCAACCCACTTATAGATCCATGATTGGGAGTTTGCTTTATTTGACAGGTACTCGACCAGATATTACACATGCAGTAGGAATGGTTGGAAGATTTCAAGCCAACCCAAAGGAAACTCATCTTCAGGCAGTCAAAAGAATCTTCAAATATCTTCAAGGGACCCAAAACTATGGCTTATGGTATCCTAGAAATACAGATCTCACTCTTCATGCTTACACAGATGCAGATTGGGCTGGAAGTGTGGATGATAGGAAAAGCACAAGTGGAGGTGCTTTCTTCATGGGTTCCAGATTAGTATCTTGGTTCAGCAAGAAACAAAGTTCGATTGCCTTATCTACAGCTGAAGCAGAATATGTGGCTGCAGCATCTTGTTGCACACAACTTCTTTGGATGATGCAGACCTTGCAGGACTTTCAAATCACTTGCACTCCACCTGTCTCTATCTTATGTGATAATACAAGTGCAATCAGCATTTCAAAGAATCCAGTCATGCACTCAAAGACCAAGCACATACCAATCAAGTACCATTTTCTTCGGGAACAAGTGCTTGAGCAGAAGGTCAAGTTGGAGTATGTTCCTTCTAAGGAGCAAGTTGCTGATATTCTCACAAAACCACTGCCCAGGGAAACTTTTGAATATCTCAGACAAAAGCTGGGAGTAGTTGATGCTTCATCCTGTTGTTGAAGTTTGTTTGTTCTACAAAAAAGTTGGTATACGCAGGTTACGGAAGGGATATGCACGTATACACGCGGTTTCATGATGGGTAAGTCGCGTGTATGTTGGACGCTTGTTGCAGAAAGTATATCCGCGTACATACGCTGTTTTATATAGGAAAAATCGCGTATATGAAGTTCTGAACAGCAAGGGAAAACTCTGGAGTTCTGAACAGCAATGGGAATGTCAGAATTCTTCAGGCACAGTTTCAGGGAGTGCAACAGGCACAGGTTCAGGGGGAGCAGCTTAAAAGTCTCATAAAGCATTGTTGGCATTCAGATGTTTTGGTTGTTGGTTTCAGGAGAAGGAGCTCAGAAAGAAATCCTGGTTGCTGATCTAACAAGATGTTTATCAGATGCTGCTGGTGCCTTTCCTAAGTCTTGGTCTAGATCTGTTGTCTCTATGTCATGTATCTCTCTTGTCATATCTCTTTTATGGTGTCAAGGTCATGTAACGGCCTATGTTGGTTTCCCCACTATGCCTGGGATGAATGCTGTAATATAATTGGTTGTTTCTGATATGTCCCCTCTTGGTAGGGAGTATGGATGTATGTATTGAGTCTTTTGGTGATAGGACGGTCCCTTATGGTGTATAAGTCTTGGTTCTTGTTGAAGAACATCTTTTGCAGATCTGGCCTACTGTCAGGGGGAGCACGAGTCAGCACAGCCAAGCAGAGGTATCAGCATGTCCTCAGGGGGAGCACAGCCCTTTGCCCTTGATGTCAAAGGGGGAGAGTGACTTGGTGTGGTGGTTGCCATCAAGTCCAAAGGGGGAGATTGTTGGCATTATGATTCAAGTGTTGTCCTTGATGGCAACTCACTCAGAGGATGGTACAGGTGCTCAGAGGTTGGTACAGGTGATGGCAACTTAATCAGAAGACAGATCTTAGTACAGCATGCCAAGGAAGTTCATATACGCATATTCGTTAAGCCCAAGTCGCGTGTACACGCTAGTTGGATTCAGAAAAAGCGCGTGTATGTGGAAAAGTATCTTTGGTCCATGGTGGTTAGTCCTTGGAAGTTGTGCCTATGATTTCGGACCATTGTGTCTCGACGGGCGTGTCGATCCCTAGTTTTGAAGTTGATGGTATTGTGTTACTATGGTTTTGGCTCTTGGTATTGAGCTAGGCCTAAGACTATATAAGGAGAAGAAGATCATTAGGCAAAATCATCTTTTGACAAGGCTTGAATATCTATGAGAGAAAGAGATCTGATATGCAGGTTCTGGGTTGCTTGATCTAAGCCAAGGAGAGATCACATCGGTTGATGGAAGACTAGATCTAAGGATAGATCAGGATCTAATGGTTTGAAATACACTATCATGATATGGTTGATTATGCGTATTTCTAGATCTGCATATTGTCGCAATGTTATGTTCTGGGTCTAACTAATGTCTGGTACAGCCGCAAATTGAGAAAGTTTATTTTTAGATCTGTACGCAGGTTGGCTTCGGTAAAAGCGCGTGTATACGCGGGTTTTGCTCATTGAAGTAGCGTATATCTTTTGAAGCTTGATTTTGGGTTTACAGTGGGGTCTGACTGTTATTGCAGAGTTCTGTAGTCTGCTCTGTGTTCTGGTAACTGGTGATTGACAGGGTTCAGTGGTTCAGTGATTCAAAGTTTGGTTGTTTTATGCTTCAATGATCTATTGTGGAAATTGAATGAATTGTGGTCTTCAGATTGTAATGTTGTGCTTCAGGAATATCCAAGTCTGAAAATGTATGAAAAGTGATACCTGAAAGAAGGAAGATTGTAGGTCAGCACCTACGTACTAGTATCTTGGCTAGTACAAGAGCAAAGGGGGTTGGAGCTCCCTTCCAAGGAAGTTTGGAGAACGAGAGAAGGTTGTAGCCTTCTGCAGGTTGTAGCCTGCGTACTGGTATAAGGCTGCACCAGTACAAAAGATTGTAAACTGAAGTTTCATATTAAAGAAAGATAGAGACAACTTGCAGCAGGTGGTTTTCACCCACATTGGGTTTCCACCTTATATCTTGGTGTTCATGTGTGTGACTTTTGATCTGTTCTGTTATACTGCACATGTTTACTGTTAATGTGGTGAATAATGTCCTGATGCACTTAACTGAAGAATAAGCTAACTAAATTGTGAGTTTTCTTCTTATACGCTGTTTTACTTCGTCACAGTAGCGTGTACACGCTGGTTCACTTAACTGAAGTAGCGTATATGTTTCTGAGCATTTAAAAAGTTTGATTGATCTGATAATACTGATTCACCCCCCCTCTCAGTATTATTTCCAACAAAGGAGACTCCTTTTGTAATGTGGAAAACTCTCATAGATCTATTCCAAAGCAATAGTGATGCTAGGAAATTTGCATTGAGAGATAAACTCAAGAGAATTTGAATGCAAAAAAATGAAACCATTCCTCAGTACTTATCTAGATTCACTCAGCTTCAAGACGAAATTGGGGGAGTAGGATAAAAAGTGCCATCATCTGAACTTGTGAGATTAGCACTCCTTGGCCTTCCAAAATCCTGGCACAACTATCAGGATTCAGTTAATGGAAGAGACAAGCTACCAGATTGGGAGATAATTTGGGCTAATTTAGTGTAGGAGGAGATCAAAAGAAACACTAGAGATGGTGTCACATCCATATCTGATGAGGAATAAGCTCGTGCTCTAGTTGGAAAAAGGAAATAATGCCAAAGGAAAGAAGGCACATGACGAGGTAGAATCCTGCTAGAACCATGGTAAGAAGAAAGGCCTCAGTAAGCTTAAATGATTTTGTTGCCATGAGTGTGGACGTTATGCAACCAAGTGTCCACACAAGAAATGTAGTAAAGAGCCTACATGAGGAGTAGGAGGAGATGCTATTACATCATAATTTGAATTGGATTTCACTCTGATTGCATGCATGTCAAGTATTGTACGAAGCAATGTATGGTACTTAGACTCTAGAGCCTCATTTCATATGACAAGATCTAAAGACTTCTTTAGTAACCTAGAGGATAAGGACCTGCAAATACATGTAGAATTTGGAGATGATGGGAGGTATAGTACCAAAGGGGTTGGTACTATCACCATGAAGAGGGAGTCAGGCTCCCATATTCACCTAAGGATGTAATGTATGTGCCTGTTCTAAAGAAAAAAATAGTTTCTATAGTTGTACTTGAACACCATGGATATGATGTGATGTTCAGTAAGGGGGAATATTTTTTGAAGCATGTTTCTACTAGACAAGTAAAACAAAATGGTGTTCAAGTTTAAAATTTCTACAAGCTAGAGGTATAATTTTCCATGCATGCGACTCTACCTCTAAGGGTGAGGTGGAGCAGTGTAGAGACTTGTCCCAGAGTTACAAAGACTTGGCCAGGGTCCATAGGAGAGAAATAGTAGTTGCAGTATACTCTTCTAATGGATCATTACCCTTGCTACAGGGACCCACAATATTTATTAGTAGAAGGATTAGCGTCAGTTGATGCAGTGAGATATCGGGTGACGGTTGCAGGCTAGTAGCAGTCAAAGACTTAGGAGATAGTTATAGATTAGAGACACAGTAGATTGAGTATTTTGGTTGCTTCTCAGTTGTAGTTGTTGTAGTATTAACACCAAAAATGAGAGGGAGTTGTGTTATAGTACATTCCTCCACAGGAGCAGGATTTGGGTTGTGCAAAACCATTTTCTTTCTAAAAGGGAGTGTTAAAATTGTAGCAAGAAAAAGCTTCATTTGAATTGTGCCTTAGTCAAATGGAGAAATTCGATTTTCCACATCAGCAGGATGACTTGGATTGTAGTTAGCTAGAGTGACATGGCTTTGTCTCCTGTTTAAATCAGTAAATTCAAGTTATATGCTAGAAGTAGAGTTGTGCATGGGTTGACTGCTAAAATCTAGCAATCTAGTGGAGTTATTATTAGTTAAACTCAGTTATCTGAGCTCTAGTCATTAATAGAGTTAGTAGGAGTTCAGTTGAGTAGTTATAACAATTGTTAACTCATTGATCTCTCAGTTAACTATTCATTTTACTAAAAATAGTCCCACTCATGCATAGAATTCAAATTGCCTAGTTGAGTGGAGGGAAAAGGAATAATTTTATATATTTTTGTATACTAGTTGAGTGTACAGGTTTTGCATCAGAGCAAGTGATCAATTCCTTCGGGATTTTAACAAGGAAATAGGAGGATAGTAGAGGCCTATTTTGGCTAAGTGTTGGTTAGAGAAGGTCAGTGAACATGAGATCATAATTGCAGTGCAGGGTGTGCTTCAGGATTGAAGCAAGACTTTGTAATTGATCCATATTCTCATATGAATCAATGCAAAGAAATATAGGGGTTTTTCCCAGTTGGGTTCCACTGTAAAATCATTGTGTTCCTTGTGTTTTGATGGTTGCATGTTATTGCATGTCTTTATATCGTATGTTTTCCTTTCCACACAATAGTAGAATAAATTTGTGGCTCTTGGTTTCAGGTTGAATTCATTAGCAGTTGAAAATTTCTTGCAATTTCTACACTCCAAATGAGGCATGAGGGTATATTTATAGAGGTGAGGTGATTGTTCACCTACTGTGACTTTTTTCCTACCTTCATGACTCTTGAACTTCCTCACTGCTTTCTCATGTCTAATGACTGATACATGCCCAATTTATCTCAGCATAATTGTTGGCATTATGATGAGAAATATTTACATTATGTTGGAGGAGTAGTTATGAGGAGAGTAGAGAGGGTTCTTAGAAACCTTAGAATGCTTGTTGCTAATGTTGTTGCCATGATATGGTGACCTGCGTGAGCTCATGAACATGGTGGTGATGTTCATTTGTTGTCTTAAATGTCCATTTTCCTGCTACTACACCTACCATCAAGGTTGACACGGTGCCTTGGTTAGCTACATGGAGCCAATTCGCTTGTTTGTTGAAACCCTATTTGTGCAACCTCTATGAGAATTCCTAGTTCATTTGGATAGATCAGCATCATCGATCCTTTTCTTCTACCTACAAACAAATTACATTGGTCATACATTTTGTAGACAAGGTATAATATTAGAGACTTAACAAATTGATTGAAAGCAAGATATTAAATTTTAACCTTGTATATTCCTTTGTTGTATTGAATTATCATCAAGGTATTATGTCCTTCTTTTAAAAAAACACAAGCGAGGTCCTTGAGATCATCCTCATGATCCTTTTCATCCCCTTGTCGTTTTTGTTTTTCACTAGCATCCAATACCAATGCAAATTGTTTCAACATATTCTTGTGGATTCAAGCATAAAAATATTCAATAATTTGTGGTTTAGATGAAGGAGAAATAAGATCTTTATAGTCTGGATTCACTCCCTTTTCCATATTTCATACCTATGTTGATTCTCGGAGGGTTTTCTAACTGCATATTTGCACCTCCACAACCAATAACAACATGAATGCATGTTACAATGATGGATTCATATAATATCCCCTGCTTTACAAAATATCATCATGAAAGTGTTGAATCTTGATTTAGATTTTATGCACATTTATCAATAATTCTAAAAAATTCTTGGAATTACATGTTTTAATTACAATCGTTGTCCCACAAGTTTTATAGGTGGTTCTTAGAATTTATATGAAACCATGTAGGTCCCCTCAGAAAGAGATAGAATATTTTCTACCCCACCAAGATAGGGATTTAACTCTATATCGTTTGTGACATGCTAGATAATGGCATCCTCTTGATCCCTCACTAATGACAGAATTGTGTTTTCTTGATCAAAGGAAAATGTTGATAGCTACATTTTGTATTTGGCTCATATGATTTATACTGGATCCTTTAATTCCACCTTTCTAATTCCATAAAACATGGAGTTCACTGCAAGAATGGTCAGTATTTTGATTGAAATCAAATGTTCTATTAGGCATGGGAATTTGGCCATTTGAAAAAATAATGAAGGGCCTTGAGAACAACAACAATCAAGAGCATCCCTTCTGGCCTCTTAACTCCAATCCTTATTGGCACAATAATATTATATGTAGTAGGGAATGTAATGGGATCTTCATCACCAATGTGAAAACATAATTCACAAAAGTTTATGTAGCGCCCAAGTGGTATCATCATATGCCCCTTTTGAGATGGTATGAATGTATCGCACCATCAAAATTACAATTTCCACCATTGTGTATAGATGCCTTTATTGCATTGTTTGATATATAAATCATTGTTTTTGACCTAGCCTTGGTCATAGAGTGCATAGGTCACGATTTCGAGTTGTATTTTATAACTCTGGATCACATTTCAAGTTCCAATCGTAGGTAGCATTTAAATTACACAATGCATTGTAGACTTTTGATGCAACTTGTGTCTTATGTGTAAATGGAATAACCTAGTCATAATAGAACATGTCACATAGTGTAAATCACAATAATGAATGCAAGAGGGTGGATACCCAAAAGTGTTACTTGCGATCTCATGCCAGTCGCAACTATAGGTCGCATTTTTTTTTAGGTTTGGGCTAGTGATAAATGCTATGGGAATAATGGTTTCACCTAAATACGATAGCACTCCTTACAGTGAGAAACCACTATTGTACTGACCACAACTACCACTGGAAAATATATCACTCTTATGCATCGAATGCCTTAAACAAATTCATCCCCTTAATAACTATTCTTACAAGTGCACCTCACATCGCCATGTATAGTTGTTGGGTGCTCACAGCTTGCATTAGGGTCATAGTGAACATCAAACATGCATTGTTCATTGTTGTTGTGCGTAGAGATATGCACTTTAACATACATTCCATTCAGATTGAATCCCTTGAGATTTTGTGAACCAAAATATTGGAAAGGATTGATGACGATCCCATCTGAGGAGAAAATGTCTCATTGTATCACTTTATGCTTCTGACTATGTTGGCATTCCATGGAGCACAAGGTGTAAGCAGAAGGATAATGATTGAGCATAAAGAGAACATGAAGAGAGGTGTGTTGAGAATCTAAATAATCAAGGAGAGGGGTAGGTAAAACACCCGTTACATAAGGGAGGTCACAACAAGGGGTTGTGTAGTGTTTTCAGCGAGAGCGATGGGAGAAAGGGAGGTCATAATTTTATTAGCAAGGTTAGGTCACATAGTCACAATGTCATGTAGGTTGCATAAATCGTTAACCTTTTCAAGTTCGGTTTTTCAACTTTGTGAATTAAGGGATCATAGTTCACAATTTCCTCTATTGGTCACATATCTTCTCTGTAATGTGAGTCGTACTTCAGCTGGATATGGAAATCGTGACCTGTGACCAAGGTCTACTTGTTGCATGTGACCTCATCAACAATGCATTTCTAAAATGCGACTTTAGTGCGCTTGTGAGTTATTTACACTGGCAATGTAAATATCAACTTCATCAACCCAAAAATAAAAACATGACTTCGTATATATGTTCAAGCAATATGAGATAACATTGAATGTGTGACTTCAAAACAAATGGCATACCCTTCTTGGGGCGTTAAATATGACGAGCAACATGATTTGAATGACATTACATTTCTATTAACTAACAGGTGTTTATAACCATAGGAAATATTGGATGATCATGCACACTATCAAGTTCATAAACTTTTACACTAATCATTCCTGGCCACCCATCATCACCTGCTTGAAGTTCAACACAACAATACATCTAGCAAAACTTCCCCATTTTCCTTGTAGTGGCGATACTGAGCCTCATTATTGCCAAGAGAACTCTTTATGAAGAAATATATTAGAAAACCATTAAGACTATCCAATAGCCACCCATCATTATTTATCTCATCCGTGATATAATCCAAACTATCGTTGCACCAGAGCATAAGCTAGTTTGATTTTGGTGCTGATGATTGTGTGTTGAAACTTTTAAAGATTTGATGGGATGCACATATGTGAAACACTCTCATTATGATGATCTAGAAACACCTCAAATGGGGCAACTACCACTGTTATGAATTCCATAGAAACAAACACATTGTATACCAAAGTTAACACATGGAAACCAACAACGTGCTTGCCACTGTCATAGTCTTAGAATATACTTGGTCACATATAGCTTGAATTTTCTTCCTTTCCAAGTGCACATGACAACTTTTGTATTTATTTAAATCGTATTATGATGAATGCAAAAGTTCACATCCTTTTCACATGTACTATCATATGTTCTTTTGGCATTTGTATATAAAGTGTTACACCAAGATCTAATTACTCCAAAACCCATGACCAATGTTTGTCCCTTTTATTATAGAGCCAAAACACTTCTTATAGTGCATGCATGTATTGTTGGTGTTAGGTTCTAGTATAATAGCCCTTGGTTGATTTTCCATGAAAAAATATAAGACCAAGGTCATGGGACATTTATTCCAAGCTGAATATTGGGCAAAACATCCTAGCGGGTGTCACTTTCGGTTTATTATGCTAAGGAAATTGGAAAAGGTATTAACAAAGGAAAAGTGGCAATAATTGGCATTTTATTTATGAAATAAAGGAAAATAGGAGAAAATGAAGGTGAAGAGACACAAATTAGCATGAGAGGAAAATTAAAGGAAACATGAAGAAAATAGAGGCATCAATGATAAAAAGGTTTCTACTCATTTACTCACTCTCTCATTCTCTCATACTCTTTCACACTTAGAGTATTCTTGGAGCATTCTTGTAGCACTTTAACATACATTATATTTGGAGAAAGAAGGCAAAGGAAAGCAGGAAAGCACAAGGGAACAGTTGGATCAACAACTACAACTAGATTTCTTTGCAGGTAACAAGTTGCATGTGTGATTTCCATGCCAATTTTTGGGTGCATGGTATATGCATGTGATTATTTGGTTATGTATTGTGATCCAAGCGGCTCTAGGCATGTTTAGGATTCAGAAGTGGCCTTGGAAAAGCTCAAAAATAGAAGTCATCGGATTGAGGTGAAACTAGGACCAGATCATAGTGCTCGTCCTCTTGATTCCAATGGCATGAATAACACTCAAATATGGGTTCGTATGCTCAAGATATAGTCGATCAAACTTCTGGTCAAACTAGGCCAAGTGACAGTCATTAACGAGGAAACAATTTGGAAAAGGGTCAATGAACGGAATCTGGTGGTCGGAAAGGGCAAATTTGTTTCCTACTTAATTTTTCTGGTAAAACCAAAAATTCGACCGAAAAAATTTGAATAATATTTCTTATATAAAAATACTTAATTAAAAAAGGGGGGGCAGGTCAAGCCTATCAGACTCACCCACCCCACCATTCACGCTATATATAAGTTGAATATAATATAAACCGGTTGGCGGGTGGTCAAACCCCGCCAACCCACAGCCTCTCCACCAACAATGTATATACATGTTATATTAAACAACCGGTGGTATGAAATGACACCAAGCCATGTGAATCAGGGTTGGCGGGGTTTGAACTCGCTTGGTCAGCTGGTCGACACGCCACCTGGGCGGCCCCATACCATAACCATTGCATAAATTGTTAACCAATAAAACACAGTGCCTCTAAAAACCATTATATGTTATATTAACATAGCTCCCAACGGTTAGCCATAACCAACCGCCACACAAAACACACCACTCCATAACCATTAAAACAAACCGCATGATTTTAAACGTGCCCAAAATCAAAACAAACATGCCAAAACAAATATTGCGGACGAGGTTTTGAACCTGTGACCCACGAGGGCCCCGCCACCCTATTTCCGGCAAGCTAACCAATGCTCTAGGTAGGGCACTTTAAAATATTCATAAGAAATCTTATATAAGAACCCAGAACTTTGCCATTCGAAAAAAATGGAGGAAGGAGCGTCAATTGAAGTGGAGGCCGAGAGAGAGCGGAACTAGGTGCAGCGTGGAACCTCGCCCATCCGGATTGAATTTTGAGGTGGGTATATTCTAGGGAAATATTCCATAGAATATTCTCATGTAGAATCTTGGAGGAATATAAAAGATTCCCTAGAGGGTGATTTTTCACTATGATAGAATCATGTCAACTTTATACTCAAAATAACTAGAATTTTGCAGGGATCGTGATGGTGTGATCTGTTTCTCCATCCGAGCAACATAAGTTCATGCAGACAACAACAAAGCATCTTTGCAAAATCTTGTGGAACCTAAAAGCTTCCCTTAGAGGCTGATTTTTTACAGAGGCAGAATGATGCTAAATTTATAGTCATTTTTCATAGAATTTCACAAGGAGCACAGTGGTGTGCCTAGAAATTTCATCTGAGTAGTGGATTTTTCAGCTATCTCCAGGAAGGAATCTTTGAGATTCCTGAGGGTCCATATTTCTACAGTGTCAGAAAGGGACCAAGTTTATAGTTGTTTGACACGATTTCGCGCCACAAATTCAATGGGGGTGTCCATTTCATTAACAGAGCTTTGCATTTTCAGGCCTTCCTCGAAAGTGGAGGTATATGATGCAGTTATGCCATGCCTTTCTTTTGATTTGCTGAGATGATGATTTTTTTGTCGAGATCCTTGTTAGAATTATGTTGATGAATACTTGTATGCCACGTCATGTGAGATTTTATTAGCTTATCATGCTGAAGGAGGGACCATTTGAGTGAGAGTTCCCATAGGAGAACATCTCATGGAGAGCATGCCACTTTGCTTGAGGGAATTTATCCTTGTAATGACAAATAATGTACCATGTACTCATCATCATTTTCCATCATTTAATGAAGCTGCCTCCCCACTCTTGACACCGGGCCAAGATACGTAACCCACACTGGGTGAACTCTGTTGTCAATGTGTTTTGTGTCCTTTGATTGATGGTCGTCATTATGTTTCATCTTCTTTACAGTATGCACATGTGGCTTTTCATACTCTTTCATATGCAATTTTGCTAACATCACAGAAGTAAAATATCTTGGTTAATTCCAGTAGCTGAAGAGATCCAGATCAAGTTTGGTATTAGAGTGGTCTTCTCGCTGATGTGAATTGTGAGTGTGAATGGTTGAACATGAAACAAGAAGGAAAATGGAGAACAATGGAGATATCTATGAGAATATCCTCAGGATGGCACGCATGGTGGACATAATGTATGAAGATTGTGAGGATATAATGGCAAGAGAGGAATAGGAGAAAGAAAGAGCAGAGGACGATGCTTCGTCTCCATCTTCCAGTGATCACTCATCTTCTTCCTCGTCTTCTCATCATTCAAATGAGGAGATCAATCAAAGCCTTCAAGTAGAGAATGTTGAATTGAGGAGAATTATACGAGAAGAGAAAGAGGAGAAGTAGAGATTGCAACTTCAGCTACGAGTCATGGAAGAGGCCTTGGAAAAATTGAAGTGCAACGAAGGCTTAGAGAAGCCATCATCACCTGCTTCAGAATTGACAACTGAGGTAAATAGTGTTGATCATTCTTTAGTTTCATTTTCACATGAAGTTACTTTTGTTGGAAATATGGAGGTATCCATTTCAGGAATTGGCATGAGACTCCTTACCAAGATGGGGTATAAAGGAGGAGGACTTGGTGTTAATGGCCAAGGAATGACTCAACCATTGGAGGTTGTACAAAGAACTCGATTTGCAGGTTTGGGGTACACTGAAGGAGAGTGTTCAAAGGAAAAAGAGCTTCCAAGGCATTGTCGAACCCATCATAGAAAGAGGGTGATTGGAACACATCAAACTCCTCCCATGATAGTGCACATTGTAGATGAAGAGTTAAGGTAAGCTCTCATCACCAGAATTGCACCAGAGACAGTCAAGAGAGGTATAAACAATCTTGGTATTCTAAAGTTCATTTTGATTACAAGAATGTTTTTGATGAATAGAAATCATGGCATAGAAAACTATGTATCTTTTGTGGTTTACATAACCATGTGGTTGTTGAGTGCTGGAAGAGAATGGCAGCAAGAAAGAGGATGAGACGTGAAAGACCTTCTCCACAACAAGGAAGGAGGAAGGTCAAGCAGGTCTGGAGGAAGAATACTTTTGCAGTCATTGCAACATAGGTTGACATCAAAGAGTCACATGTTGGAGGCTTCACCTAGAGTAACGTCATAAGGACAAAGTGCCCATGTAGGAACCAGTTGGAAAGGTTGTTCAACAAGTGAATCTGCCACATTATTGGTGGTTCACTTTATTGAGTAAGAGATGGTTTTACTAGATGTGGTAGCTTGTCATGGCAACATTTTGTAAATCATGTGTTTCAATATAATTGTAAAATTGATGATATGTTTTCCATCGCTTATTAAAGCAACGATGATGTTTTGGCATTTTTATTGATAACTAGGGTATTGATTTCTATTATGATGTAAACTTGACCAAAGAGTGTGTCTGATAAACTCTTGGCAAGTGTGGGGATGCTTAGGTCATGATTTTTCATGTAATCGAACATGTAGTTTGCAAATATTGTACTACAAGCTTTTAGAGGATGAATGTGTTAGCTCATCACTTATGGCTTTGAAGAACAAGGGTGAAGGAGAAGGAAGTGTGGCCTATTAGGACACATGCGGTGCAGACAATGTAATAAAAAAATTGTAGATTATGTTCATGCTTTTGGAGGACCAAAATCTCCTTAGTGGTGAGGAATGATCTAGATGGATCTATACATGATTAGGATTCAACAGCGGCCTTGGAAAAGCTCAAAAATAAAATTCATTAGATTGAGGTGAAATGAGGACCAGATCATAGTTATCATCATCTTGATTCCAACGACATGAGAGACACTCAAATTTGAGTTCTTATGTTCAAGATATAGCTGGTCAAAGTTCTGGTCAAACTAGGCCAACTGGCAGCCACTAACGAGGCAACAATTTGGCAAAGGGTCGGCACATGGAATTTGGTGGTCAGAAAGGGTGAATTTGTTGCCTACTTAATTTGTCTCGTAAACCCCAAAATCCAGTCAAAAAAATTTGAATAATATTTCTTATATAAAAATAATTAATTAAGAAAAGGGGGTGGGTCGGGTCCGCTAGAACTGCCCACCCCGCCGATCATGCTATATATAAATTGAATACATTATAAACTAGTTGGTGGGTGGTCAAACGCCGCGAAACCACAACCTCTCAACCAAAAATATATATACGTGTTATATTAAATGACTGATGGTATGAAACGACACCAAGCCATGTGAATTGGGGTTGGCGAGGTTTGAATCCGCCCAGCCAACTGATCAGCCTGCCACCTGAGAGGCCCATACCATAACCATTGTGTAAATCATTAACTAATCAAACACCGTGCCTCCAAAAACTATTATATGTTATATTAACACAACACCCAACAATTAGCCATAACTAACCGCCACACAAAATGCACCACTCCATAACCATTACAACAAATGCATGACTTTAAACACGCCCAAAATCAAAACAAACACGCTAAAAAAATATTTCAGATGGAATTTTGAACCCCTGACCCAGAGGAACCCCAACGCCCTATTTCCAACGGACTAATCAATGTGCTAGGCAGGCCACTTTGAAATATCCTTCGGAAATCTTACATAAGAACCTAGATTTTTTCCATTCGAAAAAAATGGAGGAAGGAGCGTCATGTTAGAAATAATACTGAGAGGGGGGGTGAATCAGCATTATCAAGTCAATTATTTTTCATTTCACAATCAGATTTGTATATGCTACTTCAGTTAGTGAAAACTGTGTATATACGCAACTGCAGTTAAGGAAACTAGCGTATAACCTGTAGACTTGTAATTTAATTTATTCTTCAGATGTTGATCATTAATCTGTGCATCAAAACCATATAAATAGTAACCAGGAACAGTAAAATAGAGCAGACAGTCACACACAAGAACACAAGATATAAGGTGGAAACCCAATGTGGGTGAAAACCACCTGCTGCAATTCGTCTCTATCTTCTTTTAATTAGAAACTTCTTTTTACAATGTTTCTATACTGGTGTAGTCTTATACCAGTACGCAGGCTGCTACCTGCAGAAGGCTACAACCTTCTCTCATTCTCTAGCTTCTCCTGGAAGGGAGCTACAACCCCCTTAGCTCTTGTACTAGCTAAGGTACTAGTACGTAGGTGCTGACCTATAGAAGGCTACAACCTTCTCTTTTCTCCCAGGGACCACGTTTCATAATTTTTTAGACTGGATCCATCAATAACATCAATCAATCATCATGTATATCTGCATCAACCAATCTCCTTTTAACCAAAACTGAATCAACCAATCACTTCTCTGAATGCTGTAACCAGAATACAGTAACAGTAACCAGAAACCAATCCTGAACCCAGAACACTGCAGCAATAAACAGAAGTAGCTAAAACATATTTTATGAGTCGTACGCTACTTCAATATGTAGAACCTGCGTGCATACATGGCAAACCTATGTATACGCATTTTTGAAACACCTAACTAGCATGTATACATGCCTTTTCTATGCAGAACCTGCGTACAGATCTATAAAAGATAATTTACCCTTTACAAATATTCAGACATCAGTTATACCCAGATTATCAGATTTATAGATCAAGTCATGCGCCAAATATAACAGATCAAAATCACACAAAGATACTTCTCTTCAAGCCTTGAGATCTTGACCCATCAATAGAACTTATCCTTCTCCTTGCGCTCAGGTTCAGATCCAGCTATGCACCATAACCCAATGACCAGTATTCTAGATCTTTCTCTTCATAAGATATTCAATTCTTGAGTGCCTTTGCCTAATGATCTCCTTCCCCTTTTATAGTCTTAGGCCTTACTCAATACCATGGTCCAAAACCACTTAGAACCAAAACTTGGGACTCAATACCTGGGTTCAACACATCGAACGAGATACCATGGTCCAAAACCATAGGTCCAAATACCAAGGACTAAAAACAAGTTTTCCCACATGTACATGCTTTTCCTTGCATGAAAGTGCATGCATACACATACACTTCTTTTGATAGTCGATCCCGCGTGTATACGTGACTTGGTTAAGAGGAACCTACGTATATCTCTTTTTCCTTCGTTTTGAGAGCCTGAACTATGATCTGTCAATTGAGTGAGTTGCCATCAAGGACAACACCTGTGCCATAGTGCCAAACCTGTGTCATAATGCCAACAATCTCCCCCTTTGGACTTGATGGCAACCCCAAGTCACTCAAAGTCATTCTCCCCCTTTGTCATCAAGGGCAAAGTGTTATGCTCCCCCTGAGTAAATGCTGAAATCTCTATTCTGCTATGCTGTTCATGCTCCCCCTGACTGTAGGCAAGGTTTGCAAAAATATGTTCTACAAGAAAGAACATGATTCTATACATCATAAATGACCTTCCTATCACCAAAGACTCATACATACATCCATCTCCCAAATAGGTGGGGATATACCAATATTGACTCATCCACCCAACCAAGTGGGGATACACCAAAAGCTTATACATGATAAAACAAGAACATTACATCATCCATCCCAGGCATAGTGGGGAAACAAGATAGGTTGTTACATGACCTTGATAATAAAAGAAATACATGACATAGAGACTAAGTATCTAAGACAAGACTATGATAGTCATCAGCAACTAACATCAGCAACATCTATCAATCATCATTTAGATCGGCAACCATGATCTCCTTCTGCACCTGTTCCACCTCAAACAAAAACAGCTATGAAATTGAACCAAGATCTTCTAAGATAATGCCAACAATGCATTATTAGAAGTATATGCTCCCCCTAAACCTGTGCCAGATGGTATCTATCAGACCCATATCAGACTCTTTTCATCCTGAGTCTGGCCCATTGTTTGTCTTCAAACCAACATATACATGACTGTATCCATAGAAACCGACGTATGTACGTGGATACGCTTCATGAAACTCGCATACAACCACTGTTCTCTGAAACAGATAATTTCAATAGCAAGATGATGCATCAACTACTCCCAGCTTCTGTCTGAGGTATTCAAATGTCTCCCTGGGCAGAGGTTTGGTGAATATATCAGCAACCTATTCCTTGGAGGGAACATACTCCAATTTGAGATTTTGTTCAAGCACTTGTTCCTAAAGAAAATGATATTTGATAGGTATGTGCTTGGTCTTCGAATGCATGACTGGATTCTTTGAAATACTGGTTGCACTTGTATTATCACATAAAATGGAGATAGGTGGAGTACAAGTGATTTGAATGTCTTGCAAAGTTTGCATCATCCAAAGGAGTTGTGTGCAGCAAGATGAAACAGCCACATATTCTACTTCAACTGTAGATAACGCAATTGAGCTTTGTTTCTTGCTTAACCAAGATACTAATCTGGAACCCATAAAGAATGCACCACCACTAGTGCTTTTCCTGTCATCCACGCTTCCTGTCCAATCTGCATATATATATGCATGAAGTGTGAGATCTGTATCTCTAGGATACCATAAGCCATAGTTTTGAGTTCCTTGAAGATACTTGAAAATTCTTTTAACTGCTTGAAGATGAGTTTCCTTTGGATTTGCCTGAAATCTTCCAACTATTCCCACTGCATGCATGATGTCTGGTCGGGTACCTATCAGATAGAGAAAACTACCAATCATGGATCTATAGGTTGGTTGATGTACTGCTGCTGATTCATCATTTGCACTGATGCTGCATCCTGTTACCATAGGGGTACATACTGGTTTTGAATCCTCCATCCCATATTTCTTCAAGATCCGCTTGAGGTACTTGGTTTGTGATAGAAAAATACCTCTTTATTTTGTTGGAATTGTAAACCAAGAAAATATGTGAGCTCACCAAGCAGGGACATTTCAAATTCTTTTTGCATCACCAAGGCAAAGTTTTGACTCATGTCTTCTTCATTGCTACCAAAGATGATATCATCAACATACACAACAAGTATTAACAACTTATCATTGTCAATTTTTATATATAGATTGCTATTTGTTGATCCTTTTGAAAAACCTTATTGATGGAGGTACTTATCCAAACGATAATACCAAGCCCTTGGAGCCTGTTTAAGGCCATAGAGAGCCTTTTTGAGTCTGCATACAAGTTTTGGATCATTTCCAAGGATAAACCCATCTGGTTGCTCAATATACACTTCTTCTTCCAAGTCTCCATTCAGAAAGGCAGATTTCACGTCCATTTGATATACTTTGAACTTCTGAAAGCTAGAAAGAGCAAGAAACATTCTTATCGCTTCAAGTCTGGCAACTGGTGCAAAAGTTTCTTCAAAGTCTATACCTTCTTGTTGAGCATACCCTTTACAAACAAGTCTGGCCTTGTTTCTAATAACATCTCCATTCTCATTCAGCTTGTTTTTGAATATCCATTTTGTCCCTATGACATTCTTATCATTTGGTCTAGGAACCAACTCCCAAGTGTTATTCTTTTCAATCTGCTCAAGTTCTTCATTCATGGCCTTGACCCAGCATTCATCTTTTCATTCTTCTCTTACATTTCGTGGTTCGATGGAGGAGGGAAATGCTAGATAACTTGAAGCTTCTGTAATAGTTCTTCTTGTTTGAACACCTGCCTCTTTCTGCCCCAAAATTTGAGTCTCTGAATGATTCTTTTGGACGTACCTGGATGGAGTCTTTTCTTCTACCCTTATCTATTCTTCTGGTGCCTCATAGGTTTCTTCTTCATCAGTCTACTTTGAAGTTGAAGGATAGTCATCTTCATCTTCAAAATCTTCAGTTTTTATCTACTTTGGATTATCGCCTGCTTCATCAACCACTACATCAATACTTTCAACAATTTTTCCAAGTCTTTTATTGTAACACTTATATCCTTTACTTCGAGAAGAGTAACCAAGGAGAATGCCTTCATCTACTCTAGGTTCAAACTTGCCAAGGTTTTCATCAGTCCTTTTGATGTAGCATTTGCTTCCAAAAATTTTGAAGTATTTTACCGTAGGAGTCTTACCATACTAAAGTTCATGAGGAGTTTGAGTGTTGTTTACCCGGACGTTTTTTTTGTTGAGAATAGTAACGACAGCAAATGCAGCTTCACCCCATAAGGTTGCAGGAGTTCCAGACTCATCAAGCATAGCACAAACCATTTGTTGAACCATTATGTTCATTCTTTCTACCACTCCATTTTGCTGAGGAGTCCTTGCAGTAGAGAATTCCCTTCTTATTCCATGTTCTTCACAAAAGTCAAAAAATTCATCCGAGGTAAATTCCCCTCCTCGATCAGACCTGAGACATTTGATTTTGCGATCTGATTCATTTTCAACCAAGGCTTTGAAAGCTTTGAACTTTTCGAAAGCTTTGTCTTTATGCTTCAGAAGTCCTATCCAACACATCCTGGAAAAGTCATCAATGAACAATATAAAGTATTCTTCTCCTCGAGGTGACTTTTTCCTTGATGGACCACATAAATCAATATGAACAAGTTCAAGTGGCTTACTAGCTGATCCTTCCTTTTCAGGGAAATGTGTTTTGGTTTGCTTACCAAACTGACATGATTTGCGTATTGTATTATCTAGTATTCTGATGTCTAGAAGGTCACGAACAACCTGATATTTGCATACTTTTCTTATCTGAGGGAAGCTCAGATGCCCCAATCTTCTGTGCCATAGCCAATGTTCATCATTTTTGCTTAGATAGCATTGTTGTGTCCTCCCTTGAGTATGTATAAATTACTTGGAGTTCTTATGCCTTTGATCACTATTTCTCCTGTATCAAGCTCACGAACAATACATCCATTTGATCGAAATAATACCTCATTTTCTTGATCATACATTTGACTAACACTCAATAGATTATGCTTTAAGCCATCAACATACATAACATTTCCAACTTTGACCTTTTCTTTTAAAAGAATAGAGCCTTTACCTTTTATGAGAGCAGGGGTGTCATTTCCAAATGAGACCTTCCTTTCCTTTTCTAAGGCACTATATGACTGAAGTTTTTCTTTATCACCTGTCATATGTTTCGAGCATCCACTGTCGATGTACCACTGATTTTCCTGTCCTTCCGCATATAAGGCTATACCACATCTTTCTGGTTGTGGTTCTTTCTTTCTCCATGTTTTGGGACCCAATGAAGCTTGCTCCTTCTGAGATGTTTGTCGAAACCTGCTTCTGCATTCAGAATCTTCATGACCGAAGTTGTTACAAATAGAGCATTCTATTTCATTTTCAAGAGCAGAAAAGTTATTGTAGGTCCTCTGCATGATCCCAGTCATGCTCCTTTGATTTCGTGTTTCTCGAGTCATGATGGTCTTGTAGGCAACACATTGAGTAGCTTTGTGTCCAAAGTTATGACATGAAAAACATTGGCCATTGAAGAAATTCCTGCAATTATCAAATCTACCATCCAAGTGATTGTAGTTTCCATTGACATTCATTCTTGAGGAAAATTGAGAATGATTTACCTGTGGTTGGTTGTAGCTTCTGTTCATCCTTGAAGTAGATTGACCCTAATTTACTTGGTGATCTTTGTTCATCCTTGAAGTAGATTGACCCCGATTTACTTGGTGATCTGCTTTATACCTTTGTTGTTGATTGTCAACCTGTTCACTTCTCCTTGCTGCATCAAGATAACTCTTGGAGGTGGATGGCCTTTGTGCTTGAGATGCTTCTTCAGTATATCCAAGACCTGTCTTTATTAGAGGAGAACGTTGCACTTTGATAATCTCATCTAAAGTTTCAGATCCTTTAGCAAATCTAAGATTAAGAGCTTTTGTTTTCTCAATATCTTTTCTAAGTCCCACAATTTCACATTCTAACTTTTCATTATGTTTTTCCCTTTTAGAAAGTTGGAATGTCAGAGTATTTATAATCATACTCTTTTCTTCTAAACAAATTTTAAGTTTAGAAATTTCTTCATAGAGACCATCTTCATCTATAGCATCCAAGAAATCATCATCTTCAAAAGCCATCAAAAGTCTATAATCATTATCATGTTCATCTTCATCACTATTTGAAAGTCCATCGCTATCTTCATGTGTATAATAACTCTTCTTACTTACGTTCTGTTTTCTGTTCCATTTAACTGGTTCCTTACCTTTATCAGGCTTATCTTTATGAGGACATTTGGCTGCATAGTGACCGACTCTTCCACAAGCAAAACATTTGAAAGGTAACTTACCTCTGAATCTTCCAAAACCCCATTGAAGGTTCTTGACAAAGTTTGATTCTTCCTCTCCTTCTGACGTATGCCCTGACTCATTGTATTCTTCTTTTCTTGAAGCTTTGAATGTGGCTTCTCTCCTATCTGATGGTCCCCCTTTTCTCATTTCGAAAGCAGTTAGGATTCTGTGCAGCTGTGACATAGTAATACTCTGAAGATTTTGCTTTTCTTCTATGGTAGAAACTTTTGATTCAAACTTAGAAGACAAAGATCTTAGAACCTTTTCAACCAAAGTAACTTCTTTTATCTCTTCACCCAAGTTTTTCATGTGATTAACAATCTCATCTATACGTAAGAAATAATTAGCCACACTTTCATCATTGTGCATTCTGAGAGTTTCATATTGAATTCTGAGAGATTGAAGTTTTGCACGTTTTACCTGATCGTCTCCTTCATAGCTCAGAACGATCTTGTCCCATATTTCTTTGGTAGTTTTGAGCTGCATCACCTTGACGAATTCTGATTGAGATAGACTCCCCAATAGAGTATTGACAACCTTTGCATTTGTTTCATACTGCTTTTTACCAGTCGTATCTGTAGGAGTTGCTGATGGAAATGTGTATCCTCCTTCTGCGATATCCCAAACTTCTGTACGAAGAGATTGAAGATAGGCTGTGATTCTTACCTTCTAATAGATGAAGTTGCTTTCATCAAAGATTGGTGGCCTAATAGATGCCTCTTTTTCGTAGTTGCTCATGATGATAGATCTTCCTTCAAGCGATCAAGCTTCTTCTGAAGGACCTGCTCTGATACCAATTGTTGGAAATAATACTGGGGGGGGGGGGGTGAATCAGTATTATCAAGTCAATTATTTTTCATTTCACAATCAGATTTGTATACGCTACTTCAGTTAGTGAAAACTGCGTATATACGCAACTGCAGTTAAGGAAACTAGCGTATAACCTGTAGACTTGTAATTTAATTTATTCTTCAGATGTTGATCATTAATCTGTGCATCAAAACCATATAAACAGTAACCAGGAACAGTAAAACAGAGCAGACAGTCACACACAAGGGACTCAATACCTGGGTTCAACATATTGAACGAGATACCATGGTCCAAAACCATAGGTCCAAATACCAAGGAATAAAAACAAGTTTTCCCACATGTACGCGATTTTCCTTGCATGAAAGTGTGTGCATACGCATACGCGTCTTTTGATAGTCGATCCTGCATGTATACGCAACTTGGTTAAGAGGAACCTGCGTATATCTCTTTTTCTTTCATTCGGAGAGCCTGAACTGTGATCTATCATTTGAGTGAGTTGCCATCAAGGACAACACCTATGCCATAGTGCCAAACCTGTGTCATAATGCCAACACATCGAATGAAGTGGAGGTTGAGAGAGAGCAGAACCAGGTGCAGCGTGGAACCGTGCCTAGGCAACACAAATTTTGAGGGGGTTATATTCTATGGGAATATTCTCATGCAAAATCTTGGAGGAATCTAAAAGATTCCATGGACGGTGATTTTTCACGGTGACATAATCATGTAAACTTTATACTCAAAAGAACTAGAATTTCATAAGATCATGATGGTGTGGTCCATTTCCCCATCTGAGCAGCAGAAATTTAGGCACCAACATTAAGGAATCTTTATAGAATCTTATGGAATCTAAAAGATTCCCTTGGAGGTTGATTTTTGATAGAGGCGGAATGATGTCGACTTTATAGTCATTTTTCATAGAATTTCATAAGGGGCGCAGTGATGTACTCATAATTTTCATCTGAGCAGCGATTTTTTTGGCCATCTCAAGGAAGTAATCTTTGGGGAAATCTTCGAGATTCCCAATGGTCCAAATTTTGACAGTGTCAGAAAGGGGCCAAATTTCTAGTCGTTTGACATGATGTCCCACCATGAATTCAATGGTGGTGTCCATTTTGTCAGCAGAGATTCACATTTTCAGGCCATCCATGAAAGTGGAGGTATATGATGCAGTTATGCCTTGTCTTTCTTTTGATTTGCTAAGATGATGATTTTGTTGTCAAGATCCTTGTTACCATTATGTTGAAGGATATTTGTATGCCATGTCATGTGAGATTTTATTAGCTTCTCATGTTGAAGGAGAGCCCATTTGAGTGAGATTTCCTATAGGAGAACATCTCGTGAAGAGACATGCCACTCTGGTTGAGGGAATTTATCCTTGTAATGGCAAATAATGTACTATGTACTCATCATCATTTTCCAGCATGTAATGAAGCGACCTCCCCACTCTTAACACTGGGCCCAGAGACGTAACCAACACTCGATGAACTTTGTTATCAATGTGTTTGTGTTCTTTGATTGATGGTCATCATTATGTTTCATCTTCTTTATAGTATGCACATGTGGCTTTTCATACTCTTTCATACACAATTCTTCTAACATCATAGAAGTAAAAGATCTTGGTTAATTCTGGTAGCTAAAGAGATCTAGATCATATATTAATTGGCATGGAAGATTTCCTGGATTAACAATGGTTTTATCCTTGCCTTGCCATTTCCTGGATAGCCATGGTGTTGTGGGTTTTTCCACTTGAATGTTTTCTTATTGGTGCTTATAATTCCTTATGGCTTTAGGTTGGAAAAATGCTTTGGAATCCCTAGAACAACTTGGGTTGAGTTATTAGTCCTGGATCCTAGGTTGGGACAAATTCTCTGGAGCCCTTGGTGGATTGAATTACTAGTTCCTGTAACCAGGTTGGACAAATGCTCTGGAATCCTAGAAGGTTGTGGGTTGAGTTACTAGTTCCTTAAGCCGTAGAAAGCTTGTGTAGAGACCAATATAGTTGGTGTTAGTGATGTCTGACTATAGAGGTGGAATCAATGTGGATGAGGTTTGAGGTGGTTTGGCCTCTAGAAGACTTGGTTTGGTTTTGTTTGGTTTATTCCATGAGATCCCACATTCATGCTTGGAATATGGCGCAGGGGTGATTGGTTGAAAGAGAGATTTGGTTCAACCCAATCTATGGTCGGGTGGTATGTGGAAGTCCCTGACTTGGTTGGTATTTTCCTATGTTAATATGAGACATTTCCTTATTGTGATCTATGAGCATTTGTAGTATTATATTGGTGATATTAGGGCTCAGTTTCCATGATATATATGTTGGTTATTTTATGGATATATGTTGGTTATATGATGTGTACCATCTATGGCTCTTACCATGAATTGTTTAGTTATTGATTGGTTAATGAATGTATGGACTAATATGTGTTGTTGCAGCTATGTGGAGAGGGCATAGAGCCTTCTTGGTGGTTCTTAGATGAATATCAAACTATATATGCATTCATGACATGTAGCTTACATATTTTCCATGTGTTTGACGAAATGTCTCGAGTGTTCTAAGCAATCTAGGCCAAGTTCTTGATCCGAGTTTGAATATTTAGCTTTGCCATTGTGTTAATAATGATTCTGGAAAGTCTCTATTACATAGTATTTTTTCACGCCTCCTGCACTTCCCTGTGACATACCCTGAAGTGCCCAAAACATGATCATTATATAGTATACTCATCAATGTATACAGCTCAAATCCCTCCTTTAACTTTGCCTGGAAAATATCTAGAGCTTTCCCTGAAGAAATAGCTCATGAAACCCTAAAATGAGAATCATCGCCCTTATGAAGCTCAAAACCGTGATGATCGCTTGTTGCACCTTGTTAAGCCAGCGATGGCATCACTCTATTCTCTCTCATACTCATGATGGTCTCAAAAAGGAAGTTTTCCCAAAGAGGATGAGAAGCTTCGTGATCTAGAAGCTTCCAGAGCGGTGAGCTATAGGTAGTTTTGCATATATGAGGTTGAATCCTCCTAATTTGACCTCTTGGCCTCATCCCTATGAGCTACCTCCTTAAGATGTGGGCCTAATCCTATCTTTGGGGGAGGTCCAACTCCCTCTCCCTGCCTATAAATTTCCCCTCTACCTTTCCCAGATTGTGGATCAATGTTCATTTGCACCCTTATGCAGAGCTTATGCTAGAGGCCACTCATTAGACTTAAAGGAGTGTTGGAGAGTTTCTTGGCTTGGACTTGGATTATCACTCAAGGAGAGCCTTTCAATATCAAGGCTATGGTTGTAAGCTTCCCCTTTGTTAGGATATTCCGACACATAGGAAATAGGTAAGTACAACTTGGTCTAGTGTAGAGTTAGGTATAGAGTTAGGTAAAGTATGTTTCTTTACCGTTGTACATTTTGTAACTTACAATCCGACGGTCACGATATGTAGTGATCCGACGGTTCATTCTCTCCTTGGTATTACCGACACTTGATCCGTGGCTTGACACCCGATTGGTCCATGAATTCTATTTAAAGCGCATGGAGGGTCATTTGTAGGGTAATCCGTGCATGAGAGAAACATATGTAAATTTTCATTCTTTTATTAATAAATTGCCTGAAGTGGCCGCGTTGGCTCAGGCCGTGGACTGTTTCCCTCTTTGAGGGTTTTAACCACGTCAAAATACTGGTGTATTGATCTGTGATCTGGTTGTGAGCAGTGTCCTTTTGGTGTTCTATCTGAGGAACTTACCCTGTATATTCCTACATGGTATCGGAGCTATTTGAGGGCCGCGTCCGTTGGTGATCCAAATCTGAAGCCGGTAGAACTGCATCCGACTGCCGTTTCCTAGATCTGCTGTTTCTGACTACTTTCGGGCCGAGAGGACTGCTCTATTGTGTTCGGAGCATCTGTTCCAGTGAGGAACCCCTTTCGTTTCACGCGAAAAGGTTTCCGGTAGCCCTAGCTGCGTCATTTTTAAGATCTGGAGGTATACAGTGTTTATTTGCAGTTTACTGTTATTTTCTCTTTGTTTATTTCGGTTTCAGTTTATTTAGCCTTTTTATTACCGGATCTATACCTTTCATTTCTGCGTATGCTCTTTGCCCTGCGACTCTGTGCGATCTGGGCAAATCAGAAACAGAAAGGAAGGATTTTTCCTCATGCGTATGCTCTTTTCCCTGCGCCTTAGGGTGATCTCGGAAAATCAGAAACATTGAGAAAAATATTTAGTTTCCGGCCAAAGCTAATTTTGAGCCGCAAGGTTCATTTTTGAAAACATTTAGTTTTTCGGCTAAAGCTAACTTCGAGCCATAAGGTTCGTTTTCTTTGCATGTCCGTGTTGGGTTTTGTGTTTTGTGTTTTGTAGGGAAAAAGAGCTTTCTCAAGGAAAGCACGCAACCCAAAGCACCCCACCCCCCCCCCCCCCCCTCTCTCTCTCTCTCTCTCTCTCTCTCTCTTTCAAATTTTTTGTATAGATCAATTGGTTCAAAGCTATTTTAAGAGAGTAGAGGTCTTGGGTTCAAGTCTCCATTTTGTGGGGGCGGACTTTTTCATTTCCGCACATTCCCGCACTTCGTCGGCAACTTCAACAACTTTTTTTCAAAAAGCCATAACTTCTTCATCCAGAAGCCATTTCCAGAGCCGTTTTTTTTAAACCAGCCTAATTTTTCGAGATCTATCCATTGGAACACTTATTTTCAGCATCTTTAGCTTCAGTTTCCATTGAAATGGAAAGTCAATACCAAGTTACCCTTGACAACACCAACTACTTCCAATGGTTGGCTTACATTGAGGATTTACTTAGAAGTAAAGGTCTCTTCAGAATAGCCTCAAGCCAAGAAAAGAAATCGAAGGATGAAGATAAGGCTTCTAAATGGGAAAATAGGCAAGATCAAGCACGTGGACTGATAGGGATGTCTATTTCTCCAGATCTTAGATTCCATATTGCAGAAATTGATTCTCCTGATGAAGCAATGAAACAAATCAATAAAGTTTTTGGCATTAAAAATGAAATTAGAGCCCATCAACTTGAAAATGAGTTGCTTACATTGGACCCTAATAATTTTTCTTGCATTGAAGATTTCTTGTCCAATTTCAAGACCCTTAGATATCTTTTGGAAGGTGTTAAAGTTAAGAAAGAAGATAGTAATCTTATCTATTCCATTCTTACAAAGTTGGGACCAGCCTACTCTGTGTTTGTTTCCACCTTCCATTCTACAAGAGAAGCCTTCATTTCTCAAGGAACAGACTACAATTCCCCTTCCTTTGACTCTTTTTGTGATTCTTTAATAAGAGAACAAGAAAAACTCTTACACCTTGGTCTTCTTAATCTTGGAAACTCTTCCAAGAAAGCGTTAGCCGCCCAGCAGCAACCAAATTCAAAGAATCCCAAGAAGTCATATCCTAAAAAGAATGGTCCTAAACCAAACAAGGGTCCTAAGCAATTTCAGCCCCAAAATGAAAAATCATTTCAACAAAATGATAAGACAAATAAAACCAAAGTGAAGAAGACTGATAGACATTGCAATTTTTGTAATCGAGATGGCCACTTAGAATCAAAATGCTTTAAGAAGATGGAAGCCTTGGAAGCAACAATGAAGAAGCATAACATCCATTTGGGGCAATATTCAACTTCAACTTCATCTTCAGGAATGGCACTTTCTGCATGTGGTTGTCAAGCATCTCGGTCTGGCTATGCATTAAATGTATCTTCTTCTTCTCATTCTCATGAGTGGCTCATTGATTCTGGAGCTTCTTATCACATGGCCAAAAACAAAGCCATGTTTTCTTCTTTAAATGATTGTAACACCAAAAATATATATGTTGGTGATGATAGATCTCTTAATGTTGTAGGGACTGGAACTGTTCATCTAGACAATGGTCAGTTTAATGATGTATTATGTGTTCCAACCTTATCCTGCAACCTTCTATCTGTATATCAGATAACTCATTCAGGTGAAGGTAAAATCGTTGAATTTTCACCTCATGATGTTGTAATCAAGGACTTAAGAGATCCTAAATAGATTTTGGCTACTGGCATTGCTGATGATTCCACAAGGTTGTATAAGTTTCACAACTTTGGGTCATCAAATCTTCCCTCAGTATTTGTTGCTCATAACGATGAAGTGAGCAAAATTTGGCATGAGCGATTTGGTCACTTAAACTATCGCTCCCTTCAGCATCTATGTAAAGAAAATATGGTGACAGGTCTTCCTATGGTATCTTGCAGAGATGGTGTTTGTTCCGGATGTGTACTCGGAAAACATCATCGGGACAGTTTTGAAAAACGTGCCTCTTGGCACGCCTCAGCCCCTTTACAGCTTGTGCATAGTGATTTATGTGGTCCACTTCCAGTTGTGTCATTCTCTGGCTGCAAGTATTTCTTAACTTTCATTGATGATTTCTCTAGACGCACTTGGGTATACTTCTTAAAACTCAAGAGTGAAGTATTTAACACTTTTTTGGCCTTCAAGGCCTTTGTTGAAAAACAATCTGGACATCAAATTCTTAAGTTAAGATCTGATAATGGCGGAGAATATGTTAAAAACACATTCATCAACTATTGCACTGAGAATGGAATTCAAATGCAACATACTGTTCCATATACTCCACAACAAAATGGTGTAGCTGAAAGGAAGAATCGCACCTTAAAGGAAATGGCTAATTGTATGCTACAATCTAAAGGACTTGGTCTTAGTTTTTGGGCAGAAGCAATTAACTGTGCAAATTACATAATAAATCGCACTCCTACTAAGGCTTTAAAGAATATCACTCCAGAAGAAGCATGGAGCTCAATCAAACCAGATGTAAGTCACTTTCGTGTTTTTGGAAGTGAAGCGTGGGCCCATATTCCAGATGAAAAGCATAAAGCTTTAGAACCTAAGAGTGAAAAATGTACTTTTGTTGGATATTCTGAAGATGTCAAAGGCTATAGACTTATTCCATTTAAGTCCAAAAATGTTATCATTAGAAGAGATGTAAAATTTGATGAAAATATATCGGCCTGCGAGCCTAGTCCAGCGGTTGTGCCACCTCTCCCTATCTCTTCTACTTTTGAAAACATTTCTTCTTCAGATGATGAAAGTGAGGATGACAATCCTCCCCCACCATCTCAGGATCCTCCTTCAACTCCTGAGCTTCCAAAATGGGTTCGTGCTACTCGAGATGCAGCAGGTGATCTTGCCGGTGATCCTACAGATCAGCGACGTACACGTTCTCAGTTCGAGAGAGCCTCTTCTTTACTGGCTCAAGCTCCAGTAAATTATGATCCTGACACCTTTGCAGAAGCTTCAGGCCATCCAGATTGGGAAGTAGCTATGAATGAAGAATATCATTCATTATTGGCAAATGATACATGGGATTTTGTTCCTCTACCAAAGGGACGAAAACTTGTTAGATGCAAATGGGTTTACAGAACCAAGTATGGACCAGATGGGAAAGTTGATAAACATAAAGCTCGTCTTGTTGCTAAAGGTTTTTCACATGTTGAAGGCATTGACTACACTGAAACCTTCTCCCCTGTTGCCAAAATGAACTCTATCCGCCTTGTTCTTTCCCTTGCTGCCTCTTTCAAATGGGAAGTCCATCAGATGGATGTTAAATCTGCCTTCTTGCATGGGGACTTGCATGAAGAAATCTATATGGAACAACCCATTGGCTTCATACAAATAGACTCCAGCCTTGTATGTCGACTTAAGAAATCCCTTTATGGTCTCAAGCAAGCTCCTCGGGCTTGGTATGCCAAAATGGATAGTTTTCTTTTAGAATCTGGCTTTTCTAGGTGTCATTCTGACAATACTGTCTACACCAAGAAAGTGGGCAACTCTCTTATCATCCTTGTTCTTTATGTTGATGATCTTATCCTTACTGGTAGTGATCCCAACCTTATAAACCATGTGAAGTCTAGCCTTAAAAGGAAATTTGAAATGACAGACTTAGGACACTTACACTATTTTCTTGGTCTTCAAGTCTTGCAATCCAAGGAGGGTATTTTCCTTTCCCAGTCCAAGTATGCTTGTGATATTCTACGTCATTTTCACATGGAAGACTGTAAGCCAACCCCTTCTCCCTTTCAGTCTGGAGTCAAACTTTCAGTCACTTGTACTTCTCCTGAAGTTGATGCTACCTTATACCGTCAACTTGTAGGAAAACTCTTGTATCTAACTCATACTCGTCCTGACCTTTCCTTTGCTGTTGGCCTTGTTGCTCGGTTCATGCAAAACCCCCGTGAAAGTCATTGGAAAGCAGCTAAAAGAATACTTCGTTATGTTCGAGGTACAGTTCAGTTTGGGATTCATTACAGTGCCGAAGCATCTCCTCTATTGGTTGGTTTCACTGATTCCGATTAGGCTGGTGACCCTGATGATCGGAAGTCTACTGCCGGTTATGTGTTCACTCTTGGTTCAGGGCCTATTACATGGGCTTGTAAGAAACAAGCTGCCATTTCTCTTTCATCAGCAGAAGCAGAGTATCGTGGTGCTGTAGAAGCTAGTAAGGAAGCCTTGTGGCTTCGTCAGATCCTGTCAGAGTTTGGCTTTCAGCAGCAGCATCCGACTACACTTTGGTGTGATAATCAAAGTGCCATTCAGCTATGCAAAGATCCAGTCCAACATCAGCGCAGCAAACACATTGAACTGCACATGCACTTCATCAGAAAGCTCATTCACGACCATGTTCTTGAAGTGCAATATTGTTCAACAGATGATCAAGTTGCAGACATCTTCACAAAGGCTCTCACAGAGGCGAAGTTCACTAAACTTCGATTTATGGTTGGAGTTCAGGAAGTTGTCACTAAGGGGGGATAGGCTCTAGTGCCTCCTTCCTTCTCCTATTGTGTCATATTTGTAAATCCTTCAATCCTATCCCAAGTTGTTCTTAAGGGGGGATGTTAGGATATTCCGACACATAGGAAATAGGTAAGTACAACTTGGTCTAGTGTGGAGTTAGGTATAGAGTTAGGTAAAGTATGTTTCTTTACCGTTGTACATTTTGTAACTTACAATCCAACGGTCACGATATGTAGTGATCCGACGGTTCATTCTCTCCTCGGTATTACCGACACTTGATCCGTGGCTTGACACCCGATTGGTCCATGAATTCTATTTAAAGCGCATGGAGGGTCATTTGTAGGGTAATCCGTGCATGAGAGAAACATATGTAAATTTTCATTCTTTTATTAATAAATTGCCTGAAGTGGCCGCGTTGGCTCAGGCCGTGGACTGTTTCCCTCTTTGAGGGTTTTAACCACGTCAAAATACTGGTGTATTGATCTGTGATCTGGTTGTGAGCGGTGTCCTTTTGGTGTTCTATCTGAGGAACTTACCCTGTATATTCCTACACCCTTTATTCTTTAAATAATAATACAACTGCTAGTTCATCTTCCCAATATATATGTTCATGTATGTATTTGTTTGGCATTCCTTGATTAGCTAAATAAATTATTCTTGGATTTTCTATTGGAGTTGGTATGCTTTGTTGTCTCTTGGTTGTTTGTGCAGGTACATAAGCACTGAAAGAAGTAGGAATAAGACCTTGACACAAGCAGTTCGAGGATTTCAACAAAGGGAATCGAATTATCATCAGAGCAAGGTAGGCCTCCTCTCTTATTCTATTTTTCAATTATAATCTAGGAAGATGTCTAGTTGATTGTCCTCTCAAGTTGCTAGACCCACTCATTGGGCTAGAGGGATCGTCTCTGTCCATAGAGAGGATTAACCTTGACAACAGTCTCAGACAGTTTTGGGCAGTTGTTTAGAGGCTAGCCTGAATTGTGGCTCATATCTAGAGATTGCACCCTCTGAACTGCGAATTTTGGGCTATAACCGGATGGAAGCAGTGTCATGTGTGCAGTTGAAGCCCTGTAACCACCCCTCCCATATTTACCCAATTTCACGCAAGGGGGAGGGGTGGTTACAGGGTTGTATTAGAGCAAGTTTCCATTCTCTTTGGGTGATATATGATACCACAGGGTGGTATCAAAGCTTTCAGGTTCAAACACTTGGACTAGATGGGTTGAATGTATATGGTTATGCATGCCTAGTAGGTCATACATGCATCACGGTGGTAATTATGCAGTTTGTGTCATCATGATGTTTTTGGTATGTTATGATGTTGATATGTTGGCTAAGATGGAGCAGGAATGCAGATTATTAAAGTGAGGTTTCAACACTGGACCTTGGGGTAAGATTATATTGTCATACATGTTTGTATGTTGGGCATGCAAGTAGGATGGTTAATGGTTGTTATATACATTATGGTTATGTATATGCCTGTCATTTGATTTTTGTTGTGGTTACATGCATGATAGATGCTAGTTGTTCAGTGTGGTCATATGTACATGTGTCGCTTAGTCATGCTTGGTAGTTAACTTGTTATTATATGCATTTTGGTCATACACAAGATGATTATGGTCATTGCATTTAAGATATTTATGTTATATGTATTGTTCTAATCTAAATCAACCTGTGCAGATGGTTATGGTTATGGTATTTAGGTATGGGTTGATATACTTGTGATATTGTGTCGTACTAATCTGGATTGACTTGTGCAGATGTGATAGCTTCCCCTAAGATACATTAAGGTATGAATTTTATTATTTCGTCTATTTGATTTATCTAACATGGTATATTTGTAGGATATAGAAGATCAGGGATGAAGAACAGAGTAGTGGACTATGGTTCACATGACTCTCCTTAAAGGCCTGACATGAAATCTACATAATGGAAAAGTGGCATGATTATGTGATATGTTTTCAGGTACAAAATGTATGAGAAATGAAAATAAGGTTTTTCCAAGTGTGGTTAAACTTAGTAGAGCTTTGGAGATCCCATTCCCATAGTTGGACACTGTCGGGCTATTATCGTAGCTGCCTCCTTCTATCTTAGTGTGGACCATGGATAGTAAGCGGTTACGTTTACAGGTTGTTTGAATGTTTGATTAATTGCACGATATGAGTATGCGTCTATAATATTGCATGAAGGGATGATATTGTTTTAAGACGATTGTACTAACATAATATGTATTGAGACAGTTGATATCCACTTGAGTGCAAGTGGGTGCTAGTTGTAGTATTATGACTAATGTCTGTGAGTTTATTATGACATGGATGTTAGTCTTGGTAAAGCTTGATTACAAATTAGTAGACACAATGTCTTGATATTTGGAACATGTGACTGAAATGTGTGAAGAGTTGCAGGGAAACATGCTTGGTAATAGCGTGACAAGGTAAAAGTTGATTTTTTTATATAAATAATGCTGAGAGATGTAGGCATAACAATTGGTTTCCAATTATAGTTGGATTCGTCAATAGAATTGGAGTCCCTTCCGAGATGATGTATGTACATGTTCATTTACAAGTCAACATGCTGGGTACAACAAGGTAAGGTAATTGGTATGTTGTTATGTTTATTTATGCACTGACAGTTGTGTGTTTATGGCAGTATGATACAGGGGATTGCATGGCAAAAGAGACTGCCATGAAATCTTGAAGAAGGCTCAGGTTGAGCTTTCCCTTGGAAGCATTGGGAACCCATGGGGATTGAGTCGTGGTGTACTTTGAAATTTGGTACTTTTAGTGCTTCGTGATTTGTTTGTGCTTGATTTTCAGTTTTTTTTTATGTCTGGTGCATGACCCTGCCACTTTGTTTGTGGTGTCATAATGTTATTTTTTTTTCATGGTTTTCTTCTTGTTTTCTTTTTCTCTTACCTTTTATGTTTTGAGGGTCTTGGGAATTGGTTGAGGAAAGAGAAATTTAATGGAGCTTGGGACGATTTGAATGAAACCCAATAGGTAATGTAAGGCTCAGATGAATCTCGGTCCATGAGTAAAGGGTAGTTGATGGCAAGGGTATGATAACCAGTTGGACTGGTTGAGTCCATTGGGATAAATGGAAGATGGAAAGACAATCATGATAAAGGTAACAAGAAAGGTAAATTGAATTGTTTTGAGGTGTCAAATGCCTTGGTTGTGTTGGGAACTATTGTTCTCAATGTTGTGCATGGATAAAGGAAGTTCTCTTAACTTATGATATCTGGTAATTATGTTGTAATCATGATTATATATATATGTCATTGTTTGACAGGGTTGTCAGGGGTCATGATTGTTTTATGCTAATGTTTATATGTATATGTGTATGTATGTATGTCATTGTCTGAAAAGGTTTTTGGGGATCATTGTTGTGGAGGAATGATTGCTTATGCAGGTGAATGGCAAGAATAGGTTCCTGGTATCAAGTGGAAGAGTAGCCCTGACAGATCTACGAGGTCAATATCATGTGAATATGAATTGACATTATGTGTTTATACCATGTCTATGTTTATGATATGGCAGGTAATGCTAAGGGATACATCAGTGGAATGAAAGTAGTGTGATCTGCAACATGATGGGACAAGCATGGATAGTAGAAAGACACTAGAAGTAAGGTTGCTTGGTAGAGATAGTGTGGTATCTGAATGTGCAGTATTGTTGTTGTGTACATGTGGTGTTGTGCACATGTTGTAAATATGGTGTTGTGTACATGTTGTATATGTGGTTTTGTATACATATGGTTTTGTGTACAGATTGTGTTGTATACATGTTGTAAATGTGGTGTTGTGTATAGATGGTGCTATGTACATGTTGTATGCGTAGTGTTGTGTACATGTTCTATATGTGATGTTGGGCATAGATGGTGATGTGTACATGTTGTATATGTAGTGTTATGTACATATGGTGTTGTGTACATGATGTATATGCAGTGTTGTGTACATGTCGTGCAATATACACATTGTACATATGGTGTTGTGCACGTGTTGTACGTGCGATGTTGTGTACACTGTTGTGTACATGTTGACATGTGGTGTTGTGTACACATTGTGTAGGTGGTGATGTGTACATGTGATGTTGTGTATACATTATGCATGTAGTGTTGTGTACATGTGGTGTTGTGTACATGTTGTGCAGGTGGTGTTGTGTATAGGTGGTGTTGTGTACATGTGGTACATGTGGTGTTGTTGTACATGTGGTATTGTGTACATTCCATGCATGTTGTGTTGTGTTGTGTATTGTCTTATGTGTATTGTGTTGTTGTTGTATAGTGACGTGCATTCATTGTGTTGTACAATTTGTACATATATGCATTGTGTGGTACACTAGGTGTAGGTGTATGTGTTGTGTTGTGCATCGGGTGTAGGTGTATGTATTGTGTGGTGTTGTATGACGTGTGTGGGTATATGTGTTGTGATCTACCCTGTGTGTATGTGTACGTGATTGAAGAGAAGAGAAGGCATTGGGTGCTTGTCAATTTTGGAAACCGATCCAGTGGGTGTATGAAAAGGAAAAGAACAAAGGTAGAAGCAAAGGATCGATTGAAGGATAAGTATCAATATTTTATTTCAGTTTTTATTATACATGTGATCTATGATTATGATGTATGATGGTTGCATGTGATCTATGTTTTTTTCTTATGATGGTTGTGTTTTGAGCTAACTAGATGTGATATGTTTATACATGATGATTTGATCGAAGGGCTAGTAATTTGACTTGTTGTGACAGGAAGTATGATTTGAATTTATTTCAATTCCTTTGAATCTAATGGAATCTATGTGCTTGGTACATGAAACCATGAAAATGCGTGGTTTGTGTGGTTGGAACTGGTTGCAAGAATGTTAGCAGCAACAAGGAAATGAGTTGGAACATTCAATAGTACATTGGTAAAGCACTCCAGGAGCAGGGCCATTGCAGGAAATTGGTACCCAGTAATGTCCATTGATTTCCATGAGCATGTTATGACCGGTACGATGGTTTTGAGGTAGTGATATGACTTGGGTTTTTTGACCTTCCAATGCGAGGAAACCTTGCCAAGAGATGGATTGCTCGAGGGACTATGTAGCAAAGAAGGGGATTGTGCAGAACTTGGAAGGTGTGTGACTACATAGAAAGGGGGTGATTGGATTTTGTGAGGGATTGTGTAGCAGAGAAGGGAAGGTCGGGGAATGAATTTGTTTTGGTTATTAACGTTGCTAGATGGAATCATAAGCACATTGGGAGTGTGCCCCGGAGCAATGAGTCGGTAATTGTTCACTGAGGGAACATGTAGCACAAGGTTCATAGTGTTGGATATTGGACGCAGACTTTGACGTTAGAAGTAGATTCTGGACTTCCTGGGAAGGAGGTGAATCCTAGTATTACTTTGAGGGTGGAGGTCTGAGTTTCTGGATTCCCTTTTTGCTAATGCAAGAATCGTATCCTTTTATTTGTTAGTTAGAGAAAATATGCATATGTATATATGTGTATGTTATTGTAAATATTGTATCGAGCTATGGTTATAAAGCTCCATAGACAGTATGATTATTTTTTGGTTGAAGCAAATGTGCATGAGTATATATGTGGTTGTTATTGTAAATACTGTAATGAGCTAGGTTATAAAGCTCCAGTAAATGGTATGATTGTCATGTTTTCAGCAGTGGATATTGTAAATACTGCAATGAGCTGTGTTATAAAGCTCCATGGGTAGTATGTTTTGTTTTCAACAGTTTGTTGGTCACAGGTGTCATAGAACACCGAGGATGGTGTTACCCTAAGGGGGAGGGGTTTGTAGTAGCCCCTAGTTTATTTTCCATGAAAAAATTATAAGACCAAGGTCATGGGAAATGTATTCCAAGCTGAATGTTGTGCAAAACATCCTAGTGGGTGTCACTTTCAGTTTATTCTGGCTAAGGAAATTGGAAAATGCATTGGCTAAGGAAAAGTGGTAATAATTGGTATTTTATTTATGAAATAGAGGAAAATAGGAGAAAAGGAAGGTGAAGAGACACATATTTGCATGAGAGGGAAATTGAAAGAAAAATGAAGAAAATAGAGGCCTCAATGATAAAAAGGATTCTAAGCATAAGTTCATAACCTTTTGATAGTTTAGTTTTGGAGTTATTCTCTCATTCTCTCATACTCTTGAACACTTAGAGTATTCTTGGAGCATTCTTGGAGCACTTTGGCATACATTAGATTTGGAGAAAGAAGGAAAAGGAAAGTAGGAAATTGCAAGGGAATAATTGGATTAGTAGCTACAATTGGATTGCTTTGCAGGTAATAGGTCCACGTGTGATTTCCTTCCCAATTTTTTGATGCATGGTATATGCTTTCGATTATCTGGTTATGTGTTGCCATTGGCATGGAGGATTGTTTTTTTTAACAGTGGTTTTAGCCTTGCCTTACCATTTCTTGGATAACCATGTTGTTGTGGGTTTTTCCACTTGATTATTTTCTGATTGGTGCTCATAATTCCTTATGGTTGTGGGTTGGAATAAAATCTTTGGAAACCATGTAATAGCTTGCGTTGTGTTACTATTCCTGGAGCGTAGGTCGGGATAAACGCTCTGAAACCCTTGGCGGGTTGACTTACTAGTCCCTCAAGTTGGGTTGGACAAACACTTTGGAGCCCTGGAAGGTTATGGGTTGAGTTACTAGTTCCTGGAGCCCTAGACAACTTGGGTAGAAACCAATCTAGTTGGTGTTAGTGATGTTCGATCATAGAGGTGGAATCACTGTGGATGAGGGTTGAGGTGGTTTGGCCTCTAGAAGCCATAGTTTAGTTTTGTTTGGTTTATTCCATGAGATCCCACATTCATGCTTAGAATATGGCACAGGGGTGATTGGTTGAAAGAGAGATTTAGTTCAACCCAATCTATGGTCAGGTGGTACATGGAAGTCCCTGAATTGGTTGGTATTTTCCTATTTTAATATGAGACATTTTGTTATTGTGATCTGTGATCATTTGTAGTATTGTATTGGTGATATTATGGCCGAGTTGTCATGATCTCTATGCTAGTTATTTTCTGGCTATATGTTGGTTATATGATGTGTACAATCTATGGCTCTTGTCATGAATCGTTTAGTTATTGGTTGATTGATGAATGTATGGATGAATATGTGTTGTTGAAGCTATGTGGAGAGCTAATAGAGCCTTCTTGGTGTTTCTCAGATGAATCTCAGACTATTATGATCATATATGAATTCATGACCTGTAGCTTACATGTTTCCATGTGTTTGACAAAATGTCTTGATCCAAAATGGATCTAGCATGACCTCTAAGTCTAAAAATATTTAAATAAGAAGTACAAGTTGAATGGTGCAAATCACATGTAAATCCAAGAATAGAACCAAGTCAAACTTCGGGCCAGAGAATCAATGGCTACATCAGCAGGACATGTGGCAACCCGGGATAGAGTCACAGGTTTTTGGTGATGTCAGCGCAGCGGATGAGGTGGCAGTTAGAGATTGGCTCATGGCATCAAAGATGTGGAATAGGGTTAAAAGCAGAAAACGTGATTAATGAGGTTAAACGTTGTTTATCGCTAAACCTCATTAGGCAGCAGACCCGACGGATTTATGAATAAAACAACGAACCTTTTGAGTTCCATGGTAAACGGTATTTCGGGCGGGCTTCAGGCGGTAAGTGGTATTGGAAGGGCTTCACCCGATTCCATACACTAGTCGACACGTAGCACGCCGTAGGAGAGAGAAAACTGCTTTTTCGGGTGGGTAATCTCCATGCAAGTGGGCCACCCAAAATGGCCGTCAGCCGTTGGATTAGCGATCACGGATCAGACAGTGAAGAAGGCACGAGCTGTTTGATGATCGGGTTGGATGTGAATTTTCAGATGAAGGCAGATCAAATGGTGCGGAATGTCAAAGGGCATTGGCAGACGAGGCATGACAGCCATCCGATCCATCCGTTTCGGTATTCGTGTCAAAGGAAGGCTGACGATCAGGTCCACCCGCGTCCGCTAGTCCCTTCGTTGGTAAACTGTTATAGTTTCCACATTTTAAGGAGGGTAACGAAACAATGTTAAAGATGATGATTAACACAGAGAAAATGGGGAAGGCAGAGTTGATAGACAGAGTGAGGGAGAACAGAGCCATAGAGGTTTTGGAACCATCCAGGGGGTCTAGAGGTCGTGTCTCTTAGTCGACTCGAGAGTTTCGAGGTAAACTCTATGTGAAATACCATTACTGTGTTGAGACTCAGTGTTGAGCTCACACTTGTAACAACCTATACTTGAAAACTAATATAGAGGTCAGCCCTGTAAGCTTGGACCAGGAGACGTAGCCAGGAAGTCTGGTGAACTCCTTGATTATTTGCTGTGTTGATGTGTTGAATTGTTATGTTTTCCAATTGTTAAATGTCTGTATTATTCGCAATCTTTTCGATCCATTGCACTAAATAATATAGGCATTCCTGCACATGAGTTTGTAATACCTTTTCTTCTTGATTTAGTATCCATTTCAGATCAAGTGGTATCAGAGCATTTGGTTTTGGTTTTATTAAGGTTAGACAAGCTTGTGCTAGATTTTGAATGCTAACTAGATTAAAGCTCAGACTAGGAGAAGGAGAACTTGTTGAGGCTAATCCAAAGATTCGAAGAGTCTATTCTCAGAGGATAATGGCAGAAGAAGCTCCATTGGGATCATAATCTCTATAAAAGTTTTAAGACACTCCAAGCCATGGTGGAAGAGATGTATCTGGAATTTAAGAAGGGTCGAGGTGAAAGCACTTCAACACCTAAACCAGACAAAGGAGCAGAGGAACCTTTTCTAGTTGCCCCTCCAGAAGGCAAAGGAAAAGGAGGAATGACTCCTCCACCATCTCCTCCATCATCATCCTCGTCATCATCATCTTCTAGCTCTTCTAAGAAGAAGAAGAAAACTTCCTTAATCAAATTAGATGTGAAGTTTTATTTGCCAATTTATGATGGAGAACTCAATGCAGAAAAGCTAGATAATTGGATAAGACAAATTGATGTATATTGCAGGGTACAGAACGTTGATTCAGAAAGGAAGAAGATTCAGCTGGCTAGCCTTCGACTTGGAGGAACTGCACTAGTATGGTGGGAAGGCAAGACACAAGCTGATCTGCAAAAACATGGTAAAATCATTTCTACCTGGAATGAATTTGTTTTTGCTATCAAAAAGAAATTCTATCCTTTAGCTTACATGCAGCAGGCAATGATGAGTTGGCAAACTCTTTGTCAGTTGAAGGGTCAAAGTGTACAAAGTTATACTCAGGAATTCAGAAAGAGAGCTTTAACTCTAGGTATATCATTAGACTCACCTGAGACTTTATTGAAGTATATAGGTGGTCTTCATAGCTATTTAAAGCATACTATTCTCATGTTTAATCTCACTAGATTAGATGATGTATCAGTTCAAGCCACACATCTAGAAGCTAGAGGTAAGAATGTAAACCCAGAGGTTGGGGGATCATCTAAATATTCTGTAAGAAAGAGCAAGGAAAAGAAGAAACTGAAATGGAAGGAGAGGAAAGCAAACAATGTAAAGAAGGATAAACCTTCATGCACTCATTGCAAGAAAGAAGGACACGATGAGGCACACTGCTAGTTTTTGCATCCAGAATTGAAACGTAAGAAGTTTAATGGAAAGGAGAAGAAGAATGCTGCTGCTATTCAGCAAGACTTGGGATCAGATTTAGGCGATGAAACAACAATTATAGCCACAGGTATTAAAGGTAAAGACTCTAAAGCATCCACAAGTAATTCTGCACAATCTGTTGATAACAAAAGTAATGAGAGGGAAAGAAATGAGATTTTTCGTATTAGAGTGATTTCTAAGAATAATAAGATTGATACTTTATTGATAGTGGATCACAAGTAAATTTGATTTCTGAAACAATTGTAAAGAAGTTGGGATTACAAAAAAAACCTCATGAGAAGCCATATCCATTAGGTTGGGTGTGTGATAAAACAAAGTTATAAGTAACAAGACAATGTAAACTTAGGCTTGCCATTGGATCAACATTTGTAGATGAGGTTGAATTAGATATAGTTCCATTGGATATATGTGGTATTGTTTTGGGAATTCCATACTTGTATGATAGGAAAGCTATTTTCTATAGAGCTAAGAATAAGTATCAACTCACTAAAGATGGAATACAATATATTGTAAGAGCTCATAAACTCAAAGGTAATTATTCTCTCATAAACTCAGGATAGATGAAAAGAATTGTGAATTCAAGTAAGCAATTTTTACTAATGGTTGTAAAGGCAAATGATCCTAATAAATTCAATGCATTTGAAGGTTGTGATTTTAAACAGAAAGCTGATTTAGTTAAAGTTGTTTCAGAGTATGATGTTCTATTTCAAGAACCTAAAGGCCTGCCACCTAAGCGGGAAATAGTACATGATATTTATTTGCAGCAAGATGCTCCATTACCTAACATTGGAATGTATAGGTTGTCAGCTTTAGAGAATGCAGAGATAAAGAAGCAGGTACATGAGTTGCTCAATAAAGGGTTTATATGACCAAGCACATCACCATGTGGATCTCCAATCGTGCTGGTGAGAAAGAAAGATTGTTCATGGAGAATGTGCATTGATTATAGAGCACTAAATAAAATAACGATCAAGAATCATTATCCTCTTCCTCGTATTGATGATTTATTAGATCAATTAAAAGAAGCAGTTTACTTTTCTAAGTTAGATTTACGAAGTGGCTATCATCAGGTCAGAGTTGTAGAACAAGATGCAAGGAGGAGGCTTTCAAGACAAAGCAAGGACTGTATGAATGGTTGGTTATGTCTTTTGGCTTAACTAATGCTCCTGCTACATTTATGAGAGTCATGAATGATGTACTCAGACCATTTACTGATGATTTTGTAATTTTTTATTTAGATGACATTCTTGTTTTTAGTAAGACATGGGAAGACCATGTAAAGCATGTGAAGCAAACTTTAGATGTTTTAAAAAGAGAAAATCTCTATGTAAAACTTTCAAAATGTGAATTTGGCAGAACATCTTTAAATTATTTTGGTTATATTGTAGGGGGTGGTGAATTGAAGATAGATCCCTCTAAGGTTGAAGTCATTGTGAACTAGCCTAAACCCAAATCTGCTACAGAGGTTAGGAGTTTCCTAGGGGCATCATAGTACTGGAGAAAGTTTATTGCTAACTTTTCTTTGATTGCAGCTCCATTACATGATTTAATAGGATTGAAACAGGTGTTTAAGTGGGGAGGCAAACAGAAGAAAGCCTTTGACGCCTTAAAATAAAAAATCAGTATAGCACCAGTACTAGCACTTCCAGATCTTCAACATCCATTTGAGATTGAGACAAATGCCAGTGACTATGCCATGGGAGCAGTGTTGATGCAACACGGAAAACCCATATGCTATCATTCTGAGACATTTTCTTCTGCAGTAGTTAATTATCCTACATATGATAAATAATTGTATGCATTAGTACAAAGTGTGAAAAAGTGGAAACATTACATAATGGGTAAAGAAACAATCATACATACAGATCATCAACCACTTCAATATTTGCACTCACAAACTAAATTGCAGCAATCAAGACATTATAGGTGGATGGGTTTTCTACAACAATTTCATCTTGTCATCAGATATAAGAAGGGCATACACAATAAGGTTGCAGACATGTTATCAAGACCAATCATAAATGCATCTACTATACTTAAGCATAACTCAGTAATTCATGAAAGTTACATTGAACAATATGCTCAAGATGTAGATTTTAAAGATGTATATGCAACTTTAAGTCATGGCAAGCAAGTAGAAGAATTGGATTATTATGTAAAAGACCAAATCTTATATCATTTGGGAAAGTTATGCATTCCACAAACTGAAAGAGTTAACATAATTCGAGAAGCACATACTTCTCTCATATCAGGTCATTTTGGTGTAAGTAAAACAGTTTCACAATTGCAAAGATTCTGTTATTGGCCGAGAATGCATGAGACAGTTTCTAGATATATCAAAGGGTGTACTATGTGTGCTACAAGCAAGCCCAATAATAGGAAATTAGGCTTGTACACTCCACTTCCAGTTCCTTCTCATCCTTGGGAAGGTGTTTCCATGGATTTTGTTGGGGGATTGCAAAAATCTAGGAAAGGTCATGATTATTTATATGTTGTTGTGGATAGGTTTAATAAAATGTGTATCTTAATACCAAGTAACAAGCAGGTTACAGCTGAACAAACAACAAAGTTGTTCTTTTAGAATGTATGGGTTCATTTTGGGTTACCCACTTCTATTGTATCTGATCGAGATTCTCGATTTGTTGGGAAGTTTTGGTCGAGTTTATGGGAGTTTATGGACACTAGGTTGAAGAAGAGAATAGCATTTCATCCACAAATAGATGGTCAGACAGAAGTGGTCAACAAGACAGTGATCGAGTTGCTCAAAGGCTATTGCAGCAAGCATCCCAAGCTTTAGGATGAGCATTTATGTTATGTGCAACATGCTTACAACCATGCCAAGCACTCTTCTACTTAGATATCTCCTTTTGAGACTTGTTTTGGTTTTATACCAAAGTCTCCCTTGGATTTTGTCTTTGGTAAAGACATAGCAATTGATGGAAATAGTGATGTGGACAAAGCAACCAAGTTCATTGAACAAATCCAAGAAATTCACCAGGCAGTACAGGAACAACTGGAAAGAAGTCAAGCCAAGTACAAGGCAAGACATGACAAGCATAGAGCTGAGCATATTTTTCAAGTTGGTGATCAAGTCTGGCTTTACATCAACAATGACAGAATGTAGGGTGAAGGTAAGAAGCTAAAACCAATAAGGTATGGACCTTTCAAGATACTTGATAAGGTTGGTGAAAATGCTTTTCACCTTGATCTACCAGCTTATATGCAGATCTACTCAATTGTTAATGTTGAAAACTTGAGATTGTATGAACCTTCATTGATTGAAGATCCTGAAGAGAAAAGTTAGTTGCCTTCTATTGAGGATCTGTTGCCTGAGTATCTCAATGAGTTACAGAAGGACACAATTCTGGACAGGAGGGTAAGAACTTCACGTCAAGGGGATACTGAGTACCTGAGAGTAGGGCTCAAAGGTTCAAATCCAAGCAAAGCAAGATGGATAGAAATTGGACAAGTGAAGGAACTGTATCCTCACTTGCTCGATGGCTAAAACCAACTTTTGGTGGTCCAAAAGCTTTTCAGTGGGGAGGCGTGATCCAAAATGGATCTAGCATGACCTCTAAGTCTAAAAATCTTCAAATAAGAAGTACAGGTTGAATGGCGCAAATCGCATGTAAATCCAAGAATAGAACCAAGTCAAACTTTAGGCCAAAGAATCAATGGCTACATCAGCAGGACATGTGGCAACTCAGGATAGAGTCACAGGTTTCTGGTGATGTCAGTGCAGTGGATGAGGTGGCAGTCGGAGATTGGCTCATGGCATCAAAGATGTGGAACAGGGTTAAAAGCGGAAAACATGATTAATGAGGTTAAACATTGTTTACCGCTAAACCTCATTAGGCAGCGGACTTGACGGATTTATGAATAAAAAAATGAACCTTTGGAGTTCCATTGTAAACGGTATTTCGGGTAGGCTTCAGGCGATAAGTGGTATTATAAGGGCTTCACCCGATTCCATACACCAGCCGACACGTAGCATGCCGCAAGAGAGAGAAAACTGCTTTTTCGCACGGGTAATCTTCGTGCAAGTGGGCTCCTCGAAATGGCCATCAGCTGTTGGATTAGCAATCACGGATCAGACGGTGAAGAAGGCACGAGCTGTTTGATGATCAGATTGGATGCGAACCATCAGATGAAGGTAGATCAAACAGTGTGGAATGTCAAAGGGCGTTGGCGGACGAGGCATGACAGCCATCCGATCCATCCGTTTCGAGATTCATGTCAGAGGAAGGCCGACGGTCGGGTCCACCCATGCCTGCCAGTCCCTTCGTTGGTAAACCGTTACAGTTTCCACATTTTAAGGAGGGTAATGAAATGGTGTTAAAGATGACGATTAAAATAGAGAAAACGGGGAAGGCAGAGTTGACAGACAGAGTGAGGGAGAACAGAGCCAGAGAGGTTTTGGAACCATACAGGGGGTCTGGAGGTCATGTCTCTCAGTCGACTTAAGAATTTCGAGGTAAACTCTGTGTGAAATACCATTACTGTGTTGAGACTCAGTGTTGATCTCACACTTGTAACAACCTGTAATTGAAGACATAATATAGAGGTCAGCACTGAAATCTTGGACCAGGAGGCATAGCCAGGAAGTCTGGTGAACTACTTGATTATTTTTTGTGTTGATGTGTTGAATTTTTATGTTTTCCAATTGTTAAATGTCTGTATTATTCGGATTTTTTTCGATCCATTGCATTAAATAATATAGGCATTCTTGCACATGAGTCTGTAATACCTTTTCTTCTTGATTTAGTATCCATTTCAGATCATGTCTAGAGTGTTTTAGTAAGTATAGGTCAATTTCTTGATCCAAGTTTGAATTTTTAGTTTTTTCATTATGTTAATATTGATTCTGGAAAGTCTTAGACAATTCTGGGCAGTGGTCTGGAGGTTGGCCTAGAATTGTGGATAAGATATTGGGACCGCACCCTCTAAACTAGAAATTTTGGGTTATAACGACATGGAAGCGGTGTCATGCATGTAGTTAAAGCCCTATAAATTCACCCTTATATGCTTGTGCATGTGGTTGGGATGTTAATTCATAGAAAATTAGCCCCATCTCAGAGTTTGATCACCTGGGGTGTTTCTTTGGCCCCTGACTATCCTATAAGCCTTGAGGAATGTCTGTGAGTTGTCAGTTGTCGGCCCCACTTTCATGACTGAAGCTTGGAGTTTGGGTCATTTCATAGTAACTCTTTGTCTCATTTTTACCCTGGCATGTCGGTGAAATTAGGAAAATGTGGGAGGGGTGCTTACATCTGGCATGACATTCCTTGTGGTATTTCATCAACTTAGCATATCATCCCTTAGTGTCATCTCCATGTGTTTTCATATGGGACTTATAACTAAATCATATTGCATCTATTGCGTCCATAGTGAGTGCATGGCACAATATCCCTTTTGAAATGTATGTGACATAATACACACCACAACTTGCATTACCTTGCTATAGCTTATCGAATATCTTAATGTACGCATTTCTTCCAACCTTTAATGTTCAACATGTTATATGTTATTTGAAAGAACCACACCACATTTCATCGAAGTGTATTGTGCATCGAATATATATTCCCTTAATACTCTTGTATGACCATTGCACACTTTGTGTATATGTTGACATAACGTAACATAGTATGCATTGGGCACCATGCCTTATGCCTTTTATCATATGCCTTCAATGAATTACCATATCACTATAATATGTGATGATTCCAAGGATTGCAAAGGAGAGTAAGGTTGTTTCCCTTCTACTCCTAGTTGTGTTATGAGTTAGCTCAAATGCTTCCTTTCATGGAGGATATATATTAGAGTCATGGGAACACATGATTTTATCCTTGCACACGTTACCGATTAAGAATGTTAACTTGACCAATTGGTGGATGCAACACATATATTATTTTACGCATTTGTGTTTTAGTGTTACATTATTGATATAGTTATCTCAAGACCCTACACATGAAAATATAGCATAAATTAGTCCACTTGTGTGTGTGATAACATCTAATCATTTAAATACTAAAACCTTGGATGCATAAAAGCATACCTAAGCTCCAATAAAGTTAATCTTTCATGCAAAATGGTCTTGATACTCAAACACTTGAATGGCCTTGATGATTATGCAATGTGCTTCTCAACATGACGTAATAATATAACATAAGTGCCATGCATTGTCTATTAATTTACATCCTAAAGGCCGCGATTAGATTTATCATGATAAACTTTGATTATGATGATATAGGGTTTCAAGGGTGTGCGAGCGAGGTGGTAATGGAATAAACCCTAATGCATTCAAACAAATTAGGACCAAGGTGGAGTGTGGCTACAAACAAGACAGTTGCTAATCATTTAGAATGCATCCCATGAAAAACATGAGTCCTGCAAATGTGTGAGATGGTCTCAGTTAAAGAGAATGATAAACAAACCCTAATACAAGGATATAAGAAATATAGAGCGTAAGCATTAATAGTATTCAATGAATTCTGGGACATTAGAGAATTCGACTAATCTGAACATAGGCATAACCTTTGGGACCTTGAACAAGCAGGGGGGACCCAAAAATTTAGTGATAGCCCAAAATTTTAGGTGGGTTGTAGCAGATACAAAAGGATACTAACCTTTGATCCATTTTTAGACTCGATTTCCATTTTCTTAATCTAGGTAAATATAAAAACCTTCTACTTGATCCATAAATTTTCATGGATATCCCACTAGAAAATTGATCACAACAGATCTGATAAAAAAATCCAAAATATATACTATAATGGTTATTTTCCTTATAATTATAGATGTATTAAATTACTTTTTCATGCATGCAACATACAAAATGCATAAAATAGAGAACAAACACAAATAAAATCACTCACAACCATAATAACACAAGATATGACCTAGGAAACCCTTATAGGAAAAACCCAACTAGAAGGTGAGGTTGCTCTGCTATTTCTTTCTCTGAATATAAACGGATGCAAGTACAAAGGAGTGACATGTGTAGCCTGTGGGATACTATAGTGCACAAACCTCTCTAATTACTTTCTCTCTATCCACTCTCCATTAATCTAATCATATATGGAACAATATGCACTCAAATAGAATGGAAATCGGTTTCCTCATAGTGTCTTGGTTATAACACAACTTGGTAGTTAACAGTTAAGTTTGACTCCTTCAACTCTTAAATAGAGTTACAATAATGACATTTATAGAGTCTTTTTCATCATGATTAGGTGTCTAGCCCATTTTCCATGATGTGGCATCCTCTCGAATCAAGGTGGTCAAAACTACAATAAAGTTAACTTGTAGGTAGCATAACTTTTACATACAAACTCCATTTGAGGCCTCTCTTGTGAAATTGGAAAGGTATATGAGTGCAAAATAGAACTAGAGTGTGCATCAATTAAGTAGAAAATATTTATTCCAATAAAAAAAATTTCAATGCCTTAAACTACCTTCGGAGGGTTTCAGACCCCAATTCACCAAACTAGGATTTGTTGATAAAAATGGCCCTGTGATATAATTCCTCGAAATTTTCCACACTTAATGGTATCATAGCAAGTTTCTTTGGGTAAATTGTGGGAGTTGTATGTGATTGATATTTGTTAAGCCAAAAGTCACAAAACCCCAGTCATGACTAACGAATCTGTGAATAACCCTCATGATCACATAGAGAAGAGGTTTGCACAACTAGAAGCACAAGTCCTATATATAAAACATAATGTGAGCCTCCTCATGGTGACCCTAACTAATAAGCTCAGGTTATTTAGAGAAAATGGAGGTTATAATGTGGAGGTCAGGTTGGAGGGGAAATCAGTAGATCAGGAAGAGATAGATAGGGAACCTAAGAAAGAACTTGAAAGTGATCAACCCAGTTTGAGTGCCATGAACCATTCACAATCCCTATTCAAAATGGAAGTGAATATTTACATCAAGCCTTATCAAGGTTAAACTGATGATTTAAATCTAAATTATTAGTTACCATGATTAGAAGTGTAGGTTTTAACCTCGTACAGAAATTACCTGCATACAAATTCTAAAACAAAGAAAATAAACAGTAGCGAGAGCATAACACATAAAACAAATATACAAAAAGATTTTCCCCTGGATCCCAAAACCGGGACTACTAGCTTGATTTTTCATGATGTTCCTTTCAATGTTACAATACATATATATACATGCCGAAGCATCCAATACCATGGATTGAAAACCATCTCGCCCAAAACCATGTGTGAAAACCATGCACAAAACCATAGGTAGGTACGCCCACCTAATATAGGGTCAAAAAAACAAATTTCCCCGGGCCGCTACCCCAGACCCCATAGAGGGGGTCTAACTGCCCCCCTGAAACCCCCTGTGACCCCCCGCTGCGCAATCGGTGCAACGAAGGGGGGGCTCCACCCCACCTCTAACCCCCCGGTTAGCTAGGCCAGCTAGTCATGGAAAGAATATAACACAACCCAACATTATCCAACTTGTTGTTTTCTTTCCATAAGGTGGCACATGAGTGCTTACTCATATATCTAGCCTTGGAATGCCCATTTTTTCTCTACACCAAGAGAACTTCTTAGAGCTCACATATTTTGTCAATGCATCTGCAGTATTATTCAAAGTGTCCACCTTTACTAGCAACACCTTTTTGTCTTCTACCATATCCCTCACAAAGTGATATTGAACATCAATGTGCTTTGTCTTTGAATGGTAAGCAGGGTTCTTTGCCAAGAAAATTGCACTTTGGCTATCACATTCTATTCTTATATTTCCCTGTACTAACCCCATACTTGAACACAATCTCTACAACCAGGTTGATTCCTTGCTTGCATGAGTGGCTGCCATGTATTCTACCTCTATAGTTGATAGTGCCACTACAGATTGTTTCTTACTCATCCAATTGGCTGCACCTCCAAATAGGTTAAACACATACCCACTTGTAGATCTTCTCTAATCTAGATCTCCAGCCCAGTTTGCATAAATAAAGCCATGAATATCCAAAACTTTGTCCAATCCTGGTCTTCCTTGGTAGCACAAACCATAATCACTAGTGCCACGCAAATACCTTAAGACCCGCTTCACTATTGTCCAATTCTCCTTCCCTGGTTTTGACATAAACCTGCTCAATATTCCCACTGCATGTGCAATGTCTAGTCTAGGACAAACCATCACATACATTAGGCTACCGACTACACTTGCATATGGAACACGGGACATGTCCTCTTCCTCTTCTTGTGTCTTGGGACACTGTTCAACAGATAACTTTACACCTACAGGAATAGGAACCTTCACCGGTTTACTATTCTGCATATTAAACCTCTGTAGTATTGTCTCGACATACTTCCTCTCGTTTAACCAGAGCTTCCTCTTTTTCTGATCTTTTTTAATTTCCATGTCCAGAATACAGTTTGCAGCACCAAGATATTTCGTGTCGAATTTGGAGGAAAATTGGGTCTTAAAATCCTGGATAATTTCTTTATCATTTCCAACTAGCAACATATCATACACATACAAGACTAGATAAATAACATGGGCACCAATTAATTTAAAATACACACAGTGATCTACTTTGCTTCTGGTGAAGCCAAGTCCCCATATAAATATATCAAATTTGTGATACCACATCCTTGGTGACTGTTTTAACCCATACAAAGACTTTTTTAACTTGCATACCAACTCTTTCTTACCCTTCACTGCAAAGCGTTCAAGTTTCTTCATGTAGATCTCTTCTTCCAGATCCCCATGAAGAAATGTTGTCTTCGCATCCATCTGTTCTACCTCAAAATCAAAGGAAGCAACAATAGATAAAAGTAATATAATAGAAGTGACCTTGGCAACAGGAGAAAAAATATCATCAAAATCAATTCTCGGCACCTGGGAATAACCTTTTGCTACCAACCGAGCTTTGTATTTCTCCACCTTTCCTTTTGCATTTGTCTTCTTCTTGAACACCCATTTTCTACCAATGGGTTTCCTTCCAGCTGGCAACTCCACCAGATTGCAAGCCTCATTTTTGTGCAAAGATGCCATTTCATCAACCATGGCCTCTTTCTAGAGTTTTCCATCCTCTGAATCTACTACTTCCCTCACAGTTCTGGGATCGTCATCAGTAATAGATAAAGCAAAATTTGAGCAGAAAGTAGATGGACTATACCTTTCTGGCTGCCTTCTTTCTCGAACCGATCTTCTTAGAATCGAAGTTTGTGGCTCTTCATCTTCTGATTCCTCTTTTGCTGTAGAGTCTGATTCTTCCTCCTTAAGCTCAAAATCTATATTCTCAGGTTCGTTTGGTTGGACTTCATGTTTAATAACATCTTTCACTTCTCTAAACACCACATCTTGGTTGTACACAACCTTCCTTGTTACTGGGTTCCAAATCTTATAACCCTTTAAACCATCCTTATACCCAATAAAGATGCACTTTTCAGATTTACTATCCAACTGTGTTCTTTTCTCCTTTGGAACATGTACATATGCATCACATCCAAATACCCTCATATGTGAAAGAGAGGGTTTCTTACCAGTCCATACCTCTTGTGGAGTCTTATCCTCCAACGCTGATGAAGGTGATATGTTGACTAGGTAACATGTTGTCTCCACTACCTCTACCTAGAATTCCTATCCTAACCTGACACCACTGAGCATGCTTCTTGCCCTTTCCATCAACGTCTTGTTCATTCTTTCTGCAACTCCATTTTGCCCAGGTGTGTATGGAGTAGTCTTCTGCCATGCTATACCACATTTCTTACAGAATTCTTCAAATTCCTTCTTGCAAAACTCTCCACTGTTATCTGTCCTTAGCACATTTATCTTATTCTGTGTTTGGTTTTCCACCAAAGCCTTAAATTCTTTAAACCTGTCAAAAATTTCAGATTTATTCTTAAGGAAATATGTCAATGTATTCCTTGAGAAGTCATCTATAAATGATACATAGTACACAAACTTACCCAGTGATGGAACCTTCACAGGTCCAAACACATCACTGTGCACAAGCTCTAATATTTGTTTCGCCCTCTTACCACCAGAGGGGAAGCTCACCCAATTCTGCTTCCCATATACACAATTTTCACAGAAATCAAAATCCATAGATCTATTGGTCATACCTTCTACCATACCTTTACCATGAAGTATTCGAAGGCCCTTCTCTCCAATATGTCCAAGCTTTGATGCCATAGCATGGTCTTTTCTCTAGAGACCACTAGATTTTCTGCTCCAATTTCAGGAACCACAAAACTGTTGCACCCATCAACAACAGTTCTACCTTGCAGCTTGTATAGAGTTCCAATCCGAACTCCCCACATCAATACCAGTGCTCCCCGAACCATATTGCAAGTATGTTTCTCGAACACTGTTTTTACACGTGCATCATCTAGCTTGCTTACAGAAATTAGATTTCTAGCTAACGCAGGAATATGCAAAACACTTGGAAGTGTTCTAATCCTTCCACCTTGCAACTTCAACTTGACTTTTTTGCGACCAACAATTCTAGTCTTCCTGTCATCCCCCAAGAAGACATCACCACCATCATATTTCTCATACTCACAGAACCACTCTCTATGTGGAGTGAAAGGATGCACCTGAGTCAATCAACCATGCCTCATGATATACATGTGTACTTGAAGAAGCCAAGTACACATCCCCACCTTCATCTGAGGTGGTTTTTCCCTCTGCAGAAGGAACATCTTCAGATCCATTTCCTTTTTCAGGAGCTTTAGATTTACAGTCCCTTTTGTAGTGCCCTTCCTTTCTGCATTTCCAACACACCTTTACAGGTTTTCTTGGAGATTTAGATCTCCCTCTAGGTTTAGATCTCCCACTCAATGACATATTTTTGTTTCTATTCTGGGACCGTCCTCATACAGACAAGGCATCACCATTTTGGCTCTCCATATTTTTCTATCTCATCTCCTCCATCAGCAAGGATGAGACTATCTCATGAAACTGCAAGGAAGATGCATTGCTACCTATTACAATAACCACAATATCCCATGAATCTGATAGAGAACACAACAAACTAATGCATTTATCTTCATCTGAAATTTTAATATCAACAGATAATAACTGACTTACAACAATATCAAATGTGTTCAGATGCTCTGTCACTGAGTCTCCATATTTCATCCTTAGGTTATACAGCTTTTTCCATAGGAACAGTTTATTCACCAGAGACTTAGATTGGTAAAAAGTCCCTAACTTGTCCCACAAAGCCTTCACCATAGATTCCCCTGATACTTTCAGCAATATTGAATCTGAGACACACAATTGTATTGTGCTCTTTGCCTTCCGATCCAACTTCTTCCATTCTTCATCGAACACTCCCATTGGTTTAGTACTTGGATCTACCACGATCCACTGATATTTATCCACCAATAGATCCTCCATATTGAGTTTCCATAACTCAAAACTCTCACCATTAAATTTCTCGATCTTTATCTTTCCACTGCTCGCCATCTTCTTTCACCACCAAAATCAATCTCGCAGATCTCCCACTGAACAGGGTCTACCATAGGCCCAAGAGAAACCCCTCAGCAAAAAATGCATCCCCTTGAAGCCAAATCACCTCTGATACCAAATGTAGGTTTTAACCCCGTATAGAAATTACCTACATACGAATTCTAAAACATAGAAAATAAACAATAGTGAGAGCATAACACATAAAACAAATATACACAGAGATTTTCCCCTGGATCCCAAAACTGGGACTACCAGCTTGATTTTTCATTATGTTCCTTTCAATGTTATAATACATATATATACATGTCAAAGCATTCAATACCCTGGACCGAAAACCATCATGCCCAAAACCATTTGCAAAAACCGTGCACAAAACCATAGGTAGGTCCGCCCAACTAATATAGGGTCCAAAAAAAAGATTCCCTGACCCGCTACCCCAGACCCCGTAGAGGGGGGATAACCGCCCCATTCAAACCCCCTGTGACCCCCCTGCTGTGCAATTGGTGCAGCAAAGGGGGAGTTTTTCCCCACCTCCAACCCCCCAGTTAACTAGGCCAACTAGTCATGGAAAGAATATAACACAACCCAACAAGAAGTTTATTTGTAGTGTTCATCATATAGAAAAAGAATATAATATTTGGTTTTCCTGATTGAAATTAGATTGTCATTCCTTAACCTGGTGGGAAAACCACACCAATACCTTGGTATTGGATGGATATCCTCTAATGATTAAGTGGGAGGATTTCAAAACCCTCACAAAGTCACAATTTTACCTTATTGAGTATGTAGAGGACTAGCAGATCCGGTGGCATTACTTCAAGTAGATGTAGGGGTAGAGTGTATAAGATGACACAACATAGTTAAGAAATATGGCCATAATGTTATATGTCTCCCCAAAGAACCCATACCTACTCTGAAAGTATTTGGAGGGTCTACGCATCCATCTATGAAAACAAGTGATGACATTCAAACCTAGATCGGTGGACAAGGCTTGTGTACAACAACAATACCTAAATAACATTGTATAGAAGAAAGGTAAATCAAGTGGGTCAAAGTAGAAGAAGCATCAGACCACTTCTAAGGAGGGGAAGAAGAAGTGGAAAGGAGGAAAATATAATAAGATGACATCCATAGCACACTAATGAAAATATCCCAACAACCACTTCAACCATTGTAATTTTGATAGTCATATAGAGGAAAAGTGTTGGAAGTTGCATCCAAAGCTTAACCTGAAGAATAGAAAGAAAGATGAAAAGAAGAAGAATCTCATGGCCACTACTCTGAGCAACCACGTTGAAAATAGCATGAACACAAATGAGAAGATCATCTATATATCAGTGCAAATGTAGGTGAATATGAGTAGCCTCTAGCAATAGGAAGAGAATGAAAAGATTGGACTCTTCCACATAAAGAAACAGGTCAAGAAGACAAAGACGATGCTCTGTTCAACTCTATATCATAGGTGAATCTCATTGCAGTAGAGATGGTCAAAAAATTGGAGTTGGAATTATGTGGTCATCCAAGCCCATATCCATTGGGATGGGTAAATAAGGATAGAAAAATAAAGGTAACCAAACAATGAAAAATTAAATTTGTTATCAATGTTGATTTTATTGTGGAAGTAGAACTAGATGTAGTTCCCATTGATGTATGTCGAGTGTTGTTTGGAATTCCTTATAGATACATGAAAAATGAAATCTTCATGTGGATATCCCAATAGTACCACTTTGTCTAGGATGGAAAATCCTTCACCATCAACACACACAAAGGAAAGTCCAAAATTTCATTATTAAGTGCCAACCAAGCCAAGAAACCAATTAGTTCTAGCAAGAAGTATGTTTTACTATTTTCAAGGGAATCAATTTGTAGAGGAGTCAATGAGGGAAAAGTCACCCTTGGACAAGTGTACTAAGAAACAAAGATAGTAATTGGAAGAGTTGCTACAAGCATACAAGGATGTTTTTTAAGAGCCTAAAGGGCTACTTCCCAAGAGGAGAGTGGAGCATGAGAAACAACTATTTCCGAACTCCCTATTGCCAATGATTGGGAAACATAAGAAATCCATTATATAAGCAAGTGAGATTAAGAAGAAATTGAATAAACTACTAGAGCAGGGTGTCGCTCGACCAAGTATCTCACCATGTGGGTCACCCATCATCATTGTGCTAAAGAAGGATGGGATTTGGTGAATGTGTATCGATTATAGGGCATTAAAAAAAATTACACTTAAGAATAGGTACCCCTTACCTAGGATGGATGATCTATTGGATAGGTCATAACAATCCAAATACTTCACCAAACTGGAGTTAAAGTCAGGATATCACCAAGTTCAGGTCAAAGAAGAAAATACTTAAAAGACATCATTCAAAGATAGGAAAGGTTTGTAGGAGTGGTTAGTCATTTTGTTTGGCCTATGTAATGAAATAGCATGTTTATGTGGTTAATGAATAATAATTTTCACCCTTTTATAGATACATTCATTATTGTCTATTTGGATGGTATACTAGTATATATTAATACCTAGGAGGAGTACATCTCACCTTTGATGTAAGTGCTAGAAAATATCAAGTATTGTGGGTTTTCACAGTAGCCTTTGGTGTATCTGAGATATGTAATAGGTGGAGGAGAGATGAATATAGATCTTGCAAAGATGGAGGCCATCTTGAAGTGGTCAATGCTTACTAATTTTTCTGAGGTCAAGAGTTTCATTGGGGTAACTCAGTACTTGAGGAAATCCATAGCCTCGTTTTTAGCAGTAAAATCACCATTATATGCCATAACAACAAGTGGAAAGAGTTTCCAGTGGGAAAATTCTTAGCAAAAGGCCTTTGAGGAGTTAAAGAAAAATATCAGTCAAGCACTAGTTCTAGCATTACTGAACCCACAACAGCCCTTCAAAGTTGAGATAGATGTGAGTGGGTATATGATGGGAATATTCTTAAAGTAAGCAGGAATGATTGTATACTACCATTCTAAAGTATTTCATGGGGATGTTCTCAAGTACCCTACCTATGAAAAGGAGCTCTATGCTCTGGTGCAAGTTGCGAAGAAGTGCAAGTGTTATCTAATGGAAAAGAAAACAATGATCCAAACAAATCATTAGTCACTACAATACCTACAAGACTAGAGTAAGCTACAATAGGCTAGGCATCACAAGACGATGGTGTTTCTACAACAATTTCATTTAGTGATAAAATACAAGAAAGGAAACAAAAACAAGTTGGACAACATGCTTTTAAACACACCCACATCAAAGATAACATATTTGGGAAATTTGACGCACATGGAGCCATTTCACCCATGATGCATATATAGAGGTATATTTAGGGGATGAGGATTTCAAGAAGGTGTTTCAGGAGTTGTAGCTCTAGATTGATGTGCATGATGTTGAAAACACAGTTCACTACCATCTCCATGACTAGTTAATATATAGGATGGATCATTTATGTGTTCCTAAAAGTGTACGGAAGATAGTGGCCAACTTCCATAGTTATGTGTATTTTCCCAACATGTAAGAACAAGTAGCTAGGTTCATATGAGGACAGATGCTTTGTTGTAGTAGCAAAACTAGTAACAGGAAACAAGTTCTATATCTTCCCTTTATTTGTACCCACTTGTCATTGGAAAATCATTTCCATATACTTTGTGGGAGGTTTAATAAAGACTAAGAAGGGACATGACTACCTATTTGTGGTATTTGACAGGTTCAGCAAAATGTTTGTACTAATTCCATGTAAAAAGACCATCAGTGGGAAAGAAGCAATGAAATCGTTATTTGAACAAGTCTAGGTGCACTTTGGGATACCAGGGAGCATTGTTTCCGATAGGGATAAGATTTCTTGCTAAATTTTGGATTACATTATGGGAGAAGATGGGCATGAAGTTGAAGAGGTATATCACATGCCATCCCCAGATAGATGAGAACAAATAGTCAATGGGACTTTGATGCAACTTTTGAGGGGTTACAATCAAAAGCGTTTGAAGAATTGGGACGAAAATCTAGTATATATACAATACTCTTATAGTAGAGAATTCCACACTTCTATTGGTAAGTCCCCATTTGAAACTTGTTTTGGATATTTTCCATCTTAACATTTGGATATTTCATATGGAAAATAAGGAGGAGTGAGAGGATATTACAAGGGATTCCCTAAGGACATAAAAAATTCTTATTAAGATCAAGCTAATCCATATGTAAGTATAAGAGACATTGCAAAAGTCATAGGAAAAATATATGACCATGCATAATCAACTAATAACAAGGAAGTCCTTCAAGATGGTAGATAGAGTATGTTTATAGTTGAAAAGGGAGATGCTATAAGGTCCTAGAAAGAAAATCATTGTTATGTGATATGGTCCCTTTGAGATACTAGAAAGTGTGGGAGATAATTCCTATAGACTCATTCTACCCTCATACATGGACATTTACTTAGTGGTGAATGTAGAAAATTTTAAACTCTATGAGTCTTCCCTACTATATAAGTAAGAGGAACAAGTCTTCCCATCTTTAGAGTATTTGCAACCAGATGCTCAAGCATATTTGAATAAGACCCCTATGCTCAAGCATCTTAAGTATCTTCATGTCTTTGGCTGTGAGGCATATGCTCTTGTTCCTAAGGATAAGTAGTCTAAGTTGGATAACAAGGTAGTGAAAATTATCTTCATTAACTATGGTGTTGGTGTGAAAGGGTACAAGCTTTAGGATCATTTGGCTAAAATTTTTCTGTATAGCCAAAATGTTATTTTCGAAGAAGTTAAGCCTTATCCCACAATGGAATAGGAAAAAGACGATGAGAATAATTTAACGTTTCAATTACCATTAAAGATTGAGAAAGTTGAACTAGAAAGTAAACAATAAGTTCATGAAGGACTTGATGAGGAGGAGGGTTGAGGGAGTCCAGAAGAAGAGGTAGAAAATCCACCTAAAACTTTGACAAGGTCCACTTGCAAAAGAAGACAACCAAAAAGGTATAATGATAATCCTTCTGATGTTAGATGTATATTTTATTTATCTATTAAAATTAATGGGCTGAGATGTATGAAAGAAGAAATAGAGATGGAAAATAATAATTCCTACAGATTGGCCATGTATGAAGAAGTCGTTTCACTCAAAAAGAATGATTCATGTGACTTGGTCTCATTTCCTAATGGAAAGAAAACCATTGGCTATAAATGGGTGTTCAAGAAGAAGATTAATTTAGATGGTAGTGTTGAAAATCATAAAGAAAGGTTGGTTGGAAAAGGATATTCCCATGTTGATAGAATATATTTCAGTGATATCTTCTCTCCAGATGCTTAGTTAACATCTATTAAGTTTCTATTATGTGTTGCACTAGTCCTTGATTTAGAGATTGAAAAAAAAGATGTGAAAACTACATTCTTTCATGGGGACATGAAGGAGGAGATATACATAAAACAACCAAAGAATTATGTTGAAAGAGGTAAAGAGTCATTAGTTTTCAAGTCAAAAAGGTCTTTATATGGTCTCAAATACTGCCCCAAAATGTGATACCAGAAGTTTGATTCTTTTGTGTTGAGATTAGGATTTTTGAGATCCAAATTAGATCATTGTGTGTATTGTTGATTTTGGGGTAGCATCGAATGTACTCTAGTTCTGAAATTTTGTGGAGGGGATAGAATACATAATATCTCCAAGACCTAGAAATCGTTTGGAGAAATTCCACCCGGATTGTGGGTTATTAAAATAATTAATATTTTTAATGGGGTTTCTAAGTCTAAACTTAGGAAAATAAAAATATTAATGGGTATTAATAAAAATATGGGTGAGAAGCTTCTAAGAGGTGAGGATCAAGTCTATTTTAATATTAGATGTTGATTAGGGACTTAATATCGACCGTTGATTCACCAAAAGGAAAAGTATAAGAGGAGGCTTGAGGGTCAGTTGGAGACACAACGAGTGATCAAATCAGTTCAGTTTTTTTGGGGAGTGGTTTGCTGAGAAAATTGAACTAGTGATCTGAGTTGCAGTGAGAGGAGAAAAAGCAGAGATTTGGATCGGAAAAGAGTTCTGAGCCAAAGAGTACCAGGCAGAGAGGCAACAATCGCATTAGAGGGGCAGCGTAGAGGCCTACACAACCTATGAAGGGGCTCATGCAGTGTTGACATAGGCCAAGAGGGTATCTTACAGTGGTAGTGCAGGATATTCGTCAAAAGTTAGACATTTTGCTGGAAAAGAAAGGTTCTGAGTCGGGAGGTCTGAACAACTATTTTTTTCCAACAAATTGATCTAGCAAAAGGGGTGACACATTCTCCTAGAGGCAAGATGTTGGTCCAAGCAGAGATTGAGCTAGGATTTTTGTAGTGCTTTCCGGAGTCAGGCCACTCAGTGGATTAGTTGTGACTTAGAGAACGAGGTAAACCCTCATATGTGTTTCTTGCTGCTAAGATTTCTCTAAAAGGTTAGCCTGTGTGAGAGGCAACCTGGTGTACTCATATTATGCTTGCTTAATAATACAAACCCTCTATCTGCTGCACTAGTCTTCCCGTATTGGGTTTTTCCAGGGATGTGTTGTCCAAAAATAACGACGTCTCTTGTGTGTTTGTCTAACATTTGTTTCAATTTATGATCTGTATGTCAGTGTAGTCTGTAGTAGTGTTTTTCAACACTGTTTATAAAATAAATAACTTGTTGAATGTAATAACAAGTAGGAGATGATAAACCAATGATTGCAGTAGGATTTTTGATGTGTAGATTCAGAAATTTTCACATAGTATCAGAGCATTGCAGATCATAGGAGAATGAAGACATCAACCAGGAGATCTAGTGAATTTGTTGCAGAGAAGAAATTGTCCCAAGTGACATTGTTGTTTCAGAGGCAGAGGAGTAGCTGAAGGAGTGACACAAAGGCTCATGCAGTGCCTGTGTCAGTATTTTAAGCATGTTGAGGGTGATGTAGTACTCGAGAGGAGCTCACACAGTGACTGTGTTAGTTCTCTGGGCTAGGGCAGAGCCTGAGAGGCTCAAATCAGTAAGTTGCCAGGGCTAGAGGAGCAGTGTATATTCGATCTGAGGAGTTGGTGGGACGTTGTTGTTGTTGGTACATAATAGTGTCTGTGGAGACAAAGTTGACGTAGAGGGAGTCACTTCCTTGAAAGATTTCTAACCAAAGGAATCTAGATCTGGGTTGTTGAACAACAACAAAGCAGGATTGGAGAGGAGTGATTCAACATTTGGCAGGAGGATTTCCATGAAGGAAATCAGGACCCAGAGGGAGTCTAAAGGAGCTTGTTCCTTAGAGCATTTATAGTGCCGAAGAAATCTAGATCCGAGTCTTGCTGGAGTAGCAGCAGGAGAGGGAGAATAGAACCAATCCTACATTTGGTTGACCAAAGATGGAAGTCAATGGACTGAGGGATCAGGATAGATTGGATGGACCATCCAATTTTTTCATCTAGAAGGCTAGGATCCTACAATTCCTAGACAAGAATTGCATCAAGGACTATGCCTTGAAGGTAGTTGTTGTTCCGATCAACGCTGATCTGTTGAAGAATTACAAGGAGGCTCAAGCGAAGGCTAAATGCATGATTCTAGACGGGGTCAAAGATCATGTGGTCCCACACATTTATGAGAAGGAAACAAAATGGGAGATGTGGAAGACGTTGACCACCTTGTAGCAGGGGACTTTCATTCAATGGAATATGTTTTTGGAGAATCAGATGAGATAATACCAGACACATAAGGGAGAAGAAATATATCCCTTCCTCCTTAGGTTGCAAGGGATTCGAGACTAGTTTAATTTCGTGGGGTCTACCCATACCCTGAGTTCATGGTCAGGACTTCCCTGAATGTAGTTAATGAAGATTGGTAGACATTTGTCTAGAGTATCTTGGGTAGAGATTCTCTCCCCAGTTGGGAGGAGATGTGGGAAGATATTCGATAGGAAGAGATCATGAGGCTGACCAAGGCGGGAAGTAGTAGCAGAGGAGCATGAGTCAAGAAGGAGGAGGAGGGGGATGTAGCTCTCGCATCAACGGGAAAATTAGGGAAGCATAAGAGGAAAAAGAAAGACATAACCAAAGTCAGATACTTCATGTGTGGGGAACTGGGACATTTCGCCACTTAGTGCCCTCAGAAAAAGGGAAAGGAAGAGAAGTATGACTCGAAGGCTGCTCCAATGAAAGATGACAAGGAGGATGATGAAGTGGATACTGCCATGAGTACTCATGCACCTCTGGAATAGAGTTGGGGCAATATTGAGCTATAGTCTGGAGGACTACAGAATAGGGTAGGATCCTTGAGGTGCCCAAACTCTTGGATCACATACGGCTGCGGGAGCCCTTAACAACAATAGTAGAATGACAGGAGTTAGTTTTTCTGAGGGATGATGGAGAAATAGTGGCAGAGATAGAGTGACAGAGTCTGAAGCAGCACAGTGGAGGTTGCAGCAATGTAAGAGGCACATAGCAGATTATAGCAGTGGAGTAGCAGTAGAGAGTCAACACATATTAGTAGGAGAGGTAGCTTCAGTATCACAAGGTATACAGACTAACCAATATGTCAGCTTTTGGGTGGCTTTTTAGTTGCTTACTTCTCAGCAACTGAGTTGCAGTGCAATAGTTAGCAGTGACAGTGCTATGGGCAACATGATGTAGCATTTTGAGAGGGAGTTGTAGTACAAATGCAGCAGTGGCAGTTGTTGTGGAAGTGTCATGGGCAGCAGTACAAGGTGCAGTAGTGCAGTGGATGAAAGGCAGCAGGCCAAGCATCAACAACACATAAGGTTGATGTCATGGATCAGTGTGATGCTTCTATTGGAAGTATTGCTAGAGAACATTCCTCGCTAAGAGGGAATGTTAATTTTTGGGTAGCATCGGATGTGCTCTAGCTCCGAAATTTTGTGGAGTGTCTAGAATACATAAGATCTCTAAGACATAGAAATCATTTGGAGAAATTCCACACAGATTGTGAGTTACTAAAATAATTAATATTTTTAATGGGGTTCCTAAGTCTAAACTTAAGAAAATAAAAATATTAATGGGTATTAATAAAAATATGGGTGAGAAGCTTCTAAGAGGCGAGGATCAAGTCTATTTTAATCTTAGCTGTTGATTAGGGACTTAATCTTGGCCGTTTATTCATCAACATGAAAAGTATAAGAGGAGACTTGAGGGTTAGTTGGAAACACACCGAGTGATCAAATCAGTTAGATTTTTCTAGGTCGTGGTTTGTTGAGAAAATTGAACTAGTGATCTCTTGTTGCCGAGATTTATCTGAAAGGTTAGCCGGTGTGAGAGGAAACTTGTTGTACTTAGATTCTGCTTGCTTAATAATACCAACCCTCTATCTACTGCACTGGTTTTCTTGCAGTGCATTTTTTTGGGGACGTGTTGTCCAAAACTAACAGTGTCCCTTGTGTGTTTGTCTCATATTTGTTTCAATTTATGATATGTATTTCAGTGTAGTCTATAGTAGTGTTTTTCATCACTGTTTATAAATTAAATAACTTGTTGAATTTAATAACAAGTAGGAGATGATAAACTAGTGATTGCAGTAGGATTTCTGATGTGTAGATTCAAAAAATTTCACATGTATTACGAACAAGAAAGTGACCATTTCCTTATTTTTACTCTATTTGTATGTTTGGTAATAATAAGAATTTGATTTGTGATAGGAAGTCTCAAAGTTCAACACAATTTGAAATGAAATACTTGGGGGTTCTAAATTGTATCTTTGGAATGAATATCATGAGACACATAACACATAAAAGACTTGGTTGAGCCATATTAAGTATGTTAACTCTACGCTATAACATTTTTAGATGGAAAATTGCAAACCACTAATTGTTTCAATTTCTAAGGGAACTAAGCTTTCAATTGAGCAATGTCCTGCAACACCCATAGACATGGAAGATATAGTTTCTGTTCCTTATGTTAGTTCAGTTGGTAGTCTAATGTATGCTATGGTTTGTACTTAAAAATATATTTCCCAAGCACTAGGAGTATTGAACCTATTCATGGCTAATCTTGGGCGTGAACAATAGGTTGAAATGAAGAGAATCTTCAAATATTTGTGAGGTACCTCTGAGTATTCCATTTACTATCATAGTGATGTTTTAGAGTACCTACACTCAGTTGATAAGCAAGGTTATGTGGACTCTAATTAGGAAGGTGATATAGACAAAACAATATCTACTAGTGGTTATGTGTTTTGTCTCTTTGGGAGAGCAATGAGTTGGATGAGAAAGCAACATATCATGGTCATATTGTCTACTAAATTTGCAGAGTATATGGTAGTTACTCTTGCTTGTAAAGAGGCTATCTAGCTTACAAAACTTTCTTCATAAGTAAATTTATTTCATTAACCTATTATCATTTGATTTAATAGTAATAGTGCAATTTTTATAGCTAAAAATACAATTGTTCATGCAAAAACAAAGCATATAGATATAAAATACCATTTCATTACAGACATGGAAGAAGATGGAAAGGTAATAATTGAGAAATTTGATTCCTTGCATAACGTTGTATATGCATTGAGAAAACCAACGAGCAAAAATAAATTCAAGTGGTGGAATGAGTGTATGGTCTCCTAGGCCCTAACAACTAGCTTGCAGTTTGAAGTGTTATTCTATTTACCCTTACAAGGTATATGACAAGTAGGAGAATGTTGGGAAAGGTTTCATACACCTTGTAGTGTTGCAAAGTATTTATGTAGTGTTGCAGAGAACATTTCAATGCTATATAAAAATTCTACATCACTGCTGAGAACATTACAGTGTTACAGAGAATTTCCATCGCACTATTGAAAGCATAACAATGTTGTGGATAATTTTTGCAATGTTGCTAGGGTCATAATGTGGTTATTATAGAAAAAATATGTAGTGTTTCTAAGAACATTCGCTAGGGGAATTTCAAGATAAAAAATGGGCCTCAAAACAAAAAATGTACTAACAAAATTAACTTTAAAAGCACCAATAGGATTCAAGATGATGATGTCATCCCCAAGGGTAAATATTTTGAAGGGAAAAGAAGAAAACTACTTTTTTATTGTATTTTTTTGTTTATCTCCTTATAGGTTTACTCAAAGTCAAGTGTAGATACCCGTTGGATGAAAAATTAAATTCAACACCCAACAAACATCCAGTCAACATACTTATAAGTAGATACACATAAAAAAATTGAAAACACATGAAAAAAAACTAAATCTTTTCAATGTGGATTTACTCTTAAGTATGCAAAGTGGCTACTTGTTGGGTGTGGAATTTAATTTTGCATCCAATGGGTGTCTATACTTGACATTTGCGTAAGCCTATAACGAGATAAACTAAAAATAAAATAAAAAGATTAGTTTCTTTTCTTTTTCTTTAAAAATTAATAAATATTATTTTATTATTTTCCTAAGGCCCATTTTAGACATCAAAATTCCCCTAATGACAATTTTGCAGAGAATTACTACACCATTGTGGAGAAATTCTATAGTGTTACTAGAACATTATAGTGATGCAGAAAATTTTTATAGTGTTGTGGAGAACATTACATTGTTGCAGATATCTTTTCTAATGTACTGAAAATATTATAGTTTTGTGAAGCACTTTTGTAGCGCCATAGAAAAATTTAGTAGCAGTGTAGAAAATATTTGAACAACTACGAAGAAAACATTTTAATAATGTTATGTTGAGAATATTTTATTTGTTGTGAAGAGAATAATTTTAGCAATGTGCAGAGAGTAATTTTAGTTGTTATTCAAGAAATAATTGAGCAATGTGCATGGAATACTTTCAACAATGTATAGGAAAATGTTGAAGCAATGTGTAGAAAATATTTCATTTGTCGTGCAGGGAATATATCTGTAGTTTTGAAGCGAATATTTCAATATTTGGGTAAAGGAATAATTAATTCAGTGTTCTGCAAAGAATATTTCAAGAATGAATAATTTTCTAGTGGTTTTCTCTATGCAAAAAGAGAAAAGCTTAAATGGTTTATGGTTTTGTTATGCATTAAAAATTAAGTGTTGGAGTGGAGGAAAGTGTGGTAGTAGTTTTTACCTTAGTATTATGTTGCCAAATTTTCTTTATAATTAAGAAAATATTTGAACACTAATTGAGAGAGCACAAAATCTATTTGTCGAACAATACAAATGTGTTTTAGAGTGCGGGGTTTACCTTAAAAAAATTTCCTAGAGTATCTTTTTATCATTAGTTTGTTGTTCATTTTTAATTTAAACTTTTTTCACATTCTTCTCTCATAAATTAGTATAGGAAATGTATTTCTCATCTTGACTTCCCTTAAAAAAAAACCACTCTCAAAAGAAAATAAATAAATACAATTGATCATTAATTTAAAAAAGTAATAAATCATCAAATGAATTGATGGGTGATTAAGTTGACATGATTATTGTTAGTCATCCCTTTCCCTCAAACATTTAATGAAAACAACATGGAAGCTACTGACTATCTCAAATCCTTTGATGCTTTGGCATAGCATGTTTATTCACAATCATTACTAACACCATCCAAAACACTCTAACCATATATAAATGTATATAGAGAGATATGGATAAATGATAAATACCCACTTTTGATGGCATTGCAAATGGATGTTAAATGTGAAAATTATTTATTAGTCCTTGCCTTTAGCACGATATAGACTCAAGCGATCGCTCAATCATTGACAGAGCATTAATATGTTCTTTGACTGAAGATTTCCCTTTTTTACCAAAATTTAACCTAACTTTCTAATGGCAATTTCGCTTTAGCAAAATTTTATTCGACCTCTTATTGGAAACCTCACGTGTCCCAAGGCAACTTTAGATATCCAATTTTTTTTTATCAAAATTATTAAAAGAAAGTTGGGAAACATGCATTTTTATCCAAATTATAAAGATAAAATACCTGTGGGTTTGAACTAATGCTAAATTTCAAGTTAGCATTAGTCTGAAAGATTAAATGCTTTATATGTTTTCAAAATTCAATACAAAGTTTCCATTATGAATTTCCACCTACTACTCCTAAATTTCCACTTAATTCTCCCATGCAAAGTTTGGTGTGAAGACAAGCTAGATCCTTTTGGCTTGTAGCTATTGTATTTATTGTATTTGTATTTGGAAATCAAAATTATGTTGCTTGATCCTATGTTTCTCAGTCTTATCAAGCCATGAACAATATGGTACAGGAAGTGAATCTAGAGAGGAACAATATTGTACAAGAAGTGAGCTATAATGTAGCTTTCCAACTCTTCTTGTATATGTTCATCTCGTTTTGTAGGTTCATCACATCCTTAACAACTCTCCTACTATATTTAACTAGAGAGATTGACGAACAAAGAGAAAACTAAAAAGTGCGTTACAAAAGTGTGTTTCATTAGCGGACCAAAGGCTGTAATCAATGACCAAAAAAATTGCCAAAGGCTGAAATCACCAATAACAGAAGAAAGAAAATCTAAAGGACAAGGTGATTGTGATATTCAAATGATGTAAGTCATTCCATATTGGATAACCCATTTTATATGTTATTCATGAATAATATCTTATCAGTAATGATGAAAATCATATCTACATATCTAGACAGATGTTCATATATACTTACACGTTGTTGGGATGCTCATATATAATTACATGCTATTGTCTTTCCTCTTACATGTGTTGGCTTGTCTCTTATGACTTCTATGTGATTTTATCAACTTTTGTGTAACTCCTGATTTTTGTGTGTTGCAATAACTAACCACAGGTTACAGAGGCTGCAATCACTAACCACGAAAAAACTAGCTAAAGGATGCAATCACCAACCATAGTAGAAAGAAAATATAAATTACAAGGTAATTGTGATATTCAAACCTTGTAATTCATTCCATAATGCATAGCCTGTTTCATACGCTATTCATGAATAGTAGCTTCTGAGCACTGCACTTTCATGGAATAATTCATGACATTAGCACATACTATGGGTTTTTTGCAATGTACCAAAATTCATAACAACGCATTACCAAATATTAACATAGGGTAGAAGGGTAGAAACCCCATATTTATAGAAATTTATTCGCAGATACAATTCCTTATCACACTAAAATCATAAAGCTACCAAATTTTCAACAGTAAATTCTATGGAAACCCCTAAATTATGTGGGCTTAGTGATGAGAAAGCCTAGAGAGATTTAGAAATATGAAAACATTAAGCCTATCTAACTCTAAAATTCACTCCTCCATAGAGGGAATTTTAGTTCAAAATAAAACCATTGTTGCTAGAATAATATCCCAAGCTCTATATGCTTAAAAAAGGCCCAATATTAATGTGGAATTAATATAGGAAAATGACAAAGATGATAGGGAGGTAGAGAAAGTAAATGTCTAAAAACAATAGCTAGGCCAAGAAGGGATGCCCAAATTTTTTGCTTGATCAAATTCTTCTTTTCATCAAATGGACAGTATGGTTAGATGCTTGGATTTATCTATACAGTGAAAGGCTAAACATAAGCTTGTCAAATTCACCTCTGGTAACCAAGTTGGATGTCTGGCAATGTTTCTTGTGGCCTTGTCTCAATACTCAAATGTTGGTTCTCCTTGTTGTTTAGGTCTTCACCCATCCATATCACATTTGTTGGAGTTCATTTAGAATCCAATTATTGCAATCATTCCTATCTATAAATGATGCATTGTGTCAAGTTCATTTGCATAAATATATTTCTCTATGCATCATTTGCCCCTCTAAACTGCAATTTGGATGTTTCCCGCTTGGTAAAAACATCTTTTTCTATGCATCATTCGCCCCGTATATCTAAAATGAAATTTGGAAGTTTCCTGATTGGTATTATTTGGTACATTAATTGAAACTCATGTTATATTCCATGGATATGGTATGATGTGTGGAGTCTAGATTACCCATGCTCTAGATTTGAATCCTATGAAACTTAGCTATGGCCGACTGGTATACTCTTTCCTCGGTCTTCCTACCAACAACTGCAGATATGGAAAATACCTCTATAGGATTAAACCTAGAGCTTCTTTAGCGAACAAGTGGACTAGATGCACTGGAAACATGCATGAAAAACATGTGGAGTGGATGCGATGAAAAAATAGTGATGATCATCAAATCAAGGACACAAACAGATTGATAACAGAGTTTACCCAGAGTGGGTTACATCTTCAAGCCTAGTGTCAAGAGAGTGGAGGTTTGTTTCATTAAGTGCTGCAAATGATGATGATGTACATGACATGTTCTTTGTCATTACAAGGACAAATACCCTCAACCTGAGTGGCATGTCTCTCCACAAGACATTCTCCCTACAAGAACTCTCACTCAAATGGGTCCTCCTTCAGCATGACAAGCTAAAAAAATCTCACATGATGTGGCAACAAGTATCCCTCAACATAATGGTAATCATGGATCTCAACAATAAAGACATCATCTCAGCAAATCAAGAAGAAAGACATGGCATAACTGCATCATATACCTCCACTTTCGAAGATGGATGAAAAATGCAAAGCTCAACTACTGAAATGGACTACACCACTGAATTTCTAGTGATAAGTGGTGTAAAATCGACTCTAAACTTGTTCAATTTTGACACCATCAAATTTTAGACCCTCAGGAATCTTGAAGATTCCCCCATAGATTCCTTCCTGAAGATGGTTGGAAAATCGCCTTCTCGGATGAAGATTTTGAGCACACCACTACGCTTCTTACGAAATTATGAGAAAAATGACTATAAAGTTGGCATCATTCCGATACTGGAAAAAATCAGCCTCCAAGGGAATCTAAAGATTCCACAAGATTTTCAAAAGATTCTTAGCTAATGGACACATGCATTGCCACTTCTCAAATGGAAATTTTGACTACATGTTTGGAATCCTGGCAAGAAAACATGCAAAAATGACTATACACTTGTCAAATTCCATCACTGGCATCTCTTGCCCTCAAGAGAAACTTTTCAACATCTTAATATTCTCCTGGTTCAGTCTTCCACACCCTTTGCAAGTCATGGTTCTGCCAGGAGTGGTTCTTCCGTCAAGATTCCGCCTCCACTCTGTTGCACTCTCCCCCACTATGAAAATGACTAAAGTTTAAATATATTGGTGCCAACAGACTTAACAAAGATGTGGTCGTTGGCCTAGTGGTTAAGTGGGGCGAGTGGGTGTTGTATTACTCAACTACCCCCCCCACCCCCATTAAGGCTAATAGTAGAACTAATAAATAATGAGAACCCTTTTAATTTAAGATAAAATCCCTTACTTTTAATAAAATAAGACAATATTAGTTTTTTTCACCAAAACACTTATCTAAATGAGAATCTCCCTTATCAGAGCTTTCATATCAAAGCTTAGGCCCGTACGACATATTCATAAATAAGCTACCCATAGGATTTTGTTTAAAATCTATTATCGGAAGAACTTTATCAGAGTATTTTAAATATTGTAACATGTCCCATAGGATAAGTTTCGATAAATCCCTCCCTAATTAAAATTTTCAAATATTTTAAGTCTAAAGGTGATAAAACACGCCTTTATGAATATGTTAATAAAAGGAGTGACCCCACAAGATTTCCATGTAGAATTACTAGAGCTTCTGAATATCAGAGCTTTCAATATAAGCATCACTCAAAATACTCTGATATCCAGATCCCCCGATCCTCCAATATCTCTTTTCACCCAACCTCTGATATATGACATCTCTGATACTTCGATATCCTCATATCATCAATCTCTGATATTCCCAATCCTCTGATCTTCGATAAAATTCCCCTATCCATATTAGAACATCCAATCGGTTGTCACTCGTTTCAACCCCCGATATCAAATGTCCAATACAAGACCTTTGACTTCGGTCCCCGCTTATATTTTTAGCCATTACATTTTAATAATAAAAGCCTATCAGAAAGTAAGAATATCACATGTTTCAAAGATACAACCATAAGATTTCTCTGATATAATCCTCTGATATGCTGATGTGTACAAAAGCCCATGTGAACCCACATTTTATCATTTAATGGCCAAATGTAACGAATTTATGATTTCGAAGTTCTAAATGATTTCATTATTGCGGCTCGATATCACTAGATTTTTCTCATAAAGACATAAATTGATATGAAATTGGTTATTCGCTCTAAGGAATTCTTTAGTTAAGGAAGTCTCCACTTATTCCTATGTTTTCCTTTGCAGGCCAGTCCCAATAAGCAAAGCTCAGCAGAAATGTCTAGGGAAACTAAACCCAGGAAGAAACCCGTTGTTCAACAACAGCCAGTCGCTCCTTCACCTGAAGCTACTGAAATGAATGCGTTATTCTTTGATACAACCTGCACTCCCGATGTTGAAAGCTCCTCTTGGGAAGCCATTTATAAACTTTTTTAAGATGAAGAACCTAAGGTGACAATGAATATAGCCACAACTGACGATTCAACCTGGGTTTCTGAAACTACTTACAATGACGTTGCCAATTCATTCTTGCATAAGATTGCAGCCCGACCAAATATCATGCCCTATACAAATATGGTTAAATGGGTTATTGACCATATGAATATTGTAGATAGAAATTTCATGACTAAGAGGAACACATTTATTGGGTCATTTACCAACAATGATTTGAGCAAGATGTATCATTTGCCACAGCCTCAGAAAAAATACGACAAGCAATTTATAGATAAATTCATGAATGAACATGAGGATTAGTCAGAGGTCATCAAAGAATGGAGAAGGGATCCCAACAAACACAAGCGTGAGGATAAGGGTATGTATGCTATTGCTTCCCTTGTTAGCCCATATTATTATATAGTTGTTATGATGTGTAAAATCTATGGTTACTCTAATACCCAGAAATTCTCAAACCAGTGGGTACCACTAATTGATGTTGCATCTGATGGTTATATTATGGATTGGGGAAACATATTATTTGATAGTTTAGCCACTCAAATCCTAAATTATAGGATCCATCGCAGTTTTTTCCCAAACATTGTTCCCCCTTTCTATATGAGTGCCTATATAATGGATGTTATATGTTTCACCTCCAATTTTACATATATGGGATGGAAATGGACCATAGAAGACCCTACACCTATCCATATCTATCATAACATACTCTGGGAATCTAAATACCAGCCTCATTTCTATAAAAATTTCCATGGAGTTATGTTTCCCATCCACCAAAGTGTCTTTGGAGAGAAGGCTCATAGGGTTTCACCAGAAGCCAATAATGATTTAATACCAATTGGATGATGGTTTGGATAAGAATCCTTCACTTATATCTGGATCTTCGGTAGTCTTGCAAAAACTCATGTGTTGCCCCTTTATGTTCCCGATAAAATCTTAGCCCGAGAGGTAGCCTACCAAACTATAGGGAATGGCCTTTCAAAGGTTTTGAAAGATGTTAAAAAGACAATGTGGCCTACCTTTCCTATTCAATGTGGTGTCTATGCTCTTGACAATTTCAAGCATGCTAATCTTGAGATTGAGAAAATTCAATGCCTAAATTTCCCAACTATCCCCAATAAACAATATGATCCTAATGATATTGCCAAGAATGTCACTGCAGAGGAAAAACTTAGGAAATTCACGAATGACCCATACAAGTTTGATGATTTATTTGAATCATCTTCTATCTATGCAAAGGTTGAGAATCAAGTAGCAGCACAGTTAAGTCCTGAATAATTGATTTAGTTTAAACAGTACATGAATAAAATGATAACCCACTTGCCTATGGATTTATTGGTGCTTCATCAACAAAATACCGAGTAGGATAAAGTCTCAGCTAGTACAACATAGGTCCCTAATGTATCTAAGATAAAAGAGACCGGTACTTCCTCTTCTTCTCAGGCAGAAGAAACTCTAATAGGAAAAAAATCTAGATGCAATATGGGAGCACCTCACCAAAGTAATATATCCTAAAAGTATGAGGACTCCATTGTAGATGAAGATTACATAGACCTATGAAGTTACAAGGAAGACCTCGCTTACTATTGAGGCTTCTGATAAAGCTATAGAAACTAATTATTTACAATTCATCCCTGTGTTCCAGACCTCTGAGGTCATTTTGAAAATTCAAGAAATTCCTCCTTTCGATGTGTTTTATAGTCAAAAACATAAATTTGTGGTTATCAGAAAGAGAAAAAGAAATATAATTGAACAAACCCAGGCCTTAGTCCCTAGTAATGCTTCCTTTGAAGTAATTTGGAAAGATGCTCAAGATAATCCTTGTGAGGATCTCAGAAGGATTTTGCAATTTGCAAGAGAATATGCAGGTGCTACTATTTATAAAGCCTCTGAAATACAAAAACTCCTAAGGGAGAAATATAGAAAGATTATGTAGCTAGAATAGGGTTTTGAGAATGAAAAAACAAGTAATCACTCAACAGTAGCAAGCACAGCTTGCAGAACTGCAAAATAACTTCAATGACTTAAAGATTCAATGTGAATCTAATTTGAAGAGTAGGGATACTCAAATCTAGGAACTTCAACAAAGTATTGAGCAATTAAAGGTGAATCCCAAGATAGGTAAATTTAAGAAGGATGCAGAAGAACTAAACAATCTCCTTGCTCAACAACAAGTTGTTTTCTTTCATAAATTAGCCACTATCCATGACTTATGTCAATCAAGCAATTCATTAGTGAATCAATTATCCGATCTAAGGACATACTATAGGGAAGTTGAGGAGAAGATTTCAAATTATATAGACTGGCAAGATAGTACTGAGGGGAGATTAGTTGATCTCCCTAAAATTGAAGAATCACATAAAGAGATTGTTTTCCAAGAGTGGGAAATAAAACTCAAGCATGCAGAAATGGAAATCTTCAGTGCTAGGGATATTTCAAACAATCTCACTGAATCTATCAGTGACAGTTTATTACAAGCCAACCTAATTTTAGACTGCCCTGAGGATACTTTGCCCAATGTGAAATTGTTAACTAAAACATGGCAAGAATCATCGAAGAAGAAGGTTGAGAACATCAAGAATCTATCAAAGGTTGACTTGGAATGCCATTGGAATTTCTTAGTTAAACCTCATAGTCAGTGGCTAATGCTGAGGTGTCTCTCCAACATGACCACCCATCTGCTTCCAACACTCAGCGATGTGATATTCACTGCACGAATGCGCATACAACCTCATTATCCACATGAATTAAATCCAATGATAGATATATGTGAACTTCGGCAGTGTATGGGAGAGCAGCCTTCATCTCAGCCATATTCAAGTTGTTACAACTGAAATATATTATTGTCTTTTTACTTTATTTCAAGTGTGGTTTGTTGAAACCACTCCAATATTTTATGGTGCTTTACTATATTTTTATTTTCACTAGAAACTATAAATCCCCTTCATTGATATGAAGAAAGGGTTCTGAATTTTGGCAAGAAATATTTTTGTTTGCACTACTGTAACTTGAAGTGATCTTAATAGAAATCTGAATCATTACTATTTCACTTATGAGAAGAGTCAACATATATCGGGTACTACTATCTATGTATTAGTATTGTGTTTATGAGTTGAATGGTTATTTTAATTGTGTTTATCATATATTTTTTTGCAAGCAATTAAGCATTTATCATTATTGATGTGTTTGATTGAAATATTTTAAGTATATGCATGAACAACAATTTCTTATATGTGCAATGAATTTCATAAACTAATTTAATTAACTATTTAATTAAATTAGTTATCTTCATTCATTTTAACCTCATTAAGTGGGAGGATTTCAAAACCCTCATAAAGTTACAATTTTACCTTTATTGAGTATGTAGAGGACTAGCAAATCCGATGGCATTACTTCAAGTAGATGTAGGGGTAGAGTGTATAAGACGACACCACAGAGTTAAGAAAGATGGCCATAATGTTAGATATCTCCCCAAAGAACCCATATAGACTCTGCAAGTATCTGGGGGGGTCTACGGATCCATCTGCAAAAACAAGTGATTCCATTCAAACCTAGATCAGTAGACAAGGCTTGTGTACAACAATAGTACCTAAATAACATTGCATAGAAGAAAGGTAAATCAAGTGGGTCGAAGTAGAAGGAGCATCAGGACACTTCTAAGGAGAGGAAGAAGAAGTGGAAAGGAGGAAAATATAATAAGATGACATCCATAGCATACTAATGAAAACATCCCAGCAACCACTACAACCACTGTAACTTTGATAGTCATATAGAGGAAAAGTGTTGGAAGTTGCATCCAAAGCTTAACCTGAAGAATAGAAATAAAGATGCAAAGAAGAAGAATTTCATGGCCATTACTTTGAGAAACCAGGTTGAAAGTAGCACAAACACGAATGAGAATATCATCTATATATCAGTGCAAAAGGGGGTGAATATGAGTAGCCTTTAGCAATAAGAAGAGAATGAAAATATTGGACTCTCCCACAAAAATATACAAGTCAAGAACACAAAGATGATGCAATGTCCAACTCTATATCATAAGTTAATCTCATTGCAGTAGAGATGGTCAAAAAATTGGAGTTGGAATTATGTGGTCATCCAAGCCCATATCCATTGGGATGGGTAAATAAGGATACAAAAATAAAGGTAACCAAACAATGCAAAATTAAATTTGTTATAAATGTTGATTTTATTGTGGAAGTAGAACTAGATGTAGTTACCATTAATGTATGTGGAGTGTTGTTTGGAATTCCCTATAGGTACATGAAAAAAGGAATCTTCATGTGGATATCCCACTAGTACCACTTCGTCAAGGATGGAAAATCCTTCACCATCAACACACACAAGGGAAAGTCCAAAATTTCATTAGTAAGTGCCAACCAAGCCAAGAAACCAATTAGTTCTAACAAGAAGTATGTTTTACTATTTTCAAGAGAATCAATTTGTAGAGGAGTCAATGAGGGAAAAGTCACCCTTGGACATGTGTACTAAGAAACAGAGACAGTAACTGGAAGAGTTGCTACAAGCATACAAGGATGTTTTCTAAGAGCCTAAAAGGAGACTTCCCAAGAGGAGAGTGGACCATGAGATACAAATATTGTCAAACTCCCTATTGCCAAAGACTGGGCTATATAAGGAATCCATTATAGAAGCAAGTGAGGTGAAGAAGAAATTGCATAAACTACTAGAGCAGGGTGTTGCTCGACCAAGTATCTCACCATGTGGGTCACCCATCATCATTGTGCCAAAGAAGGATGGGATTTGGTGAATGGGTATCTATTATAGGGCATTAAAAAAAATTACAATTAAGAATAGGAACCCCCTACATAGGATAGATGATTTGTTGGATAGGTCATAACAATACAAATACTTCACCAAACTCGAGTTAAAGTCACTATATCACCAGGTTCAGGTCAAAGAATAAAATACTTAAAAGACCTCATTCAAAAATAGGAAAGGTTTGTAGGAGTGGTTAGTCATTTTGTTTGGCCTATGTAATGCACTAGCTATGTTTATGTGGTTAATGAATAATAAATTGCACCCTTTTAAATTGCACCCTTTTATAGATGCATTCGTTATTGTCTATTTAGATGGCATAAGAGTATATAGTACTACCTAGGAGGAGTACATCTCACCTTTGACGTAAGTGCCAGAAAATATCAAGTAGTGTGGGTTTACACAGTAGCCTTTGGTGTATCTAGGATATGTAATAGGTGGAGGAGAGATGAATATAGATCTTGCCAAGATGGAGGCCATCTTGAAGTGGTCGATGCCTACTAATGTTTCTGAGGTCAAGAGTTTCATTGGGGTAACTCAGTAACTAAGGAAATTCATAGCCTCGTTTTTAGCCATAAAATCACCATTACATGCCATAATAACAAGTGCCAAGAGTTTCCAGTGGGAAAATGGTTAGCAAAGATCCTTTAAGGAGTTAAAGAACAATATCTGTCAAGCACTAGTTCTACCATTATTGTACCTACAACAACCCTTCGAAGTTGAGATAGATGAAAGTGGGTGTGTTATGGGAGTATTCTTGAAGTAAGGAGGAGTTATTGTATGCTACCATTCTAAAGTATTTCACAGGGACGTTCTCAAGTACCCTACCTATGAAAAGCAGCTATATTCCCTGGTGCAAGTTGTGAAGAAGTGCAAACATTATCTGATGGAAAAGAAAACAGTGATCCAAGCAAATCACTAGTCACTACAATACATGCAAGACTAGAGTAAGCTACAATAGACTGGGCATCACAAGTCGATGGTGTTTCTACAACAATTTCATTTAGTGATAAAATACAAGAAATGAAACACAAACAAGTTGGAAAACATGCTTTTAAACACACCCATGTCAAAGATAACATATTTGGGAACTTTGACACACATGGAGCCATTTCACCCATGATGCATATATAGAGGTATATTTAGAGGATGAGGATTTCAAGAAGGTGTTTCAATAGTTGTAGATCTAGATTCATGTGCATGATGTTGACAACACAGTTGACTACTATCTCCATGACGAGCTACTATATAGGATGGATCATTTATGTGTTCCTAAAAGTGTAGGGAAGATAATGGCCAACTTCTAGAGTTATGTGTATTTTCCCAATATGTAAGAACAAGTAGCTAGGTTCATATGAGGACACATGCTTTTTTGTAGTATTAAGCCTAGTAGCAGGAAACAAGTTCTATATCATGCCTTGCTTGTACCCACTTGTCATTGGGAAAGCATTTCCATGGACTTTGTGGGAGGTTTACTAAAGACAAGGAAGGGACATGACTACCTATTTGTGGTATTTGACAGGTTCAACAATATGTGTGTACGAATGCCATGTAAAAAGACCATCAGTGGGAAAGAAGCAACGAAATTGTTCTTTGAACAAGTCTAGGTGCACTTTGGGATACCAGGGAGCATTGTTTCCGATAGGGATAAGATTTCTTGCTAAACTTTGGATTACATTATGGGAGAAGATGGGCATGAAGTTGAGGAGGTATATCGCATGCCATTCCCAGATAGATGAGAAAACAATAGTCAACAGAACTTTGGTGCAAATTTTGAGGGGTTACAATCAAAAGTGTTTGAAGAATTGGGACGAAAATCTAGTATATATACAATACTCTTATAATAGAGAATTCCACACTTCTAATGGTAAGTCCCCATTTGAAACTTGTTTTGGATATTTTCCATATTAACATTTGGATATCGCAAATGGAAAATAAGGAGGACTGAGAGGATATTACAAGGGATTCCTTAACAACATAAAAAATTCTTATGAAGATCAAGCTTATCCATATGTAAGTATAAGAGACATTGCAGAAGTCATAGGAAAAATATACAACCATGCATAATCAACTAAGAACAAAGAAGTACTTCAAGATGGGAGATAGAGTATGGTTATAGTTGAAAAAGGAGAGGCTATTGTTACACTAAAAAATGTCACCATGACTATTTACAGTTAGTATGGCTCTGTCAACAGTCATGCTATCCTCTTAGGCAAGTCTTATGCCTCTGCTCTCCATGTCAAACTCCAAAAAGAGAGAAAGTCTTTATAAATGTATTTATCTCTGGGTACGCAAGTTCTCTCAACCTTACCTGCGGGTACGCACCCAATGTTCACAAAAGTTGCGTCCTTGGACGCTTTGTATGTAAAGGGGCAGGTGCGTCCCCCTGTAAAGGTCAAAATGCGCAAGTTTCATCTTTAAAAAGTTACTTGTGGTCATTTCTAGAGCATTCTAGAAGGTTGTTCGACGTGTATTGAGCGCCTCCAGATGGTTCATGTACCCCTACCAAAGAGGAACTTATCCCATCAATAAGGGAGCTATCCCATCCAAAGAGGGGATTATCCCATTGATGGTGGACCTCATTAACTTCCTCTTGAGCACTATAAATACAGGCATTGGGCCAGAAGGAGGGGAGGTTGGAAGCTAAACATTTCTAAGGGTAGATGCTGCTGGAATTAGGACTCCCATTTAGAAGCTTGTGAGGAGAGATTGCCATCTTTGCTTGTTCTAATTGGAAGTGGGTGAGCTTTGTCAAAGTAAAGGAGAACTCTTGATGGACCCTGGGAGGGACTTGCACAACACCAAGGCTCAAGTTGTAATTGTTCCTTTTGTTTCCTATTAATGCAAATGAGTCCATTCTTCTCAATAACTTGTTATTTATGAGTTGTTTCATGTACTCCTTGGTCTATGTGTTAAATATGTTTTATTCTATGAGATTATCAAGTGCTATTTAATCGTTTGATTGTTAGTGGATGCAGGTTTCAAAGTGAAGGAGGAGCTCATCCGGATCCGCGGAGCTGGACTGCTACAACAGCGTTGGACTACAGGTAGAATCTAAACACTTGATTTCTTATATAGTAAATGCATGTTTAGAGAAGGATTGCTCTTGTTTGTCTTGTTTGTCACTAGAGAGTCTTAGGCTCCTAGGGAGGTTGATTTGTGTCCACACTATCGACTCTTTCCGCCTGACAAAATGGCGACTCCATTGGGGAATCCATTGATGTGAAAGTCTTTTCCTTTGTATTGTTGGAAATAATACTGAGAGGGGGGGTGAATCAGTATTATCAGATCAATCAAACTTTTTTTTTTAAATGCTCAGAAACATATACGCTACTTCAGTTAAGTGAACCAGCGTGTACACGCTACTGTGACGAAGTAAAACAGCGTATAAGAAGAAAACTCACAATTTAGTTAGCTTATTCTTCAGTTAAGTGCATCAGGACATTATTCACCACATTAACAGTAAACATGTGCAGTATAACAGAACAGATCAAAAGTCACACACATGAACACCAAGATATAAGGTGGAAACCCAATGTGGGTGAAAACCACCTGCTGCAAGTTGTCTCTATCTTTCTTTAATATGAAACTTCAGTTTACAATCTTTTGTACTGGTGCAGCCTTATACCAGTACGCAGGCTACAACCTGCAGAAGGCTACAACCTTCTCTCGTTCTCCAAACTTCCTTGGAAGGGAGCTCCAACCCCCTTTGCTCTTGTACTAGCCAAGATACTAGTACGTAGGTGCTGACCTACAATCTTCCTTCTTTCAGGTATCACTTTTCATACATTTTCAGACTTGGATATTCCTGAAGCACAACATTACAATCTGAAGACCACAATTCATTCAATTTCCACAATAGATCATTGAAGCATAAAACAACCAAACTTTGAATCACTGAACCACTGAACCCTGTCAATCACCAGTTACCAGAACACAGAGCAGACTACAGAACTCTGCAATAACAGTCAGACCCCACTGTAAACCCAAAATCAAGCTTCAAAAGATATACGCTACTTCAATGAGCAAAACCCGCGTATACACGCGCTTGTACCGAAGCCAACCTGCGTACAGATCTAAAAATAAACTTTCTCAATTTGCAGCTGTACCAGACATTAGTTAGACCCAGAACATAACATTGCGACAATATGCAGATCTAGAAATACGCATAATCAACCATATCATGATAGTGCATTTCAAACCATTAGATCCCGATCTATCCTTAGATCTAGTCTTCCATCAACCGATGTGATCTCTCCTTGGCTTAGATCAAGCAACCCAGAACCTGCATATCAGATCTCTTTCTCTCTTAGATATTCAAGCCTTGTCGAAAGATGATTTTGCCTAATGATCTTCTTCTCCTTATATAGTCTTAGGCCTAGCTCAATACCAAGAGCCAAAACCATAGTAACACAATACCATCAACTTCAAAACTAGGGATCGACACGCCCGTCGAGACACAATGGTCCGAAATCATAGGCACAACTTCCAAGGACTAACCACCATGGACCAAAGATACTTTTCCACATACACGCGCTTTTTATGAATCCAACTAGCGTGTACACGCGACTTGGGCTTAACGAACATGCGTATATGAACTTCCTTGGCATGCTGTACTAAGATCTGTCTTCTGATTAAGTTGCCATCACCTGTACCAACCTCTGAGCACCTGTACCATCCTCTGAGTGAGTTGCCATCAAGGACAACACTTGAATCATAATGCCAACAATCTCCCCCTTTGGACTTGATGGCAACCACCACACCAAGTCACTCTCCCCCTTTGACATCAAGGGCAAAGGGCTGTGCTCCCCCTGAGGACATGCTGATACCTCTGCTTGGCTGTGCTGACTCGTGCTCCCCCTGACCGTAGGCCAGATCTGCAAAAGATGTTCTTCAACAAGAACCAAGACTTATACACCATAAGGGACCTTCCTATCACCAAAAGACTCAATACATACATCCATACTCCCTACCAAGAGGGGACATATCAGAAACAACCAATTATATTACAGCATTCATCCCAGGCATAGTGGGGAAACCAACATAGGCCGTTACATGACCTTGACACCATAAAAGAGATATGACAAGAGAGATACATGACATAGAGACAACAGATCTAGACCAAGACTTAGGAAAGGCACCAGCAGCATCTGATAAACATCTTGTTAGATCAGCAACCAGGATTTCTTTCTGAGCTCCTTCTCCTGACCTTCTCCTGAAACCAACAACCAAAACATCTGAATGCCAACAATGCTTTATGAGACTTTTAAGCTGCTCCCCCTGAACCTGTGCCTGTTGCACTCCCTGAAACTGTGCCTGAAGAATTCTGACATTCCCATTGCTGTTCAGAACTCCAGAGTTTTCCCTTGCTGTTCAGAACTTCATATACGCGATTTTTCCTGTATAAAACAGCGTATGTACGCGGATATACTTTCTGCAACAAGCGTCCAACATACACGCGACTTACCCATCATGAAACCGCGTGTATACGCGCATATCCCTTCCGTAACCTGCGTATACCAACTTTTCTGTAGAACAAACAAACTTCAACAACAGGATGAAGCATCAACTACTCCCAGCTTTTGTCTGAGATATTCAAAAGTTTCCCTGGGCAGTGGTTTTGTGAGAATATCAGCAACTTGCTCCTTAGAAGGAACATACTCCAACTTGACCTTCTGCTCAAGCACTTGTTCCCGAAGAAAATGGTACTTGATTGGTATGTGCTTGGTCTTTGAGTGCATGACTGGATTCTTTGAAATGCTGATTGCACTTGTATTATCACATAAGATAGAGACAGGTGGAGTGCAAGTGATTTGAAAGTCCTGCAAGGTCTGCATCATCCAAAGAAGTTGTGTGCAACAAGATGCTGCAGCCACATATTCTGCTTCAGCTGTAGATAAGGCAATCGAACTTTGTTTCTTGCTGAACCAAGATACTAATCTGGAACCCATGAAGAAAGCACCTCCACTTGTGCTTTTCCTATCATCCACACTTCCAGCCCAATCTGCATCTGTGTAAGCATGAAGAGTGAGATCTGTATTTCTAGGATACCATAAGCCATAGTTTTGGGTCCCTTGAAGATATTTGAAGATTCTTTTGACTGCCTGAAGATGAGTTTCCTTTGGGTTGGCTTGAAATCTTCCAACCATTCCTACTGCATGTGTAATATCTGGTCGAGTACCTGTCAAATAAAGCAAACTCCCAATCATGGATCTATAAGTGGGTTGGTGAACTGCTGCTGATTCATCATTTGCACTGAGGCTGCATCCTGTAACCATGGGTGTACATACTGGCTTTGACTCTTCCATGCCATACTTCTTCAAGATCTGCTTGAGGTATTTGGTTTGAGACAAGAAGATACCTCCTTCATTTTGTTGGATTTGCAATCCAAGAAAATATGTCAATTCTCCAAGAAGTGACATTTCGAATTCTTTCTGCATAACCAAGGCAAAGTTTTGACTCATAGTCTCTTCATTGCTGCCAAAAATAATATCATCTACATAAACAACAAGAATTAGCAATTTGTTATTTTCAACTTTTATATAGAGATTGCTATCTGCTGATCCTTTTGAAAAGCCTTGTTGGTGAAGATATTTGTCCAACCGATAGTACCAAGCCCTTGGAGCTTGTTTGAGTCCATAGAGTGCCTTTTTCAATCTGCATACAAGGTTTGGATCATTCCCAAGAATGAAACCATCTGGCTGCTCAATATATACTTCTTCTTCTAAGTCTCCATTCAGGAAGGCTGATTTCACGTCCATTTGAAATACCTTGAAGTTTTGAAAGCTTGAGAGAGCAAGGAACATTCGGATGGCCTCTAGTCTTGCCACAGGAGCAAAGGTCTCTTCAAAATCTATTCCTTCTTGCTGTGCATACCCTTTACAAACAAGTCTGGCCTTGTTTCTAATTACTTCTCCATTTTCATTTAATTTATTCTTGAAGACCCATTTTGTTCCTATTACATTCTTATCTTTTGGTCTAGGAACTAATTCCCAAGTGTTGTTCTTTTCGATTTGCTCAAGTTCTTCATCCATTGCTTTGACCCAACATTCATCTTTGCATGCCTCTTTCACATTTTGTGGTTCAATGGAGGAGAGTAGTGCCAAGTAGCTTGAAGCTTCTGCAAGTGTCCTTCTTGTTTGTACTCCTGCTTCTTTCTGCCCCACAATCTGAGTTTCTGGATGATTCTTTTGGACATATCTGGATGGAGTCTTCTCTTCTATTCTTGTCTGCTCCTCTGGTTCTTCTTGAGATTCTTCTTCTTCTTGAGGTTCTTCTTCTTCATCATTTCGCCTTTGAGAGTAACCTTCATCTTCTTCAATGTCTTCATGATGAACTTGCCTAGGAATATATCCCTTCTCATCAACCACTATATCAATACTGTCAACAATTCTGCCAAGTCTTTTATTGTAGCACTTGTATGCTTTGCTATGTGGAGAATAACCAAGAAGAATGCCCTCATCTGCTCTAGGTTCAAGTTTGCCAAGTTGCTCATCAGTATTCTTAATATAACATTTGCTCCCAAAGATTTTGAAATGCTTCACGGAAGGAGTTTTACCACTCCAAAGCTCATGAGGTGTTTGAGTGCTGTTTACTCGGACATTTGTTTTGTTAAGAATGATAACAGCAGCATGTGCAGCTTCACCCCAGAAGGTTGCAGGAGTACCTGATTCATCGAGCATAGCACGAGCCATTTGTTGGATAGTTCTGTTCATTCTTTCCACAACCCCATTTTGCTGAGGAGTTCTAGCTGTAGAGAATTCTCTTCTTATCCCATGTTCATCGCAGAAATCGAAAAATTCATTTGATGTGAACTCCCCACCTCTGTCAGATCTGAGGCACTTAATTTTGTGTCCTGATTCATTTTCAGCCAATGCTTTGAAGGATTTGAATTTTTCGAATGCTTCATCTTTGTGCTTCATAAGCCCTAACCAAACAAACCTTGAGAAATCATCAATGAATAATATCAGATATTCTTCTCCTCGAGGTGTCCTTTTCCTAAATGGACCACATACATCTGTATGGACTAGCTCAAGAGGCAAGCTAGCTGATCCTTCCTTCTCTGGAAAGTTAGTTCTGGTTTGCTTTCCAAACTGACAAGATTTGCATATGGTGTTGTCTGGAATTTTGATATCTGGAAGATCGCGAACTGCCTGATATTTGCATGCTTTCCTTATTTGTGAGAAGCTTAGATGTCCCAACCTTCGATGCCATAACCAGTGCTCTTCATCCTTGCTAAGATAGCATTGTTGTTGTCCTTCTTCAAATATGTACAGATTATTTGGAGTTCTTTTGCCTTTGAGAACTGTTTTACCTGTATCAAGATCACGAACAAGACATCCATTCGATCTGAAAATAACCTCGGTTTTTTGATCACACATCTGGCTGACACTTAGTAGATTATGCTTCAATCCATCAACATACAAAACATTTCCAGCCTTGACCTTTTCTTTCAAAGGAGCAATACCTTTTCCTTTTATAGTTGCAGGAGTATCATTTCCAAAAGAAACTTTCTTTCCCTTTTCTAAAGTAGAATAAGATTCAAGTTTTTCTTTATCACCTGTCATATGTTTCGAACATCCACTGTCAATGTACCATAGATTTTCCTGTCCTTCTGCATAAAAAGCTATCCCACATCTTTCTGTCTGAGGTTCCTTTATTCTCCATTTTTTGGTGCTCGTGGCTTGTTCCTTTTTCTCCTGAAACCTGCTCCTGCATTCAGATTCTTTATGACCAAAATTATTGCAAATAGAACATTCAACTTCATTTTCAAGAACCGAAAAGTTGTTATAGGTCCTCTTTGTAATCCCTGTCATACTTCTTTGTTTTTGAGCTTCCCTAGTCATGATTGTTTTATATGCAACACATTGAGCTGCTTTGTGACCAAAGTTATGGCAAGAAAAGCATTGTCCATTGAAGAAGCTTCTGCGGTTATTGAATCTACCAGCCAACTGATTGTAATTTCTATTTTCATCTATTCTTGTGCCAAACTGAGAAGATTTTACCTGTGGTTGGTTGTAGCTTTTGTTCACCCTTAAGAAGGATTGTCCCTGATAGTTTCTGTTTGTAATTCGTCCCTGCTTTACCTGATTATCTTCATTGTTCTTCTGCTCATTTCTTCTTGCTGCATCAAGATAACTTTTTGAGGTGGATGCTTGAGAGGTTTCTCCATTATAGCCCAAACCTGTCTTGTTTAGAGGAGACCGCTGCACATTGATAATCTCATCCAAAGTTTCAGATCCTTTGACAAACTTAAGATTAATAGCTTTTGTTTTCTCAATTTCTTTTCTGAGACCAACAATTTCACCTTCTAGTTTTTCAAGATGTTTTTCCTTTTCATCAATTTGAAATTGCAAAGTATCAATGATCACACTCTTTTCTTCTATGCATCTCTTGAGTCTAGTAATTTCATTATAGAGATTATCCACATCTACAGCATCCTCATAATCATCATCTTCAAATGCCATTAACAGCTTATATTTATTACCTTGTTCATCTTCATCACTGTTTGATAAGCCATCACTATCTTCATGGGTGTAGTAGCTTTTCTTATTTGCACTTTGTTTCTTGTTCCATCTAGCAGGTTCTTTTCCTTTATCCTTATAAGGACATTTTGCAGCATAATGACCTACTCTTCCACAAGCAAAGCATTTGAAAGGTAGCTTACCTCTGAACCTTCCAGCACCCCTTTGAAGATTTCTGACAAAATTTGATTCTTCTTCCTCTTCTTCTGGAACATGGCTTGCTTCATAGTAATCTTCTTTTCCTGATGCCTTAAAAGCAGCTTCCCTTCTGTCTGATGGACCTCCCTTTCTCATTTCATAAGCAGTTAGAATTCCATGTAGCTGAGACATAGTGAGAACTTTGAGATTTTCCTTTTCTTCTATTGCAGATACTTTAGATTCAAACTTGGGGGATAATGATCTTAGAATCTTTTGAACTACTATAGTCTCTTTTATTTCTTCACCCAAATTTTTCATACAATTAACAATCTCATCTACCCGAAGAAAATAATTAGCCACACTTTCATCATTATACATCTTGAGAGTCTCATATTGAATCCTGAGAGTTTGAAGTTTAGCTTGCTTTACCTGTTCATCTCCTTCATAGCTAGTGATCATTTTGTCCCATATCTCTTTTGCTGATTTGAAGTGCATGACCTTCATGAATTCTGTTTGAGATATACTTCCTAATAGAGTACTGACTGCTTTTGCATTTGTTTCATATGCCTTTTTCTCAGCTGGATCTGTAGGAGTAGCTGAAGGAAAAGCATAGCCTGTTTCTACAATGTTCCAAACTTCTGTACCAAGAGATTGAAGATATGCAGTAACTCTTACCTTCCAATAATTGAAATTTGTTCCATCAAAAACCGGTGGCCTGATTGATGCTTCTTTCTCGTAGTTGCTCATGATGAATGATCTACCTTCAAGCGATCAAGCTTCTCTGAAGGACCTGCTCTGATACCAATTGTTGGAAATAATACTGAGAGGGGGGGTGAATCAGTATTATCAGATCAATCAAACTTTTTAAATGCTCAGAAACATATACGCTACTTCAGTTAAGTGAACCAGCGTGTACACGCTACTGTGACGAAGTAAAACAGCGTATAAGAAGAAAACTCACAATTTAGTTAGCTTATTCTTCAGTTAAGTGCATCAGGACATTATTCACCACATTAACAGTAAACATGTGCAGTATAACAGAACAGATCAAAAGTCACACACATGAACACCAAGATATAAGGTGGAAACCCAATGTGGGTGAAAACCACCTGCTGCAAGTTGTCTCTATCTTTCTTTAATATGAAACTTCAGTTTACAATCTTTTGTACTGGTGCAGCCTTATACCAGTACGCAGGCTACAACCTGCAGAAGGCTACAACCTTCTCTCGTTCTCCAAACTTCCTTGGAAGGGAGCTCCAACCCCCTTTGCTCTTGTACTAGCCAAGATACTAGTACGTAGGTGCTGACCTACAATCTTCCTTCTTTCAGGTATCACTTTTCATACATTTTCAGACTTGGATATTCCTGAAGCACAACATTACAATCTGAAGACCACAATTCATTCAATTTCCACAATAGATCATTGAAGCATAAAACAACCAAACTTTGAATCACTGAACCACTGAACCCTGTCAATCACCAGTTACCAGAACACAGAGCAGACTACAGAACTCTGCAATAACAGTCAGACCCCACTGTAAACCCAAAATCAAGCTTCAAAAGATATACGCTACTTCAATGAGCAAAACCCGCATATACACGCGCTTGTACCAAAGCCAACCTGCGTACAGATCTAAAAATAAACTTTCTCAATTTGCAGCTGTACCAGACATTAGTTAGACCCAGAACATAACATTGCGACAATATGCAGATCTAGAAATACGCATAATCAACCATATCATGATAGTGCATTTCAAACCATTAGATCCCGATCTATCCTTAGATCTAGTCTTCCATCAACCGATGTGATCTCTCCTTGGCTTAGATCAAGCAACCCAGAACCTGCATATCAGATCTCTTTCTCTCTTAGATATTCAAGCCTTGTCGAAAGATGATTTTGCCTAATGATCTTCTTCTCCTTATATAGTCTTAGGCCTAGCTCAATACCAAGAGCCAAAACCATAGTAACACAATACCATCAACTTCAAAACTAGGGATCGACACGCCCGTCGAGACACAATGGTCCGAAATCATAGGCACAACTTCCAAGGACTAACCACCATGGACCAAAGATACTTTTCCACATACACGCGCTTTTTATGAATCCAACTAGCGTGTACACGCGACTTGGGCTTAACGAACATGCGTATATGAACTTCCTTGGCATGCTGTACTAAGATCTGTCTTCTGATTAAGTTGCCATCACCTGTACCAACCTCTGAGCACCTGTACCATCCTCTGAGTGAGTTGCCATCAAGGACAACACTTGAATCATAATGCCAACATGTATGTAACTTTGCTCTGAGAAAAGTCATTTATTTTCTGGTTTTTGGCTCTGTGACTTTGTTTTTGGGTGGGTTAGCTTAGGGTTAGATTCAATTTAGTTTTTCTTGAATTTTCCAGTAGGACGCACCCTCTGATTATTGCACAGTGCGTCCCTGGATGCACTGTCGCTGCGTGCACAGAGCGGGCCCGCACTTGTCTTAACGGGTTGCCTGCGTCCCCTGCTAAAATTTAAGAAAATTCCATTTTTTGCATTTTTCTCTTAGATTTTACTTTTTCTTAGTTTTTACTGCCCAGATCCATTAGTCCCTTGTCAAAGATCTTCACCTAAGCTTGTTTCATTGGCATTTCTGCTCTAAGCTTTCATCAATTGGGTGTTTTGAGTCTCTTTATTGAGAAATTCTTGATTTGATTTCCTTTGGTCATTACTTGTGTATGAGTGTTAATCGCCTTTGAGTGTTTTTATTTTATGATCTTTGGAACTCTCACCCAATTTTCTTGACTTGCACTTGTTTGGTTGTTAGATTACCTTAGAATCATCTTGTGTTTGAGAATTCTCTTGCATAGATCACATTTGCATTATTAGAGTTCTCATTTTCAGAATATGAATGAAAAATGTGCATAGATTACATTTGCATACTTTTCAAGTGAATTGTGCATAGATTACAATTGCATAGTTTACATTCTGAAAAATCAATTGTAGATTTAGATCAGTTTTCTTTGATTTGAATTTACACAAAAATAAAAATAAAAAAAAAGGTTTGGAATTGATTTGCATTAGTTTTTCTTGATAAAATTAGTGCATTAGAGAATTTGTTATATTTTCTCTTAGTGATCAATTTTTTGCATTGTTGGAAGTGAATGGAAACTCTCTCATTACTTTAGGTAGGATTCATCGAATTGAAAAGATTACATTATCATATTCGATTGCATTCAGTTGAGTCGGGTCATAACACCATTGGTTTCGTATCCATTTACCCATTTGAGTAATAACAACCTTAATAACACAGTGCTTAATTAAAATTCATCTAGTAATTTTTACATTTCTAGGGCTCTGAAACACCAACATAGCTTAGGCTAGTGTCTTGGAGTAGGAGAGTAATTAACTCTCCAAGACAGTAAAACCAAACAAGTAGCTCATCTTGTGGTAGGATAAATCCAACTGTTTCATTTGTACTCTGGGAAAGCTCCTCTTAAAGGAGAAGCACGAGCTCGTGTCCGAACCAGTGAGGGGATCAATCCTCCCTCGTTGGGAACGACGCCAGACACGCACGTATTACAAACGGTAAACCTCGGATTAACCATTGTCGAGGAGCCAGGGGTCACTTGTCGGTAAACCTTGGATTATTGTCAAGGAGCCGGCAAGGGGATTGAGCTTGATACTCTGCCCATGCGTGCTGTCGGAGTGTAGACTGTTCCCCCAGGTGCATTTGTTGCTGTTGGTAACCTTAGTGACCATTATCTTTAGGATTCTACCGAGGTGACGGTGGAGGGAAGATCCCACTGTACCTGGAGCAGACGTCGGCTAGACTCACTTGGATTTTCTGGGGGGTTCACTTCACTCGAGACGGTTAAAGTGGAGGAACTTGGTCCAGTCTATTCATTAAGCAGGTTGCCGGGGTAACTATTCCACCCGCCACTTCTGTACTGAATTCTGCGATGTTGGATTTCATCCCCAACTAGTGTTTTCGGTCCGGAAGGCTACTGTTTGTGTATGGTTTGACTCCTAGATTTGATAGCGCGTGTTAATTTGTTTGTTTTTACTTTTAGAGACCATAGGTGTGAATCGTGAATTTTAATTGTTAGGTGTGAATTGTGAATTGTTAATTTTAGTTTTTAAATTGTTAATAAAATTCACTGAAGTTGAATATAATGGCAAACGTTCCAGAATTTACCAACCTAGGAACCCCTCCTAACGAGAATCCTAGTACTTTTCCTTACTTTGGAAATGTTGGTCCTCCTTATATGGCTACTTTGTCATTACCTGGATTTACAATAGGTTTACCGATATGGTTATTTTCAACTTCGTTGGCCCAAAGTACTCCAATTGTTCCACCTCAACGGAATGCTTCACCTCAACAGAGTTCACCATCTCAACATCACCAACCTTCTGTTGACCCTTTACCTTCTTCGCCTAATTTTTCTTCCTCCATTTCTTCCTCTTTGCCTGGTAAAAGCCTTGATGCTAGTAACCAGGAGTCTAAGAAGAAGAAGAAAGGGAAGAAGAAGAAGAAGAAGAAGAGGCAAGATAAAAAAGAAGTCAACCAACCAACCATGGTTGTAAGTGTTAGTTGTGTTGAGGAAAACTCCGACATGCATCGTAAACCCAAATACCCTTGTAGGCTTTGTAAGGGTGACCACTTCCTTGTCAATTGTCCTGGTATTCCAAAGGTCTTGGAAGTATGGTCAGAAAATTCTCATCAACTTTCCATCGATCCATCAACCAGTGATAGTCAGGTTCCTGGGAAAAAAGGTAAAGTTAGGTTTCCTTGTAAGTTATGCAAAGGGAGTCATCAAACTCACATTTGCCCTCACATGGATGAAGCCTCAAAATTGTTGGAAAACCTTACTATTCCACAGCAAGAATTTCCAACTGGTTACCGTAAACTTTCTCCCAACCTACCGTCAACTGACGGAGTGATTGATCTAAATTCAAGTACAGTCAATCACACTCTTCCATTGGAGAGTGAAACTCATGTCACTCAGGTTGATGATCCGTTAGTTGATCAAGTGGTCGATTCAATTTCACATTCGGTCGATCACACTCTCCCTTTCGAGAGTAAATTTCATACCGCTGATGTTCTTCTTGTTACATCAGATTCTTCTATGCCGGGGGGCATTTCACCTGTTTCTACAAAACCCCCTCCAAGTACTGAGGTCTTTTCCTTTGATTGGAATAGACTGACAGAACCTCGTCTTCCTTCCTCCATCCCTTTCCAAATCATTATCAAGGCTGGTGGTAGGGACATACACCGTACTCAGGTAGATGAAGGTGCTTCTGTTAGTATTTTATCCTCAACTGTTTGGAAAGCTTTGGGTTCCCCTCAGCTTGCGCCTATTACGCAGAATCTGAAAGCTTTTAACAGAACCATTAGTGAACCTTTAGGGATCCTTCCTAAGTTTTCTATTACCTTGGAAGGTAAAACTGTCTGTATTGATCTTATGGTAGTTCGAGGTCCCTTGGATTTCAATTTACTCCTTGGGCGAGACTATGTTTATGCAATGAAAGTTGTCGTATCGACACTCTTTCGCATGATGTCTTTCCCTCACAATGGCAGTATTGTGACTGTAGACCAGCTTTCGTTCCCTAGTCTTGTTTCAACTACCAATAATATGACACCCCTAAATGTTCCTGATTCTAAAGTGGTATCTACCCTGCCACGGGTTAATTATGTGGCAACTGGTCCCATGTTTTCAGTTACTGATGTAAGTGAGCCTCTCAGTGTTTGCTCATCTTCCTTTGATTTAGATCCGGTAATTGACATGGAAAACTCTATGGGATTACTTGAACACGATGTTCTTATCCCTTTTGAGTCCCTTGACATGTGTTCCTTCCAGAGAAGTATTCTTCCTTCTGATGAAGACCTCTTGGAAGCCATGATCAAGGTGTGTCCATTGACATGTCTTTCTTCCAGTTGGAATCCATGATCAATGTAACGAGGATAGTTTTTTCCTGTATCAACCTCGTTAAAAAATGAAATAGGAGGTTACGAGGAAAGTTCCTTTTACTGTGTCAACCTCATTAAAAAATGAATCAGTGTGTGTGAGGAAAGTTCCTTTTACTGTGTCAACCTCGTTAAAAAATGAATCAGTGTGTGTGAGGATAGTTTCTTCTAGTCTCAACCTCGTTAAAAAATGAAACTGGAAGTCATGAGCATAGTTCCTTGTCTTGTGTCAAGCTCATTAAAAAAATGAAACAAGGAGTGTGAGGAAAGTTCCTTTTACTGTGTCAACCTCGTTAAAAAATGAATCAGTGTGTGTGAGGATAGTTTCTTCTAGTCTCAACCTCGTTAAAAAATGAAACTGGAAGTTATGAGCATAGTTCCTTGTCTTGTGTCAAGCTCATTAAAAAATGAAACAAGGAGTTGTGAGGATAGTTTCTTCTAGTCTCAACCTCATTAAAAAATGAAACTGGAAGTCATGAGCATAGTTCCTTGTCTTGTGTCAAGCTCATTAAAAAATGAAACAAGGAGTTACGAGGAAAGTTTTTCCTGTATCAACCTCGTTAAAAAATGAAATAGGCTGTTATGAGGAAAGTTCCTTTTACTGTGTCAACCTCGTTAAAAAATGAATCAGTGAGTACAAGGAAAGTTTTTCCTGTATCAACCTCGTTAAAAAATGAAATAGGCTGTTATGAGGATAGTTATTTTCCTGTTACTGAGTCAACCTCGTTAAAAAATGAATCAGGTAGGAGGATAGTTCTTTTACTGAGTCAACCTCGTTAAAAAATGAATCAGGTAGATTTTAGGATATATAGGTAGATTGTAGAGAGTAGTTATGAGCATAGTTCCTTATCTTGTGTCAAGCTCATTTAAAAAATGAAACAAGGGTTTTGAGGATAGTTCTTTTCCTGCGTCAACCTCACTAAAAAATGAAACAACTCCCGCAAGTCTTTCCAAGATTTCGAAAGTAAAGCTTCATTCCATCCACCTGGTTGAATGCAATGAAGCTTGGGGGGCATGTACCTTGATTTGTGTCATTATGCTGGGGGCATGCGAACTTATAACAAGCATAGTTTTTCGTTTCAAGCTTGCGTAAAGATGAAACCGAATCCAAGCATAGTTCTTTTCCTGTGTCAAGCTCGTTAAAAAATGAAACAAATCCTCCTCTAATTGAGTCGAGAGATTGACTAGATCTCATAAATGTTAAGTTGTATATTTAGGTTAGTTATTTCAATGTTTTGCATAGTTTTCTTACAGTTTTAGGTCGAGTCTTTCAAATGATCTCGTAACTCAACCTTCATTTCATCCAACTGATTGAATGAAATGAAGCTGGGGGGGCATGCACTCTAGCAGTTATGCTTGGGGGGAATCAAGCACAGTTTTATCTCTGTTTCAAGCTTTTGTAAAAATGAAACTATTTTCAAGCACAGTTTCCTCTCTGTTTCAAGCTTGTGTAAAAATGAAACTACTTTGAAGCATAGTTTTTTCTTTGTTTCAAGCTTTCGTAAAAATGAAACCTATCTCGAGTCAATTTCAGTTATTTTGAAGACTCGTTAAACTCATGAAAATCTCGAGATTATTTTGTTATCTTTCATTCTCGTAAAACAAATGAAAATACCGAGTTCTTTCCGTCTTTTCCTGCTCGTAAATTAAATTGAAAGTCGGCCATATGAGTACATTTTTATCCCTTTTTCGAACTCATTAAAATTTACGAAAAAGTGAAAACCATGAGTACATTTTTATCCCTTTTTCGAACTCGTTTAAACTTACGAAAAAGTGAAACCTTGGAGTTCTCTTTTAAGCCCTTTTCTGACTCCTAAAACATGAAAAGATTGCCGAGCGTTTCTTTTACACTCGTTAAAACGGAATTAAAAGACGGTCCCCTTATAGCTCTTTTCTGACCGTAAAATCAGAAAAAGATTGCCGGGTTTTTGTCGTTTCAAACTCGATACGGAAATAAAACGACGTGTCCTTGATCGCTTTTTACTTTTCAGGTCAGAGACACTAATCATGAAAGTACTCCTTGGTCGCAAGATCAAGCGGTTCTCCCAGGTATTATTTTATACTTTTTCGGGCTTGGGGGACACAAATTTACGAAAAAGTTCAACCTGGAGTCTTCTTAAGTTTTTCAGACTCTCTAAAATTGAAAAACGCCGAGTTTCTCCTATACTGGGCTCGTTAAAATTTCACAGTAAAGGACCTGTTCAATTACAAACAGGAACGAACCACTCCTTCCTAGGGTTCGAATCAAAACTAGGTTGGACTCATCCGAAGGATGAGCTTATAATCAAGCATATGTTATCCTCCTCAAGCTTGTTAAAAATAAAGAGGTACTTGCCAGAAATGGTGGGGGAAAAGAGAGAAGAATGAGCCTATTTGTTATCCTTTGTCTCAGAAGAAACCTTATTACCACTCTTGAACACGACACTTTTCATTCACCTGGGTTGGGAAATCCTTTGCCTCACAGTTGATCAAACCACATTGAAAGTCTTCAGCCGGGTTCCGGGGATTAACTTTGAGTCATTCGTTACCAAGCCATCTGTTGTGTCGTTATGTGTTCAAGAGGTCTGCAAACAAAACTTTCATCTGCAAAATACTTGTCATCCATTTTGACCATCCCTGAGTCAGTCCTTACAGCAACATTTTCTCCAACTTGAACTATGATTTCGTGTTGTAGGCTTGCCTGCAACGGGTCGCTTTCTATCGACATCAGCACATTATCTAGAGAGATGACTTAGAAATCGTCAGTACCTTGAACTCTGCATGCATCAATGGCAGGTTTCTCGCCTTTGATGTCAGTTTACATCATTGACTTTCGATCGAAGGATTCCGTGAAATGTTCGACATCAACTTATTCATTCACATCTCATGGATTGTACTGGGTACTTTGAGAACCATTGACATTACTGGTGGTCTCTCTCACACTTGTTAACAGTTTACATCATCGACTGGTAATCAAGTGGTTTCTACCATGTTCGACATCAACTCATTTGTTCGCATGGCTAGAATCGTACCAATTCGGGAAGAAGAAAAGAAGACCCTGGATCTAGTTTCTACCATCCAGGCTACGAGGAGTTTTGTATTCATTATATAGTAGACCAATTATAAACAGATGGCTGCGTCCATACTGTGTCTACACAAGTCTATGATTATGATGTACTGCAAGATCATTCCTGTATCAGAGTAGTTAGTCTGTTAGTTAAAATTTTGATCTGAGTATGGGAATGCCTACCTCAGCGATGATATAATCTTATACATGTATTTTGTGTTGAAAATTGCAGGTTCTGACCAGGCTCTCCACGAGATAATCCTTGAAATGATAAAGCACTTCACCCTTCCTAGATTTACAAAACCCTAATCTACTACAGGCTTCGCACTTTAGGGGGCAATCTGTTACACTAAAAAATGTCACCATGACTATTTACAGTTAGTATGGCTCTATCAACAGTCATGCTATCCTCTTAGGCAAGTCTTATGCCTCTGCTCTCCATGTCAAACTCCAAAAAGAGAGAAAGTATTTATAAATGTATTTATCTCTGGGTACGCAAGTTCTCTCAACCTTACCTGCGGGTACGCACCCAATGTTCACAAAAGCTGCGTCCTTGGACGCTCTGTATGTAAAGGGGCAGGTGCGTCCCCCTGTAAAGGTCAAAATGCGCAAGTTTCATCTTTAAAAAGTTACTTGTGGTCATTTCTAGAGCATTATAGAAGGTTGTTCGACGTGTATTGAGTGCCTCCAGATGGTTCATGTACCCCTACCAAAGAGGAACTTATCCCATCAATAAGGGAGCTATCCCATCCAAAGAGGGGATTATCCCATTGATGGTGGACCTGATTAACTTCCTCTTGAGCACTATAAATACAGGCATTGGGCCAGAAGGAGGGGAGGTTGGAAGCTAAACATTTCTAAGGGTAGATGCTGCTGGAATTAGGACTCCCATTTAGAAGCTTGTGAGGAGAGATTGCCATCTTTGCTTGTTCTAATTGGAAGTGGGTGAGCTTTGCCAAAGTAAAGGAGAACTCTTGATGGACCCTGGGAGGGACTTGCACAACACCAAGGCTCAGGTTGTAATTGTTCCTTTTGTTTCCTATTAATGCAAATGAGTCCATTCTTCTCAATAACTTGTTATTTATGAGTTGTTTCATGTACTCCTTGGTCTATGTGTTAAATATGTTTTATTCTATGAGATTATCAAGTGCTATTTAATCGTTTGATTGTTAGTGGATGCAGGTTTCAAAGTGAAGGAGGAGCTCATCCGGATCCGCGGAGCTGGACTGCTACAACAGCGTTGGACTACAGGTAGAATCTAAACACTTGATTTCTTATATAGTAAATGCATGTTTAGAGAAGGATTGCTCTTGTTTGTCTTGTTTGTCACTAGAGAGTCTTAGGCTCCTAGGGAGGTTGATTTGTGTCCGCACTATCGACTCTTTCCGCCTGACAGCTATAAAGTCCTAGTAAGAAAATCATTGTTATGTGATGTGGTCCCTTTGAGATACTAGAAAATGTGGGAGATAATTCCTATAGACTCATTCTACCCTAATACATGGACATTTACTTAGTGGTGAATGTAGAAAATTTGAAACTCTATGAGTCTTCCATACTATATAATTAAGAGGAACAGGTCTTCCTGTCTTTAGAGTATTTGGCACTAGATGCTCAAGCATCTTTGAATAAGAACCCTATGCTCAAGCATCTTGAGTATCTTCATGTCTTTGTTTGTGAGGCATATGCTCTTGTTCCTAAGGATAAGTAGTCTAATTTGGATAACAAGGTAGTGAAAATTATCTTCATTAGCTATGGTGTTTGTGTCAAAGGGTACAAGCTTTAGGATCTTTTGGCTGAAATTTTTTTGTATATCCAAAATGTTATTTTCGAAGAAGTTAAGCCTTATTCCACAATGGAATAGGAAAAAGATGATGAGAATAATTTATTGTTTCAATTACCATTAAAGATTGAGAAAGTTGAATAAAAAAGTAAACAATAAGTTCATGAAGGACTTGATGAGGAGGGGGGTTGAGAGAGTCTAGAAGAAGAGGTAAAAAATCCACCTAAAACTTTGACAAGGTCGACTTGGAAAAGAAGACAACCAAAAAGGTATAATGATAATCCTTCTGATGTTAGATGTATATTTTATATATCTATTAAAATTATGGTCTCAGATGTATGAAAGAGGAAATGGAGATGGAAAATAATAAATCCTACATATTGACCATGGATGAGGAAGTGGTTTCACTAAAAAGGAATGATACATGTGACTTGGTCTCATTTCCTAATGGAAAGAAAACCATTGGCTATAAATGGGCGTTCACGAAGAAGATTAATTTAGATGGTAGTGTTGAAAAGCATAAAGCAAGGTTGGTTTCAAGAGGATATTCCCATGTTGAGAGAATATATTTCAGTGAGATCTTCTCTCCATATGCTTAGTTAACATCTATTAAGTTTCTATTATGTGTTGTAGTAGTCCTTGATATAGAGATTGAAAACAAAGATGTGAAAACTACATTCTTTCATGGTGACATGAAGGAGGAGATCTACATAAAACAACCAAATAATTATGTTGAAAGAGTTAAAGACTCATTGGTTTACAAGTTAAAAAGGTCTTTACATGGTCTCAAATACTCCCCCAAAATGTGATACCAGAAGTTTGATTCTTTTATGTTGAGATTAGGACTTTTGAGATCCAAATTAGATCATTGTGTGTATTTTTTATTTTGGGGTAGCATCGGATGTGCTCTAGCTCACAAATTTTGTAGAGGGGCTAGAATACATAGGATATCCAAGACCCAGAAATCATTTGGAGAAATTCCACCCGGATTGTGAGTTATTAAAATAATTAATATTTTTAATGGGGTTCCTATGTCTAAACTTAGGAAAATAAAAATATTAATGGGTAGTAATAAAAATATGGGTGAGAAGCTTCTCAGAGGCGAGGATCAAGTCTATTATAATATTATACATTGATTAGGGACTTAATATTGACTATTGATGCATCAACAATAAAAGTATAAGAGGAGGCTTGAGGGTCAGTTGGAGACACACTGAGTGATCAAATCAATTCGATTTTTCTGGGGCATGGTTTGCTGAGAAAATTGAACTAGTGATCTCAGTTGCAGTGAGAGGTGCAGAAGCAGAGATTTGGATCGGAAAGGAGTTCCAAGCCAAAGAATACCAGGCATAGAGGCAACTGTCACATTAGAGAGGAAGAGTAATGGCCTACACAGCCCAGGAAGGGGCTCACGAAGTGCTAACGCAGGCCAAGAGGGTCGCTTGCAGTGGAAGTGTAGGATATTCGTCAGAAGTTCAAGATTTTGCTGGAGAAGCAAGGTTCTGAGTTGGGAGGGCTGAATAGCCATCTTCTTCTAGCAAATCAATCCAGCAGAAGGGGTGACGCCGTCTCCTAGAGGCAAGACGTTGGCCCAAGTAGAGTTTGTGCTGGGGTTTTTGCAATACTTGCCAGAGTCAGGCCACTTAGTGGATCAGTTGCGACTTAGAGAATGAGGTAAACCCTCGTATGTATTTCTTGTTGCTGAAATTTCTCTGAAAGGTTAGCCGGTATGAGAGGCAACCTGTTGTACTCAGATTCTGCTTGCTTAATAATACAAACCCTCTATTTGTTGCACTGGTTTTCCCACATTGGTTTTTTCCGGGGACATGTTGTCCAAAAATAACAATGTCCCTTGTGTGTTTGTCTCATATTTGTTTTATTTTATGATTTGTATGTTAGTGTAGTTTGCAGTAGTGTTTTTCAACACTTTTTATATATTAAATAACTTCATGAATGTAATAACAAGTAGGAGATGATAAACCAGTGATTGCAGTAGGATTTATGATGTGTAGATTCAGAAATTTTCACATGGTATTAGAGCATTGCAGATCATAGGATACTAAAGACATCACCCAGGAGATCTAGTGAATTTGTTGTAGAGAAGAAACTGTCCTGAGTGACAGTGTTGTTTAGAGGCGGAGGAGCTGCTAAAGGAGTGACGTAGATCCAGAGAAGTGACGTAGAGGCTCAGGCAGTGCCCGCGTCAGCATTTCAAGCCTGTAGAGGGTGACATGGTACTCAAGAGGAGCTCACAGAGTGAATGCGTCAGCTTTTTGGGCTAGCCAAAGCCTAAGAGGCTCAAATCAGTCAGTTTCCAGGGATGCATAAGCAGTGTAAATTCGATCTGAGGAGCTGGTGGGACACTGTTTCCTCTAGTACATAACAGTGTTTGTGGAGACAAAGCCGAGGTAGAGGGAGTCATTTCCTTGACAATTTTTTAGCTAAACAAATCTAGATCCGGGTTACTGAACAACAACAAAGGAGGGTTGGATAGGAGTTATTTGACATTGGCGGGAGGATTTCCGTGAAGGAAATCAAGACTGAGAGGGAGTCTAGAGGAGCTTGTTCCTTAGAGGATTTCTATTGCCAAATAAATCTAGATCCAAGTCTTGCTATAGTAGCAGCAAGAGAGGGAGAAGAGAACCAATCCTACATTTGGTTGACCAAATATGGTAGTCAATGGACTGAGGGATTGGGACAGATTGGATGGAGCATCCAATTTTTTCATGTAGAAGGCAAAGAGCCTAGCATTCCTAGACAAGAATCGCATCAAGGACTATGCCTTAAAGGTAGTTGTTGTTTCGGTCGATGTTGATCCGCTGAAGAAATACGAGGAGGCTAAAGTGAAGGCTAAATGCATGATTCTAGACAGGGTCAAAGATCATGTGGTCCCATACCTTGCTGAGAAGGAAACAACAAGGGAGATGTGGGAGACATTGACCACCTTGTACCAGGGGACTTCCATTCAACAGAAGATGTTATTGGAGAATCAGCTGAGACAATACCACATGCAAAAGGGAGAAGAGATTGATCCCTTCCTCGTCAAGTTGTAAGGGATTCAAGGCCAGTTGAATTCCCTGGGGTCTACACCATACCCTGACTTCATGGTCAGGACTGTCGTAAATGCAGTCACGAAAGACTGGGAGACATTTGTCTAGAGTATCTTGGGCAGAGCTTCTCTCCCCAATTGGGAGGAGATGTGGGCAACTCTTCAATAGGAAGAGATCAGGAGGCTAACCAAGGCAGGAAGTAGCAACATAGGAGCTCAAGTAAGGAAGGAGGACGAGAATGTTGCTCTCATATCAGCAGGACAACCAGGGCAACAGAAGAGGAAAAAGAAAGATATAACCAAAGTCAGATGCTTCATGTGCAGGGAACTGGGACATTTCACCATTCAGTGCCCTCAGAAGAAGGGCAAGGAAGAGAAGTCTAACTCGAAGGTTTCCCCAACGAAAGATGAAAAGGAGGATGATGACGAGGATTGTGCCATGAGTATTGATGCACCTTTGGAGAAGAGGTGGGGTGATATTGAGTTGTAGTCGGGAGGACTACAGAAGAGGGTAGGATCCTTGAGGTTCCCAAACTCTTGGATCACATGCGGCTATGGGAGCCCTTAATGATAGTAGTAGAATTATGGGAGTCAGTTGGTATGAGGGATGATGGAGCAATAGTGGTAGAGCTAGAGTGTCAGAGTCTGAAGTAGTGCAGTGGAGGTTGCAGTAGTGTGAGAGGCACATAGCAGATTGTAGCTACGCAGTAGCAGGAGGGACTCAACACAGATTAGTAGCAGAGGTAGCTTTAGCATCACAAGGTATCCACACTGACCAATATGTCAGATTTTGGGTGGATTTTCAGTTGTTTACTTCTCAGCAAGTGAGTTGCAGTGCAACAGTTAGTAGTGGCAGTGTTATGGGCAACATGATGCAACATTTTGAGAGGGATCTGTAGTACAGATGTAGCAGTGGCGGTGGCAGTGTCATGGGTAGCAGTGTAGGGTGCAACAATGCAGTGGATGAAGGGAAGCAGGCCAAGCATCAGCAGCACAGAGGACCAATGCCGTGGATCAGTGTGATGCTTCTATTGGAAGTATTGCTAGAGCACATTCCTTGCTAAGAGGGAGTGTTGATTTTGGGGTAGCATCGGATGTGCTCTAGCTCCAAAATTTTGTGGAGGGTCTAGAATACATAAGATCTCCAAGACCCAGAAATCGTTTGGAGAAATTCCACACGGATTGTGAGTTATTAAAATAATTAATATTTTTAATGGGGTTCCTAAGTCTAAACTTAAGAAAATAAAAATATTAATGGGTATTAATAAAAATATGGGTGAGAAGATTCTAAGAGGCGAGGATCAATTCTGTTTTAATCTTAGACGTTGAATAGGGACTTAATATCAGCCATTGATTCATCGAAAGGAAAAGTATAAGAGGAGGCTTGAGGGTGAGTTGGAGACACATCGAGTGATCAAATCAATTCAATTTTTTTGGGGCGTTGTTTGTTGAGAAAATCGAACTAGTGATCTGAGTTGCAGTGAGAGGGGCAGAAGAAGAGATTTGTATCGGAAAGGAGTTCTGAGCCAAATAATACCATGCATAGAGGCAATAGTCACATCAGAGAGTTATAGCAGAGGCCCACGCAGCCCAGGAAGGTGCTCACATAGTGCTGATGTAGACAAAGAGAGTCTCTTACAGTGGCAGTGCATGATATTTGTCAGAAGTTCAATATTTTGCCAGAGAAGTGAGGTTCTGAGCCAGGAGGGCTGAACAACAGTATTCTTCCAGCAAATCGATCTAGCAAAAGCGGTGACACAGTCTCCTAGAGGCAAGACATTGGACGAAGCAGAGGTTACGCTTGGATTTTTGCAGTGCTTGTCGGAGTCAGGCCACTTAGTTGATCAATTGTGACTTAGAGAACGAGGTAAACCCTCGTATGTATTTCTTGCTGTTGAGATTTCTTTGAAAGGTTAGCCAGTGTGTGAGGCAACCTGTTGTGCTTAGATTCTTCTTGCTTAATAATACAAACCCTCTATCTACTACACCAGTTTTCCCGCATTGGGTTTTTCCGAGGACTTGTTGTCCAAAAATAACGGTGTTCCTTGTGTATTTGTCTCGTATTTGTTTTAGTTTATGATTTGTATGTCAGTGTAGTCCGTAGTAGTGTTTTTCATCATTGTTTATAAATTAAATAACTTGTTGAATGTAATAACAAGTAGGAGATGATAAACCAGTGATTGCAGTAGGATTTTTGATGTGTAGATTTAGAAATTTTCACATGTATTACAAACAAGAAAGTGACCATTTCCTTATTTTTACTTTATTTGTATGTTACTTTGGTAGTAATAAAAATGTGATTTGTGATATGAATTCTCAACGTTCAACTCTATGCTATAAGATTTTTAGATGGAAAATCGCAAACCACTAATTGTTTCAATTTCTAAGGGAATTAAGCTTTTAGTTGAGCAATGTTCTGCAACACCCATAGACATGGAAGATATAGTTTTTGTTCCTTATGTTAGTTTAGTTGGTAATCTGATGTATGCTATGGTTTGCACTTAAAAATATATTTCCCAAGCACTAGGGGTCTTGAACCTATTCATGGCTAATCCCGGGCATGAACACTAGGTTGCAATGAAGAGGATCTTCAAATATTTGTGAGGTACCATTGAGTATTCCATTTACTATCACAGTGATTTTTTAGGGTACCTACACTTAGTTGATATGCAAGGTTATGTGGACTCTAATTAGGAAGGCAATATAGACAAAAGGATATCTACTAGTGGGTATGTGTTTTGTCTCTTTGGGAGAGCAATGAGTTGGATGAGAAATCAACACATTATGGTCACATTGTCTACTAAAGTTACAGAGTATATGGTAGCCACTCATGCTTGTAAAGAGGCTATCTAGCTTACAAAACTTTCTTCATAAGTAAATTTATTTCATTAACCTATTATGATTCGATGTAATAGTAACAACATAATTTTTATAGCTAAAAATACAATTGTTCATGCAAAGATAAAGCATATAGATATAAAATACCATTTCATTATAGACATGGAAGAGGATGGTGGCTCCATCTGGGGATGGCACTTCTCAGTGCGAAGTGTCAAGAACATAAGATTAGTAGCCTTGAGTTCTCAATGTCTGCATTGTCTTCAATCTGATTTCTTTTTGTAGTAACTTCATCAAAGTAGGCTTAGGGCCTTCTCTGCGGGCTTCAACCTTTTTCAAATGAGTCATCCAATCAAAAACATAAAATATTGTGATATTTACAATGGAATGAGGGAAATCTGTGTGCTTATGAGAAGTAATGCTTCAACATCCTGCCATTGACAGGACCTCCTGGTAGCTTTGTTCCATCCAACTCTTTGAGAAAAAATGCATTATTTCCTCTGAAAGTAGAAATAATGTATGGACCTTTCCAAAGATTTTCAAATTTACCATGTTTCCCTTTATCTTCTCTTCTTGAGTCCCATTTTAGCACTTGGTCTCCCAGGTTGAAATCATTAGCCTTGGTTCTTTTGTCAAAAAAATTCTTTATGTTTTCTTGGACAACCTGAGTTCTATTGTATACCTCTTCTTTGGACTGTTGCAATTGAATTGTCTGATTTATCCTTCTTTGTATATCATTTGGTTCAGTTTGTATCTCTTGAATAATCTTCATAACTGGCACTCCCATGGAAGAAGGGAAAATTGCATCCATTCCATAAACCAGTTGGAATGGGGACATGCCAATTGATTTCTTTGTAGTCAATTTGTCAGCCCATAATGTGTAGATCAATTTGTTATGCCATGAATTCTTATTGTCCTCCAGTATCTTCTTAATGATGTTTACCAAAATTTTGTTTGAGGATTTAGTAAAACCCATTACCTTGAGGGTAATAAGCTATTGAATGACCCAAAGAGATATGGTACTTGTGACAAAAATCCACCATCTTTTTTTATTTGAAAGTTGCAGCATTGTCAGTGATAAGTTTCCTAAGACAGTAAAATCTGGAAAGGATATTGGTTTCAAGGAATTTTACAATAACAAAATCAGTGGTAGCTCTATAAGGGATGGATTATATCCATTTGGTAAAGTAGTATGTGGCAGTCAGGATCCATTTGTGTTGGGCAGAGGAAGGAGGATGAATTTCACCAATGAAATCCAATCAAAGATTTGGCATTTATGGCAAGCACTTACCATCTTATGGATGTTTGGGAAGAGTGTAGGACAATAGAAACCATCTCTAAGGATTTTATTAGCAGTTGTTTTCCAATAAAGATGGCCTCCACAGTCACCTTCATGGAATTCCTGCATAACTCTGTCAGCATCATCTTTTAACAAACATTTGAGTAATATACCTCCAACATCTTTCCAATATAATGTATTTTCAATAATGCAAAACTTGACTGCTTTTAATTTTAGAAATCTAGCCTTTGTTTTGGATAATCCAGGAGGAGCATTCAAATTGAAAAGAACATACAAAAGGTCTGCATACCAGGGGGAATTTAAGAATGCTTCATCTCGATCATCCAAGGCAAATACCATGTTGATATCCAGTGCATTAAAATTTGATTCAGCCATCAGTTTGGCTAATCCTTGTCCTTTGATCAACTTGGTGGGTTTGATTTCTATATCATATTCCAAAATAATAGCTATCCATTTGCCTCTCTTTCCATCAGGTCCATTTTGTGTTAGAATATCTTTGACAACCACATTAGGCACATAAGAAATGATATGAGAATGTAAAATATAAACTCTAAAATCTTTTATTGCTTTGACCAGAGTGAATGCCTATTTTTCCATGATATTGTACTTTAAAGAAGCATCTCTCAAAGCTTTGCTAAAGAATTCTATTGGTTGTTCATATCCTTCTCTGTTTTTTTGTAATAGTACAACTGCAATAGTATGTTCAGATGCAAAAGAAAAGATAATAAAATCTTTGGTGAAATCTGGGCTAATTAAAACTGGAGCTTTTGTTAATGCATGTTTGACTAGATCAAAATATTGTTTGGCTTCAACATTCCATTTAATTTATGTATCTTTCTTGAGCATGTTTTTTATGTTTCTAAGCAGTTCAACAAGATTTGGTATGAACCTTCTCAAAAAATTAATTTTCCAATAAAAGATTGAAGTTCCTTTTTGTTTCTTGGATGACTAATTTTAAGGATACCTTCAATCCTACTGGGGTCAATTCTGATTCCATATTTGGAAATGATATGGCCTAGAAGTTTTCCTTCTTCAAGCCCAAACAATGTTTTCTTGGGATTCAGTGAGATACCAAATTTTCTGCATTTTTCAAATACTCTTCTCAAATGTGCTAGGTGTTCTTCATCAGTCTTTGAGAAAACTGTGATGTCATCAAGATAAATCACAATAAAATGTCCAATTTCATCTACAAAAGAAATATCCATTGCTCTTTGGAAAGTAGCCCCAACATTCATTAATCCAAAGGGAATTTTCACATACATGAAAGTTCCCCAAGGAGTAGTAAAAGTTGTTTTATCTTGATCGTCAGGAGATACTAAAACTTGATTATATCCCGAGAAACCATCTAACAAGGAGATCCTACTAGAACCTACTACTCTTTGTAATATGTGATCCATTTTTGGTAAGGGGTAGTTGTCCTTAAGGGAAACCTTGTTTAGATTTCTAAATTCAATGCACAATCTTATTTCACTAGTCTTCTTTCTTGTAGGCACAATATTGGATACCCATTTGGAATACCTGATTGGGACTATGATTTTAGCCTCATACATTTTCTTGATTTCCTTTTCAACCAAGGGCATTAGGACATGATTTATCCTATGCAACTTCTGTTTAAATGGTTTCTAGTCTTCCTTGATTGGAATTTTGTGTTGTATAATACTAGTATCATAAGCTTTCAAATCCTCATAGATCCAAGCAAATACATCTATGAATTCTTTAAACATAGCTATATACCTTCGTTTTGCCATGATGGGTAGTGATTTTGACACTTTTATGATTTTGGGTTTTTCTCACTGCCTATGTTGCATTCTTCAATGTTTGTTCCTGTTGGTTCCATTTTTGGCTTTTTGGCAATGTCATTAAAGTCAAAAAACTCTTCTAAAGGGGCAAGCCCTCTGGGAAAAATGTTATCCTTGAGTTGAAGTACTTTGAATTCCTCTTTTTCTGGGTCTTTATGTATTTCAATTTTATGTACAATTTTATTTGCTGAAATATTTACATCAAAACAAGTTGCTCTATACTAATATGTACATCAGTTTGACTATCTAGTCCATCCTCCAAATCTATGTTTCTATTCTCAAATTCATCTTTTGATTGTAAAAAAATCTCAATTTGTTTATCACTTCCAAAAACTTTCCAGTATCTCATGTTATTAGGTACTACAGGACGATGTTTCACCTCAATTGTGTGTTGTTTGTTTGGGTGAGGTAATTTGCAGGTGCTGGCTGAAAAAGCTAAACCATTTGCCAGTACATTTTGGATCCTTGGGATGACAGCAAGGTCATACTCTTCAAATGTTTTTAGGAAATCAATCACAACATTTATGTACTCTCTCAATCTAGGATGCTTTGCAGAATATTGTCCTTTAATTTGTTTTATGATCAATTCAGAATCTCCCTGGACTGAAATTCTTCTAGCACCTAATTTTTTAAGCAATTTCAAGCCTAATAGTAATGCCTCATATTCTGCTATATTGTTTGTACACAGAAAATTCAATTTGTAAGAATGACCTTCACCCTGATTAGTCTTTGAATTGTACAGCCAGACTCCTGCCCCAGAACCTGTTCTACCACATGAACCATCAAAAGTCATATTCCAAATAGGCTCTGTTTCAGGGTTCTGTTGCACAATTGGTATTTGTGGGTTATTCTTTTCATTAAAATCAATTTCTGCATGAGTGACCTGTGTATCTATAGTCCCATCATTATACAGAATGAAGGAATCAAGATCAGTATGGACATAATAGAGGGGATAGTTGTCTGGCTTTTCTTGGCTGCTCACCATATATTTCATTAAGGTTTCTCTATACAGTCTTCTTGGTTGGCCAAATACTGGTATTGTGGCATATGTCATATCCATTTGAAGTGTTCCTTGTAACTTAGCCACCCAAGAACATGACAATAACATGCCATACTTAGGTGGAATGTCTGCTACCACTATGTCCATGACTAAACTTTTTGCTGGTATCTGGGCTAATGTGACACAGAGGTCCTTGATAAGACCTAGACACCTAACCTTGCTAGAGTCAAATGAGTACAAATATTTGTATGGTCTAGTGATTTCAAGTCCAAGTTTTTCCATAACAGTCTTTGGCATAAGATTATGAGATGCACCTAAATCCAACATGGCATTATGAAGAATTTTGTCGTGAATATTAAGGCTGACATAAAATGGGGGAACACCTCCTTCTTGAGGCTTGCCATCAACTTTTGGTCCAAACAACAGCTCAGGCTGATCATCATTCAAGTTTACAGTATCGGTGATTTCTCCTATGTTGAGTACCTTTAGGACTTGAGACCTATACACATTTTTGTTTATCAATTCAGTGAGAGGAATAGAAATTTTGAGTTTAGCAAGTTCATTCTCAATACTGAATGGTGTTTGAATTTTAAGAAGATTTGAGAAATCAGCTCTTTCAGCCACTGCTTTGGTGACAGGTTCAGTTTGTTGACTTGTACTAGGGATATCAGTTTGGACATTTTTAGTGGAAACATCAATTGTTTTCCTAGTAACATTCTCTGTGTTCTTCTTTTCTAAACTGTTTATATTTTTCTTAGAGCTTTCAGCTGTTTTCTTGAGATCAGGCTCAGCAGTGTTCTTGGCAGGGTTATCAGAATTATTTTTGTTTGATTTGTCACTATTTTTATTACTTCTAAGATTATACTGTTTGTGGACTTCTAATATGGAATTCTCAAATCCATGTTTATAGTCATCAGATTCTTTAGATTCCAACTCTGTTTGAGCTAACAAAAACAATTCTTGTTCCTCTTGTGTAAGAAAAACAGAACTATCTTCATTTGTCCCCATTAAATTAATTTGATTTTCCTCAACTTCTTCAACCACACCTACATCTTCATCAGCGTAATTTTCTTGAAATGGGGGCCTAATTTGTTGATCTAAGCCTCTTTGTTCTCTTTGTTTGATTTGTGGAGTGTTTCTTCTGGGATTTGGATTTCGGTTTTGGGGAGCAGGTTGGTTTTCCCTAGGGACACTTCTCTCATTCAAACTTATTCTCTCCATCATTCTTTCCATGGTCCTCACTAAGGAATCAATCTTAGCATCTGCTGCAGAAGTTGAAGCTTCTTCTCTTATTGTCACCCTTCTTTCAGTTTTCATCCTAGCTCTTTTTGCTTGTAAATTTTCTTCTACACTCACGACATCTCTTTGCATCGCTTCTAATGTTGGAGAATTCCTTTCCCTAAGCTGGTAGGACATATCTGTATCAAAGCCATCTGGGAATTTTATCAAGGCTAAATCCTGTGGTGGTTTAAGATTTATAGGAATTGCATTATAGGTATTGTTGAATCTAGCACAATAGTCCTGAACACTTTCACCTACTTCCCTCTTAATATTTTCATATTCTGATAAAATATGCAGAGGGTTATTTTTGACTTCCCATCTATTAAGAAAGGTTTGGTGGAACACAGGGAGATCATTTATACTATTTGCAGGAAAAGATTTAAACCATTTTCGAACTTCTCCTAAACTTTGAGAAAACATTTTGAGTTTGACACTTTCTTTGTCTACCTCTTGTAGGTCAAAACAATCATTCATTTTATCCACATGTTGTTGGGTTGTTAAAGGACCAGTCCCATCAAATAGTGTGATTTTGGACTGATAGTCTTGTGGCATATTGGCCAATGGTGTTGGCAACACCAAGGGAGCATACCTGGCTGCCATGATTGGTGGTGGTGGAGGACTACTTGAAGGAAGCTGAACAGTAGATGAGGTTGGATTAGCACTAGGTGGAAATGATAGTAAAGGAATTTGAGTAACCTTGTGTGGAAGGATAAAAGAAGGGGTGGGAATTATGGAGGCAGTAGGACTTGGTGACTGAATATGTGTATATTGAGATGTGATGGAAGAAGTTGCTATGTTTAAGGTAGTTAATTCTACTGAGTGTTGAAGGTAAGCATCATCAATTTCTGAGGTGAGATCTGTTACTAAATCTTGAAGAGTATCAAAATGTTGTAAGAGCTAAAGATCTGATTCAGTTTGTGAAGAAAGTTCTCTCACTGGGCTCTTTGGTAAAACTGATGGATCAAAGATAATATGATCTTTCCAATTCTCTGATTTAGTCCTGAATAAGCCTTGTTCAAAGTGTAAATCAAACTGGATATCCTGAAAGGTAACAAATTTTTCAGGGAGTGAGTTGGCTCTGTGAAGGAATCTATTGCTTGTCTAACTCTCAGTTCTAGGAGTTTTTCTTAAGATCTTTTCTGGATTGTCCACTATGGTAGGAGGATTTGGATCTGGGTGGGATCTAGTAGAGATTCTTTTGGGAGCCAGTGTTTAGATTTAAAACACAGACAAACTGAATATATATAGGAGTAGAAAGGAAACCAATCTTAGGAATAATCCTATCATACAAATCTTTTGACTGGGTACTCTAAATTCAAATTTAATGACAAATTTTCAATAGTTCCCCAATATGGTTGCCACTATGTTATCACTCTATGATTTTTAAGATTGGCAAGAAAAATATCATAAAGGACACATCAAACCACTTTGGAGTCTAGGATCTAGCCATCCTCGGCTTAGAGAGGGCTCTCTCTATATATTTTAAGATTTGATTTTTCTTTCCAGTGCTTTAATATTTTAGGCTAGTTATAAAAATAAAAAAATTGATTAATTGATTTGATTGGCTGGTTGGGATAGATTCTTGTTCAAACTTTTTCCATCGGGCTATGGAGTCGACAGTTGGATTGTAGCATCAAATTTTTTAGAGCATTTGCAAGGCTAGCTAACTATATCTACTAGATCTTAAAGCACAATAAGGAATGAAATGACAGAATAGTGAAATCAGTAGTGGTTAAAAAGAATTTAAGTATTTCTTAACCAGACTTCAGAGGAAAACATTTATATAGTAAACACAGACAGAAATAAGGTGCTCTAACAACATATCTTATTCTAAACTTTTTGTTTTACAACAAGATTTGAATGATGCACATTGAAGGAAACAACGAAACATTTAACACAGAAAGAAAAACATCACTAGATAAACAATAGCTCAAGTATCTTGCAAATGGTCTTTATTATCAATGCTCCAACTCCAAAATTATAGTGCTCCAAAAAAGTTTTTTTTTTAAATTTCTCGGGTCCAACCCCTAATACTTCTAATGCATGAAGTATTTAACTAAAATCTACAACAACTGCCATATACACTTGGCAATTTGTTATTAAATACAATGAAACTAAAATTTGAGTAATGTAACCACGAAGTGGTCACGATGAGATAACTTGGACATATGGTCCCTTTTTTTTCTAATGTCATTGCTGGGTAATCAATTATGCTGTAGTGGTTGATTTGGCTGCTCTTTAATAAGGTGTGTTGGCTTTGCTAACTCGACTGGGTGTTGACTCAGCTCTGCGTTGTTCCTTCAATCCTGCTTGTCCTATTCCTCTTGATAGTCACACAAGTCACTCCATTCATCTTCATCTGGGATTTTAACTTTGATCAACTTGTGGTATATCTCATCTATTTCTGTCTACCGCGCAAAAGTAGGCTTCACTGTGAAAACATGTTTCAATTCATGTTCAATGAAAATTGGATTGCTGATAGCTTCTAGCATTTCTCTTCCTATTATGCTGCCTCTGATATTGGAGAGATTGACAACATCCTTTGCTATGTCCTTTAACCTCTTGACATAATATTCTCTAGTCATGATTTTATCATTAATGACAAATAGATAAGGGAGCCCCTTTTGTGTCAAAGGTTCAATTTTGTTGAAAAATTTGTTTACTGACAGCTCCAAATTCTGGCACTTCTCCTCAAGATGTACAGTCAAGTTCTTCTTTGTCAATACCTTTTTCACCTGTAGAATAGTTTTTGTTCTGTCTGCTACTCCCAGCTCTTCTAGCTCATACCCGTTCTTTGAATTTAGAAATTTGATGATTCTGTTGGCTATTGTTGGCATGTCTCCTAGCTCTAGGTTATTGGTTGAAATAATCTCCTTAGATTTTTCAACTAGCTCCTTTTGTTCAAATATAATTTGGATGTTGGGCCAGATCTCATTCATGCCATTGATGATATTGTTCTAGATGATTTCCTTCACCCTTCCTAGAGTGTTACCAATTGATGATTCCTTTTCAGATTTCTGCAATTTTTCGATTAATGTTCATGCCCTCTGCATTTCTACTGAATGTGCACTTTCATCTCTTTTAATCTGGTCCTGCAGAACGTTGACTTGAGTTTCTAGTCTCTTGATTTCCTCTGTTTGAAGATTCATGCTCTCCATGGATTTGGCTAGTTGTTCTGTACTGCTTCCTGTCCTTGTAGTAGTAGTTGCTGGAGTAGCTGTAGGAATAGTTGTAAGAGGAAGAGCCTCCATAGTAGTGATGGCCAATTGTGTTGCTTTTTCCTTCTCTTGTACCATATTCTCCATCTCTGTTTCCATTTGTTTTATTTGGAGTGACTGCTCCATTATCAGTTTCATCATTTCTGCCTTTTGACTCTCTGTTTCCTCTATTTCTTTGGTCAAGGGATCCTATGTTGTAGGAATTTTGAGTTGTTTTATCAAGGCTGCTATATTAGTCTCCTTATTCTTAATTATCTCTTCTAATGCTTTCACATTTGATGGATCATATCCAATTTTCACCACTACGTCTTCCAAGGACTTAATCCTATTATCTTTTGATTGAGATGAAATATTTTCCATGTTCAACTGAGATTGGGTATTTGATAAAGCCACTTGCATTTAAAAAAAACTCATAGAGGTAATTGTTAGAGTGGAGGAGATCATCTCACCTATTTTCTTATGCATTTCCAACTGATCAATAGGATGAACATTTCTGGCATCAAACTCAAAGGAGGTCTGTTTGTAATCAACTGGAGTTTTAGGTTCCATTGTTTGTGCTTCAAGGAATGCCATATGCATTTTTCCTTTTTCTGAATCGAAAGCTAATAGAAGTTTGCCTTGGGAAGTAGAAATTTTCTTCCAGAACTGAGCATAAGTACTCTTTTTCAACATTTCATTTATGATATTTATCTCTTTGAAAGTATCAAAAATGGTCTCCTCCTTTTCTCCTGTTACATTTACAGATGTGGAAACTTGGAGAGTTTGTTGCCTTTCTGAGATTGGAGTGGTAGGAAAAGATCGACCTCTTGTTGGATATGAATCAACAATATCATTGAGATTAATAACTGTTTTCATTGGTGATTCCTTGCCTAGGTCCATGTCCATGTGTATCCTAGCCATTTTTCTAAATTTCAGTTTGAACTCTTTCATAGAAGTATCAGTCCCTGGTGACTGATCTTCTCTTGGTCTTTTCCTAGTTGTTTCTTTTTCCTGTTCCTTGCCCTTGTCTGGTCTGTCCTATGTACTTTTATTTTCTTGCTGCCTAGGTGTCTGTGCACTTGAAGAAGAAAGCATTTTCTCCTCAGCCTCTTACAGGGTTTCGGGCATCCACTCTATATGGTTCATGAATTTCTCTATTTCAGGCCTGTGAGTGTGAATATAAGGTGTTGATTTTTTTTCCACCTTTTTCTAGGAGATGATGCCCCGTGGGTCATAGGACCATGTGAAGCTGTGAGTGAACTTCATTTCTTTCAATTTCTTGTCAGCCTCCTCACCTACTGCCCTGTTGTTGCAAATAAAAGGGCCAATCTGGGATTTGATCCTAAATTGAGACTTCTTCTTTGCTGCCACAAAGTGCACTTCATCTGCATGATATACTCAAGTGAAAAGATCCTCATGGGAAGGAACTTTGGCAGCTTGTAAGGGGCCAATTCACATCCATATACCCTTAATTCTGTATAGTTTTGGTACAAGTACCAATCTCGTGTTCTTGCTTGGTCTATCAGCTGCATAATCTTTTTAATTTCTTCACTAATTCTGGGTTCTGATGTACTGCTGAGGAGGCTCATAGCTAGATGGACAAACATTTCTATGAATGTTATGTATGTGAAGTCCCTTTGTGATCTAAAATGAGGGTTTAACATCTTGTTATACTTATAAAAACCTCCCACTCCAAAGCTTAACAAATATATGATCTAGCTTATGTTGACAATTGCAGAATTAAGTACTTGAAACAGGTGTATGTCTTTGTTTTAATTGTTTAAGTGCTTATTTGTTCATGCTGATATTAAACACATATAACAGTAAATGAAGCAATAAAACAACCACACATAATAGCAATATAATCTAGGAGTTCACCCTAATATCATGGGCTACGTCTCCTTGAGCTCTTGTCAACGCGACTTGGCTCTTTGGGATTATGGTAAATCTTCTTTTACAAGTTCCACACTTAACTCCAAAGGTTACTGAACTGAACCAATGGGCTTAGAATACCATCTATATCCCTGGCTATCCTCACTCTGCAAACAGATCTAAGCTTCCTTGGACTTGATTCCTTTAATCAGTGCACTGAGCTGACTTGAGCTTCTGGATGGCACTAACTCCCTCAGAATTCTTCAACTGTCTTTGGAACTTCTTCTTCTGTCTCCAGCAACACATCAAACACCTACAATAAACTAATCATTTGATCATTTGTTGTCTAAAACTTCCCTATAGCTTCTCGGCCCTTAAAAGTCTTCAGATTCTTCTGCAAGTCCCTGTAATGGATTCAGAAGGTTCATTACAATCATAATTGACTATTAGATCACGGAGAATGAGCTCTGGTAGCTCCTGCAACTGCCTCTAACCTCTGGTGGCTCTGAACTCCAGAATCAGTCTTCTTGGATAGAATTCTCCATGAAGATGTCTTCTTCAGCTTCTATGGATCATTCCATCAACTTCAGAAGGCTCTATTTAGTCTAGTGAGCCTCTTATTTCACTCTCTCTGAGTTTCTCTAGCTCTCGGGCTCTGCCTCTGTCTCTCGGGTTCTGCCTCTCTTTCTCTGGAATCTCTGGACTTCCCCCCTGTAAAACTACTCTGTGAGTTCTTTTATGTGGTATCTCCACCAATATTAGCAACCGCACCTGAATTCAACTAAACTTAGCACATCCTCTAAACTTTAGCCACTCCACTAGGCTGACCGTTAGAGGTAACTGTTGCCGTAACCGTTGGGCACGTTCATGAAGGATAAGCCCTTATCGCACGTATATCTGGTGGTTAGGGATAATCCTCCATAAAGCTTGCGACCAGGTTAAACCTGAACCATAAATCTATCCCGTCCATCTAATGGCTTTCGCGTCGTTCACTAGCCAACTTGCTTGGACGATCTCCGCCGTTGATGTGACCCTACTCAATCCAACGAACGTCACGCAATTTCACGTAGATTTCATGCACGAATGATATCTAACCGAAGGCATGCAAGAAAAGCAGTTTTGCTCTGCTATGTGTCAACCGCTGAGTGGAATCGCATGCTCTTGGTAGATTACCACTTCCAGCCTTTCACCCACGCGATATACCGTTTACCACTTGGCCGAATACTACCCACATGCTTAATTCAAAATTTAAATAAAAGGCACTTTATAAAGGTTTTTGCGCTTAACAAAGGTTTTAGCGCTTAACAAAGGTTTTTGTGCTTAAGGCCAATATTAGCCTTTTAACCTCTTAACCTTTTATCTTTACCTTTGTTCTTGACTATGGTTAAGGTTTTGGATCAATTTCTGATCACTTTGATCCTTCATCACCAAGGTTGTCCAAAAGATGACAGATTGGGGTTCACCTTCTTCATTTAACTTGCTCATTACAAATTGAAATCTGTCTGCCTGAAAATAAATAAACATGTACACTAATACTGAAGAATACTGAAACACTTCCTCTGTGGTGAAATTTATGAATTGCTCGTGGATGGCATCTGCTAGGAACTGACTAAAATTAAACAAGATAGAGGGCTTTGCATCAGATGACAATATGGACATGAAACCTATTATGGCCTCATCAGGCCACTAATCTGAATAATAGCCTATCAGATATGATAGTATAGTGACTATATGCTTGGTTCTATCAGGGAAAGCAGAGGAGGAATATGGGGGATTTTTGCTAGGCATTGGGGTCTGTTCAGTCATGAAGAGTTCTAGGGTTTTAGCTCTTTTGGCAAAGTCTAGTCTCTAGTACATTTCACTGAGGATTTCATGGGAAAAAGGAGTGGTTCCTTCAATGATAGGAGCTTGCATCATCTGCATTATGGATTTAGCATCAATGGTGAAAAATATTTCTCTTGCAGGGGCTATTACTACTCTTTGTTGTGGGTTATAGGAGGACTGTCATTTTCTGATCAATTCTAGGAAGCTATGAGTTTTGGGAAAAAATTAGAAAGGAAACGTTGTATCCCAGACTCCTATATCATGTGTTTCATCAACAAATTTATCCTCCCACAAACAATAGATGTCAGAGAGGTCAAATTCAAATATTGTCTCATGTATCTTGAAATATCTATCTACAAGTGGAATATGGTCCAAGTCCACTGGTGGATGCACCATTGGATTGAACAACTCATGTTCTTTCTTCTTTGGTGGCATGGTTATCTTCTACAAATTTTAAACCTGGACTGTCTTTGGATTTGCAAGTGAACTGCAATTAGAAAAGGGATGAGAAGAAGAGGGAAATCAGAGAGGAAAAATAGAAAGGGAATGAGTAGAAAATGGGATTCAAGAAGGGGAATGCCTGCTAAACGCAGACAAGTGAAGCTTTCTGCAACTGTGTTGATAATTTGACTATGTCAACTGCTTCTCTGTGTATGCCTAAGAAAACTTTCACTTTCACCTGTAAGTAAAGAGGACATATCAAAATTTGGTAAATGAGTGAAAGATGATGCCTTTGTAATTTTCAGAGATTTCCTGTTGAAGTGGCATGGAGTGGCGCGATATCCAATCACCTTTCACTTGGACTTCAACTGGGATATAAAGGAGATTACTTGACTTGACAATCTTTTTAAGAAATGCATTTTCATCAGCAAGAGCAGTAGTATTTACAGGCAGTGATGAAGAGGATGATGCAACTGTTTTGGGATAAGGACAAAAATGTTGGAAATAATACTGAGAGGGGGGTGAATCAGTATTATCTAGCAATTTACCAAATCTTCCTTATTTGATCTTTTGAAATATTCTTGCATATCAGTACCATAAAGCAATGAGCATGAATAAAGAAAATAGACAGTCACACCAAAGAACACAAGATGTAAGGTGGAAACCCAATGCGGGAGAAAAACCACCTGCTGCAATAATGTCTCTATCTTCTTTCAAGAATTTCTTTTTACAATGATTTTGTACTGGTGCAGTCCTTTACCAGCACGCAGGCTGCAACCTGCAAAGAGCTACAACTCTTTCTCGTTTTCCAGACTTCTCCTGGAAGGGAGCTACAACCCCCTACTTCTTTTCATGAAGAATCAAATGATCAACAAGTATACAACAGATACAGTCTACTATAGATATCAGATCAGTAATTACAGAAACAACCCAGAACACCTTATGAACAGAAATATACAGTCAACAGATCATCTTAAGACAGGGACGCATATTTTCTTTCTGTGGCCTGCGACTGGACGCAGTATACCTTATGCTGTTCTGCGTGCCGACGCACTGTTCCTTTTTGCTTGTCTGCGACCGACGCACACATCAACACTATCGCGCCGCGTCTTTCGCTTCAGAGACGCACCCAATACCACAGTCGCGCCGCGTCCTTCGCTACAGAGACGCACCTGATCCTTTACTGTACTGCGTCCCGGCGCACTTTCCCTTCACTGAATCTGCGTCCCTTTAGATATAGAAGATAAGAGGACTTCAGAACCAACCCAAACACTCAGATCCACAGATCTGATCATGCGCCATATAGATCGTAGTCCATTAGAAGATTTACCCTTAAAGATATGGACTAGATCTCACCAAGAGATGATCAACCAAGATGATGATTAATCCAAATGAACTCCTTTGCTTTATATAGGCAAGCTTCTCCCCAAAGCGTGGAACAATACCACGAGCCGACACCATAGAAACACACAACCGTCGGCTAGATACCACACAAGAAGCCCCCACGAGCTTTTCTCTACCTTGAAATGTGTGCACTGGGCGGACGCACCTTCTGAACGGCTGGCCAGCGTCCCTGGACGCGGGTTCTGTATGGTAGACTTGCGGGGACGCATTTGCTGAACATATTTCCTGCGTCCTTCTTGATTTACCACCTGAAAGAGTTTGCCATCAAGGACAACACCTGAAACATAATGCCAACAAACTCCCCCTTTGGACTTGATGGCAACCACATAAGCTTCAGCTTCATCATTCTCCCCCTTTGACATCAAGAGCAAAGGGTATGCTCCCCCTATGCTCAAGCTTCTCCAGATTTGTAACCAGAAATCCATCATGAAGGAGACAGAGACATATTGCAGCTATTTCCAAGATCTCCTTCTCCATAATGCCAACAATGCATTATGTGCTCCCCCTGAGCCTATACCATCAATAGGAAGATGGTCAACAGTGAGATGATGCATCAACAACCCCCAGCTTTTGCCTGAGGTATTCAAAAGTGTCCCTGGGCAACGGTTTGGTGAAAATATCAGCAACTTGTTCCTTAGAAGGAACATACTCCAACTTGACCTTCTGTTCAAGTACTTGTTCCCGGAGAAAATGGTACTTGATTGGTATGTGCTTGGTTTTTGAATGCATAACCGGATTCTTTGAGATGCTGATTGCACTTGTGTTGTCACATAAGATAGGAATAGGAGGTGTACAAGTGATTTGATAATCCTGCAAAGTCTGCATCATCCAAAGAAGTTGGGTGCAACAAGATGCAGCCGCAACATATTCCGCTTCAGCTGCAGACAAGGCAATTGAACTCTGTTTCTTGCTGAACCAAGATACCAGTCTAGAACCCATAAAGAATGCACCACCACTTGTGCTTTTCCTGTCATCCACGCTTCCGGCCCAATCTGCATCTGTATAAGCATGAAGAGTGAGATCTGTATCTCTAGGATACCATAGGCCATAATTTTGAGTCCCTTGAAGATATTTGAAGATTCTCTTTACTGCTTGAAGATGAGTCTCCTTTGGATTTGCCTGAAACCTTCCAACTATTCCAACTGCATGCATGATGTCTGGTCGGGTACCTGTCAAATATAGTAGACTTCCAATCATAGATCTGTAGGTTGGTTGATGAACTGCTGCAGATTCGTCATTTGCACTGAGACTACATCCTGTAACCATGGGTGTACATACTGGTTTTGCATCTTCCATGCCATATTTCTTCAAAATCTGCTTGAGATACTTGGTTTGAGATAAAAGGATTCCTCCTTTCTTTTGTTGGATTTGCAAACCAAGAAAGTATGTCAGTTCTCCTAGCAAGGACATCTCAAATTCTTTCTGCATGACTGAGGCAAAGCTTTGACTCATAGCTTCTTCATTACTGCCAAAAATAATGTCATCTACATACACAACAAGTATTAGTAATTTGTCATTTTCAACTTTTATATAAAGATTGCTATCTGCTGAACCTTTTGAAAAACCTTGTTGATGAAGATATTTGTCCAACCGGTAGTACCAAGCCCTTGGAGCTTGTTTGAGACCATAGAGAGCCTTTTTTAATCGGCATACAAGATTTGGATCGTTTCCAAGAATGAAACCATCTGGCTGTTCAATGTACACTTCTTCATCCAAGTCTCCATTCAGAAAAGCTGATTTCACATCCATTTGAAATACTTTGAAGTTCTGACAACTTGAGAGAGCAAGAAACATTCGGATGGCCTCAAGTCTTGCAACAGGAGCAAAAGTTTCTTCAAAGTCTATTCCTTCTTGCTGTGCATACCCTTTACAAACAAGTCTGGCTTTGTTTCTAATTACTTCTCCATTTTCATTCAATTTATTTTTGAAAACCCATTTTGTTCCGATAACATTCTTATCCTTTGGTCTAGGAACCAGCTCCCAAGTGTTGTTCTTTTCGATTTGCTCAAGTTCTTCATCCATTGCTTTCACCCAACATTCATCTTTGCATGCTTCTTTCACATTTTGTGGTTCAGTAGAGGAGAGTAATGCCAAATAACTTGAAGCTTCTGCAACTGTTCTTCTAGTTTGTATACCTGCTTCCTTTTGTCCCATGATCTGAGATTCTGGATGGTTCTTTTGAACATATCTGGATGGAGTCTTTTCTTCTATTCTTGTTCTTTCTTCTGTTTCTTCGTGAGGTCCGTCTTGAAATTATTCTTGCGGTTCTTCTTCTTCATCATTCTGTCTTTGAGGGTAGCTTTCATCTTCTTCAATGTCTTCACGATGTATTTGCCTAGGAATGTATCCTTTCTCATCAACCACTACATCAATGCTGTCAACAATTCTGCCAAGTCTTTTATTGTAGCATTTGTATGCTTTGCTATGTGGAGAGTAGCCAAGAAGAATTCCTTCATCTGCTCTAGGATCAAGTTTGCCAAGCTGCTCCTCAGTATTTTTGATATAGCATTTGCTCCCAAAGATTTTGAAATGCTTTACCGAAGGAGTTTTACCACTCCAGAGCTCATGAGGAGTTTGAGTGCTGTTCACTCGGACATTTGTCTTGTTGAGAATAATAACTGCCGCATGTGCAGCTTCACCCCAGAAGGTTGCAGGAGTTCCTGATTCATCAAGCATAGCACGAGCCATTTGCTGGATTGTTCTGTTCATTCTTTCCACTACTCCATTTTGCTGAGGAGTTCTAGCTGTAGAAAATTCTCTCCTTATTCCATGTTCATCACAGAAATCAAAAAATTCATTTGAAGTAAATTCTCCACCTCTGTCGGATCTGAGGCACTTAATCTTGTGACCTGATTCATTTTCAGCCAAGGCTTTGAAGGATTTGAACTTTTCGAAAGCTTCATCTTTGTGCTTCATAAGTCCTAACCAAACAAACCTGGAGAAATCGTCAATAAATAATATCAAGTATTCCTCTCCTCTAGGTGTTCTTTTTCTGAATGGTCCACATACATCTGTATGTACTAGCTCAAGAGGCATGCTGGCTGATCCTTCTTTCTCTGGAAAGTTAGTTCTAGTCTGTTTTCCAAACTGACATGATCTGCACATGGTGTTGTCAGGAATCTTGATATCTGGAAGATCGCGAACTGCCTGATATTTGCAAGCTTTCCTTATTTGTGAGAAGCTTAGATGTCCCAACCTTCGATGCCATAACCAGTGCTCTTCATCCTTGCTTAGATAGCATTGTTGTTGTTCTTCATAAAAAATGTATAGATTATTTGAAGTTCTTTTTCCTTTGAGAACTGTTTTACCTGTATCAAGATCACGAACAAGACATCCATTTGATCTGAATATAACCTCGGTTCTTTGATCACACATCTGGCTTACACTTAGAAGATTATGCTTTAGTCCATCAACAAACAAAACATTTCCAGCCTTAACATCTTCTTTTAAAGGAGCAATACCTTTTCCTTTTATAGTTGCAGGAGTATCATTTCCAAAAGAGACTTTCTTTCCCTTTTCTAAATTAGAATAAGATTCAAGTTTTTCTTTATCACCTATCATATGCTTTGAACATCCACTGTCAATGTACCATAGATTTTCTTGTCCTTCTGCATAGAATGCTATCCCACATCTTTCTGTTTGAGGTTCCTTTATTTTCCATGTTTTGGTGCCTGAGGTTTGTTCCCTTTTTTGTTCTTGTACCTTTCTTTCCGGAAACCTGCTTCTGCATTCAACATCTTCATGTCCAAAATTATTGCAAATAGAGCATTCAACTTCATTTTCAAGAGCTGAAAAATTGTTATAGGTCCTTTTCGTAATCCCTGTCATGCTTCTTTGTTTTTGAGCTTCCCTAGTCATGATTGTTTTATACGCAACACATTGGGCTGCTTTGTGACCAAAGTTATGGCAAGAAAAGCATTGTCCATTGAAGAAGTTTCTGCGATTATTGAATCTACCAACCAACTGATTGTAATTTCTATTTTCATCTATTCTTGAACCAAATTGAGAAGATTTTACCTGTGGCTGGTTGTGGCTTTTGTTCACCCTTAAGCTGGATTGCCCCTGATAGTTTGAAGTTTGTCCCTGCTTTACCTGATGATCTTCCTTGTGTTCTTGCTCATTTCTTCTTGCTGCATCAAGATAACTTTTTGAAGTGGAAGCTTGAGAAGTTTCTCCATTGTAGCCCAGACCTGTCTTATTTAGTGGAGACCGCTGCACACTGATAATCTCATTCAACGTTTCAGATCCTTTGACAAACTTGAGATTAATAGTTTTTGTTTTCTCAATTTCTTTTCTAAGACCAACAATTTCACCTTCTAATTTTTCAAGATGTTTTTCCTTTTCATCAATCTGAAATTGTAGAGTATCAATAATCATGTTCTTTTCTTCTATACATCTCTTGAGTCTAGTAATTTCATCATAAAGGTTATCCACATCTATAGCATCCTCATAATTATCATCTTCAAATGCCATTAACAATCTATATTTGTTACCTTGTTCATCTTCATCACTGTTTGATAAGCCATCGCTATCTTCATGGGTGTAGTAGCTTTTCTTATTTGTACCCTGTTTCTTGTTCCATCTAACTGGTTCCTTTCCTTTATCCTTATAAGAACATTTTGCAGCATAATGACCTACTCTTCCACAAGCAAAACATTTGAAAGGTAGCTTACCTCTGAACCTTCCAGAACCCCTTTGAAGATTTCTGACAAAGTTTGATTCTTCTTCCTCTTCTTCTGGAACATGACTTGCTTCATAGTGATCTTCTTTGCCTGATGCTTTAAAAGCAGCTTCCCTTCTGTCTGATGGACCTCCCTTTCTCATTTCATAAGCAGTTAGAATTCCATGCAGCTGAGACATAGTGAGAACACGGAGATTTTCCTTTTCTTCTACTGCAGATACTTTAGATTCAAACTTGGGAGATAAAGATCTTAGAATCTTTTGAACTACTATAGTCTCTTTTATTTCTTCACCCAAATTTTTCATACAATTAACAATCTCATCTACCCGAAGAAAATAATTAGCCACACTTTCATCATTATACATCTTGAGAGTCTCATATTGAATCCTGAGAGTTTGAAGTTTAGCTTCTTTTACCTGTTCATCTCCTTCATAGCTAGTGATCATTTTGTCCCATATTTCTTTTGCTGATTTGAAGTGCATGACCTTCATGAACTCTGTTTGAGATATACTTCCTAATAGAGTACTGACTGCTTTTGCATTTGTTTCATACTGCTTTTTCTCAGCTGGATCTGTAGGAGTAACTGAAGGAAAGGCATAGCCTGATTCTACAATGTTCCAAACTTCTGTACCAAGAGATTGAAGATATGCAGTAACTCTTACCTTCCAATAATTGAAGTTTGTCCCATCGAAGACGGGTGGCCTGATTGATGCTTCTCTCTCGTAGTTGCTCATGATGATCGATCTACCTTCAAGCGATCAAGCTGTTCTGAAGGACCTGCTCTGATACCAATTGTTGGAAATAATACTGAGAGGGGGGTGAATCAGTATTATCTAGCAATTTACCAAATCTTCCTTATTTGATCTTTTGAAATATTCTTGCATATCAGTACCATAAAGCAATGAGCATGAATAAAGAAAATAGACAGTCACACCAAAGAACACAAGATGTAAGGTGGAAACCCAATGCGGGAGAAAAACCACCTGCTGCAATAATGTCTCTATCTTCTTTCAAGAATTTCTTTTTACAATGATTTTGTACTGGTGCAGTCCTTTACCAGCACGCAGGCTGCAACCTGCAAAGAGCTACAACTCTTTCTCGTTTTCCAGACTTCTCCTGGAAGGGAGCTACAACCCCCTACTTCTTTTCATGAAGAATCAAATGATCAACAAGTATACAACAGATACAGTCTACTATAGATATCAGATCAGTAATTACAGAAACAACCCAGAACACCTTATGAACAGAAATATACAGTCAACAGATCATCTTAAGACAGGGACGCATATTTTCTTTCTGTGGCCTGCGACTGGACGCAGTATACCTTATGCTGTTCTGCGTGCCGACGCACTGTTCCTTTTTGCTTGTCTGCGACCGACGCACACATCAACACTATCGCGCCGCGTCTTTCGCTTCAGAGACGCACCCAATACCACAGTCGCGCCGCGTCCTTCGCTACAGAGACGCACCTGATCCTTTACTGTACTGCGTCCCGGCGCACTTTCCCTTCACTGAATCTGCGTCCCTTTAGATATAGAAGATAAGAGGACTTCAGAACCAACCCAAACACTCAGATCCACAGATCTGATCATGCGCCATATAGATCGTAGTCCATTAGAAGATTTACCCTTAAAGATATGGACTAGATCTCACCAAGAGATGATCAACCAAGATGATGATTAATCCAAATGAACTCCTTTGCTTTATATAGGCAAGCTTCTCCCCAAAGCGTGGAACAATACCACGAGCCGACACCATAGAAACACACAACCGTCGGCTAGATACCACACAAGAAGCCCCCACGAGCTTTTCTCTACCTTGAAATGTGTGCACTGGGCGGACGCAGCTTCTGAACGGCTGGCCAGCGTCCCTGGACGCGGGTTCTGTATGGTAGACTTGCGGGGACGCATTTGCTGAACATATTTCCTGCGTCCTTCTTGATTTACCACCTGAAAGAGTTTGCCATCAAGGACAACACCTGAAACATAATGCCAACAAAAAAGAATTCACCATGGGCTGTGGAGGCAAGGAATCTAAAATGGGAATTGAATTCTTTGAGTCTGCTAAGGATAAACCTTTACCAATTCTTCATCTAGATTCAGAAAAACACCAACATTTTTGTGTTGCCATGCTTGGCATCTTTGAATCCACTGGTTTCTTCTCAATCTTAAACCAACCAACTTTTTAATTTCTTGAGTAACATCTTCTAAAAGAAATTCTAGAAGTCGGAACCTTTGAACAAAAGTGTCAAAATTGTCATCAGCAGGAGTTTTACCTGGTAGGCGAAATATATCATCCTTGTGAACATGAAACTTATTCATTTCTCGAGTCAAGGCATCTACTAGAAAATTAGAATTACCCGGAATCCATTCAACATCAAAATCATACATTTGGAACCACATTTGCCATGCTAACAATCTTCCTCGCGCAAGCTTCTTTGAGATTTTTGCATTCAGAAAATATTTAAAATTCATTGAATCTGTTCTAATCAAAAACTTGGCGAGAGCAAGATAAATTTCAAACTTCTGTATCCCATTAAAAATGGCAAGGGTTTCCTTTTCAGCAGGGAAATAATTCTTTTTATGTTTTAAATTTGGGACTCAGTAACTTACTTGAACCATTGAAGTGGACGCTAAGGCAAAGCTTTCCTCACATCAACCTGAGATATATGCGGACTTTGCGACCCTTTCACTTCTCCAACGCGCTTTACAATCTCACTCTTTAAGATGATCTTGGAACAGAACTGTCCTCAGACAGGCGGCCCAACAGGCTTCAATACTAATTCAAGCAAAATATTACATACCAAGTTAAGCCTCAAGAGGAGAGCTTGTCTAGTCTCTGGTCTCTGATAACTCACATAAACACTCGCACACACTCACACTCAACACACGATGATCCAAACTATCTACAACACACCTATTTATAAGACATATGAGAATAATTGAGGGTCCTTGTCTGACATTACTTAGTCATGACGGTGTCTGCTCAATATTCTCTTAGTACAATAATTCCAGAAGCACTATAAAAAGAAGACACACTAACAAGGTCTGATTCCACTTTAGTCACTATCAAAATCTGCTTCAAAATCCGAATCTGGTGGAGTTCTTTGTCGTTCCCAAGTGGATGTAAGTTTTGACAACATGTCTTCAGGCTTTTCCCATGACGACGTAAGCCACAATAAATATTCTTTTTCCTAGGTGGGGTCATTTTGCACTTGAGCATCTTGGTATAAATCAACAAATACAGTCTCTTTTTCATCTGATATCTTTTCTTTACCTTTTGAGCTAGTTATCACTATTGAAGATTCCACTTTTTGTGGTGCATGTGAACTTTGTCCTGTATCAAAGGTTGTTCATGAAGATTGTCCCGTATGAAACTTTATAGAGTCAGAAGTGGCCCTTAGATTCTTTTGAGGGAAGAGATAATCATCTTTATTACACCTGTTCACATAAGCAAATGGATCAATTTCAATGCTAAGAAAAGAATATTTTTTGCTTTTTCTAAAGTCGGGCAAGGACTGAACTGACAACTCCACTCTGTCTAATAATTCCCGCTTGAATATTTGAAACATGCTGACAGACTGCTCTATGGCTGCTTGTACCCATAATTTACATTGATGGCTGATATTTCCTCTTTCTTGCCATCCTACTTCGAACATCATTGATGAGCATACCCTATTTGATAAAAGCAAATTTATAAGGCATACTACATCTTCGGTCCAACATCCTGTAGATACACTAATAGTGATTAGTGCCTTTTGATTGATTATTAGTCGCATTACCCCACATCTTCCTTGCATTGGCTCTAACGTTTTAATTAAAGAAACCTTTTCTGGTAGCTTCAGGGCATGAAACTCTTTAAGCCAACTGGAAACTTTTTTAATTTCTTCTGGATTTTCTGCCAATGTAGATTCCATTATACTATTTGTTCCATAAACTTGTGAAAAAAGATTAGGAACGATAGGGTTTCTAAATTCCATGCTCTGGTAACCCCATGGTTCTGAGAAGGTTCTTAGATACTGGAGTGTTCTTTCAATACACCGAGAAGCTCGAACTTGAGCCTTCTTCCGGCACCTGCCATTTCTGAATTCCCAATCAGCAAAGGGTTGAAATAGTTCATATTGTGGGAAAGAATCAGTAGCTACAAAATTTTCATCAAATCTTTGCAGAAAAGCTGCATCTAATTCTTCAAATAAATCAGGAATCCGAAGTGATTTCAAGAAACGTTCAACCATTTCATTCATATTGATTTCTTCTAGATCTAGCATTTTTGCAGAGACATAAACAGCAACAGAGAAATCAATTCCACCAATAATCTGATAATAATTCAAATTTTTTAGAACTTTGATCATTTCTTCTGTATAGTGACTACTCCATGTATCATCAAGAGTTTTAAAATATACCTTCACCTTCATATTTGGTAGAGGATAAACCTTTACCAATTCTTCATCTAGATTCAGAAAAACACCAACATTTTTGTGTTGCCATGCTTGGCATCTTTGAATCCACTGGTTTCTTCTCAATCTTAAACCAACCAGCTTTTTAATTTCTTGAGTAACATCTTCTAAAAGAAATTCTAGAAGTCGGAACCTTTGAACAAAAGTTTCAAAATTGTCATCAGCAGGAGTTTTACCTGATAGGCGAAATATATCATCCTTGTGAACATGAACCTTATTCATTTCTCGAGTCAAGGCATCTGCTAGAGAATTAGAATTACCCGGAATCCATTCAAAATCAAAATCATACATTTGGAACCACATTTGCCATGCTAACAATCTTCCTCGCGCAAGCTGCTTTGAGATTTTTGCATTCAGAAAATATTTAAAATTCATTGAATCTGTTCTAATGAAAAACTTGGCGGGAGCAAGATAAATTTCAAACTTCTGTATCCCACTAAAAATGGCAAGGGTTTCCATTTCAGTAGGGAAATAATTCTTTGATGTTTTAAAAATTCTCCTGAAGCATAAGCACAAAGAATTTCTTCAGCTTTTTCTCCTTCTCCCCTTCGTTCAAAAAGTGCAGATGCCCAAAATTTGTCCGAAGCATTTGTCTGCAGAATGAGAAAACCATTACCTGGTGGTTTAAGCACTGGGAGATACTGGCATTCAGCTTTCAAAAGCTGTACTGCTTTAGTAGCTTCAGGTGACCATCCCGCATGTAAATGCTGACGGATAGGAGCAATTTTTTCAAAAAGATTAGGAATATATTTATGTACATATTTTAAAATCCCTAGAAACCGTTGAATCATCTTTACATCTGTCAACTGATCAGGAAATTCAGAAAGTTTTGTTAAAACATGTGGCTTCATCTATATTTTTCCATGATCGACATGAATTCCAAGAAAATCAATACTGTCTTGAAAAAGAAGCATTTTCTTTTCTGATAAAACAAGACCATGAGTTTTTCCTTCTTCAAGAAACACTTGTAAATGTTTCATGTGTGTTTCAAGATCTAGGCTATGTACAAGAATGTCATAAATATATACAACAATAAAATCATATTTACTGAAGATATGGTCCATTCTTCTTTGGAAGAAAGCAGGAGCGTTCTTCAACCCGAATGGAACAACTCTCCATTGAAAGAAACCGCCAGGACATGTGAAAGCAGTTTTATGATGATCTTATTCTTTAATCTGAACCTGATAATATCCAGATTTCATATCAAATTTGCTAAAAATCTTACTGCCTTGGATTTTCTGCATTATTGTTTCTTGCCTGGGCATAGGATAATTAAAACTTTTAGTGATTGCATTCAATGGTTTATAGTTAATAACCATCCTATCTTTCCCTCTGACTATTTCAGAATGATTTTGAACAAGGAATGCAGAACAGGAATAATGAGATCCACTACGTTCAATAAGTTGAAGATCTAACAGTTCTTCAATCTGCTTTCTCATTTCTTTTTCTTCAGCTGGGGTGCAGGGTATTAACTTACCAGTTACCCCATTATCATGCAGGGTAATAATCTCTTGTTGAGGACTTTCAACTTTCCAGAAAGCTTGAGGATTGTTAGAACAACATTTTAGCAATTCTTCATATATGCTTACTTGTTCTGGAGACCAATCAGGATTTCTATTGGCTTTCTGAGTAGGTTGGGATTTAGTCTCATAAATTTGCAACACTTATTTCCAATCATGAGACTCATTCTTTGATCTCTTTATACCTACTTTCTTTTGACTCTGCTCTCTTCTTGCTTCAGAATTTGCCAAAGTTAGCCTTGGGACTGCTACTGCCTTCTTTTTGATATTACAAATTATTTTATCTTCACTAATCGTAACAGGCAATACTGAATTGATAAATGGCATTCCTAAGAACAAACTTGCAGAAGCATCATAATGTTGTATTGCAGAGATTTTGACAATACTCCCCCCAATTTTTAAAGAAATATTATCAACATAATGGGTGAGATTGACCGAACCACCAATAGTTTCTGAGACTAAAATATGTTGTAAAGGTTTCCATAAACATTTAAAAAGAGATGGACGAGCAAGATTATTGGAACCACCCGTGTCAATAAAAGCATCAACAGATATCCAATCACCTTTCACTTGGACTTCAACTGGGATATAAAGGAGATTACTTGACTTGACAATATTTTTAAGAAATGCATTTTCATCAGTAAGAGAAATAGTATTTACAGGCAGTGATGAAGAGGACGGCGCAACTGTTTTGGGATAAGGACAAAAAGAATTCACCATGGGCTGTGGAGGCAAGGAATCTAAAACGGGAATTGAATTGTTTGAGTCTGCTAAGGAAACAGTGTCACTGGAAGAATCATCTGAGTATTCTTCTGTATAATCCGCTGATTCTGATTCATCACTATAGTGAAGCTCTTGTTCACTGGGTTCACTTTCCCATTCGCCATAACAAAGATTCATTTTTTGACTGATATCTGGAATAGATTCATTATCGGACAAAGAAGCGTCTGTCAAAATATATACATCTGACACTTCATCTTGAGAGTCAACTACTGACCAATTATCTACAAAATCTTTAAACTCTATACAAGCTTTTAATTTACTAGACGAACTCTTTGGACACTTGCAAGCAAAATGACCTTCTTGCTTATAGATAAAGCAAGCAGTGTCTCTTTTGGGATGCTTCCTCTTTTTGATATATTTGAATTTTCTAAATGGTCACTTTGGATTTGCAACTCATTTTGGTTTGTATTTGCCATATCTTTTAGATCTTCTTTTCTTGAAAGGAGTCCATGGTAATACAGAACGACATACATTCAGATTTGGAGAAACATTGTGAACCTGTTTTTGCCAACACAAATATTTTACTTTTTCCTGACACCTGAATAAAAGATATATCCAGTATGTTTGATCTATCTTTTTGCCCTGGACTTCGAGATCTTTCATTATCATATCTCCTAAATTTCCTGGCAACTTAGACAAAAATGAGATTTTTTGAGTGGAACCATTGGTGAGATTAGCTTTGTACACCTTGGACATGTAATCACAACCAAATTGATCTAAATCCTTTAAATCTTTTAATTCCATTCTTGTTAGATCTATAATAAGTTGCTTTTTCTCATCTACAGGTTCAGGGACAAATTGTGTAAGCAAGAGAACTTCTAAAGTAGCTAACCCTGAGGCTGCAACATTTGTTCTTTCTTCATTTGTTCCACCCATCCACCAATCATACACAATACCGGCCATTCGTTTTTCTGCTAACAAGAAGATTGAATAGTTATCTAACTTGGAGACAACTTGCATCTGGTAGAGAGCACCAATCCAGACTCTGATGGATTCTGTTGGATTCTTGGATTTATCCAGATCTAAAACATATCCAGATGAATTAGTGGGAAACAAATCTTCTTCCACTCTTGGATATTTGGCTTCTTTAAATACATTTTCTTTTTGGAGCGATGGCATGATAAAGGATGGAAACAAAGTAGCAACATTTTCTAAAGTAGCCAATTCACTTTTGTTCTTATGGATGATAACTGGTTTTGGAATTTCTATTTTATGTCCAACTTGACTACTTGATTCAGCTACATTTTCTTCTTGAGATTCACTAGTATCCCAATTTTGAGGAACTTCTATGGTTTTGGAAAATCACGGAGGCTAGGATTCTCTCTTCTTCTTTTCTCTCCGTCTTCTTTCTTTATCTTCTCTTTTCTGTTTATCTGCTTGTTGTTCATCATGTAATAATTTGAGATTTGCGAGGATTAACTCACTCTGGCAACCTAAATCATCAAGCACTTCTTCAGCATGTGCACACCATGTGGTCAGATAATTACCGATCTGGTATGTCTGATCCAAATCATTCGGATTCTGTGCATTATGTTCTATGAGAGGTGCACAGTCAGCTCGTGTGGTTGGTTGTTTAGATGATGAAGAGGTTGTACAGAACTTTGTACGAGGAGGCCACTTGCCACCTTTAACAAAATGACGATTGGCATATTTCCATTCTTCAACAGGAGGAAAATAACCTATATGATGCATTTTATTTACAGGAAGAAAAGGTTTTGACTCAGGTATATACAACTCAGTAGAAGACAACTGAGGCTCAGAATGATTGACTTCTTCAATTGTGGACAAATCATTACTACTAGACGGAACTTCACTTGGAGCAATAGGAAAAACATATCTACGAGGCCTGGCTGTTGGTCAATGCACTTTTGGTTTAGCAGGAATTAGCTTTACTTGACCATTATCTATCGAGACTCTTTTTAACTTTGACTCAGGCTTCTTTTCATCTGAAATTGACTTGTATTGGAAATACCAATTGCTTGGTAGTTCAGAAGGATCATACAAAACTCCTTCAACTTGTGCATTAGATAAACCAACTGTGACACAGTCTTTTAAAACAGGTTGTTTCAGCTTTGGATGTGCAGTGTTTGTCAGCTGAAATGAAGCTTGTCCAATTACAGAAAGATATTCACTATCCTCAGCCATATTTAGACCTTGAACTCCAGTCAACAATTTCCAACAGTCTTTTAAATGAGCATCATTTAAACTAATAGAATAATCAGGATATATAGTTCCATATTGACATCCTGTGGACAAATTTCCCATTATGGTTCCAATCCTAGCATTATCATAACTTTGATGACGGGTGTCGAACAATTCAGCAATGCAAGGGGTATTTATTCCATGATGAAACAGTGGTGCAAGACCTATCCTTATACCTCCAAAATGAAGATAAAAATATTTTCCCTCCTTGACATACTGTCGAAACTTTTTTATCTCATCATCAGAAAATAAATTTAAAGCAAGGATTTGAACAGAAGGTCCTGAAACTTTGATAGTAATTTCTACTTCTTTCAGAAAGTTTTTTCTTTTCAGCACAAAAGACATAGGCAGTTTATAAATATCAGTAGCATGCAAAGCAGGAGGATTCCAATTTGCAGGGTTCTCAACCACTTCATGATTTTCATTTTCATTTATTTCAGATTCATGAGATCTAGAGGAAACTTCAGTAATAACCTTTCTATCGATAGAAGAGAATGAGCGTAAGAGATTGGCCATGTTTTATAAACTAAACCAGAGGCCGACTAAAGAAGCTTTTATCTACTCAGCACAATGTAAAACAAAGATGCTTTTCGAAGGCTGCCTAGCTTTCTTTAGGCTCTGTCTATAGTTCACAAACTCAGGACTAGAACAGGGCTCTGAAGTCTCCTCTAGATCTCATGAGTCTGAAATAAATGAAAATGAAAATCATGAAGTGGTTGAGAACCCTGCAAATTGGAATCCTCTTGCTTTGCATGCTACTGATATTTATAAACTGCCTATGTCTTTTGTGCTGAAAAGAAAAACCTTTTTGAAAGAAGTAGAAATTACCATCAAAATTTCAGGACCTTCTATTCAAATCCTTGCTTTAAATTTATTTTCTGATGATGAGATAAAAAAGTTTCGACAGTATGTCAAGGAGGGAAAATATTTTTATCTTCATTTTGGAGGTATAAGGATAGGTCTTGCACCACTATTTCGTCATGGAATAAATACCCCTTGCATTGCTAAATTGTTCGACACCCGTCATCAAACTTATGATAATGCTAGGATCGGAACCATAATGGGAAATTTGTCCACAGGATGTCAATATGGAACTATATATCCTGACTATGCTATTAGTTTAAATGATGCTCATTTAAAAGACTGTTGGAAATTGTTGACTGGAGTTCAAGGTTTAAATATGGCTGAGGATAGTGAATATCTTTCTGTAATTGGACAAGCTTCATTTCAGCTAACAACCACTACACATCCAAAGCTGAAACAACTTGTTTTAAAGGACTGTGTCACAGTTGGTTTATCTAATGCACAGGTTGAAGGAGTTTTGTATGATCCTTCTGAACTACCAGGAAATTGGTATTTCCAATACAAGTCAATTGCAGATGAAAAGAAGCCTGAGTCAAAGTTAAAAAGAGTCTCCATAGATAATGGTCAAGTAAAACTAATTCCTGCCAAACCAAAAGTGCCTCGACCAATAACCAGGCCTCGAAGATATGTTTTTCCTATTGCTCCAAGTGAAGTTCCATCTAGTAGTAATGATTTGTCCACAATTGAAGAAGTCAATCATTCTGAGCCTCAGTTGTCTTCTACTGAGTTGTATATACCTGAGTCAAAACCTTTTCTTCCTGTAAATAAAATGCATCGTATAGGTTATTTTCCTCCTGTTGAAGAATGGCAATATGCCAATCGTCAGTTTGTCAAAGGTGGCAAGTGGCCTCCTCGTACCAAGTTCTGTACAACCTCTTCATCATCCAGACAACCAGCCACACGTGCTGACTGTGCACCTCTCATAGAACATAATGCACAGAATTCAAATGATTTGGATCAGACATACCAAATCGGTAATTATTTGACCACATGGTGTGCACATGCTGAAGAAGTGATTGATGATTTAGGGTGCTAGAGTGAGTTTATCCTCACAAATCTCAAATTATTACATGATGAACAACAAGCAGATAAACAGAAAAGAGAAGATAAAGAAAGAAGACAGAGAGAAAATAAGAAGAGAGAATCCCAGCCTCCGCGATTTTCCAAAACCATGGAAGTTCCTCAAAATTGGGATACTAGTGAATCTCAAGAAGAAAATGTAGCTGAATCAAGTAGTCAAGTTGGACATAAAATAGAAATGCCAAAACCAGTTATCATCCATAAGAACAAAAGTGAATTGGCTACTTTAGAAAATGCTGCTACTTTGTTTCCATCCTTTATCATGCCATCGCTCCAAAAAGAAAATGTATTTAAAGAAGCCAAATATCCAAGAGTAGAAGAAGATTTGTTTCCCACTAATTCATCTGGATATGTTTTAGATCTGGATAAATCCAAGAATCCAGCATAATCCATTAGAGTCTGGATTGGTGTTCTTTACCAGATGCAAGTTGTCTCCAAGTTAGATAACTATTCAATCTTCTTGTTAGCAGAAAAACGAATGGTCGGAATTGTGTATGATTGGTGGATGGGTGGAACAAATGAAGAAAGAACAAATGTTGTAGCCTCAGGGTTAGCTACTTTAGAAGTTCTCTTGGTTACACAATTTGTCCCTGAACCTGTAGATGAGAAAAAGCAACTTATTACAGATCTAACAAGAATGGAATTAAAAGATTTAAAGGATTTAGATCAATTTGGTTGTGATTACATGTCCAAGGTGTACAAAGCTAATCTCACCAATGATTCCACTCAAAAAATCTCATTTTTGTCTAAGTTGCCAGGAAATTTAGGAGATATGATAATGAAAGATCTCGAAGTCCAAGGCAAAAAGATAGATCAAACATACTGGATATATCTTTTATTCAGGTGTCAGGAAAAAGTAAAATATTTGTGTTGGCAAAAACAGGTTCACAATGTTTCTCCAAATCTGAATGTATGTCGTTCTGTATTACCATGGACTCCTTTCAAGAAAAGAAGATCTAAAAGATATGGTAAATACAGACCAAAACGAGTTGCAAATCCAAAGCGACCATTCAGAAAATTCAAATATATCAAAAAGAGAAAGCAGCCCAAAAGAGACACTGCTTGCTTTATCTGTAAGCAAGAAGGTCATTTTGCTCGCAAGTGTCCAAAGAGTTCGTCTAGTAAATTAAAAGCTTGTATAGAGTTTAAATATTTTGTAGATAATTGGTCAGTAGTTGACTCTCAAGATGAAGTGTCAGATGTATATATTTTGACAGACGCTTCTTTGTCCGATAATGAATCTATTCCAGATATCAGTCAAAAAATGAATCTTTGTTATGGCGAATGGGAAAGTGAACCCAGTGAACAAGAGCTTCACTATAGTGATGAATTAGAATCAACGGATTATACAGAAGAATACTCAGATGATTCTTCCAGTGACACTGTTTCCTTAGCAGACTCAAAGAATTCAATTCTCGTTTTAGATTCCTTGCCTCCACAGCCCATGGTGAATTCTTTTTGTCCTTATCCCAAAACAGTTGCGTCGTCCTCTTCATCACTGCCTATAAATACTACTGCTCTTGCTGATGAAAATGCATTTCTTAAAAAGATTGTCAAGTCAAGTAATCTCCTTTATATCCCAGTTGAAGTCCAAGTGAAAGGTGATTGGATATCTGTTGATGCTTTTATTGACACGGGTGGTTCCATTAATCTTGCTCATCCATCTCTTTTTAAAGGTTTATGGAAACCTTTACAGCATATTTTAGTCTCAGAAACTATTGGCGGTTCGGTCAATCTCACCAATTATGTTGATAATATTTCTTTAAAAATTGGGGGGAGTATTGTCAAAATCTCTGCAATACAACATTATGATGCTTCTGCAAGTTTGTTCTTAGGAATGCCATTTATCAATTCAGTATTGCCTGTTATGATTAGTGAAGATAAAATCATTTGTAATATCAAAAAGAAGGCAGTAGCAGTCCCAAGGCTAACTTTGGCAAATTCTGAAGCAAGTAGAGAGCATAGTCAAAAGAAAGTAGGTATAAAGAGATCAAAGAATGAGTCTCATGATTGGAAAGAAGTGTTGCAAATTTATGAGACTAAATCCCAACCTACTCAGAAAGCCAATAGAAATCCTGATTGGTCTCCAGAACAAGTAAGCATATATGAGGAATTGCTAAAATGATGTTCTAACAATCCTCAAGCCTTCTGGAATGTTGAAAGTCCTCAACAAGAGATTATTACCCTACATGATAATGGGATAACTGGTAAGTTGATACCCTGCACACCAGCTGAAGAAAAAAAAATGAGAAAGCATATTGAAGAACTGTTAGATCTTCAACTTATTGAACGTAGTGGATCTCATTACTCCTATTCTGCATTCCTTGTTCGAAATCATTCTGAAATAGTCAGAGGGAAAGATAGGATGGTTATTAACTATAAACCATTGAATGCAATCACTAAAAGTTTTAATTATCCTATGCCCAGGAAAGAAACAATAATGCATAAAATCCAAGGCAGTAAGATTTTTAGCAAATTTGATATGAAATCTGGATATTATCAGGTTTAGATTAAAGAAGAAGATCGTCATAAAACTGCTTTCACATGTCCTGCCGGTTTCTTTCAATGGAGAGTTGTTCCATTCGGGTTGAAGAACGCTCCTGCTTTCTTCCAAAGAAGAATGGACCATATCTTCAGTAAATATGATTTTATTGTTGTATATATTGATGACATTCTTGTACATAGCCCAGATCTTGAAACACACATGAAACATTTACAAGTGTTTCTTGAAGAAGCAAAAACACATGGTCTTGTGTTATCAGAAAAGAAAATGCTTCTTTTTCAAGACAGTATTGATTTTCTTGGAATTCATGTCGGTCATGGAAAAATATAGATGCAGCCACATGTTTTAACAAAACTATCTGAATTTCCTGATCAGTTGACAGATTTAAAGATGATTCAACGGTTTCTAGGGATTTTAAATTATGTACATAAATATATTCCTAATCTTTCTGAGAAAACTGCTCCTATTCGTCAGCATTTACATGCGGGATGGTCACCTGAAGCTACTAAAGCAGTACAACTCTTGAAAGCTGAATGCCAGCATCTCCCAGCGCTTAAACCACCAGGTAATGGTTTTCTGATTCTACAGATAGATGCTTCAGACAATTTTTGGGCAGCTGCACTTTTTGAAAGAAGGGGAGAAGGAGAAAAAGCTGAAGAAATTCTTTGTGCTTATGCTTCAGGAGAATTTTTAAAACATCAAAAGAATTATTTCCCTGCTGAAAAGGAAACCCTTGCCATTTTTAATGGGATACAGAAGTTTGAAATTTATCTTGCTCCTGCCAAGTTTTTGATTAGAACAGATTCAATGAATTTTAAATATTTTCTGAATGCAAAAATCTCAAAGCAGCTTGCGCGCGGAAGATTGTTAGCATGGCAAATGTGGTTCCAAATGTATGATTTTGATGTTGAATGGATTCCGGGTAATTCTAATTTTCTAGCAGATGCCTTGACTCGAGAAATGAATAAGGTTCATGTTCACAAGGATGATATATTTCGCCTATCAGGTAAAACTCCTGCTGATGACAATTTTGACACGTTTGTTCAGAGGTTCCGACTTCTAGAATTTCTTTTAGAAGATGTTACTAAAGAAATTAAAAAGCTGGTTGGTTTAAGATTGAGAAGAAACCAGTGGATTCAAAGATGCCAAGCATGGCAACACAAAAATGTTGGTGTTTTTCTGAATCTAGATGAAGAATTGGTAAAGGTTTATCCTCTACCAAATATGAACGTGAAGGTATATTTTAAAACTCTTGATGATACATGGAGTAGCCACTATATAGAAGAAATGATCAAAGTTCTAAAAACTTTGAATTATTATCAGATCATTGGTGGGATTGATTTCTCTGTTGCTGTTTATGTCTCTGCAAAAATGCTAGATCTAGAAGAAATCAATATGAATGAAATGGTTGAACGTTTCTTGAAATCACTTCGGATTCCTGATTTATTTGAAGAATTAGATGCAACTTTTCTACAAAGATTTGATGAAAATTTTGTAGCTACTGATTCTTTCCCACAATATGAACTATTTCAACCCTTTGCTGATTGGGAATTCAGAAATGGCAGGTGCCAGAAGAAGGCTCAAGTTCGAGCTTCTCAGTGTATTGAAAGAACACTCCAGTATCTAAGAACCTTCTCAGAACCATGGGATTACCAGAGCATGCAATTTAGAAACCCCATCGTTCCTAATCCTTTTTCACAAGTTTATGGAACAAATAGTATAATGGAATCTACATTGGCAGAAAATCCAGAAGAAATTAAAAAAGTTTCCAGTTGGCTTAAAGAGTTTCATGCCCTGAAGCTACCAGAAAAGGTTTCTTTAATTAAAACGTTAGAGCCAATGCAAGGAAGATGTGGGGTAATGCGACTGATAATCAATCAAAAGGCACTAATCACCATTAGTGTATCTGCAAGATGTTGGACCGAAGATGTAGTATGCCTTATAAATTTGCTTTTATCAAATAGGGTATGCTCATCAATGATGTTCGAAATAGGATGGCAAGAAAGAGGAAATATCAGTCATCAATGTAAATTATGGGTACAAGCAGCCATAGAGCAGTCTGTCAGCATGTTTCAAATATTCAAGTGGGAATTATTAGATGGAGTGGAGTTGTCAGTTCAGTCCTTGCCCGACTTTAGAAAAAGCAAGAAAGATTCTTTTCTTAGCATTGAAATTGATCCATTTGCTTATGTGAACAGGTGGAATAAAGATGATTATCTCTTCCCTCAAAAGAATCTAAGGGCCACTTCTGACTCTATAAAGTTTGATACAGGACAATCTTCACGAACAAAATTTGATACAGGACAAAGTTCACATGCACCACAAAAAGAAGAATCTTCAATAGTGATAACCAGCTCAAAAGGTAAAGAAAAAGTATCTGACGAAAAAGAGACTGTATTTGTTGATGTATACCAAGATGCTCAAGTACAAAATGACCCCACTTGGGAAAAAGAATACTTATTGTGGCTTACATCGTCATGGGAAAAGCCTGAAGACATGCTGTCAAAACTTACATCCACTTGGGAACGACAAAGAACTCCACCAGATTCGGTTTTTGAAGCAGATTTTGATAGTGACTAAAGTGGAATCAAACCTTGTTAGTGCGTCTTCTTTTTATAGTGTGTCTGTAATTATTGTACTAAGAGAATATTGAGCAGATACCATCATGACTAAGTAATGTCAGACAAGGACCCTCAATTATTCTCATATGTCTTATAAATAGGTGTGTTGTAGATAGTTTGGATCATCGTGTGTTGAGTGTGAGTGTGTGCGAGTGTTCATGTGAGTTCTCAGAGACCAGAGACTAGACAAGCTCTCCTCTTGAGGTTTAGCTTGGTATGTAATATTTTGCTTGAATTAATATTGAAGCCTGTTGGGCCGCCTGTCTGAGGACAGTTCTGTTCCAAGATCATCTTAAAGAGTGAGATTGTAAAGTGCGTTGTAGAAGCGAAAGGGTCGCAAAGTCCGCGTATATCTCAGTTTGATGTGAGGAAAGCTTTGACTTAGCGTCCACTTCAATGGTTCAAGTAAGTTACTGAGTCCAAAATTTATAGAGTCCGTTGGATAACTGTCCAACGAATTTAATGTGCAACGATATAGCGTGGGAATGGAGGTGATAGGTGGATGGGACAGAGTGGCGTCGCGGAGTGGCGGGATTGGTGAACGGTCATAACAGAGGAGTGGTTTGTTTGAAAGCGGAAACCACTTTTCGGAGGGCCTGTGGAGTGGTAAGTGGAATTAGTGGGGGGGGTGCAAAATTATGGTAGCACGACACGTAGGCAGTAGGAAACCACTAATTTCGGACCCCCCCTGGCATTAACGTTCGGAGGGTGGGGGGGGGTGAAAACTCGTATGGGTCGTTGGATCAATCATGGAGTGTGGGGATTTGACAGAAGGTGTAGGGTGGGTAATCGTTGATGTGACGGGCATGTGGGTGGTGAGGTTGGAAAATGAAATGGGGGGTGGAGTATAGAATGAAATTAGGAGTATAGTATAAGACCCCTATCTTTTTTTAATTTCTTTTTTCCATATTAGGAAAAACACATGAAATATGTAATAAAACATTAAAAGGAATTTTCATGTCCTTTTCCCTTTATAATTCTTTCAATCTACCTACCCTTTGTTTCTAATCTAACATTTTTCCTTTTTTGTAGGGTGCATTTGGACTTGCAGACCCTTTTTTACTCTCTTTTTTTTCTTTTTTTTTTCTAACCTACTCTATCACTTATCTCTCCTATTGGTCCAGATTGAACAGTTGAACCAATTTCATTTCTACCTAGCTACTAATTTTCCAAGCTTGAACTGTTTGGCAGATCTTTATTTTCTACCCTATCAACAGAAATTGAAATTTGTTCAATCATGCTTAGACTGTATGAATTGAACAATATTTGGTGTTTTCTTTTCTTTCCATTTTTTTTTTCTCTTTTGTTCTTTTGTTCTTTTTTTTAATACCTTTTTTTTTTTGGAAATCAATTGAATATTGAGATCTATGAACAATATAAAATCTACAAAATGTCAGATACTCAATCACCTTTAGATGCTATAAATTATAGGACCCTAACAGGATGGAAAGGTAATACTTGAGAAATTTGATGCCTTGCATAATGTTCTAGATGCATTGACAAAACCAGCGAGCGCAAATAAATTCAAGTGGCGAAATGAGTGCATGGTCTCCTAGGCCATAACAACTAGCTTGCAGTTTGAAGTGTTATTCTATTTAGCTTTACAAGGTATATGACAAGTGGGAGAATGTTGGGAAAGTTTTCATACACCTTGCAGTGTTGCAAAGTATTTATGTAGTGTTGCAGAGAACATTTCAATGCTATAGAAAAATTCTATAGAACTGTTGAGAACATTATAGTGTTACAAAGAATTTCCATCGCACTATTGAAAGCATAACAATGTTGTGGAGAATTTTTGCAATGTCACTAGCGTCATTATGTGGTTATTATAACAAAAATATGTAATGTTGCTAAGAACATTCATTAGGGGAATTTCAAGGTAAAAAATGGGCCTCAAAACAAAAAATGTACTATCAAAGCTAACTTTAAAAGAACCAATAGGATTCAAGATGATGATGTCATCCCCAAGGATAAATATTTTGAAGGGAAAAGAAGAAAACTACTTTTTTAATTGTATTTTTTGCTTATCTCCTTATAGGTTTACTCAAATATCAAGTGTAGATACCTGTTGGATGCAAAATTAAATTCAACACCCAACGAGTACCCACTCAACATACTTATGAGTAGATACACAATTTTTTTTTGGAAAATACATAAAAAAAAAAATTAAATCTTTTCCGATGTGGATTTACTCTGAAGTATGCAAAGTGGCTACCGATTGGGTGTGGAATTTAATTTTGTATCCAATGGGTGTCTATACTTGACACTTGAGTAAGCCTATAAGGAGATAAACTAAAAATAAAATAAAAATATTAGTTTCTTTTCTTTTTCTTTAAAAATTAATAAATATTATTTTATTATTTTCACTATTATTTTATTATTTCCCTGAGGCCCATTTTAGACATCAAAATTCCCCTAATGACAATCTTGCAGAGAATTACTACAACATTGCGGAGAAATTCTATAGTGTTACTAAGAACATTATAGTCATGTGGAAAAATCTTGTAGTGTTGTGGAGAACATTACATTGTTGCAGAGATCTTTTCTAATGCACTGAAAATATTATAGTTTTGCGAAGTACTTTTGTAGCGCTATAGAAAAATTTAGTAGCAGTGTAGAAAATATTTGAACAACTATGAAGAAAACATTTTAACAATGTTATGTTGAGAATATTTTATTTTTTGTGAAAAGAATAATTTTAGTAATGTTCATAGAGTAATTATAGTTGTTATGCAAGAAATAATTAAGCAATGTGCATGGAATACTTTCAACAATGTATAGGAAAATGTTGAAGCAATATGTAGAAAATATTTCATTTATTGTGCAAGGAATATAACAATAGTTGTGAATCGAATATTTCAATATTTAGATAAAGGAATAATTAATTCAGTGTTGTGCAAAGAATATTTCAAGAGTGAACAATCTCAAAGAATAATTTGCCAGTGGTTTTCTCTATGCCAAAATAGAAAATCTTAAATGGTTTATGGTTTTGTTATGCATTAAAATTTAAGTGTTGGAGTGGAGGAAAGTGTGGTAGTAGTTTTTACCTTAGTATTATGTTGCCAAATTTTCTTTAAAATTAAGAAAATGTTTGAACACTGATGGATAGAGCACAAAAAGTATTTGTTGAATAATACAAATGTGTTTTAGAGTGTGGGGTTTACCCTAAAAAGTTTTCCTAGAGTATCTTGTTATCATTAGTTTGTTGTTCATTTTTAATTTAAACTTTTTTCACATTCTTCTCTCATAAATTAGTATAGGAAATGTATTTCTCATCTCGACTTCCTTTAAAAAATAACCACTCTCAAAAGATAATAAATAAATAAAGACAACTGATCATTAATTTTAAAAAATAATAAATCATCAAATGAATTGATGGGTGATTAAGTTGACATGATTATTGTTAGTCATCCCTTTCCCTCAAACATTCAATGACAACAACATGGAAGCTACCGACTATCTCAAATCCTTTGATGCTTTGGCATAGAATGTTTATTCATGATCATTACTAACACCATCCAAACACTCTACCCTATATAAATGTATATAGAGAGATATGGAGAAATGATAAATACCCACTTTTGATGGCGTTGCAAATGGATGTTAAATGTGAAATCTATTTATAGTCTCTGCCTTCAGCATGACATGGACTCTGTCGATTGCTCGATCATTAACAGAGCACTAATATGTTCTTTGACTGAAGATTTCCTCTTTTTACCAAAATTTAACCTAAGTTTCTAATGGAAATTTTTCTTCACCAAAATTTTAATGGAAATTTTGCGTCAGTAAAATTTTATTCGACCTCTTATTGGAAACCTCACGTGTCTTGAGGCAACTTTAGATATCCAATTTTTTTTTATCAAAATTATTAAAAGAAAGTTGGGAAACATGCATTTTTATCCAAAGTCTAAAGATAACATACCTATGAGTTTGAACTAATGCTAAATTTCAATTTATTATTAGTCTGAAAGTTTAAATGCTTTATATGTTTTCAAAATTTAGTACAAAGTTTCCATTCTGAATTTCCACCTACTACTCCTAAATTGCCACTTAATGCTCCCATGCAAAGCTTGGTGTGAAGCCAAGCTAGATCCTTTTGGCTTGTAGCTATTGTATTTATTGTATTTGTAGTTGGAAATCAAAATTATATTGCTTGATCCTATGCCTCTTAGTCTGATCAAGCCATGAACAATATGGTACAAGAAGTGAATCTAGCTAGGAACAATATCATACAAGAAGTGAGATATAATGTAGCTTTCCAACTCTTCTTGTATAGGTTCATCACATCCTTAACAACTCTCCTACTATATTTAATTAGATAGATTGACGACCATAGAGAAAAACAAAAAGTGTGTTAGAAAAGTGTGTTGAATTAATGGACCAGAGGCTGTGATCACTGAACAAAAAAATGGCCATTGGCTGCAATCACCAATAACAGAAGAAAGAAAATATAAAGGACAAGGAAATTGTGATATTCAAATCATGTAAGTCATTCCGTATTGGATAACCCATTTTATATGTTATTCATGAATAATATCTTATTAGAACTGAAGAAAATCATATCTACATATCTAGACAGATATTCAAATATACTTACATGTTTTTGGGATGCTCATATATACTTACATGCTAAAGTATTTCCTCTTACATGGTGTTGGCTTGCATCTTACAACTTCTATGTGATTTTATCGACTTTTGTTCAACTCCTTATTTTTGTGTGTTGCAATTACTAACCACAGGTTACAGAGTCTGCAATCACTGACCACAAAAGAACTAGCTAAATGATGTAATCACCAACCGTAGTAGAAAGAAAATATAAATGAAAAGTCAATTGTGATATTAAAACCTTGTAAGTCATTCCATAATGCACAGCTTGTTCCATATGCTATTCATGAGTAATAGCTTTTGAGCATTGCACTTTCATGGAATAATTCATGACATCAGCACATACTATGGGTTTTGCGCAATGTACCAAAATTCATATCAATGCATTACCAAATATTAAAATAGGGTAGAAGGGTAGAAACCCCATATTTACACAAATTTATTTGCGGATACAATTCCATATCACACTAAAATCATAAATCTACCAAGTTTTTCAACAGTAAATTCTATGGAAACCCCTAAATTATGTGGGCTTAATGATGAGAAAGCCCAAAGATATTTAGAAATATGAAGACATTGAGGCTATCTAACTCTAAAGTCACTCCTCCATAGAGGGCATTTTAGTTCAAAATAAAACCATTGTTGTTAGCATAATATCCCAAGCTCTATATGATTAAAAAATTCCAAATATTAATGTGGAATTAATACAAGAAAATGACAAAGATGATAGGGAGGTAGAGAAAGTAAATTTCTACAAACAATAGCTGGGCAAGAAGGGATGCCCAAATTTTGTGCTTACTTGATCAAATTCTTCTTTTCATCACATGGACAGTATGGTTAACTGCTTGGATTTATCTAGACGGTGAAAGGCTAAACATAAGCTTGTCAAATTCACTTGTGGTAACTGAGTTGGATGTCTGTCAATGTTTCTTGTGGCCCTATCCCAATACTCAAATGTTGGTTCTCCTTGTTGTCCAGGTCTTCATCCATCCATATCACATTTGACAGAGTTCATTTAAAATCCAATTGTTGCAATCATTCCTATCTATAAATTATGCAATGTTTCAAGTTCTTTTGCATAAATATATTTCTCTATGCATCATTTTCCCGTATAAAATGAAATTTGAATGTTGCCTGCTTGGTACAAACATCTTTTTCTATGCATCATTCACCCCATAGATCTAAAATGAAATTTGGAAGTTTCCTGTTAGGTATTATTTGGTACATTAGTTGAAACTCATGTTATAGTCCATGGATATGGCATGATGTGTGGAGTCTGGATTACCCATGCTCTAGATTTGAATCCTAGGACACTGAGCTCTGACTGACTGGTATACACTTTCCTCGTCCTACCAACTACTGCAGATATGGAAAATCCCCCTATATGATCAAACTTGGACTGAAAAGATGGTGGATCCCTCTATATGATCAACCTTGGACCGAAAAGATGGTGGATCCCTCTATAGGATCAAACCTGGAGCTTCTTTAGCAAACAAGTGGACTAGATGCACTAACAACATGCATGCAAAACATGTGGGGTGGATGCATTGACACCATGTGATCTAGATCTCTTCATCTACCAGAATTAACCAAGATATTTTACTTCTGTGATGTTAGAAGAATTGCATATAAAAGAGCATAAAACAATCACGTGTGCATACTGAAAGAAGATGAAAACATAATGACAATCATCAAATCAAGGACACAAACACATTGATAACAAAGTTCACCCAACGTGGGTTATGTCTCCGAGACCAGTGTCAAGAGAGTGGAGGGTCGTTTCATTAAGTGTTTCAAATGATGATGATGATGTACATGGCATGTTCTTTGTCATTACAATGACAAATACCCTCAACCTGAGTGGCGTGTCTCTCCACGTGACGTTCTCCCTACAAGAATTCTCACTCAAATGGGTCCTCCTTCAGCATGACAAGCTAAACAAATCTCACATGATTTGGCAACAAGTATCCCTCAACATAATTGTAATCATGGATCTCAACAATAAAGACATCATCTTAGCAAATCAAGAAGAAAGACATGGCATAAATGCATCATATACCTCCAATTTCGAAGATGGCCGAAAAATGAAAAGCTCAGCTGCGGAAATCGATTGCACCACTGAATTCCTGGCGATAAGTGGTGTAAAATCGACTATAAACTTGTCCAATTATGACACCGTCAAATTTTGGACCCTCAGGAATCTTGAAGATTCCCCCAAAGATTCCTTCCTAAATATGGCTGGAAAATTTGCTTCTCAGATGAAGATTTTGAGCACACCATTGCACTCCTTATGAAATTATGAGAAAAATGACTATAAAGTCGGCATCATTCTGACACTGGAAAAAATCAGCCTCCAAGGGAATCTAAATATTCCACAAGATTTTCAAAAGATTCTTAGCTAATGGACACCTGTATTTCCGCTTCTCAGATGGATATTTTGACTACATGGTTGGACTCCTAGCGAGAAAACATGCAAAAATGACTATACACTTGTCAAATTCCATCACTGGCATATCTGGCCCTCAAGAGAATCTTTTCAACATCTTAAGATTCTCTTGGTTCAGGGATCCACACTCTCTACAAGTCATGGTTCCACCAGGAGTGGTTTTGTCGTCAAGATTCCGCCTCCGCTCTGTTTCACTCTCCCCCACTATGAAAATGACTGACATTTAAATATATTGGTTCCAACAGACTTAACAAAGTCATGATCGTTGGCCTAGCAACTAAGTCAGGCGAGTGGGTGTTGTACTACTCAACCACCCCCCCCCCCCCATTAAGGTTAATAGTAGAACTAATAAATAATGGGGACCCTTTTAATTTAAGATAAAATCTCTTAGTTTTAATAAAATAAGACAATATTAGTTTTTTTCACCAAAAAACTTGACTAAATGCGAAGTCTCCCTTATCAGAGCTTTCATATCGAAGCTTAGGCCCATATGACATATTCATAAATAAGTTACCTGTAGGCTTTTGTTTAAAATCTATTATCAGAAGAACTTGATCAGAATATTTTAAATATTGTAATATGTCCTATAAGATAAGTTTCAATAAATCCCTCCCCGATTAAAGTTTTCAAATATTTTAAGTCTAAAAGTAATAAAACGCTTCTTTGCGAATATAATAATAAAAGGCCTGACCCCATAAGATTTCCACATAGCATTACTAGAGCTTCTGAATATCGGAGCTTTCAATATAAGCATCACTAAAAATACTCCAATATTCTGATCCCTCGATCCTCCGATATCTCTTTTCACCCATCCTCTGATATATGACATCTCTAATACTTCGATATCCTCATATCGCCGATCTCTGATAGTCCTAATCCTCTGATCTCCAATAAAATTCCCCTATCCATATCAAAACTTCCAATCGGTTGTAACTTTTTTCAACCCCTGATATCAAATCTCCGATACAAGACCTTTGACATCCCTCCCCGCTTATATTTTTAGCCATTACAATTTAATAATAAAAGCTTATCGAAAAGTAATAATATTGCATGTTTCAAAGATATAACCATAAGATTTCCTCGATATAATCCTTTGATACGCTTATGTGTACAAAATCCCATGTGAACCCACATTTTATCATTTAATGGCTAAATGTAATGAATTTATGATTTCGAAGTTTTATACATTTTCATTATTGTTGATCCAGGTGGATATTGGTAGCCACCTGCCAATTCCACTTGGACCCCACCATTGTTTCTTTTAGCTTTTTAGTTTCCTTAATTGTAGCACAGTTTACTATTTTTAGCATTTTTTCGGGTCCTAAACTTCCAGAGCCGTTTTGAGGCCCTAAACGACGTTTTTTGGGAAAACTAGGAGCAACATGGGTCCATGGACCGATGTTGCTCTTCCCAAAGTTGTAGTTCTCGGATAGATCTTTCTAACGAGATATTGTGCACGTCAAACAAAGATCATATGCCAAAGTTACGACCCCAGGAATTTGATGTACCAATTTACCCAAATGGGGCCCATAGTTTGGCGTTTCATCTTCTAGGGTTAGGTTTTTGGATGTTTAGGGTTTTCCATTGTTTCTCAACAATAAATAGGCCTTCGAGCCTCATTGTAACACAGTTCAGAGGCATGTAGCTGCCACATCTCTTCTCAGAGATAAGCTACCATCGCCCTAGCTGGTTTATTTCCATTGTTGTTTGTAAGCATATTTCAGTATTTTAAATTAATGAAATGAAGTATTATTTCCACTGCATCTCTGTGTTTATTGTTATCTCTGTAATTTGTTGCGTTCTTGTTTAAATATGGATCAGTGGTATCAGAGTGGTCTGCTTTTTCTTTGTTTTTCTTTGCATGTCCCCAACAAGGTCGGGATATAAGGAGTTAGGGCTTGAACTGCTCGAACCTTTGCAAGACCAGCCTCGCAAATCCTGACGGCCTCCCATGGCGGATGAAAAGAAATATGAGGGGGCAGGAGATCCTATCAAAATCTTACTCGAAGAAGCCCTCGAGTGACAAAGGAACGCGACGATGGACAACTTTGCCCAGATCCTTCAGTGGTTACCCAGGGGCGACACATCGGCTTCCAACAACAACTCTGGAAACACCACACCTTTTACGGTACAAGTTAATTTTGAAATCCCCATATTCGAGGGTCAGATAGATGCAGATGCCATCGATAAATGGTTAAATCTGCTAGAGGGTTATTTTCCTGTTCATGATTTTTCCAGACTGGAAAAGATTATTTTCGCTCTTCTCAAAGCAGCCCCCCACGACAAGGATTGGTGGGAAACCTACTGCGAGTAGAAGGATGAAAGTACAGGCTCACTATTTTCAGCTGCACCCACTTGGGATTCATTCCGGGATGCCATCAAGGAGTAGTACTACCCTGTCGGAAGCTATGAGGATCAATACATAAAGTGGACCACGTTGCGGCAGGGGAGGGACCAAGACGTGCCAGAGTTTACCAATATTTTCCATACCCTTCGCACAAAGTTGGGTATCAAGGATTTGGAGCAGCATTTGGTACTCAAATACTGTGGCTGCTTGCACAAGTACATCCAGGAAGAAATAGAATTCCTGAACATCCCCTCACTTGGCACAACATACCGATATGCTGTCAAGGTTGAGCAAAGGTTTAAACAGAAGAAGCGAGACTTTGGATTTGCAAATTTGAAGCAAGGGAAAGGTGCCCCCAAATCACAGAACAAAGGACAAAGGCAGGGTAGGGCAACCCAAGAAAACCCACCGAAGCTGTAAGTAGAGAAAAACGCCTCGAAGCAGAAAAAGGACACGGGAAAGTGGTGTGAGTTTCATAAGAGCTCCACTCACAACACAAGTGAGTGTTGGGCCAAGCAGTCACTAGTGGCTGAGCTAAAGGTTTCAGAATTAGATGCATGTTCCAACTCTGAGTCAGAACCTGACAAGGGGAATGACAAAGGGAAGCAGATTATTGATGCAGAGCCCAATGCCACCATTTCCACCACGAAGATACAGAAGGAGGAACTCGAAGATCTAGGGGAGGAGGAGCGTCTCTTCCACTCCCAGATGTGGGTAAAGGGCTCCCCGCTACAGTTCATTGTCGACAATGGGAGCCAAAAGAACCTCATTTCGGCAGAGGTCATGAAGCGGCTAGGCTTACCGACCACAACACATCCACAACCGTACACCATAGGGTGGCTTCACCAAGGACGGGATCTTCGCGTGAACCAGCAGTGTCGCCTTCCATACAACATCAAGCCCTTCACATATGAGGTATTGTGTGACATTGCTCCCATTGAAGTTTGTGATGTATTATTAGGACAACCATATTTGTGGAAGTGACATGCTATGTATGAATCAGGGCCCCGTGCTGTTATTGTTACTTTGGGAAATAAGTTGTACAGGATATCAGAGGTAGCACCGCCTACCACCATCTCTTTGGTTACCGCAAAACAATGCAGTAAGCTCATTTCCAAAACCATGAAATTTGTTTTCCTGATGATATGCCCTCGAGGAAAGAAGAAGATGGTGGCCATGACCTCCAGACAAGGCCCCCTCCCCATGACAACTACAGATGGACAAGGTCATGGAGGAGTATGAGGACATCTTCACCTCCCCTGTAGGGGTTCCTCTACACTGTCAAGTCAAGCACTCCATCGATCTAACCCCAGGTGTGCCGCTGGCCAATGGACCAATCTATGGTCGCTCCATTCTGGAGAATGATGAAATCAAGAGGCAAATTCAGGAGCTGCCACAGAAAGGTCACATCCGTCTGAGTTCATCGCCCTGTGGGAGCTCGATCATGTTGGTATAGAAGAAGGATGGGACTTGGAGACTCTATATTTACTATCGGGCACTAAACAAGATCATTGTCCATAATAGGTACCCGATCCCACGGATTGATGACCTCCTGGACCAACTAAAGGGGGAAAAATATTTCAGCAAGATCGATTTGAAGTCAAGATATCACCAGGTACCAATTGAACCCTCCAATGTGTGGAAGACTGCCTTCAAATCCAAGGAAGGCCTTTTTGAATGGTTAGTTATGCCTTTCACATTGACGAATGATCCTGCAACCTTCATGAGGCTAATGGATGACATCTTGTGGCCATTCACCAACTCATTTGTAGTGGTATACTTGGATGACATCCTGATCTTCAACCAGAGTTGGGAAGAGCACCTCCACCACATCCGACAGATTCTCCAAACACTGCGGCAACAGAAGTTATGTGCCAATTTCGAGAAATGCACTTTTGGCATGACCCAAGTTCAGTATCTGGGATACATTATTGATGAACAAGGGGTGCATGTGGATCCAGCTAAGATCCAAGTCATTCAGGATTAGCCATCTCCAACCACTCTGACAGAGCTCCACAACTTTCTAGGTCTTGCCAACTTCTACCATAGGTTCGTGTTGGGATTTTCTCATATCACTTGGCCCTTGAGTCAAGTCACCAAGGGAGGGGCGAAAGAAAAATTATTTTGGTCTGAATCTCAACAGAAGGCATTCACAGAGTTGAAAGATCGCCTCTGCACAACACCAGTGATCACATTACCAGACTTGCAACAACCATTTGAGGTCGAGACGGATGCCTCTGACTATGCTATTGGGGCAGTCCTTATTCAACACGGGCATCCAGTGGCATATCACAGTGAGACACTTTCAGACATAGTTTGGATGTATCCCACTTATGACAAAGAGATGTATTCCATTATGCAAGCCTGCCAACAATGGAAGCATTACATTTTGGGGAAGGAAACGGTCATCCACACAGACCACCAACCCCTGTAGATAGACCCAAGGGAAATTGAAGAATGATCGCCATCAGAAGTGGTCCACATATATGCAACAGTTCCATTTTAATATCAGGTATAAGAAGGGCAGCACCAATAATGTTGCAGATTGCCTCAGTCGACCACCGATCATGGCGTTAACCACCGTGCTCAACTCTTATGGGCACGAGACTTTTGATTGGCCACTTCTCTATAAAAGCGACCCAGAATTCAACCGCACATACCAGACACTCTTGGAGGGTCAGCATGTTCCATATTTTCACCTCCAAGATGCCATGTTATGCCACCTGGGTCACCTTTGTGTTCCTTCAAGCGAGCGTGCCAAGATGATTTGGGAAGCACACTACAGTCAGGCTGTTGGGCATTTTGAGGTTGAGAAAATGGTGGCAATACTGCAGAAGTATTTCTATTGGTCAAATCTTCGATAAGATGTCGGGAAGTACATCAGATCATGCACTCCCTGCGCTATTTCCAAATCGACCATCAAGAAGCAAGACCTTTGTACCCTGCTGCCTACCCCTAGTCGACCTTGGGAATCCATCTCCATGGATTACATGTCAGGCCTTCCTTCCACTAAGCATGGAAATGACTGTGTTTTTGTGGTCGTCGACAGGTTCTTGAAGATGGCCATTATGGCAGCCTGCAAGAAGAATATCACAGTAGAAGCCACTGTTAAAATCTTCTTTGAACGAGTGTGGGTACACTTTGGGATCCCATAGCCTATCATCTCAGATTAGGATAGCAGGTTCCTTAGTACATTTTGGTCCAGTCTCTGGTCGATGCTGGACACCAAACTCACTAAGTCCACAACTTTCCATCCTCAAACTGATGGCCAGACAGAGGTTGTCAATAGGATGATCGTACACATTCTGCACATGTACAACTCAAAACATCCACGCACATGGGACAAGAGCCTCCCCTGTGTTCAACACAACTATAACCGAGCTCTTCACAGCGCGATTGGCCACAACCCTTTTCAGGTGGGCTTGGGATTCCAGCCACTATGTCCCATTGATGTGGCCATGCCATTTGCAGCTACTCACGCAGATTCGGCTCATGTCCAGTCCGAAACAGATAAGGCAACCAACTTCATTGAGCACATCCAACATATTCGCCTGTAGGTCCATGACATTCTGGAGAAATCAAATTGCAAGTACAAGCAGTGACATGATCAACATCAGGTGCCACACAAGTTTCAGGTGGGTGACAAAGTCTGGTTGCATTTGCAAAAGGAACGCCTTACCAGAGCCTATCAAAAACTCATACCACTCCGATATGGTCCTTACACCATTACCAAGGTTGTGGGAGACAATGCATTTGAGCTCAGCATTCCCCCATTCCTTGGCCTGCACCCAGTGTTCAATGTGGAACACCTTCGGCCATACTTTCCACCATTACTAGACACATCCGACATTGCAGAACAGCTCACACCCACAGAGTTAAATCGAGATTGCATGGAACAATCTGAAACTAATCGGATCATGGACACACAGATCAAGCACACTCACCAACAAAATATCCAACTGTATCGAGTTGTCAAATTAGGCCAACTCCTTCACCAGGCAAGTGGCTCACTAGGGACCAAGTTCAGCAAAAGTTTCCTCATCTCATGGAGGAACTCAACGCAATGGGGACCATTGCTTTCTAAGGGGGGAGGAATGATCCAGGTGGATATTTGTGGCCACTTGCCAAGTCCACTTGGACCCCCACCATTGTTTCTTTCAGCTTTTCAGTTTCCTTAATTGTAGCACAGTTTACTATTTTTAGCAGTTTTTCGGGTCCTGAACTTCCGAAGCCATTTTGAGGCCCTAAACGACGTTTTTTGGGAAAACTGGGAGCAACATGGGTCCATGGACTAATGTTGCTCTTCTCAAAGTTTTATTTCTCAGATAGATCTTTCTAACGAGATATTGTGCGTGTCAAACAGAGATCATATGCCAAAGTTACGACCCCGGGAATTTGATGCACCAATTTACCCAAACAGGGCCCACAGTTTGGCATTTCATCTTCTAGGGTTAGGTTTTTGGATGTTTAGGGTTTTCCATTGTTTCTCAACAATAAATAGGCCTTCAAGCCTCATTGTAACATAGTTCAGAGGCATGTAGCCACCACATCTCTTCTCAGAGATAAGCTACCATCGCCCTAGCTGGTATATTTCCATTGTTGTTTGTAAGCATATTTCAGTATTTTACATTAATGAAATGAAGTATTATTTGCGTTGAATCTATGTTTTTATGGTTATCTTTGTAATTTGTTGCGTTCCTGTTTAAATCCGGATCAATTGCGACTTGATATCACTAGATTTTTCTCATAAAGACATAAATTGATATGAAATTGGTTATTCGATCTAAGGAATTCTTTAGTTAAGGAAGTCTCTGCTTATTCCCATGTTTTCCTTTGCAAGCCAGTCCAAATAAGAAAAGCTCAGTAGAAATGTCTAGGACAACTAAACCCAAGAAGAAACCCGTTGTTCAACAAAAGCCAATCGCTTCTTCACCTGAAGCTACTGAAATGCATGCATTATTCTTAGATACAACCTGCACTCTTGATGTTGGAATCTCCTCTTGGAAAGCCATTTATAAAAATTTTGAAGATGAAGAACCTAAGGTGACAGTGAAGACAACCACAAATTAAATGAATTAATTAAATCAAGAGGCAGCTGACTTCTCAAAAAAAAATAAAAAATAAAATTGAGAGCCGACCTTCCCCTCTTTTCTCTCCTCATTTCTATTTAAACCCTAAAAATCTGCTCTTCTTCTATCAAGCATTCAAGTTGTCCTGTTGATGGATCCCGGTTGGGATTTGAAACGCTGGCAGAAAAATGTTCTTACTGTGGAATCTCCGGTGACTAATTCGAAAAAAAAAAAAAAAAAAAAAAAAAAAAAAAAAAAAAGAAGAAGAAGAAGAAGAAGAAGAAGACAACCACAACTGAAGATTCCACCCTAGTTTCTGAAACTACTTACAGTGACGTCACCAATTTATTCCTGCATAGGATTGCAGCCCGACCTAACATCATGCCCTATACAAATCTGGTTAAATGGTTTATTGACCATATGAATATTGCAGATAGAAATTTCATGACTAAGAGGAACACAGTTATTGGGTCATTTACCAACAATGATTTGAGCAAGATGTATCATCTGCCATAGCCTCAGAAAAAAATACGGCAAGGAATTTATAGAGAAATTCATGAATGAACATGAGGATTATTCATAGGTCATCAAATAATGGAGAATGGATCCCAACAAACACAAGTGTGAGGATAAGGGTATGTATGTTATTGCTTCCCTTGTTGGCCCATACTGTTATATAGCTGCTATGATTTATAAAATCTATGGTTACTCTAATATCCAGAAATTATCAAACTAGTGTGTACCACTAATTGATGTTGCATCTGATGTTTATATTATGGGTTGGGGAAACATATTATATGATAGTTTAGCCACTCAAATCTTGAATTATAGGAGCCATCAAATTTTTTTCCCAAACATTGTTCCCACTTTCTATATGAGCGCCTATATAATGGATGTTATATGTTTCACTCCAATTTTACATCTATGGGATGGAAATGACCATAGAAGACTCTACGCCTATCCATATCTATCATAACATACTATGGGAATCTAAATACCAACCTCCTTTCTATAAAATTTTCCATGGAGTTATGTTTCTCATCCACCAAAGTGTCTTTGGAGAGAAGGCTCATAGGATTTCACCTCAAGCCAATAATGATTTAATACCAACTGGATGATGGTTTGGAGAAGAATCCTTCACTTATATATGGATCTTCGGCAGTCTTGTAAAAACTCATGTGTTGCCCCTTTATATTCCCAATAAAATATTAGCCCGAGAGGTAGCTTACCAAACTGTAGGGAATGGCCTTTCAAAGGTTTTGAAAGATGTTAAAAAGACAATGTGGCCTACCTTTCCTATTCAATTTGGTGTCTATGCTCTTGACAATTTCAGGCAATCTTGAGATTGAGCAAACTCAATGCCTACATTTCCAGCTATCCCCATAGACAATATCATCCATATGATATAACCAAGAATGTCAATGCAAAAGAAAAACTTAGGCAATTCATGAATGAGCCAGACAAGTTTAATGATTTATTTGAATCATCTTCTATCTATGCAAAGGTTGAGAATCAACTAGCAGCATAGTTAAGTCCTAAATAATTTATTCAGTTTAATCAATACATGAATAAAAGGATAGCCCACTTACCTATGGATTTATTGGTCCTTCATCAATAAAATAAAGAGCATGATAAAGTCTCGGCTAGTACAACACAGGCCCTAAGGTATCTAAGATAAAAGAGACATGTACTTCCTCTTCTTTTCAAGCAGAAGAAACTCTAACAGACAAAAGTATAGATGCAATACAGGAGTAGGTCACCAAAGTCATAGATCCTAAAAGTTTGAGGACTCCATTGCAGATGAAGATTACAAAGACCTCTAAAGTTATAGGGTAGATCTCACTTACTATTGAGGCTTCTGATAAAGCTCTAGACACTGATGATTTAGAAGTCATGACTGTATTCCCGACCTCTGAGGTCATTTTGAAAATTGAAGAAATTCCTCCTCTTTATGTGTTTTATAGTCCAAAACATAAAGTTGTGGTTAGTAGACAGAGAAAAAGAAAGAGAATTGAACAAACCCAAGCCTTAGTCCCTGGTAATGCTTCCTTTGAAGTAATTTGGAAAGATGCTCAAGCTACTCCTACTGAGGATCTCGGAAGGCTTTCGCAATTTGCAGGAGCATATGCCAGTGCTACTATTGATAAAGCCTTTGAAGTACAAAAACTCCTAAGGGAGAAATATGAAAGGATTATGTAGCTAGAATAGGGTTTTGAGAATGAAAAACAAGTAATCTCTCAATAGTAGCAACCACAGCTTGGAGAGCTGCAAAATAACTTCAACGTTTTAAAGATTGAACATGAATCTGATCTGAAGAGCAGGGATACTCAAATCCAGGAACTTCAACAAAATATTGAGCAATTAAAGGTGAATCCCAAGATAGCTGAATTTAAGAAGGAAGTAGGAGAACTAAACAATCTCCTTGCTCAACAACAAGTTGTTTTCTATCATAAATTAGCCACTATCCATGACTTATGTCAATCAAGTGATTCATTAGTGAATCAATTGTCTGATCTGAGGACATATTATAGGGAAGTTGAGGAGAAGATTTCAAATTATATAGACTAGCAAGATAGTACTGAGGGGAGATCAATTGATCTCCCTAAAATTGAAGAATCATAGAAAGAGATTGTTTTCCAAGAGTGGGAAATAAAGCCCAAGCATGCAAAAATGGAAATCTTTGTTGAAATATGGCAACAAGAATATTCCAATTTAATTTTTCCTTGAATAAAAATTGAATTTAGTCTTAACAGCTACTTGGAAATAATTAATTAATTTATTTTAAATTAATTAGTTGGAGAAATTCAAGTTAGAAGTCTCTGTGAAGTCATGCAAGAGTTAACCCTTAAATTAAGGAGATAAGATTGAGTTATATTTGAGTTGTAATTAGTTAACTTAGTTTACTGAGTTAATTACAGTTAAATTAGTTCCAAACTATTTGAGGAAGTAATAGTGAGTTAACAGTTAGTTGATGAATGCATGCACTCAACTAGTGCTACTCCAGTTAACTGAAGATTACCTCATCAGAAACTCATGCATATCTATTCTGAGAAAGACCCAGTTGAGATTAAAGTCAAGGACAGTGTACTATTAGTTGCATGTGTTTTCTCAAAGAGAAAACTCATGCATGCAGTCAAGGATTTATCCTTGAGGATTGCGTAGTTTTGGAGGATGATCATCCACTTGGTAAGATGTTTTCCACTTGGTTGAAGGAGAATCATACACAAGGAACAATGCAAGGAAATAGGAGCTTGGAGGGCAGAGAGGAAGGTTGGAGAGAAGCCAAGATTTCCTGTGGGCATCTGTGAGGATTGTATTGAGAGCTGGCTAGATGTGAGAGCTAAGGCTTTGTATAATTCCTATGTATTTCCACCTGTGTGATAATACAATAGTGTGGGGTTTTTAGCTGAGGCTTTCCCCAAAGTATTTTCATGTGTATTATGCGATTGATTCTTCTTCTTCTGGTTATATTGTTCAGCTCAATCTTTAAGCTTCTACAAATTGATAGTAGAAGTAGGTTATATTATTCTTCTTTGATTTATATTGCATTATTGAGTTAACCTACACAGATTTTCTACATGGTATCAGAGTTGGATTTGTAAAAATTTTCTACATGGTATCAGAGATGTGAACAGTATACTGAGAAGAGAATTTGAAGTTTGAATTTCGGGGTTGCAGGTGCAAATCAAATTCATATCATACTTCAAGGTTGGCCAATGGTGTTATATGGCTTGAGACTCGAGTATGCCTTGGAAGGTAGCTCGAATTACATAGCATGGAAAGATAGAATGGAGGCTGTATTAGAAGACAATGGCTTAAAGGAATTCATTGATCAAGAAATCCCAAAGCCAGCTTCAACTAATGCACAAGAGTGAGCTGAGTGGAAGAAGTGTGTGGCGAAGGCGAGATGGATCATACTTGAGGGAGTTCGAGACCATATTGTCTCAAGTCTCCATGGGAAGGATACTCCATATTCAATGTGTAAGACATTAGAGGACCTCTACCAGAACAGTAGCGACTAGAGGAAATTGGTGCTCAAGGATAAGCTTCGAAGAATCAATATGGAGAAAGGTGATACTATTTCCACATATTTGAACAAGCTCATTGTTGGGTCCCTATAATACTAGTGATTACCCCATTACTAGTATAGTTGTATCCCTTATTAATATTGTTGTGCCCATATTGTCCCCATATTGTTATTACTGTGCCCCATAGAATCCCTTTATTGTTATTTTTGTGGCTTTATATTATTATTGTTAGGTCAGCTAGGTTATATTGTACTCCTTAGACTCATATATATAGAAAGGAGGTTTTGTCATTTGAATCATCCAAGAATTGTTCATTTATGTAATGTAAGGGAGGTTTCCCCCTTGAAGAGGCTGAATTCTAAGGCGTTTATCTATCTTTTCTATCTTTTTGTGAGCTGGTTTCATAACATTTGGTATGAGAGCTTTGGATTCTAGGGTTTCGCTGCTCCAAATAGGTCATCATGGTATTTTCGTTATAACTTTTTTTCTCTGACATTTTAGAATCTAAAAAAAAAAACTATTTGAGAAGACATCGTGCTTAACCTCAGGTCCAAATTTTAGAGCTTTTCGCGCTATATTTGCAGAGATATGATCTGAGGAAGTTGGTCTTTTTGCAGACCCTTGAATTACATTCCAAATAGGTGACCTAGGGAAAATCGTCATAACTTTCTCTCTGAGCATCGGATTGAAATTTAATAAGAAGGTATAGAAATAGGATGGACTATAGTTTCTTGTATATATTTTTCAGAGCGAAAGGTAGAAATAGTGACTCGTGACACGTTGTACAAGTTCGCTCTACTAAACTAGTCTATAATCAAGTCACTGTGGGAGATTTCACATAACTCTTCCTTGGAGAATCCAATTTGGATCAGACTGGTGGCATTGAAAAGAGGACATAGAGGGCTACTGTAGGTCGCAATTTCAGAACTGGATGATTGGAAAGTACAAAGATACATCAGAAGCAATAGCGAGCTCCTACAACGTGAAAAAAGGTGTGTAGATTTTTTTAAATTTTTGCTTAAGCTTGGTTTGAAAAAATTGTTTTGAAGGAATTCAAAGGGCATAGTAGAGAATTATTATCGGTAACTGATGCCCCGAGGAAAGAAAATGCAAACACCTAGTATGCAACCTAAAAGCTCTAGCATGACTCATGAAGAAGAGGAAGAAATACTACATGATATATCAAAATTACAAGACCAAGTGCAACAAATGTCACTCTCACAAAAGCTAACAGAAGCTAAGATAAATGGCGTGGAATCTAAGATAAAGGGTGTGGAATCTAATATGAATGGCATGTAAGCTAAGATGGATGATTTGAAGATAGATTTGAAGACAGACATGGCAGATTTGAAGACAAATTTGATAAATTTTCTACAAGAAATACTTACTAATGGTGAAAAGGTAGTAAAGGAAACTCATGATGCGAACAAAATAAATGTTAATCATGATTTCATAGACTCTAATGTGGGATCAAAGACCCACCATATTCCAAAAATCAATATGAGGAAGTTTGATGGCAAGGATCCCGCAACATGGATATTACAGATAGAGCAATTTTTCGATCTCAATAATGTGCAAAACACAAAAAGGTATGCATTACAACTTTATATTTGGAACCAAATCAGTTTGTATGGTATCAATGGCTTTGCTCTTGTAAACAAATTATCACTTGGGCAATTTTTACGGAATAATTGACAGCACATTATGAGGATACAAAAAGCAACACTTTTTTTAGCCAATTGATAAGTCTCAAACAAAAGGGTTCAATAATGGAGCACATTGAGGAGTTCCAAAAATTGAACATAAGGGTAAAAAAATATTCCAGAGGATCATAGGATTGATGTGCTCATAGGGACTTTAAAGGATAATATCCAACATGATGTTCGCCTTTGGGAACCTGATTCATTAGAGAAGGAATTCAGGTTAGCAAGAAAAATGGAAAGCAAAATTATGGCAACCAAGAAGCATACCACTGACAACTATAAAGATGGAAGTGTTGTTGCCCCTAGTCTTCCACAACCTATAAGGTTGACACCACAACAATTGGAAGAAAAAAGAGTAAAAGGGCTTTGTTACAGTTGTGATAGCAAATACACTAAAGGTCATAAGTTTGCTGAGAAGAAATTATTCTACATATATTGTGAAGAGGAAGAAGAAAAGGAGAAGGAAAGGTCAAAAAACGAGGATATACTCCAGGGACAAAGCCTAGATAAAGGAGAAATGAATCCGACCATATCTTGTAATGCATTGGCAGGAATTACCATTCCTCAAACCATCAAGATAGAAGGACAAATAAGGAAGAAAAAGGTAATAGTGTTGATTGATTCAGGAAGTACCCACAATTTTATTCATTGTAAGGTAGCAAAAGAATTGAATTGCTTCTTATATCTAGCACCAGAGTGTCAAGTGATGGTTGCAAATGGAGGAACAATAAATTGCTCAGGAAAGTGCCATAATATCAAGCTATCCATGGGAGAATATGTATTTACTAGCCCAATGCTTTCCATTCCAATGGGAGGTGCTGATGTTGTACTAGGAGTCCAATGGCTACAATCCTTGGGTATAATAGATTTTAATTTTCAAGAACTTTTCATGAAATTTTTTGTGGAAGGAAAGGAAGTGGAATTAAGAGGTATTGCAGGGAAACCGGGAAAGATAATCAGCTCTAATGGTATGACAAAGCTTCTAAAAAAGGAACAAAGAGGTGTAATTTCACAATTATGTTTGCTAGATGTTTCCACTTTGGAACCATCTATTTCTCCAGATCTCCAAAAATTATTGGACAATCATTCCAAGGTATTTGAGACTCCCAAAGGTCTCCCACCTATTCGTGATCATGATCATGCTATTCATCTGATTCCAGGAAGTGTTCCTCCAAACATTAGGCCGTACAGATATCCCCATGCCCAAAAGAGTGAAATTGAACGTATGGTTGCAGAAATGCTAGAGGCTGGTATAATTCAATCGAGTCAAAGTTCTTTCTCTACTCCAGTAGTATTGGTGCACAAGAAGGATGGATCATGGCGCATGTGTCCGGATTATAGGGAGCTCAACAAGCTCAGTATTAAAGATAAGTTTCCCATTCCTGTCATTGACGAATTACTGGATGAATTACATGGATCAATTTACTTCACCAAGTTGGATCTTCATTCAGGATATCATCAAATCAGAATGAAGACTAAAGACATTCCGTAAACAGCATTTAGAACTCATGAGGGTCGTTATGAATTTTTGGTCATGCCTTTTGGCCTTACCAATGCACCTTCAACATTTCAAGGTTTGATGAATTACATTTTCAAACCATTCCTTAGAAAATGTGTGTTAGTATTTTTTGATGATATACTAATCTACAGCAAGTCTTGGAAAGATCATGTTGAACATGTTGACAGGGTGCTACAACTATTGGAGGAGAAACAATTATATGCAAAAAGATCCAAATGTTTCTTTGGAGTACAAGAGGTGGAATATCTGGGTCATATTGTATCTCATGAAGGAGTTAAGTAGACCCTAGCAAAATTAAAGCCATTAAGGAATGGAAAACCCCCACATCCATAAAGCATCTGCGAGGATTTCTCGGGTTGACAGGGTATTATCGCAAGTTTGTTAAGAATTATGGGAGAATAGCAGCACCTCTAACAACATTATTGAAGAAATATGCATTTTCATGGACTCCAGAAGAAACAAAGGCCTTCGAAAATATTAAAGAGGCAATGTGCCAAGCACCGGTATTAGCTACACCGGACTTCACAAAAATCTTTATTGTGGAATGTGATGCTTCAGGAAATGGAATTGGTGCTATTTGAATGCAAGATGAAAGACCCATTGCTTTTGAAAGTTGTCCAATCAAGGGAAAGTTTTTACACAAAGCTATTTATGAGAAGGAAATGTTGGCAATACTCCATGCACTTAAGAAATGGTGACCCTACCTAATGGGAAGACACTTCAAGGTAAAAACGGATCATGATAGCCTTAAATACTTTTTAGAACAAAGATTATCCTCTGAAGAGCAACAAAAGTGGGTTACAAAGATGTTGGGTTATGACTTTGAAATCATCTACAAAAAAAGGAAGCAAAATGTGGTGGCAGATGCACTCTCAAGAAAGGATGAGGATGTGGAAGCATTGTTGTGCACCATTTCTATTATCCAACCAGATTGGATAAACGAAGCAAGGGAGGAATGGAAGAATGACGAAGAAGTGTGGGCACTTATTCGAAAGTTACAACAAGATTCCAGTACGTTTGATACATTTAGCTGGAAAAATGATTCGTTATGGTACAAAGATTGCTTATACCTTTGTAAGAATTCCTAAAACAAAAGATTCTTATGGAATCGCACACTTCTCCCTTATGAGGGAACTCAGGATTTTTAAAAACTTACCACAGGGTTAAGAAGGAATTTTTTTTGGATGGCCTTAAATCAGATATTCAAAAGTTTGTGGCGGAATGTTTGGTTTGCCAACAAAATAAAGTTGAAACAATTAAGACACCGGGTCTATTACAACCTTTATCCATTCCAAGCCAATGTTGGGAGGAGGTTTCAATGGATTTTATCACAGGTTTACCCAAGTCTAAGGGAAAGAGTGTCATCATGGTGGTAGTAGATAGACTTACCAAGTATGCACACTTTTGTGCATTATCACATCCATTTAAAGCCAGTACAGTTTCTACTACATTTATGGAAACAATTCAAAAGCTACATGGAAACCCAAAGATTATTGTAAGTGACAGAGATCCCATTTTCACTGGAAATTTTTGGACAGAATTATTTTCTTGCCTTGGTACTCAGTTAGCTCATAGCTCATCTTATCATCCTCAATTTGATGGGCAAACTGAGATAGTAAACAAATGTTTGGAAGGATATCTTCGTTGCTTTGTATCTGATAAACAGACACAATGGGTCAAATGGTTGCCTCTGGCTGAATGGTGGTATAACACTTCCTTCCATACAGCAAAAAAAATGACCCCATTTATGGCACTTTATGGATATCAGCGACCATCCATCACATCATATTTAAGAGAAAATTCTAACATTCAAGCAGTGGAACATCACATTTAACATCAACAACAAGTCCTCCAACTCTTAAAGGATAACCTTGTGTCGGCACAGAATATAATGAAACAACAGGCAGATCAACATCGCAGCAAAAGAAGTTTTAATGTAGGTGATTGGGTATTCCTACAGCTACAACCATATAAGAAAATGTCCCTCAAGCAAGCTAAGAAGGATAATAAATTATCACCAAAGTATTATGGTCCATACAAGGTGTTGCAAAAGATTGGTACTATGGCATACAAATTGGAGTTTCCTGCAGCTTCTCGATTGCACCCAGTTTTCCATGTTTCATGTTTAAAGAAGGTTATAGGCGACAAGCTCCTAGTTAAAACAATATTGCCAGAACTTGACAAGGAAGGAAAAATTATATTGGAACCGGAAGCAGTCACAGAAATAAGAACTCAACAGCTATGAAATCGATCAATTTCGGAGATCTTATCAAGTGGAAGAACTTATCCGCTGAAGATTCCACATGGGAGGATGAGAATTTTATACAGAAGCATCTAGAACTACTCAAGCATTGAGGACAACACTTTTTTGAAGGAGAGGGGCATGTTGGGTCCCTATAATACTAGTGATTACCCCATTACTATTATAGTTGTATCCCTTATTAATATTGTTGTGTCCCTATTGTCCCCATATTGTTATTACTGTGCCCCTTAGAATCCCTTTATTGTTATTTTTATAGCTTTATATTATTATTGTTAGGTCAGCTGGGTTATATTGTACCCTTAGACTCCTATATATAGAAAGGAGGTTTTGTCATTTGAATCATCCAAGAATTGTTCATTTATGTAATGTAAAGGAGGTTGCCCCCTCGAAGAGGCTGAATTCTAAGGCGTTGATCTATCTTTTCTATCTTTTGTGAGCTGGTTTCATAACACTCACTGCCTGGAGAGATGAGTTTGGAAGTGTGGGAATAACTACTGCCGATGATGATATGGTGAGACTCGCTCTCCTTGGCCTTCCAAAGAGTTGGAATAGTTACCAGGATTCTGTGAATGGAAGGGAGAAACTGCCAGATTGGGAACGACTGTGGTTGGATCTTATGTAGGAGGAGAGCAGGAGCAGCACACGAGATGGTTCTTCATCCAAGAATGATGAAGAAGAAAATCTGGCCTTAGCAAGTAAGCACTACAAGAAAAAAGATCATTGGTGAGGGTCATGCCTGTGACGGACCTTTAAGGTCTATCACTAATGTGACATATGGTGACGATCTTTAAAAAGGCGTTGTTGCAAGTGTATATAGTGATGGTCCTTTAAGGTTTGTCACCAAAGACATTTTCAATGACACTTTTGGTGAGGGTCGTTAAAGGCACGTCACTAATTCTCTCTTTGGTGACAATTTTGGTGAGGGTCGTTAAATGCCCATCACTAATTCTCTCTTTGGTGACACTTCTAGTGACGATATTTTATTGACTATCACCAATGATCTTTTTGGTTACTTTTGGTGACGGTCAATAAATGTTCATCATCATTGATCATTCCAATGAGTTTTTTATGATGCTTCATGCTTGTGACGGACCTTTAAGGTCCGTCACTAATGTCGCATATGGTGACGGTCTTTAAAAAATCATTGTTGTAAGTGTATATAGTGATGGTCCTTTAAGGTTTGTCACCAAATCCATTTTCAATGACACTTTTGGTGAGGGTTGTTAAAGGCTCGTCACTAATTTTCTCTTTGGTGACACTTTTGGTGAGGGTCGTTAAAGGCCCATCACTAATTCTCTTTTTGGTGACACTTCTAGTGATGATATTTTATTGACCCTCACCATTTCTCTTTTCGGTTACTTTTGGTTACGGTCAAAAGATGTTCGTCATCATTGATCATTCCAATGAGTTTTTGATGAAGCTATGTACTTGTTACTATATTTTTTGTCAAAAGATAATGATTTAAGACCATTGTTGTGGAGTCTTTTTTATTATGTGTCCAAGGTCATAGTGGTTATAATAGTCAATCAATTTGTTAAGAATTAATTAGTGTGTATCATTTCCCTCAAGTCATAAGAATATAGTTTTCCTATGAGTCAACACATGATTCATCTCTATTAGGTTTATTATCTAGAAAATTTCCTTTAAATAAAGTTCCACTAGTGTGTGTAGGAACTATATTATTTAATACATAATCAAGCTCTATCAATTCTATTAATGAGAGAGACCTAGCACTCCTCAACACTCATGGCACACCTTAACATGCTTTGGAACAGTACACTAACATTCCTTGGCACCTCACATGTCTTGGAACATCTTTGTACCTAGAACATCTTTCCATGAGTAGGATGCCCAAGCACATGTTGGCATGCCCTAGCATAGCATAGCACTCCCCTATCATGTGTTGGCATGCCCTGGAACACCTTGGAAAAATATTGCATTGAAAAACATTAGAACTTGGCACACATTGGCACTTGGCATGTATTGGAACATATTATAAGTGTGCCTAGCATGCCCCTTTTGAAAAAGATAAAGTCTTGACTTATTAACCCTCTTATGTGTTCATTTCCTTGCATTTTATCTTGTTTATTCCTTTTGTTGCCTTGAAACTCCTTGACGCATATTGGCATACTATGGCACCATGCACATCCTAGCATGTCTTAGCACTTGGAATTCCTTGGCACTATTTGGCACATGCTAGCACACCTCGAAAATACCTAGCACACTCTAGCACTTCTTAACATTCCCTGATATTACCTGGCGTGCCTTACCCGTGCTTAGCATACCTTGTCACTCCCTCCTTGGCATGACAGCTAGCACTCATTAACACTCCCCGATGCACCCTTATATTCATTCACTTCCATGCATTTTGACCTAGTGCTCCCTTGTGTTGTCCTAGTACTCCCTAACACTCCTCAGCATGCATTGGCACTCTCTAGCACACCTTAGCACTCTTCAATATGCTCTTCCACTTCATAGCATGCATCACACTCCCTAATGCACATTGGCACTTGGAAAGTATTAGTATGCTTGGCATGAATTGAGATGACTTGGTATGATTTGGCATGGTTTAATATTAAAGTTATTTGAGATCAATTATTGGAAACTAGATGAGAAGAAACGGAGGAAGATTTGGCACTTAGAATGCATTGACACTTGGCACTTGGCACCTATTGGCACCTAGTGTTGGTTTTCCTAGCATGACCCTCATGAAAAAGGTAAATTGATGAATTATTAACCATATTATGTGCTCATTTACTTGTAGTTTAACTTGTTCCTCCCTTTTGTTCCCTTGATAGTCCTTGGCATGCATTGTCACACCCTTGTACATCTTGGCATGCCTTCGTACTTGGCACGTCTTATCTTGTTTGACATGTCTTTGTACCATATTGCACATGTTAGCATATTGCCCTAGCATTCCCTAACACACCTTGGAAGTCATGACCTTACACCTAGCATTACATTTTTCCATGACTTGGGAACATTACATTTACTAGAACACATTGGCACTCCCTAGTTTTCATGCCCTTTGTTATCCTCCACAATGTCTTGGGCTGATGAGGAGATCGACGAAGGTAATCACAGACCAAGCTTTTAGTTTGGTAGCTAGCCCTACCAAACTAGAGAGGGCTCTCTCTATGAAATCACAACAAAGAGATGACTGGAATGTAAAGGATTTTAGGCTAGATAGCTAGGTTCAAGTGGGTTTTGGAAAATTTAGGGTTTTGTTGCTAGATAAGGGAGAAAAACCAGGTAGCTAGGTTAGAGGATCAAAGGGTTACAACAAAAAATACAAAAAGGAGAAAGGTAGCATTACTTTTGTGATGGATCTTAGGGTTTTTTGGTGTAGTGTAGTGTTTAGAAGAAGCGAAAGGTATTAATGAGCATGAAACATGAATTCATTAAGCAAGAAATAAAGTAACACATAATGATTTTTCCATCAAAACAAAGATTTATGCAAAGAATTTTGTTTATAAAATGTAAGGAAACCATTGAATAATTTATGAATGGCAAGAGAAGATTAACATCTTTTATATAAATCTATAACAAAGAAAAAATAACATCATCACAAACTTACTCCACATGAATTCCTAGATAATAGTTGCAAATTGTGTCCTTTGATTTCCAAAAAATGTCCAAGTACAAGCTACAATAGTTCTCTCCTTTGAAATCCAACCCATTCTATCACTGAGAAACTGATACATAAAGACCAAAACAACATCTCCCCACTCTTAGGGGTTGAATCAATGACTCTAGGAACTATTCCATGAGGTGTTCTAACCAAACCCTAATGTATAGGGAAGTTAAAAATTACTTCTATAATTAACTTTGACTCCAACCTCTCTCATAAATGAGGTAAAATTTACATCAAAACAACTTATAAATACTAACCACCCATTATTTAAATTTAATTTTACCCCTCACATTCATCTACTTCACCCTTTTGACTTTTACCAAAGTCAAACTAGGAATTACAAAAAATTACACAGTGAAAATTTTACAAAAATCTTAGAAATTTCCAGGTGTACAACGAGCTGTTGGAGGCCATTTTTGAGTGCCTTTATAAAGTCCAAATCCAGATCGGAAGCCTTTTCTGGAAATCTGGGAGAGTGTAGATGTCTTTAGAGTATTTTTTCACTCAAAATGACCAATTTTTGGCTGAGATATGGCCATTCTCCCAAGGTGTCTCCAGGTGCACAACGAAATGGAAAGAGAGGGGCAGAAAGGTGATTTTTGGCCTCTTTTTTGCAAATTTCTCAAAACTTGAGCCCCAGACTAGGAAAGTGGGCAAATGGGGTTTGATATGGGGTCATAAGATTTCCAAAAATGCTGATTTTACATCATTTGGAGCCCTGAGGAAGAAGCAAAGCGTGAGCTCGTTGTGCTGCTAGACAAAAAATTGCCAAAAAATTGCAAGTCTACACCAAAACAAAAAAATTTCTCCAAACCCTACCAAAATTTTTCCAGAGATGCCTCCTTAGTGCACCCAGAACTTTCTAACACTCCCTATCATACACTATTATTCATTCATTTCCATGCAATTGAAACTAGTCCTTCCTTGTGTTTCCCTGACACTACATAACATACCTTGTCAATGCCTCCTTAGCACGCCCAGAACTTGCTAACACTCCCTATCAAAAATTCTTATTCATTCATTTACATGCAATTGAAACTAGTCCTCCCTTGTGTTTCCCTGGCACTCCCTAGCATGCGTTGGCGCCACACCCTAGCACCTGACACCTCTTGGCATGCCTTAGCACTTGGCATGTCTTGGAATGACTAACATGCCTTGGAACTTTCTAGCATGTGTTATCACTTCCTGGCATTCCTTGCATACCTTGGCACTCCCTAGTTGTCATGCCCTCATAGATAGCCTTACTTTTTCTGTGACTTTGGAACCCAACCAAGTCATTGAAAAAATAGTGTTGTCCCTAGACAAAAGTCTCCCTTTGTCTAAAATTGCTTTTTCCATCCCCTTATCGTAATCATAGGCTTACCTATTGCAAGTCCTATTATGAAATTATCCTAATACACTTCGTCCTTGGGACACCTGGAAGACACTCTTATTCGTTTGTTTCCATGCACTTTGACCTAGTTCTCCCTTGTGATGCCCTCACACTCCCCAACACTCCTCAACATGCATTGACATTGTTTGGCATGTGTTATCATGCCTTTTCATTCCTTGGAATGCCTTGGCACTCCTTAGCTATCATGCCCTCATAACTACCCTTATTGGTTTTAAGACTTGGGAACCAACCAAGTCCTACCTCGACTACAACATCTTGACCAAGTTATAGTTACTACAACTATACTATCCCTTGTTCACCTAAGAATGGCCTATAACTCATCTTAGGCTACTCATGCCCAATCTTAGCTCATCTCACTTAAGAAGTTACCAAGTCAAGGCTCACGTCTAACCATGGCCATAAAACAACTAAGCAACATAGTTTACATCTTGACATGGCATAGCACCTAGCATGTCTAACAATCCCTTGGCACTATGTGGCACATGTTGGCATTCCTTGCATGCCATGGCATGCTTTATCACTCCCTATCATACCGTACCACTCCTTGACATGTCATGGCACTCTTGCATGCCTTGGAACTACCTAGCATATAACTTTGTCACTCCCTCCTGAGCACACTTGGAATTCACTGACACTCCCTATCATACACTCTTATTCGTTCATTTCCATGCATTTTGAACTAGTTTTCCTTTGTGTTTATGTCGCACTCCCTAACACTCCCTGACATGCATTGGCACACCCTGACATGCATTGACATACCCTGGCATGTCGCCCTAACACTCTAGCATTTCTTGGCACCACCTAACATACCTTTTCGTCCCCTCCTTAGGACACCTAGAACTCGCTGACACTCCTTATCACACACTTTTAGTCATTCATTTCCATGCATTTGAAGCTAGTGCTCCCTTATGTTTCCCTAGCACTCCATAACACTCCGTGGCATGCATTGGTACACCCTAGCATTTGACACATCTTGGCATGTTTCCCTGGCTTCTAATATCACTGCATAGCATACCTTATCACTCCCTCCTTAGCACACCTGGAACTCACTAACACTTCCTGTCACAAAGTCCTAATTGTTCATTTGCATGCATTATTTTCACCTATTGCTCCCTTGTGTTCCCTTAGCACTCCTTAACACTTCCTAGCACGTGTTTTTGATGGAAAAAACACTATATATAGGGAAGCTCATCCTCCATTTGTGGACAAGCAAATTTGGTTAAGTAATTTTGTAATAAGAAGTGCAAAGATAACCAACCAAGAGAAGGAAACAAAGAGAGAAGATTTTGGTGTTGTTTATGGGTCTGTTTTAGGGCTAATAGATCCACACGTGCGAAGGAAGGAAGAACTATCTACTACAGAAAAGGTTGAAGATCTTGTTGTTGTCCAAGAAGTCAAATCAAGGAAGAAGATAAGCAAGGTTACACGCCGAATTATAATAAGAGTTCATACCATCCAAGTGAAGAAGATCAAGGTTCAAAAGGTTGGTCAACCACACGTTCTAGGGTTTATGCAAGAGGGCCAAGAACTACAGATCTGATCCATGGAACTGGAATTTGAAGGATAGTCGAGTTATTGAAGGAAGAAGCCTGATCATCATTGACTCAAGGAAAAATAAGGAAGTTGAATCAAGGAGGCTTGTGACTTGGTCTTGGAGAGGTCATTGAGTCAAGGGTCTAGGCCATGGTCTTGGTATTCGTCAATTGAAGTCTATATAAGAAGAAGATCTTGTTTGGGTTTTCCTCTCATGTTGGAGAGGTTTTGGCCTTAGTTGATCGAATATTCTATGTGTCTCTTGTCTCCTCATTGTTTATGCATTGGTAGATGTTTGATGAAGAATATTGTTTTGAGCATTGTTTGTTATTGTGGATTAGTCTTGAATGTGTTTGTGTATGAAAAATTGGTTGGGTTTGTAAACTATGAGTAGAGCAGTGTTTGATTGATGCATGCTTCCTACAATAAAATTTGTCTCTTACTTAAACAACTAATTTAGTGGAAACATGGGTATTTGGACAATTATTTTGGAATTTATGCACCTTACAAGTACATCAACTCATATAATGCATAAATATAATGGAAAGTTGTAAAGTGTTGTATCATAGAATGGATGTTGATAAAATATGATAACTTAAATGTACATGATAGTTTGGAAAGGTGGGGAATAGATCTTATTTAGTCATAGGTAGCCTAATCAATTCCTTTTTTAATATTTAAATGTCCATGATGATTTTGAAAGTAGGTGGGTAGCAATTCTTACTCATGTCATAGATAGCCTAACGAGTACTTCTCTCTTTCTAGAATGATACTAGATACAATTTTTTTTTGTATTGTGTGCTTCTTCAATTTTTTTTTTATAATATATCATGTTATAAAAACTTTAAAATAAGCTTCTCACTTTGGTTCTTGCATTTGTGGTAAAATCTGAACCCAGCTTCTGAAAGTAGTGTTATTCTAGAGGATACCAACAATATTTTTCACTCCATAAAGGTTTTAACCTATCTTTAGTCTTTGATGAGTTTTTTTGGATGATTGTACTTTAAAAATAAAGATGCATCTGCAGTTTTCTCACTTGCTAATTTAGAATCAATGAAAAAAATCAAAATAATTACTTACATTTATTTGTAGAGTTTACCTGAAACTGATGGAACATGGTGATTACATCAAATGAGCGTGAAATTGAATTTTGAAATTTTATTAATGTCCTTAATGCTTGGAAAATGTAATGGGATCAGATGATAAGTTAACATGTGAGGTATTTAGTGAGACATTGCTTCTCTTCTAAGAAAAGTATATCTAAACCAAGTGTAATACCAGGGAGAGAGAGGATTCTGTAGTGTGCAAAGCTTAGTTGTGTGGGTTTGGGGCTAAGGCACAGTTGCTCCATTTAATTGAAGTAAAATGAGAGGAAATGAGGCAATGCATACTTTGTAAATCTTAGCTATGATGATTTGGGGTTCAAGGCTTAGTCACTTCACAATTGAAATAAAATGAGATCAAATGAGACAAGGACTTGCAAATTATTAGTTATATGTAATGACATTAAAGTTAGTAAACACAAAGTATCAAAATTCGAAGTAGAATCAACCATTGTGTATGAAAATTCAGTTAAGCATTTTTTTATGGCTGAATTCCTCCTCAAATATATATTTGATTAATGCAAAAGCTTAGAAAACCACATCTATGTAATCGAGGTATCCCTCTTAGATGCACAAACCTTTCCCCTTGGCTTCCCATTGACTTTGAGGTTGTGTTCTGCTAGACTCCTATATGATTACTAGGGATACTACACTCCAACATGACAGATTCTAGGATATATTGTGATAGGGGGGATGAGGGTTTCGGAAATTCTTGTTGCCACAAGAAAGTCTTGCCATGTTTAGTTCAACAATACGAAAGCAAAATGCTCATGTAGAAGGATTTATGGTGCTTTTTCAATTATGGGAAATAGAAATGCCTTACATTATGGTGCTTCTTGGTACAATATTATCAATTCATGGAGAAAGATCAATGATTCCTTCGGTGGAACTATACCAATGTGTGGGTGAGACCAAGCTCATGAGATTCATTTTTTACTACCATCACAATCAACTACAACCAAATTGACTCATGAGATTCATTTTTTACTACCATAACAATGAACTACATCCAAATTGGTTATAAAAGATTGAATTGTTAAAAGTTAATTTTTAGCTTTAAAGTTTGACATAATAATTATAAAACCAAATCTCATTTGTTTAAATAACATGGAAACCCACAATATTAGTATTAGATAATTAAACATTAATAAAAAAATATTTATAGTTTTTTTGTTTAATTATATAAAATCCAAATCTGAATTTGTTTAAAATTACAACTTACAACATGGTTAATTATTTTGTAATTTTGAAAAATAAAAAATATAATTTTTTGAAATGAGTATACAATAAGATAAGAAAATATACATTCCATACATTTTGATATATTCATAAAATATAATGTTTTTAAAATTTATAAAAAAATAAATAATTATAATTAAAAAATTTAACGATCATCCAAATTAAAAATTTAATTTCTGCCGCATTTTCTTTCCGCCTTAGTGTATTCGAATGAATGTTGAGTAGTTGAAAAAAAAGGAAAGACCATTTTGCAACGTTTTCTTCCCCGCCTTAGTGTATTCGAATGAATGTTGAGTAGTTGAAAAAAGAGGAAAGACCATTATGTCGCATTTTCTTCCTCGCCTTAGTGTATTTGAATGAATATTGAGTAGTTGAAAAAAAAAAGAAAGACCAGAACAAGTTTTCTTCACCGCCTTAGTGTATTCGAATGAATGTTTAGTAGTTGAAAAAAAAAATGTGTGACTATATGGAAACAGGTAGGTCGCTAGATCAATCTTTAGGGTTTCTAGATCGATGGCCATTCTTAGAATTGATTTGCAAATTTGTTTTATATTTTCACATGAAATGTATGTTGAGTAGTTGAAAAAAAAAAGGAAAGACCATGGGCACAGTACAATCTGATCTGTGGCTATATGGAAACAGGTACAGGTCGTTGGATCAATTTTTAGGGTTTCTAGATCGATGGCCATTCTTAGAATTGATTTGCAAATTTGTTTTATATTTTCACATGAAATGTTGCAGTAATTCACTGGCAGTTATTATTTCATGGTTGAATTTGGATGCGTTGAGAAATAAGATTGAGGAGGATCTGTTAAATTTGGACAACTAGGTCCAAACTCCATGTTCTGATGCTCAGATTAAGAGGCTAATATTTTTGTTGGATTCCTCTTTCTGAGAGGTGTAAAATCCATATAAAAATAGTCTTAATTCGATGAGCAGAACTTATATTTTGAATTTATTATTCTTAATAAATTATATGTGCAAGGTCAGCCAGTTTTGTAATGTAGGCTCACATGCCCAACAGATGTGTCACACACCCTCATTGATGGATATATGTACAGGAAAAGTTGGAGAGAATTTGAGGAGAACACAACTCACATCTTCCTCTCTCATCCTAAAAGTACGAGCTATCTGGAGAACCAATTTCAGCCACACGTGGGAAGGACGAAGAGGATTTCTTTGCTAGGGTTTCTGCTGCTAGGGTTTCGCAGAAGTTCTACTGGTTGGAGGGTTGTTGTGACACATGCTGGGCTGGCTGACCAAAGGAGACTTTGCTGGTTGAAGCATCCTGTTGACCGCCGAAACGAACACATACATTTTTCTTCTTTCTGATTTGTCTTCTGTAAGATCTGCTTATATGTTCTATCTGCATTTTGCTTATCTACTTGTATGATTGCTGTGAGAAAAGTGAAATTGCTCTTAGCATAGAACATCTACAAAACTTTACATGGTATCAGAGCTGAGGTGAAGACAAACTCTATCTATAGCAATCATCATCGAAGGATGGACTTCACTCTCTGATCTCGAATAAAAGGCAAGGAAACTTACGAATAAGGCTGGAGAATACGCACTATATTATGCGCATGAAGCCAAGGTAATTTCGTAAAGATTCGGACTTGGTTTTATAGTTGCAGTGGAGGGTCGAAGATCTGATGAAGGTTAAAGACGCGGGCAGTTGTTGGAGCATATAAACAAGCAGGTTTATTTGGAGTAAACAGCGCAGAGGTTATATCCAAACAACGAACTGACGCGGTTGTTGGGAAGCTGTTCATAAGCGCAGGCTTACGGTATAAGCGCAGGTTATCCGTGACCTAGACTTGTGAACAAGAAGAGAATAATACGACGGGGGAGCGAGAATAGTCTGACTGTTGCGGGCAAGGACTGTTCTATAGCCTCGGATACGGACAACAGCTTGATTATACCATTGCGCAAAGCATGTCATATATATCTAGCGGACTGGTCGGATAGAACGATCAAAGTATTTATTGGTGGTCTGGTTATAAACTGTTGGTAGATAACATTCAGACTGCCGGACGTATAACGCACAGGTTTATAGAAGGCGTATAAACCACTTGGAGGTCTACACGTATGCGGGATTGTCAGAATAGTTATCTTGGGCTAGCGGTGGGATAAAAGACTGTCTCCAGGTTGAAACCGTGGATCAACACGTGGATAAGGATCTACAGATAGTTACAGGATCGTTGGCAGACGATCGCGTGGCTGCAATATATATATACGGGTTTATATATATATGTTGATATATTTCTGCTGAGACGACGCGTGGACCGGTAATCATATGCGCAGGTATATGTATACGCATATACGCTGGTGCATTGGATAAACCAGGTGGAAGTTGACACAGCAGAGGGCTGACACGTGGCGGAGAGTCACGGAAGTTGCGTGCAGGCCTTCCGACGATCAACACGTGGGCAGAAGACCATAGCACTATTGCGCAAGATTGTATAAGCGCTGGAGCACTTAGTCAATAGCGCGGAAGAAAGACTGTCACGTGGCAGATACATGGCGTAGCATGGGTTGCACTGGCATATCTGGTTATTGACATGTGGACATCGAGCTATCGATTGACATATCGATACGGGTGGACGGTTGCAGGACTGTCACGTGGACGTGGACAGAGTATATCATTACGCTGTTTGTAAGGAGCGCTGGGGTGTTTTAATAAACAGCGTAATAATATACGCATACAGCCGGTTATTGAGTTCGTGGAATGATTGGTTCACGGGAGGGAGATACATGACAGCGCAGGGATTGCGCACTCTTGTCGTGGAGTTTTCCTGTGAACCGAAACATGGTTTGTACAGTCACTATATATATATGTGATGGAAAGATCTTCGGATCCCACACTGCTTTTGCATAGTCTCACTGTCTCGGTTTAAGAAAGATCACAATGATCCTACAGTCACAATCACAGCACGGCATACTCGCAGTCACAGTTATGATGATTCCAGATAGACGCAATACATATAATGACTAAGGTCTCAGGTATATTCGCGTGATATAAAGATCTCACAAAGTGACTCACCTAGTCTCGACATATAAATGCAGTAAGCATATGTGGAGTTTTTATAATGATACTCTGTCTTGTTATATATAGTATGGTCAATGGTAATCATGATCTTGGTCAGATTCTTGATGAAAATCTCTGTATAAATCTCTGAAATTTTGAGGCAGAAAATGTTATGCGAAGAAGCAGTGCTGATTTGGATGAATGTGCAGCAGTTTAGTAGTGATAACATCGATGATACAGGCAGTGATGATATCAGTGATGCAATAACAGGGACCTCAGTGTAGTAGCAATAATGATGATGGTCTCAGCAGTGTCTGAGAAAGGGATTGATGATCTTGATCTTGGAGTGGCAGAATAAGTCTGTATCATGATCTCGGTCTAGTATTGATTATGAGAAGATCTTGAGATCTCAGTGTTATAGCTATGGTTTCGGTAAAAGCACAGAGATTATCTCAGTAAAAGTACAGTAAAGTTCTCAGTGAGAATGTTACAGTAAAACAAGCAGTCATGATCTTATTCTGTTATGAAGACAAGGTCCTGAGCATGATCCTGGCTATGATGAAGGTAAGGTCCTGATCCCTATCTAGGTATAGCTATCATAAAGACCTCATTGTTATAAAGGTTTGGTACTCAAACAAGACAATTTAGTATAGCTAAGACTCAATGTTATGGGAAGGTTATGAAGAAGAATTCATATCATCTGAAGGATAGAGGAATCTTAAGGAAAGAGGGAGTAATAAATCTCCAGTATGAATGAGATGGTATCCCTTTCGATAGGATCCTATCAGAAGTCCTTGCAGATATGATCATGGTAAGAAGATGCATCATAGCATCATGAAAACAAGAGCTCGTATTGGAATCATGAAGAACATAGCTCTTGGGAATCTCATTGGATATTAAAGGAAAGGAAGAAGTTATCCAAGACAAAGGGGAACATTCCGAGAAAGCAAAAAGCCGTGTAGATACCAAGGGTATCTAGCTGCCATGAGTACTATTATACAATCTGAACCTGGATCTTTTGAGGAAGCCATCAAGCATCAAGTCTGGAAGGATGCTATGCATGAAGAATATGAGGCTATTATGAAGAATGATGTCTGGGATGTGGTCCCGAGACCGAAGGACAAATCTGTGGTCACCGCTAAATGGCTCTACAAGATTAAACATGGATCTGATGGGAGTGCTGAAAAGTTTAAGGCAAGATTTGTTGCCCGTGGCTTCTCTCAAAAGGAAGGAATTGACTATGACGATATATTTGCACCTGTGGCTCGATATACCACCATCCGATCCATCATAGCCCTTGCTGCTATGCAAGGATGGAGTCTTCATCAGATGGATGTCAAGACCGTTTTTCTGCATGGTGCAATAAAGGAAGAGGTGTATGTAGAACAACCTCTGGGATTTGAAGTTCAAGATCGAGACACTTATGTCTGCAGGTTGAAGAAAGCCCTCTATGGGTTAAAGCAAGCACCCAGAGCTTGGTATGAGAGGATGGATAGTTACTTGATGAAGCTGGGCTTCACTCGAAGCAATGCTGATCCAAACCTTTACTTTAAGGTTGTGGAAGGAAAGCCTCTCATTCTAGTGCTGTATGTGGACGACCTCTTCCTGACAGGTGATGAGCCTCTCATTCATCAATGTAAGAGGGAGCTTGCTGCTGAGTTCGAGATGAAAGACCTAGGACTGATGCACTATTTCCTAGGCCTGGAGGTCTGGTAGAGACCTGGAGAGATTTTCCTTTCTCAAGGAAAGTATATTGTGAAGCTTCTGGAAAAATTTGGGATGGTGGACTGTAAGTCCGTGTCGACACCAATGGAACTCAACTTTAAGAAGTTGAGTGGCAGCGCTGCAGGGCCTATCTTGGCCAATCCTACTGAGTATCCTCAACTCATAGGAGCTTTGATGTTCTTAGTGAACACCCGTCCGAACATATGTTTTGCAGTGAATACTTTGAGTCAACAGATGGTTGAGCCTCATCATTTTCACTGGGTTGGTGCCAAGAATATTTTGAGATATCTTCGGGGCACGATAAACCATGGGCTGAGATACACTGCCGGGAGTGTGATACTCCGGGGATATACTGATGCCGATTGGGCTGGCAGTGTGGTGGATCGTAAGAGCACATCTGGATGCTGTTTCAATCTTGGTTCTGCTTCGATCTCATGGATGAGCAGGAAGCAGAAGTCGGTGGCTTTGAGCACCGCGGAGGCCGAATACATTGCTGCTAGTATGGCCTGTTGTGAAGCAGTTTGGTTGAGGAAGCTCTTTAGTGAGCTGTTCCAACATGTGCTAGATACCACTGTAATACTCTGTGATAATCAGAGTGGGATTCGTATGACTGAGAATCCTGTGTTCCACGTCCGATCCAAGCATATTGATATCAGGTACCACTTTATCCGGGATATGGTACAGCAAGGCGCCGTAAGGCTCGATCATATAGGAACTGATGAGCAGGTCGCGGATATTCTCACTAAGCCCCTGGGGAAGGTCAAGTTCCTAACCTTCTGTGAGAGTCTTGGTGTCGTGGAAAGACCCTATGATGTGGGTCCTGTTGGACGATGAGCTCTGGGAGCTCTGGGGGGCTTTGGGGATAGCTTCTCGGAGCTATAAGCACTCAAAACGCTTCTGCCCCACCCTTGTGATTATTGAGCTGGTTCGCCACTCATTTAATCTGTGCCCTGTATGCATCCTACCCATTGAGTTCAGGGCTCATGGGAAGTACCTCTCATTTGGCCAATGAGGTGTGGAAAAGCTAGAGACTATTAGCAAAGACTGATGGACGCATCAGAGATTGCCGTACTCTCTATCTAGGATGACATGGTCCAACCACTTGATCTGGGATCAAGATTTGTGAGGTCTGGGACCTCTGGACTGATTATGTCAGTCGGGGAATGATGTCTTTGTGACTGACCCACTTCTGTTCTGAAATAAAGAAGCCAGCAAAGCAAGTTTCAGCGGGATGACTCACGATGTTAATTGCACTAATAGATGGAGTTCTCCCTAGTTGAGAGGGAGTGTTAAATTTGGACAACTAGGTCCAAACTCCATGTTCTGATGCTCAGATTAAGAGGCTAATATTTTTGTTGGATTCCTCTTTCTGAGAGGTGTAAAATCCATATAAAAATAGTCTTAATTCGATGAGCAGAACTTATATTTTGAATTTATTATTCTTAATAAATTATATGTGCAAGGTCAGCCAGTTTTGTAATGTAGGCTCACATGCCCAACAGATGTGTCACACACCCTCATTGATGGATATATATACAGGAAAAGTTGGAGAGAATTTGAGGAGAACACAACTCACATCTTCCTCTCTCATCCTAAAAGTACGAGCTATCTGGAGAACCAATTTCAGCCACACGTGGGAAGGACGAAGAGGATTTCTTTGCTAGGGTTTCTGCTGCTAGGGTTTCGCAGAAGTTCTACTGGTTGGAGGGTTGTTGTGACACATGCTGGGCTGGCTGACCAAAGGAGACTTTGCTGGTTGAAGCATCCTGTTGACCGCCGAAACGAACACATACATTTTTCTTCTTTCTGATTTGTCTTCTGTAAGATCTGCTTATATGTTCTATCTGCATTTTGCTTATCTACTTGTATGATTGCTGTGAGAAAAGTGAAATTGCTCTTAGCATAGAACATCTACAAAACTTTATAGGATCTCTTCAGTGGCTTGCTCACAAAACATGGATCTATTTTTGCTAAGCAAATTTGGACCACGATGGAAGGATCAAAAGCCTTGGTCTTCTTTCAAGAGCCCAAGAAAATACTTGCACAGGTACCCTTTCTTGTTGAGATTTTTTTTGTTAATTAATTTTTGGAAAAAATCTTATGAATGTGACAACAATAGGATTTGTTGCTAAAGTAGCTCCATTTATTCCTGAGGAGGAGTTATTGCATCCTATATTTGTTTTGAGAGAATTTATGATTCAATTTTCTACTCCCAACGATAAAAATGTAAGCCCGTAGAGAATTTGAGAGCTGAGAGGGTGTGAGGAATTATGTTGTTGTAATCTCCTGTTGAATAATAAGATTGCCGATGCCTCTGTTTGGTGGATGTAGCCAAGATTGGTTGGGTGAACCACGTTAAAATCTGTGTTTTTTCATGGTTGAATGCTGTGTGTCTTATTTGTGTTTTAAATTTCTGCTGTGTTAACTCAACACTTGGTATCAGAGCCTGAGAGGCCAAGTCTGCTGCGCAAATACTAGTGGCCGTGGACTGTCAGACCGCAGACCGGTGGACTGCGAGCCAGGCAGTGTTGAACAAAGCGTTGTTGGAGCGGTGACTGTGGCTGTGGCTGAGCACGTAACTGCGTGGCTGTGGCTATGGAACTGCGTGGCTGTGGCTGTGCACGCAGATTTATACAAAGCGTTGTTGGAGCGGTGAAAGGTAGCGGCGTGGTGTTATTTCAAGTTTTTTTTTGTCGTTCTGTTGAAACGATTAAATGTCGTTCTGTTGAAACGATTATTAAACTGTCGCTGCTGAAATGATTAAATGTCGTTCTGCTGAAATGATTTTAAACTGCCGCTGTTGAAATGTTTTGGAATGGTTGAAACCAATTAATAACATGTCGTGGAACTGTTGAAATAAGTTGGAACGTTTTTGTTTTGAAATTGGTTTTTTTTATTTAAAAAAAAATAAATATGATTTCAAATGGTCGCCTTAGTACATGAAATCAAAAGGTCGATGGGAAGTTTTTATAAGGTTGTTATGAAATGCCTTTTGTTTTTACAAAACAAAAAGAAACGTTTTGTATGAGTTATATTATATATGATATTATATTTATATCATATTTTGTTTTTTAAATTGTAATATGCCATGACATGATAAGGCAGAGGCATTATATTGTAAGGCAAAGACATTTTATTGATGTAGGGCAGTTTTTTAAATAAAAACTTCATTTATTAAAAGTTTCAATTGGAGATTTTGTGTGACACAACATGGCAAAAACTCAAAGTGCTCGATTTGAGATCGAGAAGTTCAATGGCAAAAACAACTTCGAGATCTGGAAAGTGAAGATGTATGATCTACTCGTGCAACAAGGCGTGGCGAAGGCATTGTTGGGAAAAGCCAAACAGCCTTACACCATGACAGATGATGAATGGAGTGACTTGGATGAAAGAGCACTGAGTGGCATTCGACTGTGTTTGGCGGATGATGTTTTGTTTAACATCGTGTCAGAGAAAACTGCTGTTGGTTTGTGGACAAAGCTTGAAAAGCTGTACATGACAAAATCCTTAACCAAGAGGATTCTTTTGAAGCGACAGTTATAAAGTTTGCACATGAAGGAAGGTACATCTATTACTGATCATTTGAATACCTTTAATACTTTCCTGGTGCAGTTATAAAGTATAGAAGTAAAATTTGAATCAGAAGATAAAGTTATAACTTTATTATTCTCGTTTCCCGAGTCATGGGATCATTTTGTTACTTCTATAAGTCTTAGTTCATTACAAACCCTTGAGTTTGATGATGTTGTTGGAGCTTTGTTGTCCAAAGAAACAAGGAAGAGGTCAAATTCAGAAACCTCTACATCAGAAGCAATGATGGTCAGAGGTTGTTCTAAAGAAAGACACTTCAGTAAGCACAACAACTCGCATTCAAAATCGAAAGGGAAGAAGAGTAAGGTAAAATGCTAGTTTTGTGGCAAATCGGGACATTTGAAGAAGGACTGTTGGAAGAGATAGCAAACATCCAAAGAAGACTCTTCGACAGAGAAGAAAGAAGCAAACACGACAGATACAAGTTCGGCATCCATTTCAGGTATGAGTGATGAAGTGTTATCAGTTAGTTTGTCTAATCATGATCAACGTTGGCTGTTAGATTCTGGTGCATCAAATCACATGTGCATTCATAGAGAATGGTTTAAAACTTATAAATCAATCAATGATGGAGTATTTTACATGGGAAATGATGTCACATGTAACATTGTGGGAATTGGAAGCATCCAGCTTAAAATGTTTGATGGGACAAATAAAATTCTAACTGATGTAAGACATGTACCTGAACTAAGAAAAAACCGCATTTCACTAGGAGTACTAGACACTAATGGATATAAAAATTTTATTCAAGGTGGAGTAATGAAAGTTTATAAAGGAATTTTACTAGTAATGAAAGCAAAGAAAGTTGGAAATCTTTTTCAGTTAGAAGGAAGAACAGAGTCAGATCATGCTTCTACAGTATCTGAAAACGACAGTAATTCTATTTGTTTATGGCATCAAAGGTTGGGCCATATGAGCAAAAGAGGTTTAAATATTTTATCTGATCGTAAGTTACTTCCTAATTTAAAGTCTGTTAAGTTAGATTTCTGCAAACATTGTCTATTTGGGAAACAAAGCAAGCAAAAGTTTAAAACTGGAAAACATACTAGTAAGGAAATCCTTGATTATATCCATTCTGATGTTTGGGGTCCATCTCCTACAACCTCATATGGAGGATCGTCATATTTTGTATCTTTTATTGATGATTTCTCTAGAAAAGTGTGGGTCTACATGTTAAAGAAGAAGTCTGATGTATTCACAGTTTTCAAATAGTTTAGAGCATTAGTTGAAAACATCACTGGAAGAACCATTAAATGTTTAAGAACTGATAATGGTGGTGAGTTTACTTCAAAGGAATTTGATAATTATTGCAAGGACGCTGGGATCGAAAGAGATAAAACCACTATATATACTCCTCAGCAAAATGGCGTTACTGAATGCATGAACAAGACTCTTTTAGAGAGAGCAAGAAGTATGCTTGGTAATGCCAATTTGCAGAAGGAATTGTGGACAAAAGCGGTTTCTACAGCTTGCTATTTGATAAATCGATCACCATCAACTGCAATAGGATGAAAAATTCCTCAAGAGGTATGGAAAGGTCATCCTTGTGATTATTCTAAACTTAAAGTTTTTGGTTGTGATGCATATGCTCTAGTTCTGAAACATCAGCGTTCTAAATTAGATCCTAAATCAAAAGGATATATCTTTGTTGGATATGGTGATGGGACTAAGGGATACAAATTGTGGGATCCTACTACTCACAAGATCATCATTAACAAAGATGTTAAATTTAATGAATCTTCACTTGAAAATCCAGATGTAGATGATAAATTGAAACAGGATAATGTATCTAAGCTTCAACACATTCAGTTTGAAACCAGTTCAAATACTGATGATAGTCAAGATGAACAAGTTTCAGATGCAGATCATGAACAAGTTTCAGATGTAGATCATGAACATGTTTCAGATGCAGATCATGAAGAAGTTCCTACAGATAATAATTAGCAAATTGTGGAAGTACCAGAAACATCTTTACGGAGGTCCACAAGAATCAAACGTCCTCCTAAAAGGTATGATGATTATGTTACTTCAATTGCTTTAACCGTTAATGATGATGAACCTTTATGCTATCAGGAAGCTGTAGAAGGTTCTACAAGTGAAAAGTGGAAAGAAGCTATGAAGGACGAGATGATAGCATTAGTCAAGAATGGCACATGGGATCTGGTAGAATTTCCTAAAGACAGAAAACCTATGTGATGTAAATGGGTTTACAAATTGAAAAGGGGTGTTGATGATACAGAGGATAGGTACAAAGCAAGGCCAGTCGCAAAAGGTTTTTCTCAGAAAGCAGGCATTGATTTTCATGAGATATTTTCACCAGTTGTAAAAATTGTTTCAATTCGAATTGTATTAGCATTAGTTGCTTTACTTGATTTAGAATTACAACAACTAGATGTTAAAATGGTATTTTTACATGGAGATTTAGATGATGATATTTACATGGAACAACTGGAAGGGTTTGTTCAAAATCGCAACAAGAAATTTGTCTGCAGGCTCAAGAAATCATTGTATGGTCTGAAGCAGTCGCCTTGACAATGGTACAAGAAATTTGATTCTTTCATGATGAGTCAAAATTATATAAGAAGTGAATATGATCATTGTGTTTACTTTAAGAAATTAAGTAATGGCATGTTCATTATCTTAGTGTTGTATGTTCACGATATGCTTTTAGCAAGCAAAAGCATAATAGAGATCAACAGGTTAAAGGCTCAGATGGCTAGGACATTTGATATGAAAGATCTAGGAGCAACAAGATAGATTTTGGGCATGGAGATTTTCAGAGACAGGAGCAATGGTAAGTTGTGGCTATCACAATAGAAGTATATTGAGAAAATACTCTTAAGGTTTGCTATGAACAATGTGAAGCTTGTTTCAGTCCCTTTAGCTTCCCATTTTAAGATTTCTTCTAGTTTATGTCCTAATACAAATGAAGAAAAATAATATATGTCTCGAATTCCATATGCAAATGTAGTAGGTTGTTTGATGTATGCAATGGTTTGTACTCGACCAGATATTTCACATGCAGTTGGGGTTATCAGCAGGTATATGGAAAATCCATGAAAAGAACACTAGTCATCAGCGAAATGGGTGCTTCGGTATTTGAGAGGCACAAGTGATTATTATATCACTTATAACAGAAGTAGTGAATTGGTTTGTGGATATGTTGATTCCAATTTTACAGGTGATTTGGATAAGAGAAGGTCAACTTCAGGGTATGTCTTTACTCTTGCAGGTGGAGCTATTAGCTGGATGTCAAAGCTATAGTACATTATTGCTTTATCCACCACTGAAGCAGAATACATAGCTGCTTCACATGCTTGCAAAGAAGTGATTTGGTTGAAAGGTTTGTTTGGTGAGTTTGGTAGGTTACAGGACAACATCAAGTTATTTTGTGATAGTCAAAGTGCAATTCATTTGGCGAAGAATCTTGCCTATCATAGTAAATCAAAGCATATACCTATCAAGTACCATTTTGTAAGACAGGTTATCACTGAAAGGGGAGTCTCTCTTGAAAAAGTGCATACAAAGGAAAACTATGCAGACATGTTCACGAAACCAGTTTTGTTAGAGAAGCTACGTTGGTGTCTGGCTTCTCTTGGCTTGCAGAAAAGATAAAATAATAAAGGAACATGGTATCAGGCTAATTGTTGTCAAGGTGGAGATTGTTGAGATTTTTTTGTTAATTCATTTTTGGAAAAAGTCTTATGAATGTGACAACAATAGGATTTGTTGCTAAAGTAGCTCCATTTATTCCTAAGGAGGAGTTATTGCATCCTATATTTGTTGTGAGAGAATTTATGATTCAGTTTTCTACTCCCAACTATAAAAATGTAAACCCGTAGAGAATTTGAGAGCTGAGAGGGTGTGAGGAATTATGTTGTTGTAATCTCCTATTGAATAATAAGATTTTCGATGCCTCTGTTTGGTGGATGTAGCCCAGATTGGTTGGGTGAACCACGTTAAAATCTGTGTCTTTTCATGGTTGAATGTTGTGTGTCTTATTTGTGTTTTAAATTTCTGCTGTGTTAACTCAACATTTCTCTCCTTTAATTCCTTCCTCGATTTCAATTGCTTCAAACAATCTACCAACATTTTCACCCGAAATTAAGTTATTTGGGTTTTGTTTTTTACAAATTTAGCTTCAAATGAAGTAGCCCCACAATTACTATAGTGGCAATGAAATTTATATTAAATACATGCCGAACTCTTATAGTAGTTTGGTAGTATACCACACCAGGAAAACAACGGAAAAAAACAACAACGTAGACTTCTCAGGGTAACTCCTCGCCCTCCCTCATTTCAATGCAACACGAAAATATTTTCTTGCTCTCTTTCCATTCCATGGTAGTTCTTAATCAGAAATCTCAATTTCAATCTCTGTTACGGAACGGGAGTCTTCATTTCTGAAAAAAACGTATATAAAATGGAATCGTACGGAGAACGATGTTTTATACGGTAGTTTTCGTACTTTAATGCAAGAAACTAGGTTTTCCAAAAACGGTTGGTTGAAACTGTTTTATGGAAAACATTAATCTGGTTCATTTGCAATATGGATCTCTTTCTGATTGGACGTTGACATGAATCATAAAAAGCATTGGTTTTCTGGATAGTTTTTGAAGGCATTTTCATAGTCTATGGTTAGAAGTCAACCATATATAGCTTAGGTGCTAACGGAACAGGTTTGTTGCAAATAGGTTGGGTGTTCTCCCTAGTGACAACACCTTGCAATAGTGCTTAATATATCTTTAACAACGTTGACTATTTAGGGATTTTATTAGTTAAAGTTATGTTATTTTTTTAATTGTAGCCATTGATGTGTAGCAGTGTATGGTTAAGTTTTTACAATTTTTTTTTTTTTATTTTTGTGTTGCTTTTATTTAAAAGTGGATTTAGTGATTGTATCTAATATTTAAAATGTGTATTTTTATATAAAATTATAAATTTAAATGTATAAGTTTTTTTATATATATTTTTATAAATTAGTAATGTATATAGATATTATATATATATATATATATATTTTTATAAATTAGTAGTTAAATAATTTAGTTAATTTTTCTAGTTAATTAATTATTTTATATAAACATTGGGACACAATATTTTTTTTTGCCACTGGTCTGGTTTATAACCTCTCAAATGATTGGAAAAGAACTTTCATAAAACCATCCTATAGAAACTTTTATCAACTATTAGACTATCTATAATATTAAATATCATCAACCAAAGACATTAATTTAATATATAAAAAATAATAATTATTTATTATCCATCCCATTAATAGTTTTATCCCATAAATACTTTTTTCATCGGTGATAAGAGAGATTATAGCCGTTTCTCAGTCAAACCTAGCCGTTGGAAGATCTACTATAGTCGTTTCTCAGTCAAACCTAGCAGTTGGAAGATCTACTCTCCCTATTTAATCTGTAGCCATGATCTGATTCTTCAACTTGTCCTAACGATGAACCACACTCGTTGGTTCGAAACACGTCGACAAATGTACTATCATGTGATTTACGCCGAAATACATTTTCTCATAAACTTGATATGGATCACAGAAGCCTCAATTCAACAAGAGAGATTATGTTAGGTAATTTGCAATAATAAAACTTAAGAGCAACAAGCTATTGATTAATATGTCTATAATACAAACATAATTTCAACTATGATAAATATGGAAAGTTTCATAATTACATAAAAATAGTGATAGAAATAATTGTAAATTTATAAAAATAAACAAGTCTCAAAAATCAAAATACAAAATAGAAATCCATCATTTAATAAATTTTAAATACAAAACAAATAGGAGTACTACTACAAGAAAATACTCCTCTTCATTTATAAATAACCAGTGTAGATCTATCTCTCTCGAGCATCAAGAGAGATCAAATCTCTCTCTCTCTCTCGAGCTACAAACCTCTTTAAGTGAAGAGATTTGATCCTCTCAATGCTTGATCCACAGTTAAAATGGATCTAGGTTGCTTTAGTTATTAGCCTTTGAATAGGCTACATTGCAGAAAAATACCATGGACAAAAACCATGGGTTAGGAGTACCATGGGAAAAAACATCTCTCTCTATCTCTGGAGCTACAAACCTCTTTAAGTGAAGAGATTTGATCCTCTCAATTCTTGATCCACAGTTAAAATGGATCTAGGTTGCTTTAGTTATTAGCCTTTGAATATGCTACATTGCAAAAAAATACCATGGACAAAAACCATGGGTTAGGAGTACCATGGGAAAAAACCATGGGCAAGAAAAAACTATGCACTGGAGAATTTTATGTTTTTAATTTTTTTATTTGATTTGATTTTGTTTTATTTTGACTGAGTTAAAATGCCAAATATTATAACATATTCCCTAGGTGGAAAGGGTCTCTTGGCACAAAAATCTAACAACCAAAAATATATTAAGAGGGGCCTAGAATAAAATACCTAGATTATGACATTTCTTTTCAAGACTTCAAGGTCTCTCTTGCTTGTTTTAATTTATGAAAGAAAATTGATGAGAAAAAACTAATAAATTAAATAAATATTAAATACAGAACCATGGAATCTAACAAAACCATGTGCAAAAACTAGCAAATTAAATGAATATAAAGTACAAAACCATGGAATATAACAAAACTATTGGCCATAACATTTTTTCAAAAGTTATTTTAACATAAACAAATCTAGGGACTAAAAAGGAATGGTTTGGTAAGTTCTAACCATGGGTGATAACATTTTTTTTAAAGTTATTTTAACATAATCATATTTAACAACTAAAAATGAATGGTTTGGTATGTTATAACCACAAGTGATATTTATATATAATATTTAACTAAGTAGAAATTAAAAAAAAATCACAATTTAATAATTTATTTTACTTATTTATATTGATCAACCACACTTGTTAATTGGAAACATTGGCTCACATAACAAATTTTAATGGATCCAATAGAATAAAATGAAAATTAATAAAAAATAACTAATATCAAGAAAGAATATCTAAATTTAACTATTAAAATTTAACATAAAAATAAATTTACTATACAAAACCATATATATGATGCATTAAAATAATTAATATAAAACATGACTACATATAATAATCATTTAATCAATGCAAATACAAATATGAGATAGCCATTATACACTTTAACAATAATTATGGTAAATAATATATACTAGCCTAGATCCATCTTAATTTCAGATATACCAACACCCTAAAGGGATCAAATCTCTTTTATAAATTAGCAATGTGTATAGATATTTTATATATATTTTTATAAATTATTAGTTAAATAATTTAGTTTTTTTTTTTCTTCTTTTTTTTTTTTTTGGTCTCACAAACTAGCAATTTAATATCTAGTTCAACTATACTTTTAAAATATATTATTTTTATTATTATAAATATTAGTTTTCTATTATAATGGATTAAAGATAAATTTTTGAAAGTTTTCTCTTTAGATTTTGTCTTCAAACACATGTTGTAGTATTTATGGTTCTGCAAGTGGAAATAGTTCGAGACAACCCTCTATTTTTGGCTCTATATCCAATGGAGATCAACTCAATCTCCACCATCTTGTTACCCAACCATGAAAACAATAACCCAATAACTGTGTGGAAAATGATACAATAGATCCCAAATTTGAGGTCCACTCATGTCACATCCAAGAATATATACAATGTATGTGGGATCATGTACTCATCCAGAAAATGCAAAGGCTAAATCAAACTTGAATTTGGTGCCAAGTGTTTCTTCACTATTGTATTTGCCAGCCTAAAGGATCACACATGGGTATTCAAGAATGACTTATGTGAGAAATGGAAGCTTGGTTGATCACTATAAGTATTAAGGAATGGCCAATGTGAAGAGCTAAAGCCTATGAGCAACTACCTATGAACCATAGTATTCAAGAATTTTAATGATGAATGCTTGGTTTTATGTTTCATATTTTTCTTGTTTTCTCTCTCTCCTCGTTTCTTTAATGTGAAGCAAATGCCTGGTTGTATGTTTCATATTTGTCTTTTTTTTCTCTCTCCTCGTTTCTTGAATGTGAAATCTCCAAACTCCATTTCTCGTCTTGTTGTCATTTCTCGTTTCGTTTCCCCTTTTTGGTTTCTAGTAACATAGATTTTAAGCCCTTCCTTCTAGCTTTGGTTGAATTTATGCATTGCTCTCAACTCCAAAAGAAGGTGATAGAAGGGATGGGTAAAAAGCTTGGTACCTGAGATAGAGTTAAAGAGGAAGAACATTGAGTCAGACACTACAAGATTCCTCTCATGTGGTAAAAGGATCACAACAAGGCCACAGTAAGCCCCCAAGAGAGAACGAAGATGCTACTGCATGCAGTGGTAACAATTAGATTATGGTGCAGCACCGTATATTAAAGTCCACCAATGACATCATATTAGCAAAAATCTAAGCATGAAAATGGATTGAACAAAAACAAAAGGGAAACCCTCACTAACTCGTCAGGCCCTTGCTCAATAATCAGGCAACATTTGGGTATGAAAAAACAGGGATCCCTTCTTCAAAGTCCCTGTTTGCTTTTATAGATCTCTTCATATTGACGGATGGGTTCAACCCTCCTTGAATGGCCATTGGATGAGTGCTGGGCAGTTACATTCATTAAACTTCTTGGAAACTGTTTGAAATTTTTTTAATTTAAAACTTTTATACAAAACTTTGACTTTCACATTTTGTAATTTGGTGCATATGTTTTCCGCTTATGCCACATTTGTTTAAATAAACTACATATTTATTTTCTTTTGATTACATTTCTCAACTATGGTCGTGGATTTATCCTAGACAAGTAATGAAAATAAGATATGTTCTACGGAATTGAACATATGTTTTTCATCACTTGTATTGATATACTTTGACAGCACGGGCACGGAAACCCGAACCCATCACTTCATCGCACTATGACCGATAGAGACTTTCCTAGTTGTTGAGCACAACACATAGCCCATATCATTCGAAGGTATACTGGTGTTATTCTTTCACCTTGAGATGGATATATATTTGTTTTATTGCAGCAGGGAAACAATCGCTACATTACGATACATCAACTATACTCAAAGGCAAAAACTATTTTTCCTATACAACCACGTTGAGAGTAATAAGTATCTTCCCATGTGTCATCATAGCAACAGATTCCATTTTGCTAATTCATTGTGTTTCTCATTCTAGTGGCCGCCATTATTGTGCAAGTTTCTCCTGTCACTTTTTTCCTCCATGAAAGTTGATAAGAAAATGCTAAGACAATGCTAAATGTCAAATTTTAGTAGACATTCTGAAAACCTTTTTGATCCATTTTCTAACATGGTCCACAATCTGCTTTGATAGTACTACCATTTATCTCTTCCAAAACTTGATTTTCTTTCATAGCTGGACAACTAATTTGATAAATGATCTCTTTAAATCTGTCTTGGACTTAAACGTTATTGGATGTTCTTGAAGATGGGCCAAGTGTTCACCCAAAACATCCAAACATATCAATAACAACACATAGTGTAACAGAAATATTCATCCTCATCCAATTATTAAATGCGGAAATATTCCTCTAAAAGCCTGGATTTCCCATACATTGGGGCTATTACTTATATAACCCCTGGTTTTAGTTTCTCTTGCATGTTTGGCAATTTAGCTGGAATATGTCAAAATATAGAGTTCCTTGATGTCTTCACTCCAACTTCTTGGATGCCATCTCAAAGAAAGGCTCAAAGGATATTCCAAATATTATCTTTAGAGGTGGCCATTTCGACCCGAAAGGCCAAGTATCCATGCCATCAGTCACACTCTTCTATGCATGTACACATTACCAAGCAATTTATCATTAGTAAACATTGTTGCAAGACAATAATTGTTCAAATAAATTTCTGAGATGTTTTGGATATCTAAAGAGATTTCCTTATAAAGCTCAAGTTCAACAAAGCATCCAACATATGGATCATGAAACAGTGGATCCTCACACTAATATATTCACCATGGGACTGAGACAAAGATATACAAATTGTAAACTCCCTCATGTAGATGAGAAAGTGGTGTTGGAAACTCTCCACGTTAGAATTGACATTCTTACCATATTCAAATGGTGTCCTTCCTCAATGTAAACAATTCTTCAATAATATGGCCACTCTCCCACATGTGTCACTTCTCCCAATCCTCACGCTTAATTGGCACACTGCACCTACACATTTCATTCGACAATGTGTATGTCTTGGGACTTTATATCCACTATAGTGGGCCTTCATCCCTCTTCTATTACAAAGCAGACTTCTCAGGGTAGGGGAAATCACAACTCCCTGCCCTCCCTCATTTCAATGCAACACAAAAATCTTTTCTTGCTCTCTTTCCATTTCACGGCAGTTCTTCAATCAGAAATCTCAATTTCAAGCCCTTCCTTCCAGCTTTGGTTGAATATTTTCATTTCTATCAACTCCAAAAGCAGGTGATAGAAAGGATGGGTAGAAGGGTTGCTACCCAAGCTAGAGTTAAAGAGGAAGAAACATTGAGTTAGACACTGGAAGATTCCTCTCGTGGGGTAAAAGGATCACAACAAGGCCACAGTAAGCCCCTGAGAGAGAAAGAAGATGCTACTACATGCAGTGGTAACAATCAGAGTATGGTGTAACACTGTATATTAAGGTACCATTATCATCCCCTCAAGATTTCGATTGCTGAGGAGAGAGAAAATTGTTGGGTGTGGAGCATGATTATCATCCTAATTTAGAGGTCTTTGTTTCAGCCAGATGTATACCCCAGGAAGATTGTACACCCCTCCATGTGGGGGGGTGCGAAGCTAAAAACAGATGTAAAATTGCCTTGTAAAAGTATAGTAATTTCTAGTCAATCTAGGTCGTTAATTAAACGGATGATCTGACGGTAGAATTTATGTTTAGATTAGGGTTTTTTCCCTAGAAGGCAACCCCTCTCTTTGTATGAGGGTATTGGGTTGTGGAATATATGTGTAGGTTGTGTCTCTTCATTTTGCTGGATAATAGAAAGGAAGGACTGGATATTCGGGGTGGACATAGCCCAAACTAGGTGAACCACGTATATCTGTGTCTCTCTGGCTTTATGTGTTTGTGTTTTTCTGCATATTATATATCTTGCATTTCTCTCTCATATATAATATTTTTTCTAACAACTAGTATTAGAGACGAAGGTTAATTTGGTTGATAAACTCATAGGAAAGAAGGGTTTCTCGTTTGAGTGGGAGAAATGGTGGAAGATGGTAAGTTTAGGGTCGAGAAATTTAATGGCCAAAACTTCCTGCTGTGGAAGATGCAGATGGAAGATTATCTGTATCAGAAATATCTGTACCTACCATTGAGCGGAAAAACAAAGAAGCCGACAGCTATGACAGATGAAGAATGGAACATTCTCGATAGAAAGGCACTTGGAACAGTACGATTGTGCCTCGCAACATTGGTCGCATTCAACATTTTGAAGGAAACAACGACAAAGGGTTTGATTCAGGCGTTGGCGAAACTATATGAAAAACCCTTGGCCTCAAACAAGGTATTTCTTATGAAACAGTTATTTAATATGAAGATGTCGGAAGGTGGATCTGTTATAGACCATTTAAATTATTTTAATATCGTTACAAGTCAATTAAGTTCTGTAGGGGTAAACTTTGATGATGAAGTTAGAGCTCTATTGTTCTTGTGCTCATTACCAGAAAGTTGTAATGGTTTAGTAATGGCCATTAGTAACTCTGTTTCTGGATCTAGTACTTTAAAGTTTGATGATGTTGTCGGTGCTATCCTTAGCGAGGAAATGCGATGGAAAAGCTCCAGTGAGACATCAGGTAATGCTTTGAGTGAAGAGTCTAGTGGAAGAAGAATGGAAAGAGGAAAGAGCTTAGGATATCACAGTAAATCAAGGAAAGGCAGATCCAAGTCCAGATCGGGATAGTGTGTTGGAAATGCGGAAAGAAAGGACACCTAAAGAAACACTGTAGATCTCGGAAGGGAAAAGAAGGAGATGCACAACAAGAAAACAATCATGAAGCAAATGTGACAGGTGAGGTGTTACAAGATGCTTTGATTCTTTCTTTCGAAAATATTATTGATTCCTGGGTGGTAGATTCAGGGGCCTCATTCCATGCCACACCTGATAAGAAATATTTTCATGACTATGTTCAAGGAGATTTTGGACAAGTCCGTTTGGGTGATGATAAACCCTGTAAAATTGTTGTAATGGGTAATGTTCTTGTAAAATAACAGAATGGAAACCAATGGTTACTAAAGGAGGTAAGGCCTGTTCCAGATCTGAAGAAAAATTTGATTTCAACAAGGCAGTTAAGCGGTGAAGGTTGTGTGACAACTTTCACAAATAAAGCTTGGAAGGTCCCCAAAGGAGCCCTGATAATAGCAAAAGGCGAAAAGGTTGGTACATTGTATTTATGTAATGGTACTTCTAACTCTGTTAATGCTTTAACTTCCAAAGGAGTAGATGCAGCATTATGGCATCATAGGCTCGAACACATGAGTGAGAAGGGGATGAAGGTTCTTCACTCAAGGAATTTGTTGTCGGGTTTGAAGAATTTTCATTTGGACTTCTGTGAGAATTGCATTTATGGAAAACAGAAGAGAGTCAGATTTCTCAGAGTTAGGAAAGAAAAGAAGAGCGAAAAATTAGAGCTTGTGCATACAGATGTATGGGGACCTGCTCAGGCATCATCTCTCAGTGGCTCTCATTATTATGTTACTTTTATTGATGATGCAACTAGAAAAACTTGGATTTATTGTATTCAGAATAAATCTGATGTATTTGATACTTTCAAGAAATAGAAAGCTTTGGTTGAGATTTTGACAGGAAAGAAATTGAAGTGTCTCAGATCAGACAATGGAGGTGAATATTGCAGTAAAGAGTTTGATAGGTACTATTCAGAGCATGGAATTCACAGAGAGATGACAGTTCCAAGAACACCACAAGAAAATGGTGTGTCAGAAAGGATGAACAAAACAATCATGGAGTGTGCAAGGTGCATGAGATTGCATGCAGGATTGCCTTTACAATTTTGGGCAGATGTTGTAGATACTGATGTTTATCTAATAAATAGAGGGCCTTCAAGTTCCTTGGATAGTGGTATTCCAAAGGAAGCATGGACAGGTAAAAGGTAAACTACTCCTTTCTAAAGAATTTTGGTTGTGAGGCCTTTGTCCATATTAATAAAGAAAATAGAACAAAGCTTGATGCAAAATCAAAGAAATGTACCTTTATTGGATATGGTGCTAATGATTTTGGTTATCGCTTATATGATTATGAAAATCACAAAATCATTAGGAGCAGAGATGTAATATTCAATGAAAAGGTCTTGTATAAGAATCAGTTGCAAGAAAAGAAACAGGAAAAAGAAGCAGATAGGTGAGACTGTGAAAGAAAATAGAGGATATTACAGTGGATCTGTTGTAGGTTGTGTCTCTTCATTTTTTTGGATAATAGAAAGGAAGGACTAGCTGTTCGAGGTGGACGTAGCCCAAATTGGGTGAACCACGTATACCTGTGTCTCTCTAGTTTTATGTGTTTGTGTTTTTCCGCATATTATATGTCTTGCATTTCTCTGTCATATATAATATTTTTTCTAACAAAAATATTTTAAAAGCAGAATTTGGAAAATTTGAGGCTATAATTAGCAAAGTGGAAAGCTTGCACAATTTTGTTTAGAGACCTTGTGAGCAAGTTATAGATGTTGATACATGCTTTGGTCTCACATCCACACTCCTCGCTACTGTTAACAAATCACAAAACAATGATGGTGATACTCCAGTTGATTTTATTAGTAGTGATATTCTAAGAAACTATAGTGACCAGGCATATGGAAGCGGGTCTTTGGAGGGAAATGACAATCAAACCCAAACATCATGGAGAAATATTGGGCTTTTAGATGCTTCTGTTTTGTAGCATGTGGTAGGAATTTGCACTATGCTTGGACCAATGGATAATGAACCCAAGCAAAGGAAAGCTATAGTACAGAGAAAACAGACTAAGCCGACAGAAAGCACTCGACCTAAAGTAGTGAAAGAGTCCTCGGAAGATGAAAAATCAGAAACAGACAAGAATATGGCAAGCATATTTAACATTTTGCGAAAACAGAAGCAAGCCAGATTAGAGAATTTGGTTCTAAATAGAATATCATTTTCCCAGATAGTAGAAAACATCTTTGCGTTATCATTTCTAGTAAAGGATGGTAGAGTTGAAATAAATGTTGATGAAAATGGAAAACATTTTGTTGTCCCCAAAAATGCTCCCAGAGCTATAGAAATGGCATCTAGAGAAGCTTCTTACAGCCAATTTGTTTTTCGGTTTGATTTTAAAGACTGGAATTTGATGATGGAAGCTATTGAAAGTGGTGAGGAGTTGATGCCTCACATAACCAATCCACTTATGATTCCTTGTTTTGAGAAGGTTGCAGACACTCCTATCAGAGAAATTTCAAGAAACAGGGGCAGAGTGGTACCTGCAACTCTTGAGGTGCAGGAGGATGAATGTGGAAGTGATGATGGTGGTGGAGGTCTTCAAATACCAGCACCGAAGAAGCGAAATAAGTGTCTCCTATGACTTTTGCTGCTTTTTTGGGTGCTTTTTGTTGGAAACTATCTCTGTTTCTATCGTTGCGCTGTAATTCATACACGAAGCTAATCTTTAATTTAAGCAATATGGTATATAAACAATGCTATCTTGTTCTCATAATTAGTTATAATTAAGTTTACTGGCAGTGCAAACCCCCGTTCATGAGGTACACCCCCTTAGGCATGGTTCCAAGGCCTAGGCAAAAGATTGGCATCACGTAAAAGGAAATTGTTAATGTAAGATGTCAAGTTTGATATGTTAAACCATGATTAGTCTCCTTGTGACAATATGTTGTAATTTTATGTTTGAAAAGTATTTTGAGATACCACACAAGAACAAAGTTTCCGATTGTGTAGTTGGTTTAATTTGAGAATACATAGAGATGAGAGTAGGGTAAGGCCAAGCGAAAATAGATGTAAATACAAAGGTTCAAAAAACTAGCTAGCAGCCCTTACCATACCCAAACCCTTTTATTGGCACTACAAGGATAGAGAGATCCACCTAGAGGCATGTGGAGAATAAGTAGGGATATCCATGCTCTGAATTGACTAATTGCTTGAGCCTAGCTCAAGCAGGCACAACTAATAGATGGAAAGAGATTAGGAATATATATCTATTAAGTATGTGTATATGAAATTCATTATGTCCCCTTTTGATTTTCAAGGTGGGAGGAATGCAATGGAGAAAGGGAGATCGCATTTGTCCTCTATATCCCACCTATCAGGACACTAGGATAAGTCCCAATAATAAGAGTTGGGTTCGCTCATAAGTATATGATTGTAAAAGGCCATCATGAACTTTGTTAAGCTAAGTCATCCTTTAGTTGAGTTTCATCCTTTAGTTGAAGCTTCAAGCCATATAATCGGCCTCTTTTCAACCCTTAAGCCTTCCTGAAATAGCTACAGAAAAACCCTATTTAACCCACATTGAATGCCTCTTCTTGCTGTGATCTTAAACTTCAAACTTCGTCCCTTCTCCCTACAAGAGCACCTAAGAACAACACTCAAAACAACCTCTCTTTCACACGTTGTACCTACAGCAAAACATAAGACTTCCATGTTGCTTCTAGGGCTTCTTTCTTGCTATCTTATGGATCCTTCTTACAGTGGCTAGGGCCTCCCTTTGATTGCGTCTAGGGCCTCTCTGAGTGCTGCTTTAGACCTTCCTTGACTACAGCTATATGCTTCTTCTTGATGGTTGATAAGGCCCTCCCTCTTGCTACGTATTAAGGCCTCCTTTGCTGTGGATAAGAGCCTTCATTTTGCTATGTATCTGGCCTCTCTTGACTGCGTCTTTATGCCTCTCTTGACTGCATCTTAGGCCTCTCTCTAGACTGTGTCTTAGGCCTCTCTCTTGTTGTGGCTAAGCCTCCTTTTGACTGCGGTTAGGGTTGCCTTTTACTACAGCTAGGGATTCCCTTTGACTGGATATAGGGCCTCTCTGAGTGCTTATTTAGACCTTCCTTGACTATGGCTATATGCTTCTTCTTGATGGCTGATAAGGGCCTCCCTCTTGCTACATATTAAGGCCTCCTTTGCTGTGGATAAGAGCCTTCCTTTTGCTGCGTATCTGGCCTCTCTTGACTGCGTCTTTATGCCTCTCTTGACTGCATCTTAGGCCTCTCTCTAGACTGTGTCTTAGGCCTCTCTCTTGTTGTGGCTAAGCCTCCTTTTGACTGTGGTTAGGGTTGCCTTTTACTGCAACTAGGGCTTCCTTTTCGACTGTGGCTAGAGCTCCTTCAAGACTGCGTCTAGGTCTCCCTTCATGACTACAGCTAGGGCTCCTTTGTGACCGCAACTAGGGCTCGCACTATTGCAGCCTACTAGCCTCATGCTACCCGGGGACTCCTGCACTATAGCACTCTCTGCTGCTTCATCAGCATCCATTTGTACCCACATTAGCCAGTGTTACTACTTTCTCTTCAGGGCTCCCGTAGCAAGGTATAATCCAAGAGGTTGGGTACCTCAAGTATCTGCCCCTCATCACTTGTAGTCCTCCTGACTACAGCTCGATGTCTCCCCACCTCTTCTCTAGATGTACATGAGCACTCCCTGTAGTCCCTAGCATGCCCTGGGACACTACAACATGAGCACTAGTGCATTAACTATGCTAAAATGTCACTTTCTTGTTAATTTTACCATGAATATCTCTTCTACAAAGCAATATTTCTTAGCTTTGTTTACATTAGTGGTTTGATAAGAACATTTCTACAGTCTCTTCACTGAATTTCTTAAAGTTTTTACATTTATGCTTTTTGACAAAAAAGGGCTAACATTTTACCCTAGCTAAGTAAGGATTCTTTAAATAACCTTCTAGCTTGGTTCCTTTTTGTTCCATCTAAGCTTGGAAAAGTGTCATGAATTTACATTGAACAATGTAAGAATCTAGTCTTCTCCAGAAACAATCAAGCCAACTCTTTCATTTTGCAAATTACCTACCAGTTCTGGACATATTCTTTGAAATTTCTATGTTGAAGGTGTTGGATTTAGGTAAGTGATACAAAATGCACAAGTACAGTTCTATTGTTCACCTATTAGACCAGTGAAAATTATAAGAAAAATTGGAAGGGTTGGACATAAATGTTCCAACCATACTCTTACTGGCCTGCAATACATATATTCATAACACATACCTACAATACTATTGTTCACCTATTCTGCTAGTGCATATTGTAGGCAAACTGTTAATGTTGGACTTCATTGTCTCAAGTTCACACACCAGCGCTAAAGATGCAACGTATTGTGTGCATCCTTAGATATGTTTGACATTGCAAGCTAACTGTTTAAATAAATGCATGTATAAAACTTCTATATTAGCAAAATAACCATCAATATTTTTTTCTAGCATTTTGGGCTGAATTCACAATAGTATGCTAAAAAGTGTCATTTCAATGTCTGGAAATTAGGATATATAAATGTGAGATATATACTCTACATCTTTGGGTTATCTCCTTTTCAAATCTGAGTTTTTTTAGGCTACATGTTAATTGTTTGAACTTTGAACTTTGAATAAATTCCTAAATGGACTTCGTAAATACTCGAATGAATGGACTTCATAAGGCAGTGGTACCATAAATTGTGTTATTTCAAAGATTTGACTTCCATATTTTCACAAAATACAATGTCCTTAATAAATACTTATATGTATAGATAGTTATGTTTAGGATTATATATGTGTTGGAGCGGTTCCTTTATGTTTTACTATAATCCTGATGCTGACAAGCTTTAGCTGACTTTTTTCATCAATTGTTCATAGAATATGCAAAAGATTTCATTGTCAAAATGTGGCAAAAATTACATTTCTCCTGATTTATTTTTTTATTGTTCATGACAAGATAATCATTTTGCAAGAATTAGGTATCCTACAATATGTTTCAATTTGTGGATATTTTTTTTCTTCCCATTTTTTTACAAGGATGTAGATTTGATTTTCATGTTGATGGTTTTTGCATGTATCTTATCTAGCCCCAAATGTTGGTAATGGAGTGGATCTTGAGAAGTAGTCATGGAAACAGACTATCAAAGGTTAATGTTACAATACCACTTCCACCTGGTATCAAAAAAAGTTTAATGGTAAGTGACATAAAGAAGAGTTATTTAACGATAGGGTTGAAAGGGCAACCTCACGTCTTAGTTCTAAGTCACTTATTTGTGTTTCTTAACTCTAAGTCATATGTTTTTGAGCTTTACCAGATCAATTATTTCACTAATCCAATATGCATGGATTGTATTTCTCACCTGATGTTAGTTACTTGACATGGTTGATATAACATTCAATTCTAGGCCACTTTTATTTTAAGTTAGAGATTTTATTGATTAAAATGATGTTCATATTTTGATTGGTTTACTTGGAGCTTGATTTATTTATTTTTTCTAAATTCCACGTGGATGTTATTTTTTCAGGGTGAGCTCTTTGCACCAGTAAGGTCAGATGAGTCCTAGAACATAGGTATACAACAAGAACATCTTTGGCCTTTGTTGTGTATCTGTTATTCTTTATATCATTGATGGATGGTTATTGATTATGTAAAATAGAGGATGGGAAGGTCCTGCCAATTCTCTTGACAAAACAAAATAAAATGGAGTGGTAGAATTGTGTTTTAAAGGGTGAGCCAGAAATCAGTACTTGAAAGGTAGAACTTGAGAATGGCAAGCTGTCTACTCTGGATATAGAGACATAATAGACCATGGAAAAGAATGATGGTATTGACGAGTCTTCCCAGAAAATAAGCTCTAATTGTTAGACCACTGCCCAAATTTTAGTTATCTGCAATGGAAATAGTGACTCTAGCTTTATTTGTATGAATAATGACTTTGGCCATTGTCTTATTCATTTTCTATGAATGATTTTTATTTTCAAACACCAACAAGTTTGTTCTTAAATTAAGTAAACCTTTGATGACAAACTTATAGCTTTCAAACCTCTTTTCTAAATCTATTTTCTTGAGTAAATTTGTCTTTTTACTTTAGATACTATATATTGCTACTGTGTGACATATTATATGATATAATTGCCTGGATAAATAGACAGAAGTGTTATACAACAAAGTCTTTTTTAAATCTAAAGCAACAATATTTCTAAATACAAAGTTTATTAATTAAGAACATCTTTTAGACTTCTTTTATAAGTTATGATTATATTTCGGTAGGGGATTTTGTGTACGCTGATATTGTGTTGTCTCTTTTGTTTTTGTTAGGTAAAAATGGTTAATAAGGAATGTGTTCTTGACCAGCATGCACACATATTATTCTACTATCAACAGGAAACTCCATGGTTTTCAGACATGGCAACAAAAACAGAGATGTTAGTGGGATATCCAAATTCTGTGTTGGATGAATTTAATACTAGTGATGATTTTGATTCCTTTTCAGATAAAGAATGTCACGAGTCAAATTCAAATAAGCAGAAGTAGCTCAAGAATGAGGGTGAAGCTATTGCTTTCTATCCAAGTCAATTTCTTTTATTTGTTGGTTGCTGTCATGTTTTCAATGTGGACTTGTGAAATTCCAAATTGCATGTTGGTTTATGTAAAGGGTATATATATCTATATATATATATATATATATATATATATATATATATATATATATATATATATATATATATATACATATATATATACATATATATATATATATAGATATATATATATATATATATATATATATATATATATAATATATATATATATATATATATATATATATATATATATATATATATATTTTATTATCAAATGTCGTTCATGGTTTCCGGAGATCCATGTTACATTTGCATAGAAGTTTAGATATCATTCATATATCTAAACACCAAACAACAACAACATTGAGATTTTTCTTTCACTCAACCTATAACATATTGCATATGTCTTCATTAATGTTCTTCTTCTTTATGTTATCAACTTATGACATTTCCTTTGCAATATTTGGTGCATTTTCTAGTTATAGGTCATTTATAGATTATAAATGTCTTTAGACTTTCACTTCTAATTGAGTATTAAACTAAACATATTGATTCTATTATACATAATTATTTTTCCCTCCACCCACTTTTCATAACTTCCATAACCATTAGGTAGGGACCTACAGCTTCGATGTTGCTTTTCTTGTTTAGTAAAATATTGTCGAGACTTTAATTTATTGAAAGTTGTAGAATTTATAATTTATGAAGTTTCAAGGTCTAATTTTAAAAGTATAATTCTTTAAAGGGTTCTAGCTCAATGGAAGAGCACCTGCTTTACAAGAAAGAGGTTGGTGGTTTGATTCCATCATGCCCTAACATGATCCATATGGAATGAGTTTTTGACCATCACCAATTAGCTTTGGTGACATTTTTCAACTGTCACCAAAATATGAAATGGTGACGGTCAACAAACGCCACCATATATATGCATCAATAGTGACAAACCTCAAAGTTATATAACCATAAATCGTTGTTGTTGATATGAAATGGTGACGATCGATGTCTGTCATTATAGTCATTATTCGTGACAGACCTTGAATGTCACCACAACACCTATACTTATGGCAATGCAGCTTTTGGTGAGGGTCAACGAACGTCACCATATATATGCACCAATAATGACGGCCATGAAAGATCCATCACAATAAATCATTGTTGTTCATATGAAATGGTGATGGTCACTATCCGTCATTATAATCAATATTCGTGACGGACCTTTAATGTCACCATGACACCTATACTTTTAGTGACGCCACCATTGGTGACGTTCAGTTTTTTGTGACGGAGGCTATGGTCCGTCACCATTTCTCATATGAAATGGTGATGGTTGTTATCTGTCATTATAAATAATTATTCGTGATGGACTTTGAATGTCACTACAACACCTATACTTTTGGTGATGCCACCTTTGGTGATGGAGGCTATGGTCCGTTACCATTGCTCATATGAAATGGTGACAGTCTCTATCCATCATTATAAATCATTATTGGTGATGGACTTTTAATGTCACTACACCACCTATACTTTTGGTGACGCCACTTTTGGTGACATTCAGTTTTTGGTGACGAAGGCTCTATTGACCATCACTAATGAGCTTATGGTGACATTTTTCGCCCCTCACCAATGGCATTTTTTCTTGTAGTGAAGGCAAGGAAAGGGAAGGGGAAGGCTTCCCATTTCAAATCGAATTCTTTTCATGGAGGGAAGAAGGGTGACATGTCTAAAGTGAGATGCTTTAATTGTCACAAGATGGGACATTATGCGACTAATTACCCATTGAAGAAGTCCAAGAAGGGATCATTGGAAGGATCGGAAGGTGAGGCATTAGCCTCTTAGTTCGAAATGAACTTTACCCTCATCACATGCATGGTGTCATCGATGATGGGTTGTGTTTGGTATCTTGACAGTGGAGCCTCATTCCACATGACTGGTGATAAAAATTTATTTAGTGCCTTGGAGGAGAAAGACCTTAAGATGTGCATAGAGATGGGTGACGACAGAAGGTATAGTGTTTTAGGAGTGGGCACTGTTGCTTTTTAGAGGGAGCATGGAGCTCCTCTCACCTTGACAGATGTGATGTATGTGCCTGTACTAAAGAATAACTTGGTATCGGTCGCGATGTTGGAGGACAAAGGCTACGATGTTGTCTTCAATAAAGGAAAGGCGTTCCTAAGACACATAGCCATAGGTCAGACCAAGAGGATAGGGATTTGGGTGAAGAATCTCTATAAATTAGAGGTAGATGATTGTGCAGCGTTGAGTACGAAAGCAAAATTGGTGCAAAGCCAAGACATTGATGAGTTCTGGCACAGGTGGTTGGGCCATTTGCATCATGGGGCTTTGAAGATAATGCAGCAGATATCTACAGGACTTCCTAAAGGTAAACTTGAGCAAGTTGACACATGCAAAGGTTGTACCTTGGGAAAGTACACCAAGTCTTCCTTTCATGATCAAGACAATCGAGCAGAGGCTGTCTTAGAGCGAGTTCATACTGATGTGTGTGGATCATTCTCAACGACATCCAAACGAAGCAAAGGTATTATGTGATTTTCATTGATGAGTATTCTCATAAATGCTGGATTTATTTCATGCAGAAGAAGGACCAAACTTTCACAAAGTTTGTGAGTTCAAATCTTTGGTCGAGAAAGAGTCAGGGAAGAAGATCAAGGCCTTGAGAAGCGAAAACAGTGGAGAACATGTCTCTCAAGAGTTTAAGGAATTTTGTGTAGTGGAAGGAATTAAACGAGAGTTGATGACACCTCATAACCCACAGTAGAATGGGGTGGCTAAGAGGAAGAACAAAACTATTGTAGGGGCAGCACGGGCAATGCTGCATGACCAAGGCCTACCACTTCACTTGTGGGCTGAGGCATGCAACACAACGTTCTATTTGTAGAATAGAAGCCCGCATCACATACTTAGGATGAAGACACTAGAGGAAGCTTTCTTTGGTAAGAGACCAGATGTGGGTCACTTCAGGATCTTTGGCTCATTGGTATATTTCCATGTGACAAAGGATGCATGGAAGAAGCTTGAGCCGACAGCAGAGTTGGGGATACTTGTGGGGTACACTGATACACCTCACAACTATCTGGTGTACTTTCCTACCGGTCTGAGGACAATGGTTCACATAGATCTCAAGTTTGATGAGAAGAAGGCCATGCAAGTTTCCCTTGAGAGGGAGCTCCAACTACAAGCTGTGGAGGAACTATTGGTTCCTAAGGATGAGGAGCCTCAAACTGATGCGGAGCAACCACATGTAGAGGTTCTAGGAGTGGAGACATCCACTCAAGCAGAGTCTTCCAAAGATGGATGGAAGCACACAAGAGAAGCTGACAGATTGTTGGAGGATGCGAGAGACAATGTGGGAGAACCATATTCTCAGCGCAGACAGAGGAGGTCACCTGAGAGGTACACTGGATACATGGACCTTGATGGGGAATGTGTTGAGACTGGGCCAACTTCCTTTGAGGAAGCAGTGCAGCAGCTGATTTGGGTTGATGCTATGGTGGAGGAGTATGACTCCATAATTCGTAACAGTGTTTGGGACGTGGTTCCGAGACCGGAGAACAAGTCAGTTGTGAGTTCCCGTTGGCTTTACAAGGTAAAGCAAGCTGTTGATGGTAGTGTGGAGAAGCATAAGGCAAGATTTGTTGCTCGTGTCTTTTCACAGGTTGAGAGGATCATGTTGTTGCAGTATATTTCGACAGAGGAGCAAGATGCTAACATTTTGACAAAGGCATTGTCAAAGTGTAAATTTGAGTTCCATAGAGAGGGAGTGTTGAAATATGGCAACAAGAATATTCCAATTTAATTTTTCCTTGAATAAAATTGTGAATTAAAATCGAATTTAGTCTTAACAGCTACTTGGAAATAATTAATTAATTTATTTTAAATTAATTAGTTGGAGAAATTCAAGTTAGAAGTCTTTTTGAAGTCATGCAAGAGTTATCCCTTAAATTAAGGAGATAATATTGAGTTATATTTGAGTTGTAATTAGTTAACTAAGTTTACTGAGTTAAGTCCAGTTAAATTAGTTCCAAACTGTTTGAGGAACTAATAGTGAGTTAACAGTCAGTTGATGCATGCATGCACTCAACTAGTGCTACTCCAGTTAACTAAAGATTCCCTCATCAGAAACTCGTGCATGTCTATTATGAGAAAGGCCCAATTGAGATTAAAGTCAAGGATAGTGTACTACGAGTTTCATGTGTTTTCTTAAAGAGAAAACTCATGCATGAAGTCAAGGATTTATCCTTGAGGATTGCACAGTTTTGGAGGATGATCATCCACTTGGTAAGAGGTTTTCCACTTGGTTGAAGGAGAATCATCCACAAGGAACAACGCAAGGAAATAGGAGCTTGGAGGGCAGCAAGGAAGGCTGGAGAGAAGCCAAGATTGACTATGAGCATCCGTGAGGATTGCATTGAGAGTTGGCTAGCTGTGAGAGCTAAGGCTTTGTATAATTCCTTTGTATTTCCACCTGTATGATAATACAATAGTGTGGAGTTTTTAGCTGAGGCTTTCCCCAAAGTATTTTCATGTGTATTGTGCGATTGATTCTTCTTCTTCTGGTTATATTGTTTAGCTCAATCTTTAAGCTTCTACAAATTGATAGTAGAAGTAGGTTATAGTATTCTGTTTTGATTTATATTGCATTATCGAGTTAACCTACCATCATATTTTCTACATTCTTCAGTGATAGGGATATTTCAAACAATCTACACTAAATCTATCAGTGACAATTTATTACAAGCCAACATGATTTTAGACTTCTCTGAGGCTACTTTGATCGATGTGAAATTGTTAACTAAAACATGGTAGGAATCATTGAAGAAGAAGGCTGAGAACATCAAGAATCTGTCAAAGGTTGACTTGGAATGCCATTGGCATATCTTAATTAAACCTCACAGTCAGTGGCTAATGCTGAGGTGTCTCTCCAACATGACCACCCATCTGCTTCCAACACTCAGCAATGCAATATTCACTGCATGGATGCGCATACAACCTCATTATACACCTGAATTAAAGCCAATGACATATATATGTGAACTTCGGTAGTGTATGGGAGAGTAGCCTTCATCTCAGCCATAGTCAAGTTGTTACAAATGAAATCTATTATTGTTTTTTTCTTTATTTAAAGTGTGTTTGTTGAAACCACTCCAGTATTTTATGGCGCTTTACTGTATTTTTATTTTCACTAGAAACTATAAATCCCCTTTATTGATATGAAGAAAGGGTTCTGAATTTTTTCAAGAAATCTTTTGGTTTGCACTATTATAACTTGAAGTGATCTTAATAGAATGCAGAATCATTATTGTTTCACTTATGAACAAAGTCAACATATTTTGGATACTACTATCTATGTATTAGTACTATGTTTTTGAGTTGAATGGTTATTTTAATTGTGTTTATCATATATGTTTTTGCAAGTAATTAAGAATTTATCATTATTGATGTGTTGGATTGAAATATTTTAAGTATATGCATGAACAACGATATCTTATATGTGCAATTAATTTCATCAACTAATTTAATTAATGATTTAATTAATTAGTTATCTTCATTCGTTTTAACCTCCTAAAGGACTTGATGATCTATATTCTCATTGTTGGGCGCGGGATCCCCCAAGGCAAGTTTTGGGGCTTAAATCCTAGATTTTGACCATGTCCGATGTAAAGACTCCGCTATTTGTGAGCGCAGAGAGCGAAGTTGTAATTAAGTCATAGGGTTGTCCTCCCTTACTTTTGTAATGTAATGTCGGCCTGAGAGTTCTACCCATGGTCTACGGACCATGGTATTGTATAAATAGAGCGAGGCTCTAAGTGTAAAGAGAGATTCTAAGATATAAGAATCTAGGAGATGATGAAGCATTGAGTCTAAAGTGTAAGGTCATGTCTTTGGGTCGTAGAGTAGGAAAAGGCTCTGCAACTGAGTCCGCAGAGGCCTAGTAGTCCGCAGCTGAGTGCGCGGACCCCTGCAGCTGAGTGCGCAGGGTAGGTTGAGTCTGTAACCGATTGAAGCATTGATAAAGAGAAGTTTTACTTCATTTTTGTATATCTTTTTCCTATTTTATGCATTGAAGTATATTGGGTATGAATAACAAGTTTACTGTTTATTTGCTGCGCAAACTTATATGAATGTGTTGAATAAGCAAATGTAAGATAAAAGTATCTGTTTACGTGAAGATAACTAATTGTTATAAGAAGATAAGTAAGATCCACGGTGTAACTTGGGGAAATAGTGCAGATCGCTGCTTTAACAGCACGAAATCACCTTAGCCCCTGGTTAGGGTTACGCGAAAGCGAGTATAACAGAGCACAAAGGCCTCGTAGGTCAGGATAGTGCGCGAAGTGACCTACGCGAAGGTATTCAAAGTTGAAATAAATCAACCCCTCAGACATCTCAAGTGTGTGGAAACTTGGTTCCAGCATCCCCCCATACTGCTTCAGATGAGACCTTAATCTGTGCTCTGCGGGCTGTTCTGAAAGGGCTAGTAATACAGGGATTTGTCTGGCTAAATAACTTCGAACTTGGGTCAGGCCCCTTCAAGCCAACAAATGGTTCCATTGTCTGGAATAGAATCTGCATAGAGATGTCTGATGTCGTATCGTTGGAATCCAACTTAGAAAGAAATTGAAGGTTGGTTGGACATGAGAATTCACGAGTTTGCGGCGCAGGAGAATAGGAACCCATGACTATCAAAGGAAGAGTGGTTATACTGCTACCTGTACACAGAGATCCATGAAATTTTCTTCACATCTTTCCCTACTGAGCTGTACGAGTGGATCGTGAAGCTAGCTGATAGCAAAGGAAGGTGGAAGTTCGACAATCCTATTATGTGGACCCCAAAGTTGGTGCACAGACTGGAAGCATCAGAGGATAAGATCGCGCATACTATCGATCACTGGCTCGATCAGATTATAGGAGGATTCATTATTGAGTTCGTTGTAGATACTTCAGTTAGCTATAGCGAGGTAGAGCGGCGCTTTCTCAAAGGACCACGAGGTAAGTACGTAAAGTCTCTGAATAATTGGATTAAAATGTTATTGTGTGAAAAGAGGGTTATGCAATTACCTTGATGTCCAAAGCCATGCGAAGTGGAAAAACCTACAGAAACGAAGGAAGTAAGGGACCAAAGAATAGCCCTTTGATTTCACCTCCACGAGGAGACGATGAAGAGCTCACAAAGGTCTCATCGTGAAGTGCGATCAATTTGATAAGGCAAAGGACTCTGTGCATACCACCCCTACCCGCACCACCACCAGCTTCACCGCCTTCACCTCCATCTTCACCTGTACCACCTCCGCCACCACTGCGAGTCAATATGGCAAGCACGATAAAGTTGCATGTGTTCAAGGGAGTAGGAAATGAAGATCTGGACTAGTTTTGGTTCATGATAAGAGTTGTATGGGAAGCACAGGGAGTTATAGATGATAATATAAAGAAAGTGACGCTGGTCAGCGCTCTGCAAGATTGTGCACTGACCTGGTATATTAAGTATTCTAATGACAATCCAAATGTGGGGATCGCAGATATCCAAATTGTACTGAATAGAGAATTTAGCAGGTTGAAGTCAGAGGCGCAGTTGATCATTGGATTCAAAGAGATCAAAATGCTACCAGGCGAGACTCCTTGGGAGTTGGATCAAAGATTGAAGTGCAAAATTCGTGAAGCTAATATGACTTTGACGAATGGACAACACCGCGAATGGTTTGTAGCATCACTAACGCTGCATTTGAGGAACGCGCTGTCACAACAGAGGTTAACGACTCAGGTAGAGGCCTTGGAGATCGCGATGAGGCTGCATGAAACCTCGATATAGGATCCTAACTTGGGAGTTTAGCAGATCCACATGTAGTTGAAAAACTTATGCCTTGAGATGCAGAGTCTGAAACAGGACAGGACAGCTTGCCCAGAAGTGCGCAAAGAAGTATGGTGCATAAAATGTAAGGGTCAGGGTCATGACAAGGACCACTGCTCGGTGTTCGCGAATTACCTCATGGGAGGAGGACTGATGCCGTTAAGACCAGAGGCACAAGCAGGACCTAGCACGGCACCTGCTTTGTGGTGCACGATTTGTCAAATAGGAGGAAAGCATGCTATAGACAATTGCCATTTGTTACAGAAGTACACACAGAATTCGCAACAGTTGTTCTATAATTTTTGTAGATCGGTTGGACACGATGAGTGATCTTGTAGAAGCTATCAGCTGATGATGGATAGAACTACCACCTGCAGAGTTCAGGTTGAATCGCGGCCCCTTGACCAGAACGCAGGAGTGGCGCGAACCGGATTTCAGGGGCGCGGGCGAGGCCAAGGTGGAGGAAGACCTGGAAGAGGTTGCGAATAGCTGATATGTTACAATTGCAAAGGGCTAGGACATTATGCCTGTGATTGTACAAATCCAACACGTCCATCATGTTTTTATTGTACCTTGTTTGATCATGATATGGAGGATTTTCCCACACTGATAGCTAGGATGCGCGACAAGGGAGTGCTACAACCTCCCCTGACTCAAAACCTATAGATGATGAGGTCTGAGCCGTGTGAGGAAGATCCAAATGTGAACATTGTTCTCCAAAGTGGAATTACGATGAGAGATGATAAAGGAAAACAACCCGAAGATAGTACTTGGGTTCGCAAGGCTCTGATGAAAGAACTAGAGTTTGATTTGGAGCATGCTAAGGAAACCTTCATGGAAGCTAAGAAGAGCTTCGTTGATGCCTCCACTTCAGGAAGCAAAGATAGATTGGAGCCAGAAATGGACCCATCTATGCTTACAACATTCCTAGAAACATGCATGAAGCTACTACGCGACAGTAAGGCTATAAAGGGATTGCAGGAACTCATTAACAGATGCGCTGGGACCACACCAGGAGAGTCGCGCATAGTCCGGAAGATTGGAAAGCATGCAACAAGGATGGGAAGAGAAATGAGGTTGACCGCACAGATTGGAGAATATGAGATGGACCAGGTAATTCTGGATTTAGGATCGGATGCGAATGTTCTGTCGAAGTAGACATGGGAGCGCATGGGAAGGCCTATGCTGCAATGGTCTCCTATCCAGCTACAAATGGTGAACCAACAAAAGATAATACCTATGGGGAGATTGCAGGGAATCACCGTGGATATTGAAGGGGCAAGCACACTAGCAGACTTTGAAGTGATAGAGATTTTTGATGACAACAATCCCTACCTCGCACTCTTAGGAATCGATTGGGCCACTGACATGAACGGGGTGATTAATCTGAAGAAGCGCAAGATGATTTTTGAAAAAAAGTCTTTGCGCGCAGTCGTACCTTTGGACCCTATGGAAGGATCATGCTACAAAGAGCCAGTGTGTGACTTGAAAGCAATGATGATTTGGACTGCATCTACAAGATAACTGCACGAGAGCAAGACTGGGTAAATCCCACTATGGATGGACGAATATCATGGGAGCGCGAAAGCTCCTGTATGTCAAATTTGGATGAAGAGATAGAGCAATGGCAGAACCGGTTACACGAGGTAACCACACTGAACTGTAACATGATGACAAGATGACTGCGTTGCGTATCAACAAAAGTGAGATATTTGCTTACTTATGATGGATTAGATGAGGCAGATGCTTTCTTGGATAGATTTGAAAGGGAGGTGCTGGAAAAACAACGTTTCGAAGCTTTGAAGTGGGTACTGTGTGCTACACCCGCGAGGTGGTGGGGTACGCACCAAGGAAGCATTGAGGACTAGCACGAATGCAGGAGAATGATGCACATGCATTTTGGGAAGCCTAATATGCGACTAACAGATAAATACAATGTACGGGATGGTCTGCGCGCACATCTTTCCAAGTGGGTACAGGCATATGGTAAACAACCTGCACAGATGCACATGGACTTCGCGTTGGGGAACACGGTCAATAAGCATGTGTTGGGGGGGAAATTGCATGAACGGTCCCTCAAGTTGGAACAATAGAGTGTGGAAAGAACAAGTGTGTAGAAGGTTACCCACGCAAAAGCATTTAATGAAGTGTGTGAAGCACTGAACAGGGTATATAATGCACAGCGAAGTGATTGGGACCTGCGTGTACCAGCAGTTTTGTGGGCTTATAGGAAAACGTGCAAGAAACTGACGGGACAGACGCCTTCTAGGCTAGCCTATGGAGCAAATGTTGTAATACCGATGGAGTATATTATGCCTAGTCCGCACATGGCAGCACCCATGGATATGACGATTCGCGGAGCCCTAGAAAAAGGGATTGCGCAACTAAATGAAGAAGAATGGTTGGAACTTGAGAAGAGGTCCAATAGGGTAATCTTAGGCTCCAAGAACTCATGAATGAAAGAGCTAGGTTAAGGGAGAAAAGTGCTCTGGTGGAAGCAGAAGTCAAGAAGCTTGAGGAAGGAATAAAGAAGGATTTTCTCGATAAGAAAACTGTGGTAATAAAACAGGATGTGCACAATTACGTTGACAAATTTGGGGACTACCACTGAGAGTTGATCAATTTGATGCCTTAGATTGGATCGTACATTACTAGAGGGATCACCGATGATGACGCGATGCAGATGGTGAAGTGTGCGATGCAAACAGTAAAGTTAAAAAGTAGACTTTTCCTAGGAAAAATGATTGATGATCGGTTGAAGCCGTCTTCAAGTGGCCCGTCCACCTCACTAGTCGTGGGAAGCACAGTCTTAGCACTCCAGGCAGTTGAAAGGAGGCGTGAGACTATAAACTACTCTACCCAAGAGCTGCACAATGTCAAGCTTGTGCGCAGGAGCAAGGTGTCACAGGGTCTACGATAGCACAAGGGTAGCTGTGCTTCTACGTGGGTTGGTTGGAAAGTGACTGTTATAGTCACTATTCATGATGTGATGCTTGGTTTGAGACCAAATGGAGTAGGCGATAGGAATTTAAGGCGAGCTTTATGGGCAAGATTTGGGAAAATCTACCGCCAAGGGAGCATTAATGGATCGAATTTGGGGGGAATGGTCGAATTTGAATTCAAAAGGCACTATAAATTGCAAAGGGCTGCCCAACAAACAACACTTGGTCATTTGAGAATTGAGTTGTCGTGCGCCCAGAGTATTCTGAACCGAGACCTGTTTAACTTGTTGAGAGCATTGTTTGAGCACCCGGTTGAGCAGTTGAGAGATTTCTAGACAAACAAAATGGCAGCGTCTGAAGAAGCCAGGGAAATCGGAGAAATGACTGCCGAAGAGGCCACGTAGGCCATGATAGTAGAGGATGCCCCTGAGAGCATTGGGATAGTTGCGGAAATCCCTAAATCACGATGCACGCCAAGACTTAAGAAAGATAAGCAGACCATGATTCTGGTGCACATGTCCCCTCGAAAACCGTTGAGAACTAAATTGACCATGGAAGGAAGAGGGAAAGCGGTTAATTTGGAAACTGATAAGGAGAAGGAAGACGTTGAGGACATCCTAATAGAAGAGGACGAGGATGAAGACATGGAGGAAGAAACCAAGTGCGCAGACCTTCCAACTAGGCTGCTCGCGTATATTCCTCTGCAGAAGGGGAAGGCAATGGTGCCCAAGGACCTAGATGAGAGCAAGAGCTCTCTGCAAACCCCACTGCTACCTAACGATGTCATTTTTGAAGGAGCACACCTGGGACAAGTGCTGAGTTTGAAGTTTGAAGACTGGGATCTCACTGACCATGAGAAATTCCCTCACTTGGTGACCGTGTAGCTCATGAAGCCGAAGAAAAACATTGCGGCAGGAGTTATAGAGTTGGAGCCACGCAAGTGGTTACACAGAGTTGAAAAGGCAGGGTTGTTGAACCTGCTTTGGGTGCTGCATTACTATCGTGCCCCAATGACTATCTTCATCATCAGGCAGCTGTTCTGACAAGTGCATGATGGGTGTTTGTGGCTGGAGGAGCCCATACCCATCACAGACCACCTAATCCATAGAATTACCTGACTCCCTTGTAAAGGGGAAGACCCAACAGACATTTCGGAGGGTAAAAGCAGTGATTTGGCCATTGCAGAGGCCATGAAAAAGAAATATAAGCTGGAGAAGAAAAAGAGGGGCTACGTGATCTCCAGTATCAACAACAAGGCAGTCAAAGTTGCGACTCAAATACTGGCAGGTAAGGTCATGCGGAAGTGTCGTGCAGATGAGGTGCCCACGTCAGTGGTTGCACTTGCTAAGCAGTGCGCAGAGGGGGTCCAGTTTAATTGGTCTGAATTCTTGTGCAAGGAGTTCCTAGAGAATTGCCGCAAGGCACAGGAATAGGGGAAAACCTTCCACTATGCATGGCTTCTATTGTCCATAGTGCTGGTGGCTGGGGAATTGCTTGAGGACAGCTAGTTCCCCACAATTGTGAGGGATCTCTTGGAGGCCGCGAAGTACGCTTCATTGTGGGCCACTAAAGACGCAAACCGGATCTGAGATAGTAAGATATTCTAGGTGTTCATGGAGATGAACATCAGAATGGGGATTAACCGCAAGCCGCGGTTATCACCCACTGTCTACAATAGCCTACAAAGCTTTGCGGAGTTCAAGGCAAACTTCCACCACATCTACATCAAGGCGCGCAAGGACCCTGCGAAGAAGTGGAATGAACTACCATACCTGGCCACGAATGATGTTATCTTCAACGTACTTAAGGCATGGCTGCCGCAATGGTGTGCTCTGGCCATCTCCACGACAGAAACGGAAAATTTTGCTGCACAGTGGAAGAAGGAGGAGACAAAACTACGGATGGTGCAGTTGGCAGAGAAGAGAAGGAAAGAGGCAGCAGCAGCAGAAGCACAGAAGGAGCATGAGGGCCGGAAGTCGCCTTCACCTAAGCAGGAACAAGAAATGGAGATAGAGATAGAGGAGGGTGGCATGGACCTACAAACAACAATGACACGGTTAAAGCTCTAGTGCCCGAGAGAGCAGGTGGGACCGTGAAAGAAGTCGGAAGCGTATAAGAATTCTTTCAACCCGATCACCCTCACCGAGGGAGATATGCATGATATAGGGGATACGGTGCGCAAAGTCACCACGAAGGCCCTTCAACAGTTGGGGGCCCTCCAGGCACAGATTTAGGAGTTGCAGGTGCGCACTCCCCAAGCTGGTACTCTCTCGACCAGCCTCGCAGTAGGAACATGGCTGAGGAAATGCTGCACACCCGCACAACCAACACAATAGTGCTACCAGAGGGGGCACTGGTTACAAAAAATGAGGCTGACAGGCATATGGTCAGTGTGTTGAAAGGAGTAGGAATCAACATGGTTGCGCTCCCTCGGGAAACACTCTATGTCCTACAAGATGGAGTAACTGCGGAACTGCAGGCCAGGGAAGGCCACGTGCTACAGGTGTTAAGCGAACAAAGAATCAACATCAAGAAACTGAGCCTATAGCATGGCGAGGTCGTCATACAGAATCAAAAAATGGTGCAGGTGGTTAAGGAAGCCTGCCAGATGGTCCTTGAGTTGGCCATCCCAGTAGAGGCACCAGTAGAGGCGCACATCCACAGGTTAGCAGTAGGGGTGCGCGAGGCACGAGAAGAGATGGCCAAGGTTCAGCTAGAGCTGAACCTTTAGATAGCAGAGCTACAATTAAAGGTGCAGCCTTCAACTCCTCCAAAGGTAAGGGAACAGTGCGCCAGCGCCATTACATCGGGGATGGAGGAGATTAGCAGTGCAGTGAAGGACTGCACCAAAATGTTGGAAGAATCATTCGAGGTCCTCACCACTTTGCAAGAGGACCCGAACATACAATGCTTAGAAACAGAGGCACATGGCCTACAGCAACAGTATGACAACATCAAAGGGACTACATAGATGGTGGTCCTCACATAGAGGCTCGCGCGAATGCAATAGGCAAAAATGCTTAAGGAGCAAGTAGACGCAGCGTGACACAAATAAGCGGTTCTGAAGGCGCTCATCCAACCATGGATCGATGAGGCCTTTGTAATCACAACAAAAATTGAAGGCAAGCTTGTGCAGATGCAGGGGACGCAGGAGCAGATACAGGGAAGCAGTTCAGATACCGCAGTCTCTGAACAACGCGTCTAGGAGATACAACAGGCAGTCACTCAGTGCACTGCTGATCTTGCAGCAGTCCAAGCATAGTTGGGAGGTCTCCACGCAAAGATCTCCGCATTGACAAAGTGACTTAAGGGTGAGTCATGATGTTTATGTTGGGGGCCTATTGGGCGCAGGATCCCCCAAGGCAAGTTTTGGGGCTTAAAACCCAGATTTTGACCGTGTCCGATGTAAAGACTCCGCGATTTGTGGGTGCAGAGCGTGAAGTTGTAATTAAGTCATAGGGTTGTCCACCCTTACTGTTATAATGTAATGTCAGCTTGAGAGTTCTACCCATGGTCCGCGAACCATGGTATTGTATAAATAGAGCGAGGCTCTAAGTGTAAAGAGAGAATCTAAGAGATGATGAAGCATTGAGTCTAAAGTGTAAGGTCATGTCTTTGGGTTGTAGAGTAGGAAAAGGTTCTGCAGCTGAGTGCGCAGAGGCTTAGTAGTCCGTAGTTGAGTGTGCGAACCCCTGCAGCTGAGTGCGTAGGGCAGGTTGAGTCTATAACCGATTGAAGCATTAATAAAGAGAAGTTTTACTTCATTTCTGTGTATCTTTTTCCTATTTTATGCATTGAAGTATATTGGGTATGAATAGCAAGTTTACTGTTAATTTTCTACGCGAACTTATATGAATGTGTTGAATAAGCGAATGTAAGATAAAAGTATTTGTTTATGCGAAGGTAACTAACTGTTATAAGAAGATATGTAAGATCCGCGGTGTAACTTGGTGAAATAGCATAGATTGCTGCTTTAGCAACGTGAAAGCACCTCATCCCTTGGTTAAGGCTGCACAAAGGTGAGTATAACAGAGCACGAAGGCCTCGCAAGTTAGGATAGTGCACAAAGTGACTTGCGCGAAGGTATTCACAGTTGAACTAAATCGACCCCTTAGACATGTCAAGGGTGCGAAAACTTGGTTCCAGCATCCCCCCATATTGCTTCAGGTGAGAACTCAATCCATGCTCCGCGGGCTATTGCCGAAAGGGCCACTAGTACAGGGATTTGTTTGGCTAAATAACTCTAAACCTGGGTCAAGCCCCCTCAAGCCAACACTTATATTAAATGTGAGATTTTTCTAAAGTCACATATATAGAGAAATATTTCTCAGGATAGATATTTTAAGTCTATTTATTCTTTATTTCTTAGTTTCATTTACATCATTAGCCCCACACTTATATATCTCATCCATTTTTTATAACTTTTATTAAGGGAAATTGGTCCCATAATCCCAGTCAGAGCCACCATTCCAAACAGAAAAGGAGTTTCCTTAAGTTCCCGATCGGGTGGTTTTCCCTGATGTTGAGGTAGAGAATTTCGAGCCTTCAAAATTTTTGGCGCTAGAAGGAGGGCCTTTAGACTATGAATGGCAAGAATATCCACTCTTAAATTAAAAGGTCATTCTAAGAGTCAGTCTCCCTCAAAATCACCACCAACTTCTAGATCACATTCCAAATCTCCTAACCCAAGATATGAAGTTGTTCAAACAACCACCAAAACTCCTAGCACACTTCCAAAGTCAGTTGGCCAAACTTCTTCTCAAATACCTATAGAGCCCCCTGAAGTTCAGACTTTAATTCAAAAATTGGAAGAAATTTCTATTTCTGGAGAAAAATATGTCCAAAATGATATATCGGAAGGAAGTGTATCTTCATCCTAGCAGTCTTCTGGTGTATTAACTAGATCCCAGAGTGAAAATTTTGGATTTAAACCTTTTGAATTCCCATTACCCACTCATCGGAGAAATAAAATAACCCCAAAAACTCACTCTTCTTCTAGCGATATTACATCATCATGTCCCCCTCTTACTCCTCTTGGTCCTGCTTCTTCCTCTACCTCTTTACCTTCTTCATATCAACCTCTCATCCCATCCACTGACACTCCTCAACCATAATCACCTAGTGCAACTTCAATCAGTATCACTACAGGAGAAATATCTTCAACTGCCCAACCTTCATCAACATCAACATCTTCTACAACTTCCTTTGTTCCTAATATTCCCAGAATGACAAATAGATCATGGAACAATCCTGGGGCAGTACAAATGGCTTCACCATTACACCATCTTCCCAAACACCCAAAGAGGTGGCTTCCTAAGTTTAATCCCGATGATGGCCTCCCTGCAGAGGAACATCTTCACAATTTCATGTTAGCCATCAATCTGAATGGAGTCATAGAAGAATATTGTGTTCTCATACATTTTCCCTACACATTTGAAGATTTGCATGATCCTGGTATTTTCTCTTCCTATTGGATCAATAACAAATTGGGATATGTTAGAAGAGCATTTTTTGTTAAAATTTGGTGATGAGTGAACAACTTCCACTTTGATTAATGACTTATCAAATCTTAAGGCCAATCCAAATGAAAAAATTAAAGATTTTAATTCCATATTCAAAAAATTGCTGAATAAAATCCCAAACACTTCTAGATCAGGGATTGATGTACAGATTGAATGGTATATCTCTGCTCTTCCTTCAAACATTTCTATGTTCATAGATAGAGCCAATAAAACAATATTTCTTGATAACATGAAAGAAGCTCTATCTGTGGAAAAGAGAATCCTTGCTCTTGAGAAGAAAACCGCTCTTGATGAAAGAAAGAAAACCAAAAAAGTTACTTTCAAGGATGAATCCAAGAAGAAAGCCCCAAAGATCCTTTTGACTTGGAAGGATTACAAAAGGTTCTGAAGACAATGTCTAATGAAATGGTAGAAATTAAGAAGCAAGTAGTTGAATCCTCTAAAAATTCCTTTCGGCCTTTCAAAAGGAATCAACCATCACAGTCACAACCACCTGCCATTATATCAAATGTTGAATCTGACCAAGATGATGAAGAGGAAGAATCAACCTTATTTGTTGAAGAATCCCAAGAAGAAGAATTAGCAGAAGCTCATGGTTTATGGGATTTCATCCTAACCACTTTAGAAAATGAAGAAGAAGAAGAGGCCCTACCAGTGAGTACTAGAAGTAAAGGACTTGTTGATCCATCTCTAGCAAATCAAAAACAAAGTTCACCTGCTCCTCCTACGAAGGACAAAAGTGTAATAAGGAAGTCTTCTACTCCTTTTTTTAGATTCTCTTCCAACTACTTCTAAATATCCTTCTTCATCCAAGACTTTGATAATATCTGATACTATGGAATATAATATTGTGGAAGACATGAAAAAGGTCAAAGCCAATATTTCTCTTTATGAGGTTAGTAAATTAAAACAACAACATAAGATTTTACTTAAAGAATTGAATGTAGTTCCTGTATATCCATTACCTACTGTTGTCACTGCAAAGGAATCAAAAGGGAAAGGAAAACCTCCTAATGTCTCTTAAGATAAAATTAACCCATCATATGCCATTTTGATTGGAGATAGATCAAATTACCATACTCCTCCCTTTTTATTGACTTTTGATATTTTTAACAAGAATGTTCATAACTATTTCGTGGATTCTTGTGCATCATCAAATGTCATGCCTTATGCAGTGTGTCTTAAATTAAATATTTCACCAAAGAAATATGTTATTCAGATTTCTCAATTAGATCGTACAAAAGTCAAAGTTTTGGGAGAAATGGATTTTGTTTTAATAAGATTATCTTCCAATTCAAAGGTTTGTCAAATAATAGATATATTAGTTATAGACATTCCTGAATTATATGGTCTTATTCTAAGTAGAGACTGGTCTAAAAAACTACATGGTTACTTTGCAACTGATTGGTCATACATGTGGCTTCCCTACAATGGAAAACCCAACCAAATTCGTGTTGATAGGGAAAAAAAATGAAATATTCAGTGACTAATTTTGATGAGGATAACGAACCAACCGCATTTACAAATAATACTCTTGGAAGTTACTCTTTTGAATCTTTCTTTTGTAATTTTCAAGCACAAGAATCTTCCTTTTTAGTTGACTCTGTTTCATCTCAATTGAAAAATTTTCCCAAACATATTCATCCAAGTGTATTAATATTGTAGAAAACCTTGTAAATAAACATGATAGTTTATTTTGGACTCTTTATTTTGATGGATTGAAATCTAATGAAGGTGGAGGAGCTAGTTGCATCTTAGTTAACCCTTATGGAGAAAAAATATGCCATCTTGCAGATTGGAATTTGACTGTACCAATAACATTTCCGAATATGAAGCATTAGTACATGGCTTACATAAATCCATTAGTCTTGATATCAAATACCTTAAATTTTTTGGTGACTCAGAGATTGTTATCAAACAAGTTAGAAACAACATCCATTGTGTTTCTAGTCACCTTAAGCATTACCAATCTTTGATCCAAGACCTAATTTCTCATTTCACTACATTCAACATAGCTCTTATCCCTAGAATACAAAATGCTAGTGCTGACCTCCTAGCAAACGTTGCTTCCAAACTCATTCCACCTGAATATTTTAGTCTTGATAGATTTTCTATTGGACTAATTTTTTTTCCCCTCCATTCCAGACAACATTACTAATTGGTGTGTGTTTAACGATGACAATGACATATTAATTTTTCTGACATCTAAAGGGTCTTACTTTGATCAGATTATTGATGAAGATGAGCATGACAAGCAGTTAAATAAATCTTATGAGGAAAATTCTTTACCTAAACCTATAGTGAAAATGGAAGACTTATATGATCTGAACGATAGGTTCAAAAAGGTAACTAATTCCAAGCTTCAAAGTTGGACTCTGAGATTTCAATTGGTTAACTTTATATATGATCATAAGCCTCATAACATGAATTTAGGCCTTGGACTTTCAGGAGATGAATGATCTCCTTTCATTTATTTGTTGAAAAGATACAAGGATATATTTGTTGGCATTATGATGTATGTGTTGTACTTGATGGCAACCCACTTATAGCAGAACAAATCACTTGTATATGGTAACTAGATGAATCTACAGAAGAGATATCAGATGTGATAGAATGCATGACAATTGTGTTTACAGATGTGATGAAATGCAGGTCACCTTCAAGGAATCAGATCAGAAGGCAACTCACTCAAATGAAAGATCACAGTATAGCAGGTAAACAACAAAGAATGACAGATCAATCTTCATATAATGAAGAAAGAGAGGTATACGCAGGTTCACCATTGACCAAGCTGCGTAGACACGTAGGTTAACAGAACAAAAGGAGCGTATAACGTACACATGCACTTTCACAGAAAGTAAAGCACGTATACCTTGGGAAACTAAGTTTTTGATCCGAAGTTTTTGGTCCATGATATTTTGATCCATGGTATTTGGTTTGAGGTATTGACCCTAGGTATTTGATCCAAGGTATTGGCCCTAAGTGGTTTTGGTCCATGGTATCGAGAAAGGCCTAAAACTATATAAGGAGGAGAAGATTATTAGGCCAAAATACATAAGCATTGAATATATGATGAAGTGTGAGATCTAGTATGCAGGTTATTGAGTTATGGTACATTGCTGGATCTGAATCAAGGAGGAACCTTAGCGTTTGATGAAAGATAAGATCTAATGATGCATCAGGATCTCAAGGCTTGAAGTGAATTATCTTTATGTGATTTGATCATGTATCTAAATAACTAACGCATGTTGTAGTCTGTAAATATGATGATTTGGGTATGACTGAAGTCTGGAATAGTTGTAATGTATAAATCATCATTTACAAATCTGTACGTAGGTTCACTTTAGAAAAGGAGCATATACACACTGGTTCTATATATCAAAGCAGCGTATACATCATAAATTTGATTTGCAGATCTGTACGTTGGTTCGCTTTGAGGAAAGCACGTATGCACACAGGTTCAACACATGGAAGTAGCGTATACCTTAATAAATATGTTTTAGTTGCTTCTATTTGCCATTGCAGTGTTCTGGGTTCTGGCTTGGGTTTTGGTTACTGTATTCTGGTGACAGTATTCTGAATGATTAGATTGATGGGTTGTCAAATTGATTGATTGATTAAGTTGGGGTTGGTTCAAAAGGTGATTGGTTGATGCAGATATATTTGATATGATGTTGTTGATGGATCTTGTCTGAAAATTTATGAAAAGTGGTCCCTGAAAGAAAAAGGAGAAGGTCGTAGCCTTCTGTAGGTCGGTGCCTACGTACTAGTAAACACATCGGCTAGTACAAGAGCTAGGGGGTTGTAGCTCCCTTCCAGTAGAAGTTGGAGAACGAGAGAAGGTTGTAGCCTTCTGCAGGTAGAAGCATGCATACTGGTATAAGATTGCACTAGTACAAAAGCTATAAACATAATTTTCTTATTAAAAGAAGACAGAGATGATTGTAGTAGGTGGTTTTCACCCACATTGGGTTTCCACCTTATATCTTGGTGTTCATGTGTGTTTCTTTAATATATTTTTACTGCACTGTCTAATGAATTCCTAATATATTGATTAAAGTTCAATACATGATAATTTTGGTAAATAAAAAAGATCTCTACATATACGCTGGTTGCATTAAGTACAGTCGCGTATACACGCTAGTTCACTGAACTGAAGTAGCACATACAAATCAGTTTTGAAAATTAAATTATTGATTTGATAATACTAATTCACCCCCCTGCTCTCAGTATTATTTCCAACAATTGGAATCATAGCAGGTCCTTCAGAAGAAGCTTGATCGCTTGAAGGAAGATCCATCATCATGAGTAATAAAGAAAGCGAGGGATCCATCAGACTGCCAATCTTTGACGGAAGAAATTTTTTTTATTGGAAGGTAAGAACCATAGCCTATCTTCAATCACTTGGAACAGATGTCTGGGAAATCATGGAAGGAGGATATACATTTCCATCAACAATTCCTATAGATACAGCAGGTAAAAAGAAATATGAAACCAATGCCAAGGCTATCAATACATTATTGGGAAGTCTGTCACAATCAGAGTTTGTCAAAGTTATGCAGCTCAAATCCACCAAAGAAATATGGGACAAAATTGTTCTAAGCTACGAAGGAGACTCTCAGGTAAAACGTGCTAAACTGCAAACTCTCAGAATTCAATATGAAACTCTCAAGATGCACAATGATGAAAGTATAGCTAGTTACTTCTTACGTATAGATGGGGTTGTTAATTGCATGAAGAATCTAGGTGAAGAGATAAAGGAAGTTACTTTAGTTGAAAAAGTTTTAAGATCCTTGTTTGCTAAATTTGAATCAAAAGTATCTACCATAGAAGAAAAGCAGGATCTACAGACTATTACTATGACACAGCTTCACGGAATCTTAACTTCCTTTGAGATGAGAAAAGGAGGTCCATAAGATATGAGAGAAGCCACATTTAAAGATTCATCAAAAGGAAAAGAAGAACTCAATGAATCAAGACATAATTCAAAAGAAGAAGAAGAAGCAAACTTCGTCAAGAACCTTCAACGGGGTTCTGGAAGATTAAGAGGTAAATTACTTTACAAATGTTTTGCTTGTGGTAGATTCGATCATTATGGTGCCAAATGTCCTCATAAAGATAAATTTGATAAAGGGAAGGAATCTACAAAATGGAATAGAAAACAAAGTGTAAGTAAAAAGAGCTACTATACTCATGAAGATAGCGATGGTTTATCAAATAGTGATGAAGATGAAAATAGTAATGACTATAGACTTCTGATGGCTTATGAAGATGATGATTTTTTGGATGCTTTAGATGAAGATGACCTTTATGAAGAAATCTCTAAACTCAAAATCTGTTTAGAATAAAAGAATATGGTTATAGATACCTTGACATACCAACTTGCAGAAAGAGAAAAACACAATGAAAAACTAGAATGTGAAATTGTGGGTCTAAGAAAGGATCTTGAGAAAACAAAAGCTCTCAATCTTAGATTTGCTAAAGGATCATAAACCTTAAATGAAATTATCAAAGTGCAACATTCTCCTCTGATAAAGACAGGTCTTGGATATACTGAAGAAGCATCTCAATCACAGAAGCCGTCAACCTCCACTAAAAGCTATCTTGATGCAGCAAAGAACAGTGAACAATTTGAAAATCGTCAGCAAAGGCATAAAGCATATCACCAGGTAAATCAGGCTCAATTTACTTCAAGGATGAACAGAAGCCACAACCAACCTCAGGTAAATCGTACTCAATCTGCCTCAAAGATGAATATCAATAGAAACTACAATCACCAGGTCAGTAGATTCGATAATTGCAGGAACTTCTTTAATGGTCAATGTTTCTCATGTCATAATTTTGGACACAAAGCTGCTCAATGTGTTTCTTACAAAACCATCATGACTAGAGAAGCACGAAATCAAAGGAATGTGACAGGGATCAAGAAAAGTTCCTATAATAACTTTTCTCTGCTTGAAAATGAAATAGAATGCTCAATCTGTAACAACTTTGGCCATGAAGAATTTGAATGCAGGAGCAAATTTCAGCAAATATCTCAAAAGGAGCAAACTCCATTAAATCCCAAAATATGGAGAAAGAAAGAACCACAAACATAAAGATGTGGTATAGCCTTGTATGCAAAAGGACAAGAAAACTAGTGGTACATCGACAGTGGATGCTCAAAACACATGACAAGTGACAAAGAAAAACTACACTCATATAATTCCTTAGAAAAGGAAAAGATTGTCTCATTTGGAAACGACACTCCTGCTATCATAAAAGGTAAAGGCTCTGTTTTCTTGAAAGAAGAAGTTAAAGATGGAAATGTCATGTATGTTGACAGCTTAAAACATAACCTGTTGAGTGTGAGTCAAATGTGTGATCTAGGAAATGAAGTAGTGTTTCAATCAAATGGATGTGTTGTTCGTGAGCTTGATACAAGAGAAACTGTGATTAAAGGTACAAGAACTCCAAACAACCTATACATACTCAAAGGAGGACAGTAACAGTGTTATCTAAGCAAAAATGATGAAAACTAGCTATGGCACAGAAGATTGGGACATTTAATCTTTTCTCAAATAAGAAAAGCATGCAAATTCCAGGCTATTCGAGATCTTCCAAATATCAACATTCCTGAAAATAATATATGCAAATCATGTCAATTCGATAAGCAAACCAGATCTCAATTCATTGAAAAGGAAGGATCAGCTAGTAATCCTATTAAACTTGTTCATACTGATTTATGTGGACCATCAAGGAAAAAGTCACCTCATGGAGAAGAATACTTTATATTGTTCATTGATGATTTTTCCAAAATGTGTTGGATAGGTCTTCTAAATCATAAAGATGAAGCATTTGAAAAGTTCAAAGCCTTCAAAGCTTTGGTTGAAAATGAATCAGATCACAAAATCAAATGCCTCAGATCTGATCAAGGAGGGGAATTTACCTCGGATGAATTCTTTGACTTCTGTGAACAACATGGAATAAAAAGGCAGTTCTCCACCACAAGGACTCCTTAGCAAAATGGAGTGGTAGAAAGGATGAACAGAACTGTTCAACAAATGGCTCATGCTATGCTAGATGAATCTGGAACTCCTACAACCTTCTGGGGTGAAGCTGCATTCGCTACCATCACTATTCTCAACCAGGAAAATGTTCAGGTAAACATCACTCAAACTCCGGATGAACTTTGGTATGGTAAAACTCCTACGGTAAATTACTTCAAAGTTTTTGGAAGAAAATGTTACATCAAAAGGAGTGATGAAAAACTTGGTAAGTTTGAACCTAGAGTAGATGAAGGTATTCTTCTTGGCTACTCTTCTCAAAGTAAAGGATATAAATGTTATAACAAAAGACTTGGGAAAATTATTGAAAGTATTGATGTTGTAGTTGATGAAGCATGTAAAAATCCAAAACAGATAAAAATCAAAGATCATGACAATGAAGAAAATGAGGATCATTTTCCCACATCAAATCACACTGATTCTGAAGAAGAAACCAATGAAGCACAAGAAGAAGAGATAACAATAGAAGAAAAGACTCCGTTTAGGTATGTTCAGAAAAATCATCCAGAAACTCAAATTCTGGGGGGAAAAGGGGTAGGTGTGCAAACAAGAAGAACTATTGCCAAAACCTCAAGCTATCTAGCATTACTATCTTCCACTGAACCTCAAAATTTGAATGAAGCATGCAAAGATGAATGTTGGGTCAAGGCCATGAATGAAGAACTTGAGCAAATTGAAAAGAATAATACTTGGGAATTAGTTCCTAGACCTCATGATAAGAATATCATAGGAACTAAATGGATATTCAAAAACAAGCTAAATGAAAATGGAGAAGTTATTAGAAACAAGGCCAGACTTGTTTGCAAAGGATATGCTCAACAAGAAGGTATAGATTTTGAAGAAACTTTTGCACCTGTTGCTAGACTTGAAGCCATAAGAATGTTTCTTGCTCTTTCTAGTTTTCAGAAATTCAAAGTATACCAAATGGATGTAAAATCTGCCTTTCTTAATGGAGACTTAGAAGAAGAAGTCTATATTGAACAACCAGAAGGATTCATTCTTGGAAATGATGCAAAACTTGTATGCAAACTCAGAAAATCTCTCTATGGTCTAAAACAGGCTCCAAGAGCATGGTATTACCGTCTTGACAAATATCTCCACCAACAAGGTTTTTCAAAGGGGTCAGTAGATAGCAATCTATATACAAAGATGGACACTGATAAATTGCTAATAATTGTTGTGTATGTTGATGATATAATTTTTGGTAGCAATGAAGAATCCATGAGTCAAAATTTTTCCTCAGTAATGCAGTAAGAACTTGAAATATCCTTGCTTGGTGAGATCACCTACTTTCTTGGTCTACAAGTTCAGCAGAATAAAGATGGTATTTTTCTCTCACAAACCAAATATCTCAAACAGATCCTGAAAAAGTACGACATGGAAGATTCTAAACCAGTATGTACCCCAATGGTAACAGGATGCAGTCTTAGCTCAAATAATGAATCAACAACAGTAAATCAACCAACTTACAGATTCATGATTGGCAGTCTGCTTTATCTAACAGGTACCCGACCGAACAGCATGCATGCAGTGGGAATAGTTGGAAGATTCCAAGAAAATCCTAAGGAAACACACCTTCAGGCAGTCAAAAGGATTTTCAAATATCTTCAAAGAATAGAGAACTTTGGTTTATGGTACCCTAGAGATGTCGATCTTACACTTCATGCATATACAGATGTAGATTGGGCAGGAAGTGTTGATGATAGAAAAAGCACTAGTGGTGGTGCATTCTATATGGGTTCCAAGTTAGTGTCTTGGTTCAGCAAGAAACAAAGTTCAATTGCATTATCTACAGCTGAAGCAGAATATGTGTCCACTGCATCTTGCTGGACACAACTACTTTGGATGATGAAAACCTTGCAAGACATTCAGATCACATGTACTCCACCTATCTCCATTCTATGCGATAATACAAGTGCCATCAGTATTTCAAAGAATCCAGTCATGCACTCCAAGACCAAGCACATACCCATTAAATATCATTTTCTATGTGAACAAGTGCTTGAACAAAAAGTCAAACTGGAATATGTTCCCTCCAAAGAACAAGTTGCTGATATATTCACTAAACCAGTGCCCAGAGAGACATTTGAATATCTTAGACAGAAGCTGGGAGTAGTTGCTGCATCATCCTGGTGTTAAATCATATTCTCTTCAAATAAAGGTGGTTATACGCGAGTTTCATAAATCATATTCGCGTACATACGTGGGTTTCTGTGGGCACAGTCATGTATATATTGGTTTGAAGGAAAGCAATGGGCCAGACTCAAAAAAAAAGGGGTCTGCCATGGTTCTGTCAATTATGTGCTACGTTTGATGATGGTTTCACTCTGCTGATAACATGTGGAAATATATTGGTTCTCATAAAGTTCCTGATAACTTTATGTATATCTGATTGATGATGATGCTTTGATATCTCTTACTGACATATGCAATGATCAGATCTAACAGTGTGCAGGTGGAACAAGTTCAGTGGGAGACAATGGTTGATCATAGTTTGGGAACTAATGATGGACATATACAGGTTGCTGGTCTGGATGTTGATTGACAGATGCTGCTGATGGTGCAGATCATATGATAGTTGTTGATGACTATCATGGTCTTGTTTAAGATATTTGGTCTCTGTTATATAAGTCATGTACATCTTTTAATGTAAAGGTCATGAAAAGACCTAATTTGTAACCCCACTATGCATGGGATGGATGATGTAATGTTTGTGTTTTGACATGTATAAACAATTGTATATCCCCACTTGGTTGGGTGGATGAGTCAAATTTGGTATATCCCCACTTGGTTGGGAGATGGATGTATGTATGAGTCATTGGTGATAGGAAGGTCATTTGTGATGTATGTATAGAGTCATGTTCTTCTTTTAGAACATCTTTTTGTAGACTTTGCTTATGCTCAGGGGGAGCATGGACTCGATCATGAGAGCTCAATCAGCACACTTCAGTATGCACTCAGGGGGAGCATGACCCTTTGCCCTTGATGTCAAAGGGGGAGAGTGACTTGGTGTGGTTGTTGTTGCCATCAAGTCCAAAGGGGGAGATTGTTGGCATTATGATGTATGTGTTGTACTTGATGGCAACCCACTTATAGCAGAACAACTCACTTGTATATGGTAACTAGATGAATCTATAGAAGAGATATCAGATGTGACAGAATGCATGACAATAGTGTTTACAGATGTGATGAAATGCATGGCAGCTTCAAGGAATCAGTTCAGAAGGCAACTCACTCAAATGAAAGATCACAGTATAGCAGGTAAACAACAAAGAATGACAGATCAGTCTTCACAAAATGAAGAAAGAGAGGTATACGCAGGTTCACCATTGACCAAGCCACATATACACGCAGGTTAACAGAACAAAAGGAGCGTATAACGTACACACGCACTTTCACAGAAAGGAAAGCACGTATACCTTGGGAAACTAAGTTTTTGGTCCATGGTATTTTGATCCATGGTATTGGTCCATGGTATTTGGTCCGAGGTATTGACCCTAGGTATTTGATCCAAGGTATTGGTCCTAAGTGGTTTTGGTCCATGGTATTGAGAAAGGCCTAAAACTATATAAGGAGGAGAAGATCATTAGGCCAAAATACACAAGCATTGAATATCTGATGAAGTGTGAGATCTAGTATGCAGGTTATTGGGTTATGGTGCATTGCTGGATCTGAACCAAGGAGGAACCTTAGCGTTTGATGAAAGATAAGATCTAATGATGCATCAGGATCTCAAGGCTTGAAGTGAATTATCTTTATGTGATTTGATCATGTATCTGAATAACTAGCGCATGTTGTAGTCTATAAATATGATGATTTTTGTATGACTAAAGTCTAGAATAGTTGTAATGTTTAAATCATCATTTACATATCTGTATGCAGGTTCACTTTAGAAAAGGAGCGTATACACACTGGTTCTGCATATCAAAGCAGCGTATACATCATAAATTTGATTTGCAGATCTGTACGCTAGTTCGCTTTGAGGAAAGCACATATGCACGCAGGTTTGACACATGGAAGTAGCGTATACCTTATAAAATATGTTTTAGTTGCTTCTGTTTGTTGTTGCAGTGTTCTGGGTTCTGGCTTGGGTTCTGGTTACTGTATTCTGGTGACAGTATTCTGAATGATCAGATTGATGGGTTGTCAAAGTGATTGATTGATTCGGTTGTGGTTGGTTCAAAAGGTGATTGGTTGATGCAGATATATTTGATATGATGTTGTTGATGGATCCAATCTGAAAATTTATGAAACGTGGTCCTTGGAAGAAAAAGGAGAAGGTCGTAGCCTTCTGTAGGTCGGCACCTACGTACTAGTAAACACATCGGCTAGTACAAGAGCTAGGGGGTTGTAGCTCCCTTCCAGTAGAAGCTGGAGAATGAGAGAAGGTTGTAGCCTTCTGCAGGTAGAAGCCTGCATACTAGTATAAGACTGCACTAGTACAAAAACTGTAAACAGAATTTTCTTATTAAAAGAAGACAGAGACGATTGCAGCAGGTGGTTTTCACCCACATTGGGTTTCCACCTTATATCTTGGTGTTCATGTGTGTTGCTTATGTGTGATGCTTTAATTTGTTTTTACTGCACTGTCTAATGAATTCCTGATATACTGATTAAAGTTCAATACATGATAATTTGGGTAAATCAAAAGATCTCTGCATATACGCTGGTTGCATTAAGTACAGTCGCATATACACGCTAGTTCACTGAACTGAAGTAGCGTATACAAATCAGTTTTGAAAATTAAATTATTGATCTGATAATACTGATTCACCCCCCCCTCTCAGTATTATTTCCAACAATATTTGCATGGAATTATGATGATCTTAAAACCTATGACATATCCATCATTCAACACACCATTCCTATGCTGCCAGATGTCAAGCCAATTCAACAAAAGCTTAGGAAGATTCACCCTAACTTGGAAGCTCAGATTAAGACTGAACTGAATAAGCTTCTCAAAGCTAAAATCATTTTCCCAGTCAAACATTCCAAGTGGGTCTCAAACCTTGTGCTAGTTAGAAAGAAGAATGGAGATATTCATATTTGTATAGATTTTAGAAATTTAAACAAAGCCTGTGAAAAGGATAATTTTCCTTTGCCTCCAATGGAACAAATTTTACAATTTGTTGCTGGTTCTGAACTAATGTATTTCTTAGATGGTTTTTCAGGTTACAATCAAATTCTTTTACATCCAGATGATAGATTGAAAACCACATTCAGGACTAAGTGGGGGACCTATGCTTATCAAAAAATGCCTTTTGGACTGATTAATGTTGGAGCTACTTTCCAAAGAGCTATGGATATTTATTTCATAGGTTTGATCAATAAGATAGTTGTAGTGTATTTAGATGACATTACAATTTATTCTAAACAAAGGAGTAATCATTTACATGATTTAAAACAGATCTTTGAAAGATGTAGAAAATTTGGAATCTCCTTAAATCCTAAAAAGTCATTTTTTTCTCTTAACGAAGGTAAACTTCTAGGATTTATTGTGTCTAAAGAAGGAATATGCATAGATCCAGATAGAATCAAGGCAATATCTGAAATCCCCTTACCACACAACAAAAAATCCATGCAATCCTTCCTTGGGAAGATTAATTTTGTTAAAAGATTTGTCCCAGACTTCTCTCAAATTGTACTTCCCTTACAAGCTATGATCAAGAAGAAGTCAATTTTCAAATGGGGATTGATCGAAAGAAAAGAATTTGAGTCAATAAAACAAGCAATCATTGATTCCCCTTCGTTATCAACCCCTAATTTTTCCAAACAATTTTTTCTTTATACTTTTTCTTTCAAACAATCCTATGCAGTAGTTTTGACTCAACCTAATGAACAACAAATTGAAGCTCCAATTTCCTTCTTTAGTTCCAATTTACAGGGAGCTGAGCTAAATTATTCATAGGTTGAGAAGCAAGCCTTTGCAGTCTTTAAGTCCATAAAACATTTTAGGCCTTTCCTCCTAAAATCACATACAAAAGTAATTGTTCCTTTCCTTGCAGTTAGACAATTTCTTATCCAGAAAGAATTAGGAGAGAAAAGGGAAAATTGGGTTACTGTCCTACAAGAATATGACCTAGACATCAAACTAACTAAAATAGTAAGGGGTCAAGATTTTTGTAGATTAATTATTGGATCTTATGATATTTCAATTAATGAAGATTCAGGTAATAATGTTCAAATCATAGAGGTATGCCCCATCAACACTGAATCTCAATATGTTGATTTAATTTTTTATTTGAAAAATGGTTATGCTCCATTGGAACTCAATTACAAAAATAAAAGAGCTCTCAGACTTAAAGCTAATCAATATCAACTTGTCAATGATGTCTTTCTTAAGAGGAATTATGATTCTGTTTTGTTAAGATGTCTAGAAAAATCTGAAGTAGAAAAAGTCTTGCAGGAGCTACATGATGGACTAGTTGGCAGACACTATGGTGGAGACACCACTTCTCGTAAGATTCTGCATGCTGGATACTATGGCCAACTCTATTCAAGGATACTCATGCCTATGTCAAAAAATGTAAAGTATGTCAGACTGCTTCAGGAAGACAGAAGAAACCAACCTTACCTTTGCAACTAGTTAACATTGAGCAACCTTTTGAACAATGGGGATTAGACATAATAGGTGAGATTGTTCCTAACTCTTCCAAGAAACATAAATACATCTTGAATGATATAGATTATTTCACCAAATGGGTGGAAGAAATACCCCTAAAGGTGGCCAATTATGAAAACATTATTGAATTTATCAATCAATTTATTGTTACCAGGTTTGGTCTTCCTTATGCCCTTATGTTTGATAATGCATCTTATTTTTCGGGAAATACCATTACTGAATTTTCTCTTAAAAGAGGTTTTAAAATAAAGTATTCTGCAAATTATTATCCTCAAGGAAATGGATTAGTAGAGTCTACTAATAAAAACATCATTGGAATAATCAAACAAATGGTTGGCCAAAATCAAAGAAATTGGCACAAAGCTCTACCTTTTTTCTTTATGGGTTGATAGAATCACTTAGAAGGTCTCTATAGGCACTTCTCGTTTTCAATTAGTGTATGGAAAATAAGTTATTCTACCTCCTAATCTCATTATTCCATCACTAGCCCTAGTGTAATCCATTGAAGAAAAACCTTCATCTGCTTTACAATTAAGAATGTCCCAAATTCTTAAGCTAGACAAAGAAACGGATAAAGCTAGACAAATTCATGCCCATCATCAACAATTGGTTAAATCTTAATTTGATGCAAGTTTAGTTAATAACATTTTTTTTTGAAATTGGCGATTTACTTCTGAAATGGGACAAAGCTCACGAAGAAAAAGGAAAACATACAAAGTTCCAGAAATTATGGCTAGGCCCATTTCAAATTTTTGAAAAGATAGGTCCATCAAACTTTACCCTCCAAGATTTACAGGGAAAGAGGGACGCTCTTCCTGTTAATGGGCTAGTTTTGAAAAAATATTTTTCTCAAGGATACCTATCCTCTTGTAAATATGTAAATAATCACATGTATATATCGGTGTCTTTAACCCTCGTAATATTAGGTAATACACTTTTGTCTTCACATTGGGGTCTCTCATAATTTACATGAAATTTGACTAATTAAAGAAGAGATCTTAGAAAGAAAATTATAATATTGAAGTTTAGTCTTGCATCTACTACAAAACTCTGAAATCTTTATATCCATTAAGTTGTAAATATTTCATAACTTGAAAACTTTATAAAATCTAGTTATCCTATGATTGGTCATGAAAAAAAATTCTTTAAAAAGTAAAGGCTATTTTGAATTTTTAGCATCTTTTGGCTTCAATTGTTATACATTACTCTTAAGGAGTGAATATACCTCCCCATCCACTAATTTTAATTTTTTTTAGAGTCTAATTCAAAAATATATAAAACTTGAAAGATAAGAGGTCTCAACATGAGCCGACTTACCATGATTATGGGAAACCAAAGATATTGACATTATTAACATTGGTCACCAAACCAGGATAAGGGCTTATGGTTATATAACAATCAGACAAGAGGTCTCATCACAAGCCGAATTGTTCAATATCATTATAATTGTGAATGACATTGTCATAATCTGGTTACCAAACTAGGACAATGGCTTTCAAGTAAACTTTAAAACAAATATTTTAAAAGAAAAATTAATACCTCAAAAAATTACTATAAATGGATAGGATACTGGTACATTTTGGTTAAATGGTAACCCTGTTGAGGCTATGAACGCCTACTGGCAGCAATGGCTCTACCAGTGACAAAAAAGTCTATCTTAAAATCTAAGCTTCTATAGTTCTTAACTTTATCTTTATAACTGATTAAATGACCAACAAAGGTAATAAATATTTTCATCAATAAACAGGTTATGAGATAATTCACAAAATGATGAGTTATTTTATTCAGAGTAATCTTTATCAATCAAAACTTCAAGTATTTTTACCTTTCTAAGTCTTTTCCTTTAATAGTTTAAAACTTCATTTATTTTTAACAGAGATAATTGTTTCGCCCAGTATGTCGCCAATTGTTGTACTACTCAACAACCCCCCCATTAAGGTTAATAGTAGAACTAATAAATAATGGGGACCCTTTTAATTTAAGATAAAATCCCTTAGTTTTAATAAAATAAGACAATATTAGTTTTTGTCACCAAAAAACTTGACTAAATGAGAAATATCCCTTATCGGAGCTTTCATATCAAAGCTTAGGCCCATAAGACATATTCATAAATAAGCTACCCATAGGCTTTTGTTTAAAATCTATTATCGAAAGAACTTTATCAGAATATTTTAAATATTGTAACATGTCCCATAGGATAAGTTGCAATAAATCCCTCCCCGATTAAAGTTTTCAAATATTTTAAGTCTAAAAGTAATAAAACGCTTCTTTGCGAATATAATAATAAAAGGCCTGACCCCACAGGATTACCATGTAGCATTACTAGGGCTTCTGAATATCATAGCTTTCAATATAAGCATCACTCAAAATAATCTAGTATCTCGATCCCCTGATCCTCCGATTTCTCTTTTTGCCCATCCTATGATATATGACATCTTTGATACCCTAATATCCTCATATCGCCGATCTCCGATATTCCCAATCCTCCGATCTCGAATAAATTTCCCCTATCTATATCGAAACTTCCAATTAGTTGTCACTCTTTTCAAACCTCGATATCAAATCTCCAATACAAGGCCTTTGATATCCCTTCACACTTATATTTTTAGTTGTTACATTTTAATAATAAAAGCCTATCATACAACTATAATATTTCTCTGATATAATCCTCCGATATGTTGACATGTACAAAAGCCCATGTGAACCCACATTTTATCATTTAATGGCCAAATGTAACGAATTTATGATTTCAAAGTTCTAAACGATTTCATTATTGTGGCTCGATATCACTATATTTTGCTCATAAAGAAATAAATTGATATTAAATTGGTTATTCACTCTAAGGAATTCTTTGGTTAAGGAAGAATCCGCTCATTCCAGTGTTTTCCTTTGCAGACTAGTCTCGATAAGAAAAGCTCAACAGAAATGTCTAGGGCAACTAAACCTAGGAAGAAACGCATTGTTCAACAACAGCTAGTCGCTCCTTCACCTAAAGCTACTGAAATTCATGTGTTATTCTCACATACAATCTACACTCCCAATGCTAGAAGCTCCTCTTGGGAATCCATTTATAAACTTTTTGAAGATGAAGAACCTAAGGTGACAGTGAAGACAACCACAGCTAAAGATTTTGCCCCCCGTTTCTGAAACTACTTACAGTAACATTGCCAATTCATTCCTGCATAGGATTGCAACCTGACCCAACATCATGCCCTATATAGATATGGTTAAATGGTTTATCGACCATATGAATATTACAGATAGGAATTTCATGACTAAGAGGAACACAGTTATTGGGTTGTTTACCAACAGTGATTTGAGCAAGATGTATCATCTGCCACAACCTCAGAAAAAATACGACAATCAATTTATAGAAAAAATCATGAATGAACATGAGGATCAATCAGAGTTCATCAAAGAATGGAGAAGGGATCCCAACAAACACAAGCATGAGGATAAGGGTATGTATGTTATTGCTTCCCTTGCTAGGCCATATTGTTATATAACTGCTATGATGTGTAGAATATATAGTTACTTTAATACCCATAAATTGTCATACCATTGGGTACCATTAATTGATGTTGCATCTAATGGTTATATTATGTATTGGGGAAACATATTATCTGATAGTTTAGCCTCTCAAATCCTGAAAAATAGGAGCCATCACAATTTTTTCCCAAACATTTCCCCCCCCCCCCTTTCTATATGAGAGCCTATATAATGGATGTTATCTATTTCACCTCCAATTTTACATCTATGGGATGGAAATGGGCCATAGAAGACCCTACACCTATCCATATATATCATAACATAATCTAGGAATCTAAATACCAGCCTCATTTCTATAAAAAATTCCATGGAGTTATGCTTCCCATCCACCAAAGTGTCTTTGGAGAGAAGGCTCCTAGGGTTTCACCTAAAGCCAATAATGATTTATTACCAATTGGAAGATGGTTTGGAGAATAATCCTTCACTTATATCCGAATCTTCGGAAGCCTTGAAAAACCTCATGTGTTGTCCCTATATGTTCCCAATAAACTCTCATCCCAAGAGGTAGCCTACCAAACTGTAGGGAATGGCCTTTCAAAGGTTTTGAAAGATGCTAAAAAGACAATGTCACCTACCTTTCCTATTCAATGTGGTGTATATGCTCTTGACAATTTCAAGCATGCTAATCTTGAGATTGAGCAAATTTAATGCCAAAATTTCCCAACTATCCCCAATAGGCAATATGATCCTAATGATACTATCACTGCATAGGAAAAACTTAGGAAATTCATGAATGAGCCAGACAAGTTTGATGATTTATTTGAATCAACTTCTATCTATGCAAAGGTTAATAATCAAGTAGTAGTACAGTTAAGTCCTGAAGAATTGATTAAGTTTAATAAGTATAAGAATAAAAGGATATCCCACTTGCCTATGGATTTATTGATGCTTCATCAACAAAATACAGAACATGATAAAGTCTCGGCTAGTACAATATAGGTCCCTAATGTATCTCAAATAAGAGATATAGGGCAGAAGAAACTCTAACAGACAAAAATCTAGATGTAATATGGGAGCAATTCACCAAAGAAACAGATCCTAAAAGTCTAAGGAATCTATTGCAGATGAAGATTACACAAACCCCTGAGGTTACAGGGAAGACCTTGCTTACTATTGAGGCTTCCAATAAAGCTCTGAACACTGATTATTTAGAAGTCATCCCTGTATTCCTGACCTCCGAGTTCATTTTGAAAATTGAAGAAATCCCTCCCCTTGATGTGTTTTATAGTCCAAAACATAAACTTGTGGTTAGTAGACAGAGGAAAATAAAGAGAATTGAACAAACCTAGGCCTTAGTCCTTGGTAATTCTTCCTTTGAAGTAATTTGGAAAGATGCTCAAGCTACTCCTACTGAGGATCTCGGAAGGCTTTCCCAATTTACAAGAGCATATGCAAGTGCTACTATTTATAAAGGCTTTGAAGTACAAAAACTCTTAAGGGAGAAATATGAAAGGATTATGCAGCTAGAATAGGGTTTTGAGAATTAAAAACAAGCAATCGCTCAACAGTAGCAAGCACTGCTTGTAAAAATGCAAAATAACTTCAATGACTTAAATATTCAATGTGAATCTGATCTGAAGAGCAGGGATACTCAAATCCAGGAACTTCAACAAAAGATTGAGCAATTAAAGGTGAATCTCGAGATAACTAAATTTAAGAAGGATGCAGGAGAGCTAAACAATCTCCTTGCTCAACAACAAGTTGTTTTATGTCATAAATTAGCCACTATCCATGACTTATGTTAATCAATCGATTCATTAGTGAATCAATTATCTGATCTGAGGACATACTATAAGGAAGTTGAGGAGAAGATTTCAAATTATATAGACTGGCAAGATAGTACCGAGGGGAGATCAGTTGATCTCCCTAAAATTGAAGAATCACAGAAAGAGATTGTTTTCCAAGAGTGGGAAATAAAACCTAAGCATGCAGAAATGAAAATCTTTAGTGCTAGGGATATTTCAAACAATATCACTGAATCTATCAGTGACAGTTTATTACAAGCTAACCTAATTTCAGACTTCTTTGAGGATACTTTGATCGATGTGAAATTGTTAACTAAAACATGGCAGGAATCTTTGAAGAAGAAGGTTGAGAACATCAAGAATATTTCAAAGGTTGACTTGGAATGTCATTGGAATTTCTTAGTTAAAACTCATAGTCAGTGGCTAATGCTGAGGTGTCTCTCCAACATGACCACTCATCTGCTTCCAACACTCAACGATGCGATATTAATTGCATGAATGCACATACAACCTCATTATCCACCTGAATTAAAGTCAATGATAGTTATATGTGAACTTCAACAGCGTATGGGAGAGTAGCCTTCATCTCAACCATAGCCAGTTTGTTACAAGTTAAATCTATTATTGTTTTTTTACTTTATTTCAAGTGTGGTTTTTTGAAACCACTCTAGTCTTTTATGCTTCTTTATTATATTTTTATTTTCACTAGAAACTATAAATCCCCTTCATTGATATGAAGAAATGGTTATGAATTTTGGCAAGAAATATTTTGGTTTTCACTACTGTAACTTGAAGTGATCTTAATAGAAATTAGAATTGTTACTGTTTCACTTATGAGTAGAGTCAACATATATCAGGTACTACTATATGTGTATTAGTACTGTGTTTATGAGGTGAATGGTTTTTTAATTGTGTTTATCATATATTTTTTTGCAAGGAATTAAGCATTTATCATTATTGATGTGTTTGATTGAAATATTTTAAATTATATGCATGAACAACAATTTATTATACGTGCAATGGATTTCATCAACTAATTTAATTAACTATTTAATTAAATTAGTTAGCTTCATTCGTTTGAACCTCATAAAGGACTTGATGATCTATATTTTCATGTTAAATGTGAGATCTTTCTAAAATCACATATATAGAGAAAGCTTTCCCAAGATAGATATTTTAGATTTATTTATTATTTATTTCTTAGTTTCATTTACATGATTAGCCCCATACTTATATATCTCATCCATTTTTTATAACTTGTATTAAGGGAAAATGGTCCCATAATCCCAGTTGGAGCCACCATTCCAAACGAAAAAGGAGTTGCCTTAAGTTCCCGATTGGGTGATTTTCCCTGATGTTGAGGCAGATAATTTCAAGCCTTCAACAGTGGGTTGGGGGTGGGTGGGTTCAAACCTCGCCCACCCCATACATAGCATTTTTTCGTTGTAATCGATGTTGGAGGTCATTGTTATGGCACGGTTTAACAACACATAGTGGTTATTTAACGAGGTTATATCGTTTTGGCATATGGTTTGTGGTTGGTTGTGGAGGCGGGCTGGCTAGGCTAGCCAAGCGAGTTCAAGCCCTTCCACCTCCGATATGTTGACAAGTGGCATATGGAGGGGTGGCGGGTCTGCCATTGGTGGCCCGCTCACCAAACAATGTTTATTTATGCACTGCATATTTATGAGGGTTCGACGGGGGTGGTGACCTACCGACCCATTCTTTGTTTGATTATGTTTTAATACATTATAATTGGGAACAGTGGGGGTGGGCGGGTCCAATGGGGCCGACCTACCCCTTTTAAATTTTTATTTTCAACTTATATGGCCTATTGGTTAAAAACCAATGGAAAAACTAATGATCCTACAAATTCGCCCGTTCTCAAGAGCTGGATTCCGTTCACTAGGTCTCGATCAATTTGTTGCCTCGTTAAGCCTGCCACATGGCCAAGTTTGACCTGAACTTTGACCACAAATAACTTTACCATATGAAATCATATTTGAGTGTCATTCACACCATTGGAATAAGGTCAACGAGCACTACGATTTGGTGTTAGTTTTGCTTCCATATGACCACTTTGATTTTTGAGCAAATCTTTGACTTCTGAGCGTCTCTAGAGCCACCTGGATCATTCCTCCCTAGTGAGGAACTTTTGGTCCTCCAAAAGCATGAAAATAATATGCCACTATTGTGTATATCGTCTGCACCACACGTTTCCTGAAAAGTCACCCTTTCTTCTCCTTTACCTTTGTTCTTCGAAGCCATAAGTGATGCGCTAACACCTGCATCCTCTGCAAACCCGTGTTATAATATCTACAAATTACATGCTCAATGACATGACCAATAACGACCCAAGCATCCCCATACTTTCCAAGAGTTTATAAGACATACTCTTTGATCAAGTTTACATCATAATATAAACAAATACCCCAGCTATAAATCAAAGGAAAAAACATCATTTTTGCTTTATCAAGCGATGTAAAACACATCATCACTTTTACAATTTAAATTGCAGCGCGTGATTTACAAAATACGGCCATGACAAGCTACCATATCTAGAAAACCCATTTCTCACTCATGAAAGTGAATGGGTTATCATCTCCCTGCGATGGATTTTATTGTCGAACAACCTTTCCAACTAGTTCCTGCATGGGTGCTTTGTCCTTAAGACGTTGCTCTGGATGGAACCTCCAACATGTGTCTCTTTCATGTTAACCTTTGTTGCAATGACTGCAAAAAGTATTCTTCCTCCAAACCTGCTTTACCTTCTTCTTTTCCTAATGTGGAGAAGGCCTTTCATGCCTCATCCTCTTTCTTGTTGTCAGTCTCTTCCATCACTCAACAAACACATGGTTATGTAAACCACAAAAATCACACGATTTTCTATGCCATTATTTATGTTCATTATTAACATGCTTTTAATAAAAATGAACTTTAGAATACTGAGACTATTTATACCTCTCTTGACTATCTCTGGTGAAATTTTGGTGATGAGAGCTTGCCTTAGCTCACCCTCTGCAATATGCACTGTCATGGGAGGATGGTGATGTGTTCCCATCATTCTCTTTCCTCGACGGTTTTGACAATGTCTTGGAAGCTTCTTACACCTTTGAGAACTCTCCTTCAGTGTATCCCAAACCTACAAATTGAGGTATTTGTACCACCTCCAATGGTTGATTCATTCCTTGGCCATTAAAACCAAGTCCTCCTCCTTTATACCCCATCTTGGTAAGGAGTCTCATGCAAGTTCTTGGAATTGGTACCTCCATATTTCCAACAAAAATAGTATCATGTGAAAATGAAACTGAAGAATGAATAACATTGTTTACCTCAGTTGTCGATTGTGAAACAGGTGATGATGGCTTCACTAAGCCTTCGTTACGCTTCAATTCTTCCAAAGCCTATTTTGTGGCTCGCAACTGAAGTTGCAATCTCTGCTTCTCCTCTTTTTCTTCTCGTAGAAGACTCCTTAATTCAGAATTCTCTGTTCTAAGGATCTGATTGATCCCCTCATCTGAATGATGAGAAGACGATGAAGAAGATGAATGTACACTTGAAGGGGTAGATGGAGCATTGTCCTTTGCTCTTTCTTTCTCATGTTCCTCTCTTTCCATTTTTGTCTCATAAGCTTCATACATTATGTCCACCATTTTTGACATCATGAGGAAGGCCTCGAACATATCTTTGTCATCCTCCATTTTCTTTCTTGTTTCACATTCAATCCTTCACACTTGCAATTCACATTAGTGAGAAGACCACTTTGATACCAAACTTGATCTGGATCTATTCATCTACCAGAATTAACCAAGCTATTTTACTTCTGTGATGTTAGGAGAATTGCATATAAAAGAACATAAAACAACCACATGTGCATACTGAAAGATGAGGAAAACATAATGATGATCATCAAATCAAGGACACAAATACATTGATAAGGGATTTCACCCAGCATGGTTTATGTCTCCGGGCCCGGTGTCAAGAGATTGGAGGCCACTTCATTAATTATTTCAAATGATGATGATGTACATGGCATGTTCTTTGTCATTACAAGGACAAATACCCTCAACTTGAGTGGCGTGTCTCTCCATGAGACGTTCTCCCTACAGGAACTCTCACTCAAATGGGTCCTCCTTCAGCATGAAAAGCTAAACAAATCTCACATGATGTGGCAACAAGTATCCCTCAACATAATGGTAATCAGGGATCTCAACAATAAAGACATCATCTTAGAAAATCAAGTAGAAAGACATGGCATAATTACATCATATACCTCCACATTTGAAGATGGCTAAAAAATGAAAAGTTCAGTTGCTCAAATGGACTACACCATTCAATTCCTGGTGATGAGTGGTGTAAAATTAACTACAAACTTGTTGATCTGATAATGTGATCTTAAATAAATACTAAGGTATTACAAACTTATGTGCAGGAAATGCCTATATTACTTAGTGCAATGGATCGATAAGATTGCGAATAATATAGACAATCAACAGTTATAAGACATAATGAAACACATATCAACACAACCAAATGATAAAGGAGTTCACCAAACTTCCTAGCTACGTCTCCTAGTCCAAGCTTTCAGTGCGACCTCTATATTATGTCTTCAAAACAGAGATTACAAGTGTGAACTCAAACACTGAGTCTCAACACAACAGTCAGTGGAAATACATAGAGTTTACACTTCAAAACAAAGTGTCACGACCTCCAGACCCCCTGGATGGCTTCACAACCTCTCTGGCTCTGCTCTGCTTGGCTTTCTCCACCTCTGCATGGTCAACTCCCTCTGGCTCTTTGGCTCTCGGGCTCTATCAACCTCTCTATCTTCTTTCTGAACTGTTGAACTCTCTCCTCTGTTCTGTGTTATTTCTTGTTTTTATAACACGTTTTGGTTACATGAAGACCGCTTATAATGGGGGACAATTGTTCATAATAGAAGCAGTTTAAACGAAAGGACAAACAGGCACAGTGAACCCAACCATCCGACATTTCTTCACAACAGAAATCTCGAAATAGCTCTTTTCATTCAAAAACAACAATACACAGAAATACATTAAAAACACTGAAAATCCCGACCTCCAAGATTAAGCTAGAACTCAAATTTTATCAAACCTACATTTAAATCCTTTCAGGTCCACGCTATCGCAATGGTTAATGCTCCTTTGTATTTTTTGCCCGATCTCCAATCGCTTCGATCGGCCTCATCGGCGATCAGTGCATCAGCAGTATTGTGGTTGATCAATGGCCCTTCCCATTTTCGATGCGATCAATATCGCAGTCGCGCATTAGCCTTCCATAATGCCTCGGGTCTTAGTCCTTGTTCCCTTTGCGATGCGATAAAGCAGAAATCGCATATCGCATGGTATTTGGGCCTGCGGTTAAGTCCTCCCTTTGGAATAATTACAATGTGATATCCACCGTTGGATTTGTGTGCCAGATCTTACGGCTCACGTTAAATCGTTGGATCCCTGATCACACTTCCCAATGGGCTGCCTCCGATAATTTCGCTAGCCACCTCCAATGCGATATCGCTGATTCAATCCTGACCATTGATCTTGACAGATCCAATGGCTCTGATTCAATGATACATCATTTCCGCTCCACTTGGGTTTCCGCCATTCCGTAGTGTTTTTCTCTACGATCTCTATTTTCCGCCATTCCTTAGCGTTTTGACTTTGATACGCTGTTTCCGATATTTGAAGACTTAGAGGTTTAAGATCCGTTTTGGATCACACCTCCCCACTGAAAAGCTTTTGGACCACCAAAAGTTGGTTTTAAGCATTGATCAAGTGAGGATACTGTTCCTTCACTTATCCAATTTCTATCCATCGTGCCTTGCTTGGATTTGAACCCTTGAGTCCTACTTTCAGGTACTCAACATCCCCTCAACACGTAGTTCTCACCTTTCTGTCCAGAACTGTGTCCTCCTACAACTCATTGAGATACTCAGGCAACAGATCCTCAATAGAAGGCAACTGACCTTGCTCTTCAGGATCTTCAATCATTGAAGGTTCATACAATCTCAAGTTTTCAACGTTAATGACTAAATAGATCTGCATATAAGCTGGTAAATCAAGGTGAAAAGCATTTTCACCAATTTTTTCAAGTATCTTGAAAGGTCCATACCTTATTGGTTTAAGCTTCTTACCTTCACCCTGCATTCTGTCTTTGCTAATATACAGCCAGACTTGATCACCAACTTGGAAACTATGCTCAACTCGATGCTTATCATGTCTTGCCTTGTACTTGGCTTGACTTCTTTCCAGCTATTCCTATACTACCTAGTGAATTTCCTGGATTTGTTCAATGAACTTAGTTGCTTTGTCCACATCACTGTGTCCATCAACTACTATGTCTTTACCAAAGACAAAATCCAAGGGAGACTTTGGTATAAACCCAAAACAAGTCTCAAAAGGAGATATTTGAGTAGAAGAGTGTTTGACATGGTTGTAAGCATGCTGAGCATAACAAAAATGCTCATCCCAAAGCTTGGGATGCTTGCTGCAATAGCCTCTGAGCAACTAGATCACTGTCCTGTTGACCACTTCTATCTGACCATCTATCTGTGGATGAAATGTTGTGCTTTTCTTCAATCTGGTGTCCATTAACTCCCATAGACTTGACCAAAACTTCCCAACAAATCGAGAATCTCGATCAGATACAATAGAAGTGGGTAACCCAAAATGAACCCATACATTCTGAAAGAACAACTTTGTTGTTTGTTCAGTTGTAACCTGCTTATTACATGGTATCAAAATACACATTTTACTGAACCTATCCACAACTACATACAAATAATCATGATCTTTCCTAGACTTTGGCAATCCCCCAACAAAATCCATGGAAACACTTTCCCAAGGACGAGAAGGAATTGGGAGTGGAGTGTACAAGCCTAATTTTCTATTACTGGGCTTGCTTGTAGCACACATAGTACACCCTTTGATATATCTAGAAATTGTTTCATGCATTCTTGGCCAATAACAGAACCTTTGCAACTGTGCAACTGTTTTACTTACACCAAAATGACCTAATATGAGAGAAGTATGTGCTTCTCGAATTATGTTAACTCTTTCAGTTTGTGGAATGCATAGCTTTCCCAAATGATATAAGAGTTGGTCCTTTACATAATAATCCAATTCTTCTACCTGTTTGCCGTGTCTTAAAGTTGCATATACATCTTTAAAATCTACATCTCGAGCATATTGTTCAATGTAACTTTCATGAATTACTGAGTTATGCTTAAGTATAGTAGATGCATTTATGATTGGTCTTGACAACATATCTACAACCTTATTGTGTATGCATTTCTTATATTTGATGACAAGATGAAATTGCTGTAGAAAACCCATCCACCTATAATGTCTTGATTGCTGCAATTTAGTTTGTGAGTGCAAATATTGAAGTGGTTGATGATCTATATGTATGATTGTTTCTTTACCCATTATGTAATGTTTCCACTTTTTCACACTTTGTACTAATGCATACAATTCTTTATCATATGTAGGATAATTAACTACTGCAGAAGTAAATGTCTCAGAATGATAACATATGGGCTTTCGGTGTTGCATCAACACTGCTCCCATGGCATAGTCACTAGCATCTGTCTCAATCTCAAATGGATGCTGAAGATCTGGTAGTGCTAGTACTGGTGCTGTACTAATTTTCTCTTTCAAGGTGTCAAAGGCTTTCTGCTATTTGCCTCCCCACTGAAACACTTGTTTCAAACTTGTTAAAGCATGTAAAGGAGCTGCAATCAATGAAAAGTTAGCAATAAACTTTCTCCAGTATTGTGCTGCCCCTAGGAAACTCCTAACTTCTGAAGCAGATTTGGGTTTAGGCCAATTCACAATGACTTCAACCTTAGAGGGATCTATCTTCAATTCACCACCCCCTACAATATAACCCAAATAATTTAAAGATGTTCTGCCAAATTCACATTTCGACAGTTTTACATAGAGATTTTCTCTTTTTAAAACATCTAAAGTCTGCTTCACATGCTTTACATGTTCATCCCATGTCTTACTAAAAGAAAGAATGTCATCTAAATAAATTATTACAAAATCATCAATAAATGGTCTGAATACATCATTCATAACTCACATAAATGTAGCAATAGCATTAGTTAATCCAAAAGGCATAACCAACCATTCATAAAGTCCTTGCTTTGTCTTGAAAGCAGTCTTCTAGGCATCCTGTTCTGCGACTCTGATCTGATGATAGCCACTTCTTAAATCTAACTTAGAAAAGTAAATTGCTTCTTTCAATTGATCTAACAAATCATCTATTCGAGGAAGAGGATAATGATTCTTGATCGTTATTTTATTTAGTGCTCTAAAATCAATACACATTCGCCACAAACCATCTTTCTTTCTCACCAGCACGATTGGCAATCCACATGGTAATGTGATTGGTCGTATAAACCCCTTATCGAGCAACTCCTATACCTGCTTCTTTATCTCTGCATTCTCTAAAGCTAATAACCCGTACATTCCAATGTTACGTAGTGCAACATCTTCTTGTAAATGAATATCATGTACTATTTCCCACTTGGGTGGTAGAACTTTAGGTTCTTGAAATAGAATATCATACTCTGAAACAACTTTAACTAAATCAGCTTTCTGTTTAGGATCACAGCCTTCAAATGCATTGGATTTTTCAGGATCCTTTTCCTTTACAACCATTAGTAAAAATTGCTTACTTGAATTCACAATTCTTTTCATCTGCCCTGAGTTTATGAGAGAGTAGTTATCTTTAAGTTTATGAGCCCTTACAGTGTATTCTATTCCATCTTTAGTGAGTTGATACTTATTCTCAGCTCTATAGAAAATAGCTTTTCTATCATACAAGTATGGACTTCCTAAAACAATACCACATATATCCAATGGAACTATATCTAACTCAACCTCATCTACAAATGTTGATCCAATAGCAAACCTAAGTTTACATTGTCTCATGACTTGTAGCTTGGTTTTATCACACACCCAACCTAATGGATATGGCTTCTTATGAGGCTTTGTTTCTAGTCCCAACTTCTTTACAATTGTTTCAGAAATCAAGTTTACTTGTGATCCACTATCAAATAAAGTATCAATCTTATTATGCTTGGAAATTACTCTAATATGAAATAGCTCATTTCTTTTCCTCTCATTACTTTCATTATCAACAGATTGTGAAGAATTACTTGTGGATGCTTCAGAATATTTACCTTTAATACCTGTGGTTGTAACTGTTGTTTCATCACCTGAATCTGACCCCAAGTCCTTCTGAATAGCAGCAACATTCTTTCTCTCCTTACCCCCGAACTTCTTAGGCTTCAGTTCTGGATGCAAAGACCAGTAGTGTGCCTCATCGTGTCCTTCTTTCTTACAATGAGTGCATGAAGGTTTATCCTTCTTTACAGTGTTTTCTTTCCTCTCCTTCCATTTCAGTTTCTTCTTTTCCTTGTTCTTGTTTACAGAATATTTAGATGATTTCCCAACCTCTGGGTTTACATTCTTACCTCTAGCCTCTAGATGTGTTGCTTGAACTGATACATCATCTAAGCTAGTGGGATTAAACATAAGTATAGTATGTCTTAAATAACTATGAAGACTGTCTAGTCAATTTAACGTCTTACATTGCTCTACATAAATTATCAATCCGGGTATCGTAAACTGATGAAGTGTGGTGCACCATATGTGCTTAGTTAACCTTTTTCTTACTTCATTGTTTTATAGTTTATGTTGTTTTTGGGGTTTTGTTCTTGTTGGTTTCCTAAAGTGTTTAACGCAAATGGAAATCCTATTCTAAGCTCTTAAGAATACTTTTAAAGGTCAAGTATGGATGTAGATTTCAAGACAAGGTTTATGTCCCTTATGGTAACTTACAAAACTTAGCACTTCAAAAGATCTCAAAACATGCTATTAATACTTGAACAGGAATGTAAATATGCAGCTACTTAAATCAAACAAAAGATGAAATACTGATCATGAAATCATTGTCTCTGTTGCCCATCTAATTACATAAATAAAATCTAAACTATTGCACTCAAACAAACCAAAAATTGCAGACTAACGAAAGCAAGATCAATTTACTTCACTTATAATTCGATAGCTCGCCAAGTAGCTTTTCCGGGTTAAGCCATGGCTCCGGAAATAACGTCAATAACATGAATAATTGATATCTAAATTACCTACTTGCAAATGAAAGTAAAATCAAGTCACTTCACTTATAATCCGATAACTCGCCAAGTAGCTTTTCAGGGTTAAGCCATGGCTCTGGAGATAATGTCAATAACATGAAGAACCTGATATCTAATTGCAGAGATGAAAGTAAAATCAAATCACTTCACTCATAATCTGATAGCTTGCCAAGTAGCTTTTCGGGGTTAAGCCATGGCTCTGGAGATAACGTCAAATGACATGAAGAATTTGATATCTAAACTAACTAACAACAACAAATAAATAAGACTGAAATCAAAGCATAACTGAAATTGAAAAGCTTAAGAAAAAGTTCAGCAGAGAGGCAAATCTCATGTCACTATTTGATGCAAAAACATGTAAAGAAAAACTAATCTACAATCAACCGGTTGAACACACTTGCATGAATTAAAATTGCATGAATGGAAAATCTAAACTATCAAACTTGAAAGCAATAAATTGACATACATGAATGAAATCAAAGCATAATTACAAAATAAAATCTACTCTACCTTACATTCTAATGTGCTCCATAACATCTACTTCACATCTCCTTCCATGTTGAGAACATCAAAGCTTTATTCAAATTCTTCAAAATTACAAAGTACAACAAAGCTCTCCAAAGCTTTCAAAAGCCATCAAGGAAGAACTATAAACTCCAAGCTAAGCTAAGACTAACAAGCTAACAAATGAAGGAGAGAGATCTCCTATTTATACAAAAAGATGAGAAGCCATCTCATTAATGAGAGTCCATGAATCTCTCCCTCTACCTCTAGAGTCCTAATCAAAATAGGAACTGATAAGACACATGTCTTCTTAGAGTTACAATACAATTAGGAGATGTGACACATATCCTCATGATCTCTTGATTCTCTCCACTCAAATTCGAATTTGGCCTTAGAGTGCCACATAAGGGTCTTCTAGAAGCCTCATTTTGACCGACACATGTCAAAAATCTCAACCCACTTGTTAGGTATAAAGCATATGCACATTATTTTCTAATTTTTAACCACAAATTCACTTAAAAAGGCTAAGAATTAATCAAGTTTGGAAAAACATAAATGTGGCCCAATGATAATGAAAGTGGGATGAATGTGGTGACATAGTAGTGAAATGGAGGTGAAATGGAGGTGATATAATGGACATAATAGTGAAAGTGTAATGGAAATGAATGACATTTTCAAGACCCAACAAAGACCACCTATATACTTCAATAAAGTCTCAGGTGAGTCCAATGAAATATCTACAGTTAAAGCTCTTTTTTGGAATTCCTGAGTATAACTCTGTACACTCTGTCCCTTCAATTGCCAAAGAGTTTTCCAACTCATCATTGCCTGCTGCATGTAAGCCAAAGGATAGAATTGATTTTTGATAGCAAAAACAAATTCATTCCAGGTAGAAATGATTTTACCATGTTTTTGAAGATCAACTTGTGTCTTGCCTTCCCACCATACTAGTGCAGTTCCTCCTAGTCGAAGGCTAGCTAGCTGGATCTTCTTCCTTTTTGATTCAACATTCTGTACCCTACAATATACATCAATTTGCCTTATCCAATTATCTAGCTTCTCTGCATTAAGTTCTCCATCATAAATTGGCAAATCAAACTTTACATCTAATTTGATTAAAGAAGTTTTCTTCTTCTTCTTAGAAGAGCTAGTTTTATGCGAAGAGGATGACTCTGAGGATGATGATGATGATGGAGGAGATGGTGGAGGAGGCATTCCTCCTTTTCCTTTGTCTTCTGGAGGTGAAAATAGAAAAGGTTCCTCTGCTCCTTTGTCTGGTTTAGGTGTTGAAGTGCTTTCACCTCGACCCTTCTTGAACTCCAGATACATCTCTTCCACCATAGCTCTTATGGTCATAAAACTGTCTATAAACTGAGATTCTAATCCCAATGGAGCTTCTTCTGCCATTCTCCTCTGAGAAAAGACTCTTCCAATCTCTAGATTAGCCTCAACAAGTTCTCCTTCTCCTCTTCTGAGCTTTAATCTAGTTAGCATTCAAATTCCTACACAAGCTTGTCTAACCTTAACAAAAACCTTAAGCTCTGATACCACTTGATTTGATAATGCGATCTTAAATAAATACTAAGGTATTATAGACTTATGTGCAGGAAATTCCTATATTACTTAGTGCAATGGATCGATAAGATTGCAAATAATATAGACAATCAACAGTTATAAGGCATAATGAAACACATATCAACACAACCAAATGATAAAGGAATTCACTAGACTTCCTGGCTACATCTCCTGGTCCAAGCTTTCAGTGCAACCTCTATATTATGTCTTCAAAACAGAGATTACAAGTGTGAACTCAAACACTAAGTCTCAACACAACAGTTAGTGGCAATACACAGAGTTTACACTTCAAAACAAGGTGTCATGACCTCCACACCCCTTGGATGGCTTCACAACCTCTTTAGCTCTCTGGCTCTCGGGCTCTGTCAACCTCTCTGTCTTCTTTCTGAACTGTTGAACTCTGTCCTCTGTTCTGTGTTATTTCGTGTTTTTATAACACGTTTTGGTTACATGAAGACCGCTTATAACGGGGAACAATTGTTCATAATAGAAATAGTTTAAACGAAAGGACCGGTGGGCGCGGTGAACCCGACTGTCCGACCTTTCTTCGCAACAGAAATCCCGAAATAGCTCTTTTCGTTCAAAAACAACAATACACAGAAATACATTAAAAACACTGAAAAACACGACTGCCAGGCTTAAGCCGGAACTCAAATTTTATGAAACCTACTTTTAAATCCTTTCGGGTCTACGCTATCGCAATGGTTAATGCTCCTTTGTATTGTTTTCCCGATCTCCGATCACTCCGATCGGCCTCATCGGCGATTGGCGCATCGGCAGTATTGCGGCTGATCAATGGTCCTTCCCCTTTGCGATGTGATCAATATCACAATCGCGCATCGGCCTTCCATAATGCCTTGGGTCTTAGTCCTTCTTCCCTTTGCGATGCGATAAAGTGGAAATCGCATATCACATGGTCTTTGGGCTTGCAGTTAAGTCCTCCCTTTGGAATCATTGCGATGTGATACCCATTGTTGGATCTGGCGCCTGATCTGACGACTCATGTTAAATCGCTAGATCACTGATCACACTTCCCAATGGGCTGCCTCCAATAATTCTGCTGGCCACCTTCGATGCAATATCGCTGATTCAATCCTGACCGTTGATCTTGACAAATCCAACGGCTCTGATTCAACAATACATCATTTCCGCTCCACTTAGGTTTCCGACATTCCGTAGTGTTTTTCTCTGCGATCTCTGTTTTCTGTCCTTAGCGTTTTGAATTTGATACGCTGTTTTCGATATTTGAAGACTTAGAGTTTTAAGACCCGTTTTGGATCACTTGTCCAATTCTGACATCGTCAAGTTTTGGACCCTTGGAAATCTTGAAGATGGCCGAAAAATCCGCTGCTCAGATGAAGATTCTAAGCACACCACTACGCTCCTTACGAAATTATAAGAAAATGACTATAAAGTCGGCATCATTCTGACACTGCAGAAATTAGCCTCCAAGGGAATATAAAGATTCCACAAGATTTTCCAAAGATTATTAGTTGCAGGACACCTACATTTCCGCTGCTCAAATGGAGATTCTGACTACATGGTTGGACTCTTAGCAGAAAACATGCAAAAATGACTATACACTTGTCAATTTTTTTCACTCGCATCTTTGGCCCTAAAGGGAATATTTTTAGCGTCTTAAGATTCACTTAGTTCAGGGTTCCACACCCTCTGCAAGTCATGGTTCCGCTGGGGGTACTTCCGTCTCTGCTCCGTTGTGCTCTCCCCCGCTATGAAATTGACTGACGTTTAAATATATTGGAGCCGGAGGACTTAACAAAGTTGTGTTCGTTGGCCTAACGGCTAAGTTGGGTGAGTGGGTTGGGGGCATATAGCGTTCAAAGCCCACCCACCCCATACATAGCATTTTGTTTGTTGTAATCAGTGTTGGTGGTCATTGTTATGGCACGGTTTAACAACACGCGACGGTTATGTAACAATGTTTTATCATTTTGGCATATGGTTTGTGGTTGGTTGTGGAGGCGTCGGAGAGATAGGCCAACCAAGCTGGCCCGACGGGTTCAAGCCCCATCGCCTTTGGTATGTCGACAAGTGACGTATGGAGAGGTGGCAGGTCCACCATTGGTGGCCCACTGACCAAACAATGTTTATATATGTACTTCATAGTTATGAGGGTTTGACGGGGGTGGTGACCCACCAACCCATTCTGGGTTTGATTCTTTTTTAATACATTGTAATTACGACCGGTGGGGGGTAGGCGAGTCCGGCGGGCCTAGCCTACCCCCTTTTAAATTTTGATTTTCAACTTATATGGCCTATTGGTCAAAAACCACCGACCGGATAATAAGAGATACTGGACAAATTAATCATCCTACAAATACTCCCGTTCTCGAGAGCTGGATTTTGTGCGTCGAGTCTCTGTCAATTTGTTGCCTTGTTAAGCCTGCGACTTGGCAAAGTTTGACCCAAACTTTGACAGTGAATAACTTGAACACACGAACTCAGATTTGAGTGATGCTCACACCATTGGAATCAGGGCGACAAGCACTATGATTTGGTTCTGGTTTTGCTTCCATCTGACCACTTTGATTTTTGAGCTCTTCTTTGACTTCTAAGCATCTCTAGAGCCACCTGGATCACCCTGCATGCAAAACACTTGGAAGCGATAGTGTCAATATTAAAGCCATTTGAACATAGTGGGATCTTAAAATAATATTGATTTATTGTTGTAGTAAATTCGTGAAGGCACCTAAGTAAATGGAGCCACATCATCATAACATTCATATTAAAGTTTATATTGAAGCCATTTATTAAATGGGTTTTTTTATTATTATTATTTATTAGTCCCATACATGATACATCGGCCGATTTAAATATTTGATGTATTGTCATGCATTCAGATGTAGTTGACAAGTTATAAAACCCTTTACTGATGCATATTAAGTTAACGATCGATGAGACAAAAAATGTTGGCAGAGATTACACTTAGCAGGTCAACAGATCTACACCTCCCCATCTCCACTTATACCTTTTCACATATATTTTTATAGCTATCACACTCTCCACTCGATCCATGTGCCCTCTACGATGATTGTCATCTATTACAAAGTGTTCATATATGTACATTTAACCCTTAGGTATTTCTCCGAAATGAAGCACTAGATCCACAAAACTTGGCAACTCTATATATACAGGTATCTGAGAGTGGATGAACCAACCCAATCAATATAATTTCTAAAAGTGGATTATCCAACTTAATCAATCAACTTTTGTAGCAATGAATGGTACTAGAGTTTTGTCACCATTAAAAAGGTGTTTGAAATTGAAACCATTTTTTTGGATAAACAAATCACTTGTTAGTTAGCTTGTATACTCCTCTTATCAAGTGGCCTTTAACATTTATTGTATTCTTTTATCACGAATAAATTTTGCCACTTTGAAAGTTATGTGTTCCATTTAAACTTAATTTTCTTTTATTTCTGACATAATGTAAGTGTTAGAAATTGTTAATTTACAAAACAAATATTTTTAAGTTAATCTCATTGTCGTAACAAGTCAATTATTTGAGAAAATAAATAATTAATATAAAAAATATTAAATAATAATAACAATCTTTAATATTTATAGAAAATACTAATTCACAACAAAATTATACTTTAAAATAAAAAAATAACATAACTTTATATATATATATATATATATATATATATATATATATATATATAGGGCTAACATAACTATAAGTAGACGTTTATCAAAGAAACAGTTAAATTCCATAAGAAAACAAAGCAAGCTGCTTATCTTATGGTTCAGCACTACATCACTAAAAGGAACAAACCTTGCCCCCAGATTTCTGATATTAGCGACATTTGCATATTTCTGACATTTGCTTATATTTAGAAGTACATAACAACGCTACATTATATTATTCCATTGGCTCATAGATTATATCAGGGAGAAACATTAAAAAAATTTATAATTGTTATAATGACTTTTAAATAAGTCACATGAAAAATCTAAGCAAATCAACCCGAAAGGATCTACCCGCCGACCAAACAAGAAAGGCCTAACCCCAAGGGCATCGAGGAGATTTGACCCCATGACCTCCCAACTGGCAAGGTACTTAACAACATGAACCCAACTAAGTGAGCTAACCGTGGGGGCTTAGTAGTATTATAAATATATTTGATAACTCGTTAGAAATATTTTTTATTAAATAAATATAAATATATTTGATAAATTGTGAAGTATAGGTGATATTACTTTGGGTCTAGAATACATCTAACACCATTTTGGCTTGGCTACGAGCTTGTTTTCCTCATACCTAAAGAAATAGGTTAACGCTTAAGCATCTAGCCAAAGTGAAAACCTACCCCCTTGTGGACTACTAAGGGGAATTCCAAGTAGCATGGTTTTTTCTTGAATAACAGTGATAAATGAGTGTGCATTCTAGGATAGCAAGAGTATTGGTTGTCCCCTTGTTAAATTGAGAGAAAGACATTAAAAAAATGATAATTGTTATAATGACTTTTATATAGTTTAGTAATATTTTTTATCAAACAAAGTAGTATTATAAATATATTTGATAAACAGTTAGTAATATTTTTTATTAAATAAATTAGTATTATAAATATATTTGGTAAATTGTGAAGTATAGGTGATATCACTTTGGGTTTGGAGTATGTCTAAAATAGTTTTTGTTGGGCTAAGAGTTTGTTTTCCTTATAGGTAAGGAAAGAGGTTAAAGGCCCAAACATCTAGTGGGAATGAAAACCTACCTCCTTATGGACCACTAATATAAATTCCAAATAAGTATAAATTCCAAATAAGTAGTTTTTTCTTGAATAACAATGATGAATAAGCATGGAGATAGCAAAAATATTGGTTGTCCCACTTATGAAAAATTTCCTATCATTTAAAAAATAATATCACTTATTTAAATTATATTTATCAATATAAAAACATTTTTAAAATATTTAATTATATAAACTTAGCACCTTAAAACTTTTTTTAAATATTTAATTATATAAACTTAACACCTTAAAACTTTTCTCGAAAATAGATAACGTTAATTTATTTTCAATAAACCCGGGTCAATCATATTTGTAGATTAATCTTACACACGGATTAGTGTTTTCAAACCCATTCTCCAAATCAGATCTAGTTGATGAGTGTGGGATGGTGTAAATTTGGCATATACGGCGCTACCACCTCACGTGGTGTCACTTACTCAGTTGCATAAACTCTGGCAGCTCCTGGACGTGTAGATTTAACCCGTGATATGCATCCCCATTCGCCAAATCAGAAAATACGAAGAAAACCATGGTATACGATCCACACGTCGCCAAGCTTTATGGACACCTTCCCTTCTTCATGCACACTGTATTTAGGCCTGAAATTATACCCTGGGCAAGTGACATGTTCAGTCTGATGCGGGGAAGGCCGCCATGGACGAGACGAAGGAGAAAGGAAAGGAAGTAGCCCAGTCACTCAGGGTTCCCGTGCCCAACACCAACATACCATTTGTAGGCCATGTCGATAGCCTCGCTCTCAAACAGGTACAAATTTGTTTTTGCTTCACTGCGTTTTCATATCACATGTGGTGTGTACTCATTGTCTCAGAAATTTCAGTTGAGGATTGAATGAATTTTGGGCGCAGTTGTTATGCGGCACCATAGCTGGCGGTGTTTCGGGCATAGCTGCTGCGCCCTTCGAATTTCTCCGCTCGAAAGCAGTGGCGGGGAAGGGCGGAACTACTGTTCGGGAGGTGTTCTCGGATACTCTCAGGAAAGAAGGGATCGAATTCATAAAGAAAGGCAGCTTGGTGTCTGGGATTACGACATCTGCTGTTCAGAGGGGTGTCATGTTTTTCACTTATGAAGCAGTTAAGAGAAGGGAAGAGAATAAATTCGGACGGGATGTCAAGTGGCTGCCCGGGTTGCCCAGAGAGGTTTCTGTTTCTTCTGTGGCCGGAGCCGTGGCTGCGTTTGTTTCCACTCTTGTCACATACCCCATGGGTACTGTCGGAGATAGGATGTTTCTCAAGGTAGGGTGTTTCTGGATTAGCACAGATTTATCAAGCAAATCATATTTTTTAAGATGAAATTTATCAATCTGAATACGTATTAGATTTATTGAGAATATAGATGGAGAACTCAGCTATTAATACCCTAGAAGAAGAATCTAAACAGAATTCCAGAGCTAATAAGAACTTAAAAGAATAAAAACAATAAAGACAAATCAAGCATAGATCTAGAGTAGGTCATGTAAGATTAGAAGGTGTTTGTCCACCAATATAGGGCCCGCCAATGATGGAAATTCCATTTTATTTGTCTAGTGAGGCTTGTGGGTGGTTGGTTCACTAATATAGCAACAGTCTTAATGGGTTTGTTTCTTTTTACTAGTGCGTGGTTGCTCTAGGTTCACTAATATAGCGGCAGTCCCAATGTTCTTGTTTCTTTTTATTGGTATAGAGGCTTGTGAGTGGGTGGTTGCTCTAGGTTCACTAATATAGTGGCAGTCCCAATGGTCTTGTTTCTTTTTACTGGTCTAGCTAAGCTTATAGACCATTTCTTTTTATTGGCCTAGCTAAGCTTATGGACCATTGTGCTAGGCTTAGGACAGGTTTCAGTTTCTTTTTACTGTTCTAGCTAACCTTATGGACCATTGCACTAGGGTCACGATTGGTTTCAGTTTCAATTTCTTTTTATTGGTCTAGTTAAACTTATGGACTATTGCCCTAAGGAGTATGCTCAGAAGTATATAGTCTCACTTATTAGATGGGATAACCCTGCCATCCAAAAGTATACTGGTAGTTTCACTGACTAGATGGCATAACTCTATGCCATCCCAAGTCCCCTTGATGACAAATTGACTCGATGTCATCTTCGGTCTTCTCGAACACACAGTGACTTGATGCCATTCCAAATCTCTTCGATGACAAACTGACTCGATGCCATCCGAGGTCTCCCATCTCCTTACTGGAACTAGGCTCAGGAATATAATGGAAGTCCCATTGGTCTCTATTTCTTTTTACTAGTCTAGTTAAGCTTATGGACTAATCCTCTAGGCTCAGTATTAGGATTAGATTCAAGAGTATAATGTCACTAACTAGATGGGATGACTGGATGCCATATACTAGGTCTTTTCGATGACAAACTCAATGTTATTTTAGGTTGTCTTAACAAACTCAATGTTATTTTAGGTTATCTTAACGCTAGGCTTAGGAGTATAGTGACAATCCAATTGTTATGTGTTTCCTTTTATTAGTCCAGCTAAACTTATGGATCATTGCACTAAACTTATGGATCATTGTACTAGCCTTAAAAGAAGGCTCAAAACTACAGTGGATGCCAAGTCTTCTTAACTACAGAGTGACTCAATTCCTAAAATAAACTTATGGATCATTACACTAGCCTTAAAAGAAGACTCAAAACTATAGTGGATGCCAAGTCTTCTTAACTACAGAGTGACTCAATTCCATTTTAGTTCATCATAGGTATCTCGTCTCTTTATTGGCTGACACCATAGGCCTATCGATTTTCCTGATTGATTTAAAAATTAAAAAACACAAAATAATTACTCATGCTAAAAAAACACAATAATTAAAAAAAACCACTAACGCTACCAATTTTGTTCTCCCCTCCTTGAAAAAAAACAAACAAACAAACGGTTTTCAGATTTATTAAGCATTTAGATTTTTATACGAGTATTATCGGTCTATATTTCTTAAGCCGTACATGGAACTCCAAATCTATTAAGAACCTCAAAGGGAAAAAAAAAAGAGAGAATAACACAAATTACGAATCTACAGTATAAAAGACTCTGGATTTCTAGTTTAAAAGACCTGAGATTAGAGTTAGTATTTCTAGTGTAAAAGACCTGAGATTAGAGTTAGTAGATTTAATGCATAATGGATTTTTTATGGTTTGAATATTTTATCAATATTATTTTATTTTATTTTATTAATTAATTATCTAGATGGCATTATCAATGTATCAGGTCTTTGCGATGACAAACTGGTTCGATGCCATCTTAAGTTGATGCCGTCTTACGTCTCCTGTCTTTTCACTGGCTTAAAAAAAATAAAAGACAAAAATATTTAAGCATATGGTATTATCAGTATTGATTTTCAGATTTATTAAGCATTTAGATTTCTCTACTAATATTATTATCCGTATCCGTCTATATTCCTTAATCCTTATATGGAACTTCACCGTTATTAAGAATCTAAAAGGGAAAGAAGAAAAAGGAAAAATACAAATCACAAAGATAAATAAATGACTCGGACGATTTTCAGATTCATCGAGCATTTAGATTTCTATACTAATATTATCCGTTTATATTCCTTGAGCCCTAGATGGAACTCCAAATCTATTAAGAACCTTAGAGGGAAGTAGTAAAAAAAATAGAAAAACACAAATCACAAATCTATAGGATAAAAGACTAAAACCTGAGATCAGAGCTAGTAGATTTAATAGATTTATAATGAATTTAATAGATTTATAATGGATTTGTTAGGTTTCACATTATTATCAAATTTATTTTATTGTATTAATTAATTATTTAGATAGTATTAATAATTTAAATTTTTTTTTATTTTAATTTCATTGAACCTATTATCAGAGTAAATTCATCTTAACCTCATGCACTTGTCTATAAACTTTGAACTTAAGTACAAATCTAACCTATATATATTTAAAAGCCAAACGCACAAATCAAATTAAAAAGCCTCATTAAGATCAGGCTTTCACGTGAAGATGCTTCTTAACCCAACCTTTAAGATCTGGATCCTAAGATCCTTCTTTATCGAAAACCTCATAGACATATCATTCATATATTCAACCCTGTGAACCTTGATTCTAAAGCACAAATCTATAGATATTTAAAAGCTAAAAGCAAAAATATAATCCACATGTATTTAAAAGCTAAAATCACAAATATAATTTACAAGTATTTAAAAGCTAAAAGCCTCCCTAAGATCAGGGCAAAGCCTCCTTAAGATCCAGGTTAAGAGGTAAGAGGTTCTAGGTTGGTTTATTGAATTATTTTACATTTTGTTATTTATGGTATCCTTTTTAATCAAAACCCAACTCTGAACTATAGAGAGACTTTGCTATATATCTGAACTAATCTTGATTGCAATTCTACTTTTGAGTTTGAATTCTTGTATTCAATGAATTATCATCATCTGTAAATGTATTTTGCTACTCTACATTCACTTCACGCATTATCTATATCCACCAACTCCAGGTGCAATAATTTTATGAGGGATTTCTAATTACAAATTTACTCTTTTTAGATTGAATTCCTGTATTGAATGAATGATCAGGGGAACGAGTACAAATCCATGAGCGACGCCATTGGAAAGATCATAATGAATGAAGGAATTGGAGAGCTATACCGTGGTGTGATACCCAAGCTCATAAGGATGGTGCCCGATGCAGCTGCAGGTTTCTACACATATGAAACTCTCAAGAGACGCCACATTGAAAAGAAGAAGAATAAGAATGAGAATGGTGTTAAGGGAAAAGAGATTGGGGCTCTTCCTTCCCTGTGTTTTGGTGCCATCGCTGGTTTGGTTTCCACCACTTTGTCATATCCACTGGACAACATTACAACGATGATGAGTATGAAGAAATTGCCCAAGGGAGGAGGAGCTCTGGAGCCTAGAGGAACAAATATGTTTCAGACATTGAGGAAAACTGTTGCAAGAGAAGGTGCAGGACTCCAAGGTTTGTACAGAGGAGTTGGGTTGAGATATGCAGAGATTATTCCTATCACTGCCCTGTCCTTCATGGTTTATGAGTTTGCAAAGAGGGTTCTCATTGCTCGTCACAAGGAAAAACCACATGAATTCAAAGGGTGACCCTGTGGGTTCTGTATATATTGTTTTCTTCAAAATGTGAGTGAGTTTGGACAGATTGGAATCTTATGTTGTATGTACATTATCTTGCTTTGTTTCTCCACTGGATGGAGGCTTAGTAGTTTCTAGATGCTCCTAGAGGTTTATACGCTAGAGACTAAACAATGTCATTCAATCAATTCAAAGGCCAACCAACTTGTGATCAAACATAATTAATTCTAAAGCTCAAACATTTAGATTTTTCATATATAATTCGGAAGTTTTCAAAGAGAGAACCACCAAGCTCATTTAAGTCCATATCTGAAATTTCATCTCAAGCTCATTCAGTTTTTTATGCATAACTTGCAAGTTCTCAAAGAGAGAAACACCAAGCTCATCAAGTTCATATCTCAAACTTCATCTCAAGCTCATTCATTTCACAGGAGTGTATTCAGTTATCACCAATCAGGGTGATATTGTTCTGATTTCACAGGAGTGCATTTAGTTATCATCACCAATCAGGGTGATTTTGTGTGGATATTGTTCGTCTATTGCTCTTAATGTTGGAAAAGTTCATCTGTTGCTCTTAATATTCTTTTTCCAATGCAGCTGCTAATTAGTATTAGTTGTAAGTTCATGGAGTTGTCTTTATCTTCCCAATTGTAACAACAATCCCTTGCTAATACCAAGACTCTTTCATGGCTTGGATATTCTCTTGCATTTTATTTATTGCAAACCTAATATATTAATAAAATTCTCTCTTGCAGAAGATTTTTTGGTTTTTGCAACTTGTTTATTGTTAAAATATATTTTTATTTTAGATATTCTCATGATATAAGAGCAAACCTTACAAACCCTTTTTCATTTTTTTTTAAGAGATATTTGCAGGAAATGTGATCTTCAAAATCCAAATCAGATTTTCAAGATACATATCAGAATAAAAAAAAGAATGAGCTATTGTTTGACCCATTATGTTGTCTAACGGTCATTCTATTGTTCATCTGCTCCAATTTGATAACACTCCTATCATCTCAATACGCTCACTCCAAGTTCGATGGAGAAAATATCATAACCAGGAATCCAATTCAGCTAGGTTTCAAATATCAGCCATTTACTAAAGTTTCTTTTTGGCAAAGTGTTCTTTTGTTTAATTATACAATTAAAACGAAACAAAGAAAGTTTGGATATGGTCTTTCCTCCCCGTAGCCTACTGTGAATTAGTAGATACTTGAGTGACACTCAAGATTCCAAGACACAGGTTCTTGCAACTATCTCTAAAGGTGGAGTTTCCACATAAACTTCTTACCAAGCATCTTCCTATAGGCTAATTGAGTTTTCTCCCACTCTCATTCAGCGGCTTCCCAATAGCTTTTTGGTGCTATCTTGACAGGCCTTTATCAAAACTAAGTATGATTCTCCTAGGTATTAAGGTTTGCAGAAATTGAATATTTGCTGTAAAAAATTTGTTTAGAATTTTTTTTTGAAGTTAACTTCCATTTTTTATCTTTTCAACATAATTTAATGGTGTTCCTTTAATATTCTCTATGGATTTTTTTATCTTTTCAGCCTAATTTAATGTTCTTTTAATATATTCTTTATTGATAAAATGGTGAAATCAAAGATGGTTGAGCTTCTCACTTTCCATAATTTTCGCAAGTAGAAACTCAATATGCAATATTACTAATCTAAAAGGATTTCGTAAATGTTTATCAAGGAAATCAAGAAATTTGCTGCTTAAATTGGATGAAGCCATGAGTTTGATTGGCTTGCATGTTTTAAATAGTTTGTTGCTTCATATTGTTCAATGTAAAACCTTTGCTGCTTAAATTGGATGAAGTCATGAGTTTGATGGGCTTGCGTGTTTTAAATAGTTTGTTGCTTCATATTATTCAATGTAAAACTCTAAAAAGTTTGTTGCTTCATATTTTTCAATGTAAAACTCTAAAAAATTATTTTTCAGTATAAAACTCTAAAAAATTTGTTGCTTCATATTGTTCAATGTAAAACTCTAAAAAAAAAATTGTTGCTTCATATTGTTCAATGTAAAACTCTAAAAAAAATATTTCAGTATAAAACTCTAAAAAATTTGTTGCTTCATATTGTTCAATGTAAAACTCTAAAAAAAAATTGTTGCTTCATATTGTTTAATGTAAAACAATTATTTTTTAATGTAAAACTCAAAAAATTGTTGCTTCATCTGGTTTAATGTAAAACTCTAAAAAAGTTTGTTGCTTCGTATGGTTCAATATAAAACTCTAAAAAACAAATTTGGGACAAGTTGACTTCACTATTTGGTAAAGTCAAGTTGGCTTCATAAATTTGTTGCTTCGTATTGTTCAATATAAAACTCTAAAACACAAATTTGGGACAAGTTGACTTCACTATTTGGTAAAGTCAAGTTGGCTTCATTATTTGGTAAAGTCAATGAATTTCTAACTTTATAGTTGGAAGCATAATTTTCATTGTTTGTACCTGATGAACATGAAATTTAAAGTCAATGAATTTCTAATTTTATAGTTGGAAGCATAATTCATATAATTTTATAGTTGGAAGCATAATTTTCATTGTTTGTAACTGATGAACATGAAATTTATCTTTCCAAAACATGAAATTTATCTTTCCAAATCCAAGTTACTAGTGGCATAGTTGAACTAACTTTATAGTTGGAAGCATAATTTTCATTGTTTGTAACTGATGAACATGAAATTTATCTTTCCAAAACATAGAAATTTATCTTTCCAAATCCAAGTTACTAGTGGCATAGTTGAAAGGGTTACTAGGGGCATAGTTGAAAGGGTGTTTGAAAGGGTGTGGAATAGTTGAAAGGGTTACTAGGGCATAGTTGAAAGGGTGTTTGAAAGGGTGTGGAAACACTCAGATGAAGTGTTATTTTCTTGATTTTATCCAAGAGGTCCTTTTAAGATATTTTCTTCTATATTTACTCTACTACTGATATATTTGGAGATAAGTTTAAAATTGCTTTTTTTGAGCTTTTATGTGGGTGTATTACCAAGAAACAATTTACCCACTAAATCAGAGCCATAGCGGGTGTGAAACCCGGTCCCGCTGGCAGATGTGGAAGGAAGTAAAGAAGGAGGAGCCCTATGAAGAGGAACACCGGAACAGGCTCAGGCTCTTGTGGCTCAAACCTCCAAAAAAAAAAAAAGTAAGCATAAAATTCAGAGTAAATAGAAGAAATATTCTACTCAAGTTGGTGAGTTTCCCTCCAAACCTCAACATGAAAAAAAAAAATTTCCCTCCATCTTCTAAATATAGTAAGTCTTTCTCCAAGATAAGGAACAAAGCATAAAATTCAGAGTAAATAGAAGAAATATTCTACTCAAGTTGGTGAGTTTCCCTCCAAACCTCAACATGAAAACAAAAAATTTCCCTGCATCTTCTAAATATAGTAAGTCTTTCTCCAAGATAAGGAACAAGTCGTCAAATGAAACTTTATCTTTTTTTCGGTGTACTCAAGCATGCCAAATCCCAATGTTGGTTGAAACTAAAAGGTTTAAATGAAGCCATACAACAACACAAAATCTCAATACCCAAACTTTTTTTATAATGCTTTATCTACTAAATTTTTTTATGCATCTCGAGATAATTGGATACTTGATTTTGGTGCAGCGCACCATATGACACAACTTGATATTTTAGGATTAGGCACTGTGCATTTAGATAATGGGTAAATCACTAATGTCCTCCTTGTTCCTAACATCTTTGCTAATCTACTATCTATTTATCAAATCTATGATTCAGGGAGTGACGGGAAAACAATATAATCAAGTTTTAAAATCATATAGTTTTTCAAAAACTATAGAATCCATGCACGGTTGTTTCTTCTGACTCTTGTTGTTTCTTTTGACTCTAGTCTTCAAATCATATATCATATAGTTTTTCAAAAACTATAGAATCCATGCACTGTTGTTTCTTCTGACTCTTGTTGTTTCTTTTGACTCTAGTCTTCAAATCATATAGTTGTTCAAAAACTATAGAATCCATACATTGGTGTTTCTTTTGTAAGAATTAATCATAGTCTTTGATTATATAGGTTTGGTTGTTTTGAGCTTCTTTCTCATTTCTCCTTCATTTCACATCCTAAATCTTTGAGTAGACTCTCAAAGACTTTGGCATGGAAAGTTTATCCATTTAAACTATAGGTAATTGTAGCATTTGAAATAATGGAACGTTTATCCATTTAAATTTTGGTGGTTTGTGTTGGAAGAATTTGTCATTTACGTCAAAGGGTGAATGGTCCAACATTTGTTTGGTGATTTTGGTGCACAATTCAATGAATTTGGATGCAATAACACTCTAAACTGGTAGCCCATGTCATGCCATTTTATTTGATAGATGGCACACCATGTGGGTCCTTTGGGTTGGAAAGATATTAATTTTTGAAATTTGATGCCCCAGTGATGGGTTTAACACCAACACCCTTTTTTCCAAAATCTTATGACCTTATCACTTCATTGCAGCCCCTAAAAGAAGGTCAAAATTATAATTTAAGATTGACCTAAATTCATGTGCCCTAATTAGTTTGAAAGAAGATGATATAAAAGTCAAAATTTGATTTTTTAAGTGTCCTAAGTCTCCTCTAAACAAGTCGGTTCATCTACATCAGGTCAACTTTAATACAATCATGTCTTTTCATAAAGAATATCATTATTTTTCTCAATTCAGCCCCAGTGAATGGCTCTTCCAATCAATATATATATATATATATATATATATATCTATAACCAACTTGTGGCATCCAAATGAACAAGAAAGAGACATCAAATTAAGAATAAGATCATGTGTTCTGAGGCTGAGCCCTAAAAGAACATATATGAAGAAGTTCGAGACATCTGAAGCTTGGAGTATTGGTTATGGTTTGAAGGTGACTCAACAGATCAAGTTCTACATTTGGTAAGATCTCATAAGCTTATTCTATCTATAAGGCATTGTTGGAAGAATTTCATGTTTTCATTTGATGACTTCTGCAGATTTGTTATGATATTTTATTGAGGCATAAATTTGGCATGTCTAAGGTTTAATTTTTCCTAACTCTAAGGACAAACATTTGACCTTATTTAGGGAGGTTCTAAGCAAATATTAGGACCTTTTTAAGGCAAGATTACGAGGCCCAATTTGGGGGGTTGTTTTAGGCTCAATTTGAACTATACCTAAGGAAAAATTCGGCCAACTATCTAAGGAAATTTTAACCCTCTCTTAAGGAAACCTTCTAAGGAAGAATTGGGGAAACTTTTTCAGGAAAATTCAGCCTTTTCTTAAGGTAATTCTTTGAGGCAATTTCGACCCTAGTTAGGGAAAATCTAAAGCATTGTTTTGAGTAAATTTTAAGATAGTCCTTTGATGATCTAAAGTATACCTTGAGAGCATAATTTGTGGGAGACATTTGATGATATGAAGCAAACCTTGAGAGCATAATTTGTGGTAGAACTTTGATTATTTAAAGAAAAACTTGAGATAAAACTGTTAAAAACACATGGAACGTGGGCAACATATACGATAGATAATTGTGAGATACCTTTATTATTCACAAGGGTTATATTTATGATACATTGGTGTGAATCTTGGATTCATCTTCCAAGGTCTCTTGCACTCCCTTTGAATGTTCAACTTCCACACCATAACCCTTAGTGGATTAGGTGTCCAACATTCCCCCCTTAATCCGAAGGGGTATATATGTGTCCAAGAAGAGAGCTCTAATACCCCTTAAACCTGTTGCTTGAGCCTAGAGCTAAAGACAACCATACCCAAATTCAGATTTGTAGCCAAAGATAGAGAAACCCCTAAGCATGCACTTTGGTTGGTGGCCTTACTTAAATCACTGTAGGTTGAGACCTCCCTTTTTTAGGTTGAGGTTATCTATCTTTTCAATAGGTTGAAGACCTCCCTTTTCCAGGTTGATGGTCTCCCTCTTCAAAACATTAAAGAGCACTTCCTCTAGTAGAAGACTTGAACTTTTTGCCCAATTTGTAAGAGTTTCAAGAATCACACTAAGAATTCCTTTCATTGGTGGCCTTCCTTAAACCATCGCAGGTTGTATACCTCCCTTTTTCTAGGTTGAAGGTACCCCTCTTCAAATCATTAAGGAGAACTTTCTCTAGCAGAATATTTCACCCTCTAGCAGAATATTTCACCCTTTTGCTAGATTTAGAAGAGTTCCAAGAACTGCACTATGCATTCCAGTGTTGGTGGTCATCCTTAAACCACTGTTGTTTGAGACCTCGAATTCTCAAATTCAACACACCAACGCACCTTTTTTTTACATTCAACGTATCGCAAATGTAATTCAACGTTTTTTAATCCACTAGGTTTAAGCTCCTCATGCATATAAATTTTAACACACGACCATACCACAACAATGCTTACCCATCATAAATTCAACCCAGAGATCTCACAGTTTTCAATTCATATGCAATGTTTAAATAAAGCAATCCTTTCAAAACATTACCTAGAGAATGAACCGACCTACTCATTGCTTTAACACAGAGTTTCAACACATTGTTCCATACTCAATGCAGGTTCCAGAATTCTATATAGCATGGTCTTTGAACCTTAGCAAGTCAACTTTATAACACTCAATGTGTTCATATTCACAACCAACCAATGTCCAGAATACAACCAAGTCAACTCTTCAACACTATGTATGAACCATACCCAACATACATTCTAACTCAATCACAATTTGCAAGGGTTAAGCAAAGCCAATGCACAATCAATTCAATGCACTAAGCATGCAACGTGTAACATGAATAGTGTTCATAAGTTTCCAATGCATAGAAAGAATGGCTAGTTCAAAGGAATTTGGGAAAGATCTTGAATTCACAAGGGATAGAGTGCTCGAATTCGATGGTAACAATTGTAGCATACAAGGCATGGGTTCGATAGTTCTGGAGAGACAAAAAAATATGTTGAGGCATTAGTGCCAAGGTATGAAAATGGTAGAGACATTAGGAAGAGCATTGGATTTTGTAGCAAATGTAGAGTAAACTCACAGCTTCTTTCGTGTAGTGGTTAAACATAGCACTCTCTCAATTTCCACCAAAAATTTTTTTACACTTGGAATAGAACACTGATCTAAATTGGAGTAGATTAGTAATGTTGTGCTAATTCCCCATTCATAAATAAACCCAAGATGCTTATCATTTGCTTTTTTGAGTGCTTAAGGATTCAAAACTTTTGCATAATTAACAGATTCCCATGAGAGTTTCTTATGTAAATGTTATAAAAAGTTTAACATAAAAAACATATTGTTGAGAATGGGATCCCCCATAGACAGTTTTGAGGCTAAAAGCCCATGCTTTGGGTCAAATTTTGTAATAAAGTTGTAAAGTCTCCGCATTTTGTGGTCGCAGAGCGCGAAGGTGTCATGAGTCATAAAGGGTTGTCCGCCCTTATTTGTAAAGTGTAAATTTGGATGTAAAGATCTACCCATGGTCCGCAGACCATGAGATTGTATAAAAAGAGCTAAGTAAGTAAGCCCTAAGTAGATTTTGAAAGTAAGAAGTTTGGAGTCATAAGTTTTGGGGAAGTAAGAAGTCAAGTGTTCGGGTCTTAGTGTAGTTAGAGGCTCTGCAGCTGAGTGCGCAGAGGCCTAGGGTAGAAGTTCGCAGTTATGTGCGCAGGGCGGAAAGAGTCCGTAATAATATGGAGATACCAATAAATAGAAGCATTCTATGGATTCTGTGTCCTTATTTCTTGTTAATTCTTATGGTTATATTGTGTGTATTTCATTTAAAATGCTTATGTGATGTGCGAATGTATATAATTATGTTAGTTAATTGAATGCAAGTAAGAATATCAGATTACGTGATGCTTACTGTGATTGTTTAGTAAGATAAGTAAAACACTTAAAGATAACTTGGAAACCTATTCAATACGCCGTCACAACAGCGCAAAAGTACCTGAACCGCAGGTTAGGGCTGCATGAAGGTCAATCATACTCCTTTGCGGAGGTACTGAAGGGCAGAATAAAGGGCTAGACTGACAGAGCCCTAGGACTTAATGACCTGCATGAAAGCAGGAATAGAAGGAATAACTGACATCACGACCATCTCAGGGTGCAGAAACTTGGTTCTAGCATCCCCCCATACTACTTCGGGTGAGACTTCGGTCCGCGCTCCGTGGGCTGATGCCGAAAGAGCCAGTAGTGTAGGGATTTGTTTGTCTAACTAATGATGAACCTGGGTTAGGCTCCATGTAGCCAACAAATGGTTCTGTTGCCGGGACCAGAATTTGCATAAGGGATGTGTGATGTCGTATCACTGGAATCCAACTAAGAATGAGATCAGAGACTAATTGGATAGGAAGATCCACGAATTCGTGATGTAGGAGAACAAAAATCCACCACTGATAAAGGAACAGTAGCTGGATAGTTAACTATATACAGAAATCCATGAGATATTTTTCTGTTCCTTTCCGGTTGAGTTATACGAGTGGATCGCGAAGCTAGCAGATAGCCAAGGAAGGTGGATACTTTACGGTCCTATTGTTTGGACCCCGGAGCTAGTACAAAGACTAGAAGCCTCTGAGGATAAGATCAACCGTGCTGTCAACGATTGGCTTGATCACATCATAGCAGGATTTGTGACTGAATTCGCAGTCGATACCTGAGTTAGCTACAATGAGGTGGAGCAACACTTTTTTAAAGGTCCGGGAGGTAAGTACTTGAAGTCTTTGAATACTTGGATTAAGAAGTTATTGTGCGAAAAAAGGGTTATGCAACTACCTTGATGTTCGGAGCTACGTGAAGCGGAAAGACTTACAGTAATGAAGGGAGAAAGGGTCCTGAATATAGTCCATTGATTTCACCTCCATTGGGTGATGAAGAGGAAGTAGCGCAGGCATCTCCACGAAGTGCAATTTAGTTAATAAGGCAAGGATTCTCGCGACTACCACCTCCACCCACACCACCTCCAACTTCACCACCATCACCTACGACTTCACCCATATCACCACCACCTCCACCACTGTTCAACATGGAAAATTCATTGAAGTTGCCTTTGTTTAAAGGCTTGGGAAATGAGGACCTAGGCCAATTTTGGTTTGTTGTGAAAGATGTATGGGAAGCTCAGGGCATTACAGATGATCACATGAAGAAGGAAATCCTAGTTAGTGCTCTATGGGATCGTGCACTAACCTGTTATATTAAGTACTCTAATGATAACCCAAACGCTAGAGTGGCAGACATCCAAACCACGCTGAATAAAGAATTCAGTAGGCCTAAATTTGAGGCACAGTTGATTGTAGGGTTCAAGGAAATCATGATGAAACCAGGTGAGACACCTTGGGAATTAGATCAGAGGTTGAAGTGTAAAATTTGTGAAGCTAATATGAACTTAACAGATGGACAACACCGCGAGTGGTTCGTGGCTTCACTCCTGCCACACCTAAGGGTTGCGCTATCACAACAGAAGATTATGACTCAGGCAGAGGCCTTGGAGATTTCAATGAGACTACATGAAACACTGATGCAAGATCCAAATCTAGGGGTTCAGCAGATCCATGCACAGTTGAAAAATCTTTTCCTTGAAATGCAAAGTTTGAAGCAAGATAAGACAGTTCGACTGGAGGTGTGCGAAGAGGTATGGTGCCTGAAATGCAAGGGTCAGGGGCATGACAAATACCATTGCCCAATATTTGCGAACTATATTACAGGAGGGGGACCAATGCCTTTGAGGTCAGAGGCCCAAGCAAGACCGAGCGTAGGGCCTGCGTTATGGTGCGCTATATGTCAGGTAGCAGGAAAACATATGACAGATAACTGTCATTTGCTGCAGAAGTTTGTACAAACACCACAACAACTGTTCTACAACTTATGCAGGTTGGTATGGCATGATGAGTGCAACTGCAGAAGTGATGAATTGATGATGGATAGAACTCCTGCCTATAGGGTTTAGATAGAAACATGACCCCCTAACTAGAGCACAGGGATGGCGCAAACAGGCTTTTAGGGGCGCGAATGAAACAAAGGTGGGGGAGGACCTGGTAGAGGTTAGGGACAACTAATTTGCTACAATTGCGAACGACTAGGACAGTATTCCCACGAATTCACTAACCCTACATGACTGTCTTGCAAATATTGCACTCGGTTTGATCATGAGACAAAATATTATCCTACGCTGATAACAAGGATACGCGACAAAGGGGTGCTACCACCACAGCCAACTTAGAATTTGCAGATGATGAGGTCCAAGGCTCGCAAAGAGGATCTGAATGTGAATATAGTGCTCCGAAGTGGAATTGAAATAGGGGATGATAAGGGGAAACAACCTGAAGATAGCGCATGGGTTTGCAAAGCTTCACGAAGGAGGCTGAATTTGATTTGGAGTGTGCACACGAAACGTTCATGGAAGCAAAGAAGAGCTTTGATGAGGCCTCCTCCTCAAGGAGAAAGGATAAGCCAGATCAGGAGATGGACCCTTCTATGGTTACAACCCTTCTAGAGACCTGCATGAAGCTACTACGTGATAGCAAGGCCGTGAAGGATTACAGGGGCTTATAAATAGATGCGCCGGAAACACTCCAGGTGAACTACGCATGGTACGAAAGATTGATAAGCATAAAACAAGGACAGGATGAGAGATGAGACTGACCGCGCAGATAGGAGAGTATGAAATGGATCAGGTTATTTTGGATCAAGGGTCAGACGCGAATGTCCTACCAAAGCAGACCTGGGAGCGGATGGGAAGACCCGCGCTGCAGTAGTCTCTGATTCAGTTAAAGATGGAAAATCAACAGAAGATCATCCCCATGGGGTGGCTCCATGGGGTGATTGTAGATATTGAAGGTGCAAGTGTGTTGGCTGACTTTGAGGTAATAGAAATTGTAGATGACAGAAACCCCTACCCTGCGCTCCTTGGCATTGATTGGGCTACTGATATGAATGGGGTAATCAAACTATAGAAGCGAAAGATGATATTTGAGAAGAAATCGCTCCGCATAATAGTACCCCTAGATCCTACTGAAGGATCATGCTATACTGAACTAGTCTGCGATTATGAGAGAAATGATGATTTGGATTGTATCTATAAGATAACAGCACGAGACCAAGATTGGGTGAATCCAACAGTGGATGGACGAATTGTGTGGAATCACGAGAGTTCCTACACCTTGGACTCTGATGAAGAATTAGAGCACTGGAAGAATCGGTTACATGGAGTAACCACGCTAAGCTATAACATGATGACCTGGTCGCTGTGTTGTGTGTTGTCAGAGGTAAGAAATCTGCCCACTTGATGGCCTGAATGATGTAGATGTATTTTTGGACGCATTTGAGAGGGAGGTACTAGAAAAGCAGCGCTTCCAGGATTTGGACTGGGCACTGCGCACTACACCTATAAGATGGTGGGGTACACACAAGGGTAGCTTTAATGATTGGCGTGTATGTAGGAGGATGATGAGAACCCATTTTGGAAAGCCAAAGGTACGAATGATAGACAAGTATGACAGGAAGGACAATAAATGTGCACACTTGGTCAAATGGGCCGAGGCTTATGAAACAAAGCCCCAACTTGAATGGGTGCACTTGTTCTATCATAACTTGGATGTCATCCCGATGAACTGGTACTTGAAAATAGAGCTCCGCCATGGTATAGGTGAATGGGATATTCTGCACGAAGGATTCATAATGATGTTCAGCTTTGAAGACGGGTTTGACTGTATTGATGAAGCACTACAAGAGTTAAAAGCAATGATCTTTAGGATATCGCAGGATCCATTGGATCTTATTAAACCTGATTGGACTACTCAACTGAGTCACATGCTAGAATGCTATAATGTGACTGCTGAAGAAGAAGATGAGGATCCGTGAAAGATTAACATCTCTAAAACAGAGGGTCACTGCGAGGTTGAGGGACCGTAGATTGAGAATCTTAATATAACAGCACCACTGAAAATAAAACAGGTAAATATTGGTATGGAGGCGGAGCCCAAAATCACGAATATTGGAGATTATTGGGATGAAGCGATGGTGCATAAGGTCACTGAATTTCTCCACGAATACCAGGATTTGTTCCCTACCAAGTTTACAGATCTAAAAGGGATAATAGGAGACCTAGGTGTTATGAATATCACGTTGAATCCCGACGTGAAGCCGGTTAAGCAAAGACCTTACTGTCTCAATTTGAAGTATAAGGAGAAGGTCCACTTAGAGCTAGACAAGATGCTTGCTGCAGGCATCATTGAGCCTGTAGAAGAATCTGATTGGGTAAGCCCAATGGTGGTACAGGAAAAGAAGCAGAAGGATGAAATAAGGATATGTGTAGACCTTAGGAAGTTGAATGATGCTTGTGTACATGATCCTTTCCCGACTCTATTCACTAATGAAGTGTTGGACAATGTAGGTGGCCAAGAAGCATATTCCTTCATTGATGAGTTCTCTGGGTACCATCAAATCAAAATCGCGCCGGAGAATAGAAGTAAGACAACCTTCGTGACTGAGTGGGGTTGTTTTCATTTCACTGTAATGCCTTTCAGATTGAAGAATGCGCTTGCGATTTTTTCACGCGTAGTCATTGCTGCATTCACAGAATTTATTCATAAGTTTTTGGAAGTGTACTTTGATGGCTGGACTGTGTTTGGGTTAGTAAAATGCCATGTGGCAAGTTTTTGCCTGATGCTAGATACTTGTCGAAGGTACCATATCGCGCTCAATCTGAGGAAGTGTCTATTTTGTGTTCCTTTAGGGACTCTGTTGGGTCATGTGGTTTGTAGACAAGGACTAATGGTAGATCCCATGAAGATCACGGTGATATTTAACTTGGAAGTGCTAAGGAGTGTGAAACAGCTGCGCGCAACCTTAGGACATACTAGGTATTACATGAAGTTTATCAAGGGTTATGCCTAGATCATCATGCCTATGGAGAAGCAGTTGAAAAATGATGTCACATTCTATTGGAATGAGGACTGTAAGAAAAGCTTGGATGTATTGAAAGAAAAGATTGTCACTGCGTCGATTTTAGTCTTCCCGGATTGGAAGGAGGAGTTTCATGTACATGTTGATGTTTCATGTATAGCACTGGGAGCAGTACTGACACAGGTCGACGAAGGAGAATTGGACCATCCTATAGCTTTCGCAAGTAGAAGGTTATCCAAGGCGGAGAGGAGCTATTCCACTACCGAGCATGAAGGGTTAGCCATGGTATACGTGCTCCAAAATTTTAGACACTATTTGCTGGGTGGCCAATTTAAGATGTATACAAATCATTCCATGTTGAAATACCTAGTCAATAAGCCTGTGTTGGGGGGGAGAATCTGTGGGTGGTTGTTATTGTTCCAGGATTATGATTTGAAGTTATTGTGAAACTTGGATGACTGAATGCAGGACTAGACCATCTTTCGTGCATCGAAATAGGGGAAGAGCCCACTAGTTTGGAGGATGGATTGTCTGACGTGCAACTATTTGCTGTGCACATCGCGGATGGTCACTTTGAAGACATCATACAATTCCTAATGATAGGAACTTCCCTGGAAGGTTACATTTTCCAGCAAAAGGAGGAGTTAGTGGTATGCGCGACAAACTTTTCTGTCATTGCTAGACACCTTTACAAAATGGGGTTTGATGAAATAGTGTGACGATATGTACCAGAGTTTGAAAGGAGTAGTATCCTTGCAGACACTCATGGGGGTATCGCAGGAGGTCACTATGCAGGAAGAGCGACTGTGCAGAAGATTCTACGTGCAAGGTTGTGGTGGCCAACCCTCCATCAGGATTCAAAAGCTTACTACAAGGCATGTGATGTATGTCAAAGGATGGGTAGGCCATCGTGGAGGGATGAGCTACCTCTGAATCCATAGATGATGTTACAACCCTTTGAGAAATGGGCGATAGATTTTTTGGGACCCATTCAGCCCCAAGGAAAGAAGATGGAAGAGTGGTACATTATCACCGCAATAGAGTATTTGACTCGATGGGCGGAGGCACAACCTGTGAAGGATTGCATAGGCATGACTGCTGTAAATTTCCTCTTTGAGTATGTACTGATGCGATTTGGGTGTCCAAATATTTTTATGAGTGATCATGGTACGCACTTTCTGAACAAGACAATTAGCGCGTTGATTAGGAATTTCAGGTATATCACCAAAAGAGCACGCCTTATCACCCGCAGGATAATGAGAAGGTGGAAGCATTCAATAAAGTGCCAGAGAACGTGCTCACCAAGGTTTGCAATGCTTAATGAAGTGATTGGGACCTGCACATACCCATAGTATTATGGGCCTATCGGACGAAATGCAAGAAGATGACTGGATAGACACCCTTTTGGCTTGTATATGGCATTGAAGCAGTGATGCCCATGGAATAAATTGTGCCTAGTCTGCGCATAGTGACACTCATGTGTATGACGGATTGTGGGTCACTAGAAGAAAGGCTCACACAACTAGCCGAGCTTAAGGAAGAGATATTTCTAGCTGGATTTCACCAACAAGTCCAAAAGTAGTGCAAAAAAGCATGGCATGTTTGGCACATTAAGCTGCATACCTTTAAGGTAAATGACCTAGTTTTCTTATATGACAGTAAGTTTGATAAATTTCTAAGGAAATTCGGAATGCACTGGTTAGGGCCCTATGTCATTAAGGAGATTACCAATGGTGGAGTGGTTTAGTTGGTTAAACTGAATGGAGATCCCTTCCCAGGAGAGGTGAATGGCAGCTGATTGAAGCCATACACCAGTGGTCTGGCCATGTCACTATATGAAGGTAGCATAGTCTTAGTGCTCTAGGCAGCTGAAAGGAGGTGCGGGACTATAAACTACACTACCTGGGTTGGGGAGCTGCGCGATTCGAGGATTGCACGAAGCAAGGAAGTGTCACAGGGTTCACGACAGTGCGAAGGGAGCTGCACTACCCAAGGAGAAAATGCACAGGTTAGCTGGAAAGTGACCATTAAAGTCACTGTTCATGATTTGATGATAGAAATGCGGCCAAATGGAGCGAGCGGCCAACATTTAAGATGGAATTTATGGATCAAATCCTTGAAAAACTGTCGCAAATCCGGTATTAATGAAGCGAATGTGGGGGGAAAGGTCAGATTTGAATTCAAAATGCCTTATAAATTATAGGTGGCTGCCTAGCAAAAAACATTTTGAATTTTGAGAATTGAGTTGTTGAGCTCTCAAGCGCACATGAACCAAGAATTCTTCGAGGCTCTGATAGAGAGTTCAACATTTGAGAAATTACCAGAAACAACATGAGCATTGTTGAATAGCATTATGTCGACACCTGCAACAACTATGGACACCAAAGCAGTGATAGCCTAGGAGAATATGCTGGAAGTGGTTAGGGAGGCAGAAGAAGCTACTCCAGAGGTTGCCGAAGTATTAGTGGAAGTCCCCAAATCACCACAGACATTGAGACCAAAGCCGACCCCAACCAAGGAGAGCGCGAAGGATAAAAAGGGCAAGTAGCTTGCAATACCAGTGCACACATCGCCGAGAAGAAATCCACCGAAGGACAAGCCCACCGCACAGGAAAAGGGCAAAGCCATCAATCTGGAGTTCGGAGGAGGAGGAAATCGAAGACATCCTGATGGATGACGAGGACTTGGGGATAGATGTGGAGGAAGTGGAAGCAAAGGGTGCTAAACCTATCACTCAGTTTCCTGAGTACGTCCCTCTGTGCAAGGGCAAGATCAAGGTGCCAAAAGATGTCAATGATAACAAGGTCCCATTGCAAACCCCTTTGTTTTCGGATGAGATTGTCTTCAAAGGACTGTGCTTGGTGCAGGTTCCTCTATTAAAACTCAAAGAATGGGACTTGGCTCACCATGAGAAGTTCCCACACTTGGCGACTGAGTAACTAATGCGCCACATTATCGACACGACCACCAGGATGATCACATTGGAGCTGAAGAGGTGGCTTAGAGGAGTAGACAAGGTAGGTCCACCCAACCTACTATGGGTATCGCACTACAACCGCACCCCGATTATAGTCTTGGTCATTAAGAAACTACTATGCTTGGTGCATGATGGGTGTCTATGGCTGGAGGAGCCAATACCCATCACTGACAGATTCATCCAAAGAATCACACAGTTTCCCTACATAGGAGAAAATAGGACCATGATGTTTGGTGGAAAAGGTGGCGAGCAGGCCCTTGTGGAGGCCATGAAGGAGAAATTTAATCTTGTGAAGACGCCACCCAGATATGCCATATCAAGCATCAGTGACCCTACTTTAAAGGTGGCTACGTAGATTTTGGTTGGGAAGGTGATGAGGAAGTGTCACGTTAGTGAGGTGTTGGCACCTGTCGTCGCACTAGTAGCCCACTGTGCCAAAGGAGTCCAGTTCAAGTGGGTGCACTATCTCTGCGATGAGTTCCTTACAAAATTTCACGAGGCACAGGAGCTCAGCAAGACGTTCCACTATGTGTGGCTCTTGCTGTCTATTGTGATGGTAGCATGGGAGCTTTCATAGGACATTCAATTCCCCTCAGTCGTGAAAAACCTACCAGAAGAAAAAAAGTATGCTTCGCTGTGGGTGACCAAGGATGCACAGCGCATCAAGAACAACAATATCTTCTGGATCTTGATGGAGATGAGCATCTGCATTTCCATCAATCGCAAATCGCGGTTGTCACCTACAGTGTTTTCCAACCTGCAGGGCTACGTGAAGTTTAAGGCAGATTTTCACCATGTGTCAATGAGGGCGTGGAAGGACCCTGTGCAAACATGGTATGACTTGCCTTACGTGGCAATGGATGACACCATTGATGTAGTACTTGATCATTGCCGGGTGGAATGGAACACGACAGCAGACTTGGTGGTGGGAGGGAGAAAGTTTGTCGTGCAGCGCAAGAAGGAGGCCAAGATCAAGATGATGTAGTTGGCTAAAAAGAGAGAGAAGGAGGCTGCTGATAAGGTCTAGGTGGAGCACAATGCCACTCAGCAGACGGAGAAGCAAACAGGTGGAACAGAGCGGGGATCTGACAAAGGCACAAGGTTGCCTTCACCCGAGACAGAGGAAGAGACGGATGAGCAAACAGAGCAGCACGACCTAGACCCATAAGCGACGTCCACCCGCATCAAGCATATAAGGGAGTAGGAGAAAGGAGGGTCCAAGAAGAAATCCAAGGCCACTAAGACATCGTTGGACCCAATCACCCTCATAGAGGGAGATTTGCATGACATCAGTGACACAGTGCAGGATGTTACCATGGAGGCCCTACAATAGTTTGAGCAGCAACAACAATTAATATTGGGGGCTATGGAGACAGGTCTATAGGAGCTGTAGACCTGTGCGTCACAGGCTGGCATGATGTCCACCAACCTTAATATTGGCACTTCAGAAGCTGCCAAGATGCTGCGTGCAAAGGTCTCCAGTGTGATAGTGCTACCTGATGGAGCACTGACCATAGAGAATGAAGCTAAGAGGCCCACTATTAGTGCCCCCAAGGGAGTAGGGTTGGATTTGGCAGCGCTCCCTAGTGAGGCACTCCACCTATTGTAGGATGGAGTGATTGCGGAGTTGAGGCCTCGTGAGCATTGTGCCCTATAGGTGATCAGCGAGCAGTGGATTAACAATGAGCAGATGGCACTACAACAAGACTCTGCCATTGCTGCCTTGACTGAGGTGACCGAAAAAAACAAATGAATAATTCAGGTTGTAGAGGAGGCATGCCGAATGGTCCAGGAGTTGGCCATTCCTGAGGAAGAATCGGTTGAGGTGCGCATCCGCAAGTTGGTTACAGGGGTGAGCAATGCTCGCATAAAGATGGGTAAAGTTCAGTTGGAGTTGAACCTTCAAATTACCAAATTGCAGATGAAGGCCCAGCCTTCAAACCCACCAGAAGTAAAGGAGCAGCGTGAAACCATTGTCACAGAAGTAATAGTAGCGGTCGATAGTGCAGTAGCAGACTGCACACGACATTTTGAGCAGTCGTTTGAGGCCCTAACGAGCTTGCAGGAGGACCCTAATGTACAATGACTAGAGATAGAAGTGTGAGAACTACAATAGTGCTATGATGAGGTCAAAGGGCACAACATGAACCATCGCACTCATAGAGAGACTGGAAAAGCTGCAGGAGGGCAAGCAGTTGAAAGAACAAGTAGATGCAACGTAGCACAAGGAGGCAGTGTTGAAGGCACGATTGAAGCTCTGGTTGGATGAGGCTTATGTGGTTACAACCTCTATTGAAGGAAATCTTGTGACTCTGTAGGTAACTGAGAAAAAGTTTCAGGTCGATAGCTTAGGAGTAGTAACTGAGTAGATGGTTGAAGAAGCGAAGAAGGCGACTGCACAGTGCACTGCCAAGGTTGCAGTCATACAAGTTGAGCTAGGAGGTCTTTGCGATAAGATCTTCACACCCGCAGAGTGATTCGAGGGCAAGTCACGATGTTTGTGTTGGGGGCCTGTTGGGAACGGGATCCCGTAATGACAGTTTTGGGCCTAAAAGCCCATGTTTTGGGTTAAATTTTGTAATAAAGTTGTAAAGTCTCTGCATTTTGTGGTTGCGGAGTGCAAAGGTGTCATGAGTCATAAAGGGTTGTCTGCCCTTATTTTGTAAAGTGTAAAGTCGGCTATAAAGATCCACCCATGGTCTGCAAACCATGGGATTGTATAAAAAGGGCTAAGTAAGCTCGCTCTAAGTAGCTTTTGAAAGAATAATTTTGGAGTCATAAGTTTTGGGGAAGTAAGAAGTCTAAGTGTTTGGGTCTTAGCGTAGGTAGAGGCTCTGCAGCTAAGTGCCCAAAGGCCTAGGGTAGAAGTTTGCAGCTAATTGGGTGGACCCCTACAGCTTTGTGCACAGGGAAGAAAGAGTCTATAATAATCTATAGATACCAATAAAGAGAAGCATTCTATGGATTCTGTGTCCTCATTTCCTATTAATGCATCTGATTATATTGTGTGTATTTCATTTCCAATGCTTATGTGATGCACGAATGTATGTAATTATGCTGGTTAATTGAATGCAAGTAAGAATATCATATTACGCAGCACTAACTGTGATTGTTTAGTAAGATAAGTAAAACACTTAAAGATAACTTGGAAACCTGTTCAATACGCCGTCACATTAGCATGAAAGTACCTGAACTGCAGGTTAGGGCTACACAAAGGTCAATCGTACTCCTTTGCAGAGGTACTGAAGGGAAGAATAAAGGGATAGACTGACAAAGGCATAGAACTTAACGACCTACATGAAAGTAGGAACAAAAGGAATAAACTGATCTCACAACCATCTCAGAGTATGGAACTTGGTTCTAGCATCCCCCCATACTACTTTGGGTGAGACTCCGGTCTACACTCCACGGGTTGATGCTGAAAGGGCCAGTAGTGTAGGGATTTGTTTGGCTAACTAACACTGAACCTGGGTCAGGCCCCATGCATCCAACACATATGCTAAACAACAACAATATAACAATAAAGAAAATCAAAATATAACACACAACAACCACATGATAAAGGAGTTCACCCCTCCTAGGCTACGTCTCCTTGGTCCAACTTCCAATGGCTTGGGCCTCTCTATTATTCTCAAATTACATCAAAAGTGTGTTTTACAATGCTCATATGCCTTTGAAACCTGTCTCAATGAGTTCATAATACCAAAAAATGCCAAAATAGACTATTTATTCATTAAATTTGGAAAAGAATTGAAGGAGTTATCACTTCTCCGAGTTCCTCCACTATTTGTTCCACAAAATGCTCCAAAACCGACCAAAAACCCTTTTTCCACTCCAAAATCTGCTAAGGAAGCGTGAAATTCCCCATTCGGCAGGCTATATTATGTCGTCCTTATCGCAATCGCAATCAGAAAAGCCACGGGCTCTTAACACAATGAAACATTGATATGCAGTGTTGCAAACCCGATGGGTTAATTAACTACAACTTATAATCTCCCATGTCCGGAACCTCCTGCTTATCTCAATTGGCAAGTTCAACACTCGAAGATTTTGTTACACAGAAGTAATATGATTACGGACTTGCTAGGACTTTAAATTGTGGCATATAAGATTATTGGGTCTGGGGTCTATCGCTATTAGAACTCCACTACGTCGAGGGCGATTCTTGTTGCCAATGCGATTACGATATGTGATCGCATCGCATTGCATCCCTAAACCTGCCGAGGGCTGATTTGTAACACCGAAAAAATTATCACTGCGATATGTGATATGTGATTTGCCAGGGCCAATGGCAGGCTGCCACTTGGTGCCTCCTTATTCGTTGAAAACTTGCCACATCATTCCAATCCTGCCATGTATGCAAGTCAAACCTGAACTTTGACTTGCCCTAACTTCTACATACGAAATCGGATTTGAGTGTCATTCATACCGTTGGATTCAGAATGACGAGCTCTTTAATCTGAAGTTGATTTTGATAAGATTATGACACTTTGATTTTTGAGCATAATTTTGAGCACCTAATCACTCCTCCCCATTGGAAGTCTTTTGGACCCCAAAAGGATCACTTTCAGTTATTGAACAGATAAAGTTATTGTTCCCTCACCTTCCCCACTTCAATCCATTTTTCCTTTGATGGATGTGTACCTTTGAGACCCACCCAAATATAATTAGTATTTCCTCTGTTAGTTGTCCTTGTCCTTCTGTCAAGTATGGTGTCTTGCTAAAGCATATCAAGGTATTCTAGAGAAAAGTATTCAATAGATGGAATTTGAACATTCTCTCCTTGATCTTCAATTAAAGGAGGTTCATATAATCTCAAATTTTCAACATTAACAACAAAATAGATTTTCATATATGAAAGGAAATCAAGCCTGAAAGCATTATTACCAACATTTTCTAGAATTTTAAATGGAACATAAGAATTGGTTTCAACTTTTTACCTTCACCTTGAAGCCTTTCCTTGCTAATGTATAGCCAAACTTCATCACCTACTTGAAACTAATGATCCGCACGATGCTTATCATGCCTTGCCTTATACTTGCCTTGACTCTTTTCTATCTATTCTTGAATTGTTTGGTGAATCAACTGAATTTGCTCAATGGATTTCTTTGCTCTATCTATGTCACTATGTCCATCTACAACTACATCTTTCTCAAAGATGAAATACAAAGGCGTTTTAGGAAAATAACCAAGACATCCCTCAAAAGGTGAAGTTAGAGTAGAAGAGTGTTTTGCTCAGTTGTAAGCATACTGAATATAATGCAACTATTCATCCCACAACTTAGGATGTTTGCTACAATATCCTCTTAGCAAATGAATGGTTGTCCTGTTAACCAATTTAGTTTGACCATCTGTTTCTAATGAAAGTCTATAATTTTCTTCAACTTGGTGTCCATCAAGTTCCATAAACTTGACCAAAAATTCCCAACAAATCGAGAATCACAATCACTTACAATAGAAGTAGGCAATCCAAAATTAACCCATACATTTTTGAAAGAAAATTTGAGCTATTTGTTTAGCTGTAATTTTCTTTTTACAAGGCATTAATATGCACATCTTGCTGAACCTATCCACAACTACATACAAAAAATCACGGCCTTCCATTGACAAAGGAAGACCTCCTACAAAATCCATAGAAACACTTTCCCATGGTCTTGAAGGCACTAGAAGTGGTGTGTACAATCATAGTTTCCTATTACTAGGCTTACTGACTACACACAATGAAAAACCTCTTATAAAACATGGCTCACTTTCAAGTATACGAGGCCAATAAAAATACCTCTAAAGGTTAGCCATTATTTTACTTACACCAAAATGTCCAGCAATAAGAGAAGTGTGTGCTTCCCTTGTGACATTTACTCTCTCTCCTTGTGGAACACAAAGTTTTCCCAAATGATACAACAAATTATCATGTACATCATAGTCTAATTCCTCAACTTGGTGGCCTTGACTCAAGTTTAAATATACCTCTTGAAAGTCATCATCCTGTGTGTATTGTTCAACATAACTTTAAGGAAAAACATAATTATTCTTGAGTAAAATGGCTACATTTACAATTAGTGTAGAAAGCATATCAGCAACTATATTATATATACCTTTCTTGTACCTGATTACCAAGTGGAATTGCTATAAAAATCCCATCCAACAAAAGTGCCTTGAATGTTGCAATTTAGTTTGAGATTACAGATATTGCAGAGGCTGATGATCGGTGTGAATAATGGTTTCTTTTCCCATCAAATAATTTTTCCATTTCTTCACACTTTGTACCAAGGCATAAAGCTATTTATCATACATAGGATAGTTTATAACAGTACCATTAAAAAACTTGAAATGAAATTAAATGGGCTTACCATGCTGTAAAATAATTGCACCCATGGCATAGTCACTTGCATATGTCTGTATTTCAAAGGTTTGTTTCAAATATGACAATGCCAAAACTGGGGCTGAACTGATATTTTGCTTCAAAGCATCAAATTATTTTTGTTGTTTGCCTCCCCACTGGAAGACAACCTTCACGATGGTAAATGCATGTAGTGGAGCTGCTATGGAGGAGAAATTGGAAATGAACTTCCTCCAGTACTGCACTACTTCTAAAAAAGTCCTTACTTTTGTGACTGATTTGGGTATTGGCTAATTCACAATGACTGAAACTTTAGAGGGGTCAATCTTCATCTCATCTCCTCCAACTATGTGTCCTAAATACACTAAAGAAGTTTTCTCGAATTCACATTTAGACATTTTTAGAAATAACTGTTCTTTTCTCAAGGCATCCAACACTTTCCTAACATGCTTGACATGATCTTCTCGTGATTTGATGAATATCAAAATATCATCTAAATGGAAAATTACAAACTCATCAAGAAATGATACTAAAACATCATTCATAACTCTCATGAATGTAGCTAGAGTAGTACAAAGAGTGAAAGGAATAACCATCCACTCAAACAATCCCTGTTTAGTTCTAAAAGCAGTCTTCCATATGTCCCCCTGAGCTATTCTAACTTGATGATATCCACTTCTCAAGTCTAATTTAGTAAAATACTTTGCATTTTTCAATTGACCTAGAAAATCATCTATTCTAGGCAGTGGGTATCAATTCTTTATTGTGATCTTATTTAAATCTTGATAATCTACACACATTTACCAGGTTCCATCTTTCTTGGGTACCAATACAATTGGTGAACCACATGGCGAAGTAGAGGGATGAATTACACCTTTATCCAACAATTTCTGGACGTGTTTCTTAATTTCTAAACTTTCCAGAATTGACATTCGATACATACCAATGTTTGGGAGTGGACAGTCCTATTGTAGCTAAATTTCATGTTGAATTCCTCTTTTTGGTGGCAGTCCCTTTGGTTCTTGAAACATGTCCCCATATTGATTGACCACATCAATCAATTCAGCTTTCAGCTTTACATCATAGCCTGCAAAGGATTCCTGCTCCGTGTCATTCTTCTCCTTGATCATGAGGAGCATGAGACTCTTGCTGGAATTAACCAGTCGTTTCATTTCACCTACACTTGCCAAAGATAGATTAAGTTTCCTACGATGAGATCTCATAATGTACTCCACTCTGTTTCTAAACAAATGGTATTTGCTCTCAAATTTGTGGAAAACAACTTTCTAGGCATACAAATAAGGACTTCCCAACACAATTCCTGAGATATCCAATGGCACAATGTCTAATTCAACTTCATCAATGAAATTAGCTGTGATTGAAAACCTAAAAATACATTTCCGTGTGACCTATAAATTAGCATCCTGTTGTAGTCACTGCAACACCCTCCAAATTTTGGCCTGCATCCAATTTCGGAGCCTCCTTTGAGAGTTTTACTTGATGATTGCATGCACTCAGGTTCACTCCGTGAGCTCATGTGAGTCTTCATACCCACCTTGCTTGATCATTCCACCAACAACTTTTTCATGTTGATGTCAATGTCATGCTTGCAACCATGTTCTGGTCATACACAAGGTTTTCGCTTCATGTGTACATATTGTGTTTTCTATGTAAACATTCATTGTGCTCACACACGGAGTCACATACACTATCAGCAAGCATCATCATGGTCATCCAAAGATCAATCACAAGCATCATGCTTGTCACTCACACCGTCAGTTAGTCTTGTTGAGCATGTGTGTCTAGATGGTTTGATACATCTCATCATCAAGTAGTGTAAGTGTGTGTTTGCAAGATCACTTATGCACCTCCTCACTCATTCACACACTTAGTCATTTTGTTGAAGTTCTGACGACCAGATTCCCCTCTAACATCTGTACCTTCACCCCACCATCGACTCGATCGATTGTCACCTAGAACAGCATAGAAGCACTAAGTAAGCCATCTCAAGCTATGTTGCTCACAAGTAGATCAATCAACCTTCATGCTGGTCAACCGAAGAATTTGACTCGACAGTCACCTCAAGATTAATTCCCCTCAAAAATTGCATAAAGCCTGCAGATATTGCCTGCTCCGCTGATTGAGAAAACTGCACAAACAGGCTAGACAAACACCCAGTTCCCGTCCCTATCTCCCTCAGAAAATTGCGCAGTTTTTCTAGCCAACCCTCTAGCCAATCGATGACTACTCACCTGGAAAACTATGTAGTTTTAATGAGCAAGTCCTCTACTGCCCAGCAGTTCACTCAGCTCAGAAACTGCGTAGAGGTGATCAACAAGCCAACCTCCTAGCATCAGAGTAGTTTTCCCCGTCGGCAACTCCGAGCAGTCAACTGCTAGTTTCCTCCAGGAATTGCACAATTTTTGTTGCCAATGTCCTAGCAATTGATTTCCAGTTCCCTCCAGGAATTGTGCAATTTTCGTTGCCAGGATCCTACTGCCCACTCCTTCCAAAAATTGCACATATTTTGTCTACCATGCCTTCCCGCAGCCTAGACTGCTCCTCTCAAAAACTACGCAGTTTTTCCCTCCATCTAAGACAGACCCCGTGGAAAATCACTGTTGATCCAGATTGCTTGTCTCCATCACCCAGTGACTCCTACATAGCTTTCACTAGCAGTGCCCAAAGCCTCCATCCCATCTCATACCTCGCAACCGTGTCTCCTCTCTAGGTCACCTACATCTGAAATGATCATGCATCATGGTAGACTAGGAGATTTATGGATTTGATGTTGTCTCATCATGAGTGACTGTAGATACATGTACATAAACAAACATGGCACGAAGATGGATGGGATGAACAAAGGGAGTACATGCCAAAGGACATGTTCACCAACATACTAACAAATGATGCATGTAAAGAGATGTGCTCGTGAATGGATGATCATGCAAAGATATGTTCGCAAACGGACGAACGGGCAAACATGCAAGGATGTGTTCACGGATAGATGGATAGATGAGCATGCACTTTTCGCGAATGGGTGAACCTGTCAAGCATGCCAACATGCAAGCAATGAGTAATGTGAAAATGCAACATCAAGCGAACCCAATGACCATCGAAGACTCTGCACACTTTTCCATGCCTAGGTGAAGTTGTGACACACCATGAGGACGTCCATCACCCAACAACACTGCAGCTCGACATGCACACCAAAAACAACATGAATGTACCAGCATTTTCATGTCTAGTCTTGTCATGAGTCATGTCGTCGACATCTCTATTCTGGGCCATATTGTCAATCATTGTAATGTAATATGGAAGTCCAAGAGACCCACTTGTCATATGAAGAGGCATGTAAAGTCGAAAGGTCATGGAAGTCAAACAATCATAAGGGTAGTCGAACAACCACAAGGGTCACTTTCACCCTTGGCTATAAATACACCCTCGTTTGTACATGTAAAGGACTTTTCATCTCAGCTCCTCCCACATAGCCTTGAGTGTCTGTAATATTTTCTTTGAGGAGTAAGTAGTGGCTCCAACGCCCCACCCACGGGGTTAGTGATGTATGGTGTAACGATGTGTCTTGGAACTTTCTCTTAATTCAGAAGCCTGCTAACAGGTCATCATGTTTTCATACATGTATTGTGACTATTGTAAGATCAATCTTGAACACTTGTAATGCATGTTACTTTAACCTGTGTTTAACACTTGAACTCATTCATTTGCTGTAATACATATATATTAATGAAAATGTGTTGTATGAGCTATTAATATTGTCATGTCCATGTTGGTTACCTCCTAGACATTAGACAGACCTTTCACATAAACTTTCTATAACAACCGTCACACTCATGTGGACTCCTCCGCTGTGTGTTGTACCTGTTATATTTCCTTTTGTGTTGTGACTGCCGCATCTGTGTGGACTGCTCTTCTGGAAGCTATGCAAATCCTGTTATGTTGTGTGTTCTTAACAGAGTTGGGGCTTCCTCCCAATCAACTTGGGACTCATTCCCACCCTCTCCCTCTATAGTGAAAGAACCATTGACACAATTACACTAACAATCACTAGGCATGCGAACCTCATTACTTGACGACAAAGCATACCACTCTCCTATGCTGACAAGCAAGAGTTAAGGAAAATATTTAAGATAATGGAAGCTAAACCATCATACTGGATGGGACTCCCACACCTAATGGTGTGAGGTCTATTTGGGACTTCATACCGGGGTGATCCCTTGAATGTTGGTGGGTCAAAGACCATCAACATTTCTAGCGCTAGAAGGAGGGCAGCCAGTTGTATATGGTTGAACATTCGCTCACACTCACTCATCAACCATTTGGTCAAGGCAGTAACTCACACTCCCCCTCAACTATGCACGACTTTGTAGTTGGTTACTTCTCACCTCCTAAGACTGAACATGAAATTCCATATCATCGCCTTTGATCCATTCGTTCCGTCACTTGCTAGTTCGTGAAAGTATTCAGACTGATCCTAGGCATACATCACCTTCCATACACATCAAGGAAGCCAAAAGTCACTCCCACATGGGTTGTTGTGTTGTTAGTGGAAGAAACAGTTCTTTCCACACTTGAAGCTTGGGCAGAATCTATTGAATATGGAGAGTAACCTCCAGTCTTCAACAAGGGGAACGAGACACCCTTGTGATCTTGGGATCAAACTCCAATATGAGAGGTGGAGGGGAATGTAGCAGAGGAGGTAGAGGCGGAGACGAACCAACATACTCAGAGCCGAAATCGTCAGATTCTAAAGGAGAAGAGGAGGAGGAGGAAGAAGAAGAGATGGAGGACCAAAATATGGAATGAATGACTCAGGGACCATTGGCTCTCCCAGGTGTTTTGCACAAGATGTCAAAGCGAGCAAAGAGAATGAACATCAAGTTCAACCTTGATAGCACTGTGAAGGTAGAAGACCATTTGGACAGATTCTACCTGCAGCCGCAGACCCTTGAGGTACGGTATGGCGACGTAGCATGTAGATTGTTTCCATTTACCTTGGACAATTGCACAGCCGCATGGTATCACAACCTTCCACCAAAATCCATACAGAACTAGGGTCCATTCAAACACATGTTTCATGAAAAGTTTGCTGATGACAAGACCCTAGCCATGTTACTCAAAGAATTGGGAAGCCTAAAGATGGAGGGGAAAGAAAAGGTAAAATATTTAAATCAGAGGTTCATGCATATTGAACAAGTTTGCAGTAGACACCAAACCACATGACTCCATAACTATTGATTACTACACATCCGCACTACCGACCAGCATTTCGCAGTTCATTAAGTGAGTTACGAAACCAACTCTATTGGAAACTGCGAAGAGGATATTATTGTTGAGAAAGACTTGCTCATGATTGGAGTCATCAAGGATGATGAACCAACAAAGGACTCCAAAGATGAGAGCAGAAAGTCCCAAGCGATGGCAAGCAAAGGAGGAGACAAGGAAACAAATGAAATTGAAACCCTCACTTGCCTTGTTAAGAACTTGACGAAAGAAGTTTCCAAGCTTAAACATCGGAAAATAGACACATTTGCAAGAAGCCATTTGCCCAGACAAAGAAAAGGAAGTAGTTCATCAGGCAACAACTGGTACACTCCAAACACTGTGCAGAGCTCTATGTTCCACCTTAATTAATGTGCAAAATATGAGTTCTGTTCATTCCACAAAGAACATCACTCCGAGAAATCTTGTTCGAACTGGAAGCGAGTCGCGAGCTCTGTATGCAGTCATATATTTGAAGTAGAAAAAAACATGTAGGAGCAACCAAAAGATATAGATAATGACAAAGATGTTGCATCTAATGAAGCATCAAGTTCTTGGCATGTGGTGAACATGTATAAATGCTTGCAAGCAGTGTCGAAGGAAAACACCGAGAAACAGCCCCCAAAGCAAAATGATGTTACAACCTTAGGAGTAAAGGGGCTCCCCTTACACTTGGGGAAGCGCAAGAAAATATGAGACCATTGTTGAGGAAGGCTGATCCACTAGCCACCCCAAAGTAGAAAACACAGAAGAAGTCTGGAAAGACAATGATGGACAAGAGTACGTCCATGAGCAACAAACTGTAGAACACTCCATCGGACAACACAAAAATCAGTCTTACCCTGGACACTTCAGTGATTCTACCACCTCCAGACTACAACATTGTAGATGATATGAATAAAACTCACACAAACATCAGTTTGTTCAAGTTAGCAAAGATCTAGAGTCAACGAGACATCCTGCTGCATGCATTGGGACAGATAGCAACAGACAGCGTAACCTCTACAATCAAGGGAGCCATCACACCTCCTGGATCACTTTACATTATGCTAAACACACTCTAGATGTAAGAAGAAAATTTAGGTTTCCCTCCATTCTTGCTCTTATTTGAATTTTTCAACTGTAATGTTCACAACTTCTTGGTTGATTTTGGCGCGGAAGCCAATGTCACGCCACTTTCCATTACTAAGAAGATCAATGCACAATGGAGTGAGACATCTGTGCGAAGTATCCAACTTGATCGAACATCTGTACCAGCCATTGGCAAACTCTGAAATGTGATCATCTGACTATCTCATGATAGTTGAGTCCACCAATGCATCAACATAGTTGTTGTGGACATACTAGAAGCATACGGTCTACTACTCAACAGAGACTAATCTAGCAAGCTGAATAGATATTTTGCTACAGACTGGTCGCACATGTGGCTTCCATACAAGGGAAAATAAATCAAATCCAGGTGGTATCTGAGAGGTATATGAAGCACAATGTTACTCCCCTCAATAGCGAGAATGAACCATTGTCTTTCGTAGAACTCATGTTTGGAAACTAGCTCCTAGAAACAACATTGGGGTGTTATCCTACATAGCCAACTCCAACCCCACCAGACACGCAGTTGGGACTCCTTCCTTGCCCAACTGATGGTAATAAAACATGCACAATACATTGTAACAATAGTAGTAGTAACAGTAGGAGCAGTAGTACAAGCGCATCAAACAATCCATGTACAAACAAGTTGTGGATCATGTACTTTGATGGATCAAAGACATAGGATGACTTAGGAGCCAGGTGTGTCTTGATCGACCCATACAAAAAGAAGCATCTAGATTCAAGTTGCTTGGAGTTCGAGTGCATGAACAATGTTGGCAAGTATGAAACACTTATGTTGGGCTTGTAGAAAGCCATCATCCTCAACGTTGTCACACTCAAAGTGGTGGGTGATTAAGAGATAGTGGTATGCCAGGTATGTAACACCATTCACTATTTTTCATCGCATCTCAGAAGTTACCAACAAGAGGTATGGCGACTAATCTATAACTTCCAAGAATTTAACATTATTTTTGTACCACGTACACATAATGCAGTTGCCAATGCTCTAGCAAATGCAGCTTCTAGAATGTCACCGATTAGGGATAGATTTACTATTGAAATTTTGTACAAACCATCTATCCCGGATAACATAACTAACTTATGTGTGTTTAATGATGATCAACATATACTGCATTTCATGGCCAACATTGACGTCTTCAAAGATGTAGTGATAGATGATGATGAGCATGAGCGCTCTCTATAAGCAAAAGCTAGTAACATGAAAGGCCACCTTATCACGAAGGGTGTGGCATCTTTGGAAAAGATTTATGACTTGCAAGAACGTTTTCAGGGGTCGAGGAACAACAAAACCCACAGCTCCACCATGATGCATGAACTGATCAACTTGGGAATAGAACAAGATCTGAAGTTTGTCAATCTTAGCACATGTTGCACACAGCAAGAGTGGAAAACCTTTATATGCTTGTTCAAACATTATTGAGATGTGTTTGCGTGGATGTACGATGATCTAAAAACTTATGACACATAGATAATCCAACACATCATTCCAATCAAAGAAGGGGTCAAGCCATATCAGCAGATCTAAGGAAAGTACACCCGTCACTTGAACCCCTCATACATAAAGATCTTACCAAGTTGTTGGATGCACGGATGATATACAAATTTTTTCATTCCACGTGGGTTTCAAACCTTGTTCCTATACACAAGAAGTCTAGGTAAATCCACTTGTGTGTTGATTTCCGGAATGTGAACTGCGCCTCAGACAAGGAAAACTACCCTGTGATGTCTATGGATCACATTCTACAAACAGTATCTGGGGCACAAATGTTTTCCTTACTCAATGGCTTTTCAAGATACAATCAGGTTCTGGTAGCAGAACCTGACAGGCTTAAGACTACCTTCTATACCAAGTGGGGTACGTTCGCTTACAGACGAATGTCATTTGGGATTGTTAATACACACACAACCTTTCAAGTCGCCATGGACATCACTTTTTGTGGACTCATCGGATAGATCATGGTGATCTACCTTGATGATGTGACTGTGTTCTCGAGAAGACATGAGGACCACATATGCCATCTGAAGAAATTTTTTGAGGAATACCGGAAATACGAGATTTCCTTGAATCCCAAGAAGAGCATATTTGCAGTGTCTGAGGGGAACCTTCTCGGACACATTGTTGCCAAAATCACAATCAAGGTGGATCTGAACTGGATGCAGACTATTACACATATCCCTCACCCATCCAACAAGAAAGCCATACAGTCCTTCCTGGGAAAGATAAAATTCCTCTGGAAGTTCATATCGAATTATGTGTAGATAGTCAAGCCCATGCAATACATGATCAAGAAAGATACAGTCTACATCTGGGGAAAGAGGGAAAAGTATGCATTCACTGGTATCAAGCAGGATATCATAGAAGTGCTTGCACTCTATAGCCCAGACTTCAAGAAGGATTTCCTACTATATACCTTTGCCTCCGATAATTCGCTCACTGCAGTACTCACTCGGAAGGATGAGATGAACAATGAACGTCTCATATCCTTCATGAGCACAACCATGCAGGGACCAAAACTTAATTTCCCCACCATTGATGAACAAGAATATGTAGTTTACAAGGCGATGAAACACTCTAGGTCCTACTTGCTGAAGAACCATTGCATAGTCTACGTCCCTCACCCAACAGTTTGCACACTACTCGTACAACAAGAACTGGGCGAACAACGTGCAAACTAGATGATAGGCTTGTAAGAGTATGATCTTGAAATCAAGCCAATTCATATGATCAAAGGACATGGGCTCTGCAGACTTGCAGTTGAAGTAGTACACGCACCGGAGAGTGAAGAAGAGCTCGCTGGCTAGGAGCAGGAAGTTGAGATGTATGACATAAGGCAAGCAACACCCACTGAAGACGAAACCTCTTGGTATGCAGATGTGCGCCAGTACCTTGAGCATGGCACCGTACCCTCTCACGTTTCCATCAGATATAAGAGGTCATTGCACCTCAAAACTTTAGCATATCAGTCGGTGCATGGAGTGCTTTACAGGAAGCACAACAACATAGTTTTTCTCAGGTGCCTGGAGGCACATGAATCAGAGGTGTTACAAGATCTGCATGATGTACCCGTCAAGGGTCACTTTGGAGGGAACATCACTGCACATAAAGTTATGCAAGCTAGTTTCTACTGGCCCACTTTATTCAAGGATGCACATGCTTATGCCTACAAGTGCCCAGTGTTTCAACGATGCATCGACAGAATACGAAGGTCAACAACCCCACTGCACCCTGTTGTAGTGACTAAACTGTTCCAATAATGGGGCCTAGATATCATTGGGGATATTTTCCCACATTCGTCAAAACAACACTGCTACATTCTAACATCAACTGATTATTCAACGCGGTGGACTGAAGCAGTTTTGCTCAAACAAGTGAACAACCAGGAGGTCATCATATTCCTCCAATAGAACATCATCTCACGCTTCGGCATTTTGGTATCGCTAGTATTTTATAATGCAACGTACTTTTCGTCTTTGAAGCTTTATGATTTTGCATTACAAAATGGTATTTTTCTGAAGCACTCATCTAACTACTACCCGCAAGGAAATGGTCTAGCAGAATCCATGAATAAAAACCTCATCTGCATAATAAAAAAGACCGTTTTCTCTAAGCAGCACAACTGGCATACCGCCCTGATGAATTCATTATGGGCTAACCGCGTAACACCCAAACCCTCTTTGAATACCTCACCATACTTCCTGGTCTATGGTAAAGAAGCCATCCTTCCACCTAATATCTACTTTCCTGCACTTCAGCTATCCCAAGAATCCCAAGGCAAGCCTTGCCAGCTAGTTCAATGTAGGATGGATACACTCCAAAAGCTTTAGGAAGAAAGGATGAAAGAAAAATAAAAATTTACACTCCACCAAAACCATATCAAGATATGGTTCGATAAGAAGTCTGCAGGGAAATCTAACTTTGATGTTGGTGACTTGGTTTGAAATGGGATAAATCCCATGAAGACAAAGGCAAGCATACGAAGTTTCAGTCCCTGTGGATTGGTCCGTACATAGTCCATGAGAAGTTTGGCCCACACACATACCATCAATAGTCACTTGATGGGAGGCTCAACAACCTTCCTATCAAGGGCCAAGATCTCAAGCACTACTTCCAGTAGGCCTGTTACCGGGAAAAGTGTCTATTTAGAACTGCTCTATCCCACTAAGGTGTGACAGCTGCCTTAGAAACAAACAGAGAAAAAATACTTTTGTATTTCCTTTATGAACTATAGATAGAGAGGAATAGGAAGAACTAACCTGTGTCTTGCACTAATCCTTTGATCCAATCTCTCTCTTCTTTGACAGCTTCCAGCTACCTGCTCCCTTACTTGCCCAGCTTCACCAAGTACCTGTGAGGTCACAGAAGAAGAACACTATACAAAGACATGGATCTATATTCATAAACAACTTAGGATCAGATTTAAGTTAACCATACAAATGTAACAAGCATCAATGATACAAAAGCATGGAGGAAAAACTCAAATAGTTTTTATTGATAAACAAGAAAAGATCCAGGAGGAGTTACAACCGATGATTCCTGACCCAGAATCAACCTCCCAGCAAAGAAGCCCCTCTTCACCTCCAACAAAGCATAGATCACCCAATACTCTGATGTTTGTCTCAAAACCAACAACAATTCCTTACAATGTGCAAAATTCCAGCCTCTGGATCTCTGGGATGAGGGATCCATATATATATGTATGCAAGGAGGATGAGTCAGCTTGTGATTTGATTAGTGTCTTCTCTCTGTCAGTTCTTGCTTCCACTTGGAGGCTGAAGGCCTCTTACTCATCCTTGGTCGAATTCAGTGAGGCAAGTGTCATAGGAGAAGATTTTGGAAGCTTCCATTGTCTCTCCACCTCGCAGAATGACACTGCCATTTGTCATTTCTCGCCCAACGCACCCTCATAGTGCATTTAGGTGCATTGCAACGCACCTAGCCAGTGTGTTTAGGTGCTATGCAACGTACCTAGCCAGTGGAGCAGCTGAAATGATCCTGTTTTGACTTATTCTGAGCCGTTTCTAGTGGAGAACTTCTGGGAGAAGCTGTAATTTGTTGACCTTGTTCCTTTAGGGGTTAGAACAACACTTTTAGGGACTTAGGAGCCCTTGGTTTATGGACATTTCATGCTTGGAGTCGTAAGGCACAAAAATGTCTATAATAGTTGCCCCCTAAAGTATGAGGCCATTAATTGGGTGAAATTCTTTATTATGAGGATCCGAAGTTCTTTCAATGCTGGGAGGAGACCTGTAATAAGATACAATACAATACATTATCTTCATATTGTTTTTCATGATCTAGCTGAGGCGGGCATTCCCATGCTCAGCTTTATAAATTCATTTTTCATGTACATAGGACAGACAATCGTCTGATTGTAGACTGATGATTCTAATAGAACCATCATCCTTTTGGTAGGATGATTATCTGTGCTGCAATGTTGTATATTTAATGTCTTTATTTCCCTGAATATATATCACAGCCCGGATGGATGAAACTAAATCCGGGGTCTTCAATCTCGTCCGATCTTTACTTAAAGTACAAGTCGATCCATGTGAGAAATGCCCTGAAGTCGAACATGGAAAGACATCGCTTGATTACCAGTCAATGATGTAAACTGTTAACAAGTGCGAGAGGAATCACCGATAATGATAATGATCCTCAAGGTACTGTAGTACAATTCATGTGGTGTGAATAAAGGACTTGGTGTCGAACACCACGCAAAATCTTTCGGTCGAAGGTCATTGATGTAAACCTGTCGCCGGAAGTGAGAAACTTGCCATTGAGGCATGCAAGCTTCAAAGTACTGAAGGGGGTGTTCCTAGACCAACTTCTTGGATAATGAGCTGATGTCGAAAAGAAGTGATCCGTCACAGGAGGGCCTTAATGAATCCCACATCAATGACACGGAACGGAGCAAATGATTTTGATGGAGGTGAAAACGATCTGATGATATACGGTTCAGGGTGGTGGTCATGAAAGAATGGAGTATAATGTATGGTAGTGGGTGGGACACAGGTGACTTCTCTGGATGAATTCTCTTGAACATGTCGGCGACACTGATGTGATGGATTGGTAGCATTAACTCCAAATGTGGATGGTATGGTGTGACCATGGCGATGTGACCGGTGAATGAAACAACCCAACCCGACTCGGACACGGAGTGGAAGTGTCATGTTCAAGAGCGACTTGCTACCAATAAAGATTCTTTGAGTTTTCTTCCCAATTTTCCCCAGTCATTGCTAACTAGTACCTCTTTATTTTTGTCAAGCTTGAGGAGGATAACATATGCTTGTTCTATAATTTTCCCTTCGGGCAAACCCATCGCTATGTTTTAACGAGCCTAGCGATAGTGAAACTCGTTCTCGTCTAAAGACAAGTTTGTCGCTATTAATCTTTTTAACGAGTTTAACGACAAAGATAACTCGGTCCTTTTCAATTTTAGAGAGTCTGAAAAGGTACGCAAAGGTAACTCCAAAATTCCTTTTTCGTCATCTAATCCCTTAAGTCCGAAAAAGTATAAAACAATACAGAGGGGATGAATTTTAGATAGTTTTAACGAGCCGAACAAAACAAGCGCTCGATCTTTTTGTGTAATAATCCATTAGGTCCAAAAAGATTAAAATCTAGAGGAGGGATAACACTTCCTGTCCCTTTAACGAGCTGGAGAGGCGAATGGCTCGGCAATCTTTTCATGTTTTACGAGTCAATTGAAAAGAGCTTAAATGAGACTCGTCTTTTGAGGAACGAGTGATAAAACGGGTAGCAGCTGATTCCAGGTAAGGTTTGGAATTTTCCAATCACGGCAGTGTCACAAGGATGGCTAGTGAGATCACTCTTCGCAGCTGTTCCTCAAAATGGGTAAACAATCAAATGGAGGTGAATGATCGGCCAATGAAAAAGTGGAGGTGACTGTGCAAACACAAGCTTAAACGCAGGTGGAAACATTTGCTCGGTGCGGGTTTATTTTTTAACGAGCTTGAACCTTGCGGTAACACTGCTCGATTAATCTAGTCTTGTGATAAGAATGTCTCACATAAAAATGGAAACTTTTAGAGTTTTGCCCCACATCCTTTCTTTATGCAAGTTAGGAAACGACCAATCCTACGAGTTTAAAGGGTTAGAGGTCCTAAAAATTTAAAAAATAAATAGTCGCTCTTCGCTTGCATTCCAAAAGGTTTGCATGCCCCCAGGTATAAGACAGAGTTTCAAGGTTACCTCTACTTCTTTCCGCCAAAACATTTGTTTTACCGAGAGAGGCCTACCTCTTACAGGTTACCCAAAGATTGTTCTATTCAAGGCGTAAACAAAACACTTCTTCAGCGATGTCTACCGAGATAAACAAAGGTGAACGGATGATATAGTGAGACCATCCCTGACATAACTTTGACAAGAGGATCTTGTTCTAGAATAACCCCCTCTTCCAATCACAGACGGGGGTACAGACTAGTCATATTCTCTCGCGGAAACCTACCTTATACCCGAAGTTTCCCTGCCGAAGCAGAACAGGATGCATGCCCCCTGGGTTTCAGTCATGTCCCCCCGAATTACTCATGCTCATCGGGTGGACGGACTGGAGATTGAGACATTTCTTGCGTGAAAAGACCATTTAGGGATGGTATATGACTATTTGCTATGCGTGATCTGGGAAATGAAAGCTGGTCCACGAGCTTGACCATTCTTCCTTCGTGCGGAAAACACATTACTCTAAAGAGTGAGGAGACAATTGCTCCCATGCAATAAATATAGTCTCGTCCAAGGAGTAGATTGTAATCCTGGGGTCCTTGAACTACCATTACGTTCATGCAAATTGTTTTCCTTCTCAATGTTATGGGCACATCGGGAAGGATCCCTAAAGGTCGACTGGTTCCTTTATCAAAGCCTGTCAGATTTCTCATCTTAGGAAAAAGCGATGGTGAACCAAGCGCTTTCCAAGCAGTTGAGGAAAGGATACTCACAGAAGCCCCCTCATCTATGATGGTGCCAGCCATAACCATTCTATATATTTGAACGATAATTCGGAATGGTATGCTTGCTGGTAAACGGGGTCTACCTAGTTGATTCCAGTCGAAGGAGACAACTAGGTTGCTTGGAGGTGGGACCGAATAGACGGCCGGGTACGGCTCTGACGAACTTCCTTCCTGCGGTAAAGGAATGGGTAAATTGCCCCCATGTTTGTCGGAGTCTGTGTTTATGAAGAGAATTTGGACGGTGTCATCCTTGTTCTCTTCAGTGACTGTATCATCTGAAGATAAAACCTCTGAAGGCAAGACCGGGTCAACTGCCGCCTTGACCTTTTGACTTTCGTCTGGTATGGATCTCGATGGTTTATCTTCAATGATAGGTGCTTCGGCCGACCACCTGAGCAGGCCAGCCGGATTTTCAACTAGTGACGGACTCGGCAAGAGTTTTTTATATCCAGGAGGAAGTCGTAACGGTGAAACCGGACGATCATCCAAAACTCTTTTAGCTTCGTCTAAGAAGGGACAACGGTGGATGGCATGATCGCCTTCGCACAGTTTACAAGGAAATCTATATTTTCCTTTTTGTCCTGGGGCTTCACTTTCACTAGTTGACGGTGTGCTTTCAACATGATCATCAGAGGTTGACGACACCGGGTTGTGCAAACGAGGAGACCAGTCCCTTAATATCCGAGGGATGCAAGGACAATCTCTGTGAAAGTGGTCTCCTTTGCAAATGACACATGGCGATTTAGGCCTGGTCGGTGCAGTGTGTGGATTTTTGTTAGACGACACTCGTTTGCCCCCATTTGCTTTTGGCTCCTTCTTCTTCTTCTCTTTCTTCTTCTTTTCCTTCTTCTCCTTAGGAACTTGACTTTTGGCTTTACCAGCCCCATCAAGCGAAGAGGAAGGAGGAGAGGAAGAATTAGAGGAAGTAGAAGGTTGGTGGGCAACTCTGGACTCGTCTAATTGTTGATTCGATTGTTCAGGAATAGTGGTGTTCTGAACGACAGAGGTTGAGAAGAGCCATACAGGAAAACCAATTGTCAGTCCTGGAAGCGACAATGTGGCCATATGGGGCGCACCAACATCTCCCCAAGAGGAGAAGGGACTAGGATTTCCTCCAAGGGGAATTCCTTGGTTGGTGGACTCCATTTTCTCAACCCAAGATCAACGTAGGAAAGGGGTAATGAATATTCCGTTTAAAATAAATTTTTAGACGTTTTGACACAACTTGTTTTTTTAGTTTTTAAGAGTCGAGAAAAAACAAAAGATGACTCTAGTCGCCTTCGATTTTTAATGAGCCTGAAGTGACAAGTGCTTAGATGGACCTTTTCTGTTAAGGAGTCTGAAAAGGAACGAAAGGGACTACTCTGGAGGTCTAGGTAGAGGGAGTACCAAACCAATTGCAAAACTGCAGAATACTTTTTATGGTACGGCAGTCAATCTTCCCGAATGCTGTGTTCAGTGCATTGCGATCGATAGGGTGGCAAACATGGCTTCCTATGGATAAAGGATTTAAGCCTACAGGGGTCTCCCAAAATATACTCGATGGTACGTGGGAGAAAAAGTCAGTACTGGCACTTATCGTCTCAAAGTGGAGGAATCACCCAACCATCAGTGAGGACAACAGTTACCAGGCTTTACGACGCCGGAATACGTCTCTAGCCTAGACCTTTAAATGTTGTGCGTTAAGTTCCAAAGTGTTGTTAGATTCATTGAATTTATTTTAAGTTGATCTTGCTTATGAAGTTTGCCTTTTGGGTTCACCACGAGATGTAGATGTAATTCCTAAAATGCAATCTAAAGATGATAAACAAACTTTTATCTCTTTTCTGCAATGAAAATCCTAGCTACTAGAGGAAAAGAAAGACACAATCTTTTCACAAAGAGCAAAGAGCACACTGTAAATGCACTTCCCTAAATCAAGCCAAACAGACTATCTATATGCAAATGCACATGCATGTATTTGTTTTCGACTTTCTTAGTATTGATGCTAAAAAGAAAGTTGATGTACAAATCTGAATTTGCTTTCAAGTAACAAACACAAACAAGCTTCTTTTCGAAATCAAAGATAAAGACGATTACGACACTTTACGATTTTGAAATGAATGCTCGTTTTTGACACTAGAAAATCATAAATTCAGACCAAAGGCAATAGTAAAAGTATAATCGACCATCAACAGCAATCAAACTTTCTCCTATGATTGAAATCGACACTTGCGAAAGATCTAAATCAAAGGACGACAGTACGACTATTCTACTTTTGCAATGGAAAACTGTAAACGACTCAACAAACACATAAAAACATCTACAATTCTTTTGTACAAAGGAGGCGGAATAACAGCAAGGAAAAGGGGTTTTAAACAGACAGATACTGATCACAGGCAGCAAAATTCAGAGACAGAACTGGAAAGAATGAAGCACAAGAACCTCAGTTGCACAGGGCTAGTCTGATCAGCGCACCTGTAACACAGAGAAACTGCATTGTAGCGCAGGTTTCCCTTTCGGAAAGTGCGTTGAAATGCAGAATCTCTTAACAGTACCTGCGCTGGGCCAGAAACGAGAATCTATCCGGGTTTTGGGTCACAATTTGCAGTTTAGTCTTTGGTTTTTGGCCGAGTAAAAGCAATCAGTAATGCACAATCAGGGGTAGATCTAAGGAGGGTCTAAGAGCTATCACAAGGGCAATCAGATAGTTTGTCGATCAGCTGTTCAAATCATAAACAAATCCAGTGAATGGATTGAAGCAGCAGATGTCTACTTTGCATTTGTTATGGCAAATGCAGTTCGAATGCTACTTATAAGTTTATGAAACAAACAACAAATAGATACACAAACAAACTAATTAGACATTCTCCCCAGTGGAGTCGCCATTTTGTTACCGGGAAAAGTGTCTATTTAGAACTGCTCTATCCCACTAAGGTGTGACAGCTGCCTTAGAAACAAACAGAGAAAAACTACTTTTGTATTTCCTTTATGAACTATAGATAGAGAGGAATAGGAAGAACTAACTTGTGTCTTGCGCTAATCCTTTGATCCAATCTCTCTCTTCTTTGACAGCTTCTAGCTACCTGCTCCCTTACTTGCCTAGCTTTACCAAGTACCTGTGAGGTCACAGAAGAAGAACACTATACAAAGACATGGATCTATATTCATAAACAACTTAGGATCAGATTTAAGTTAACCATACAAATGTAACAAGCATCAATGATACAAAAGCATGGAGGAAAAACTCAAATAGTGTTTATTGATAAACAAGAAAAGATCCAGGAGGAGTTACAATCGATGATTCCTGACCCAGCATCAACCTCCCAGCAAAGAAGCTCCTCTTCACCTCCAACAAAGCATAGATCACCCAATACTCTGATGTTTGTCTCAAAACCAACAACAATTCCTTACAATGTGCAAAATTCCAGCCTCTGGATCTCTGGGATGAGGGATCCATATATAGATGTATGCAAGGAGGATGAGTCAGCTTGTGATTTGATTAGTGTCTTCTCTCTGTCAGTTCTTGCTTCCACTTGGAGACTGAAGGCCTCTTACTCATCCTTGGTCGAATTCAGTGAGGCAAGTGTCATAGGAGAAGATTTTGGAAGCTTCCATTGTCTCTCCACCTCGCGGAATGACACTGCCATTTGTCATTTCTCGCCCAACGCACCCTCATAGTGCATTTAGGTGCGTTGCAACGCACCTAGCCAGTGGAGCAGCTGAAATGATCCTGTTTTGACTTATTCTGAGCAGTTTCTGGTGGAGAACTTTTGGGAGAAGCTGTAATTTGTTGACCTTGTTCCTTTAGGGGTTAGAACAACACTTTTAGGGACTTAGGAGCCCTTGGTTTATGGACATTTCATGCTTGGAGTTGTAAGGCACAAAAATGTCTATAACAGGCCGGTCCGTGCCCCGTGCCTTGTACATAGTGTTCTTGCTGCTTTTTGTTTTCATTTGTTTTCCTTTCTTATTTTCTTTGTTTTCATTTGGTTTTTTCGCTTACTATTTTTTTTTCATTTGTTTGAGCTGCTTAATACCTTACTATTTTTGTTTCCAGAAATAATTTTTTCCATCTACTGCGTCTTGCCTTTTGAATGAGGATGTGGCTGAGATAAGAAGAGATTTGTGACACTACAACACTTGGTCACTCTCACGTCTGTCTTCTCTGTACTTGGTTATAACCTTCAGCCGATGAAGTCTTGACGGAAAATATGAGTCATCTGCAAAGGAAGTTTTGGTCCAACCATGAACCCGTGTCCACACTGGGAAGCCCCATGCCTGTACTCAGTCTGCTGCTATGTGTGTTCAAGCTCATCCAACTAGTAGAAACAAAGAAGGGAAAAATCTAAATGAGAAAACCTATGTTAGAGGTCTCACATGATTCTCTGAAGGAAAAACCTCTTCTTCTCTCAATAAGTGAGGATCCCCCTTCCACCCCAAAAATAAATAAGTGCCTACACACAGTCCTCTTAGAAAATACAAAGTGAAAGAAGAGAAAGGCTTCCTGCATAGAGAGGTGAAGCATGCAACTCCACTGGGGTACTGACCAGGCTCGCTAGCAGTGGAGCAATGCATGTGTTCCTACGTGACTCCATTGGGGTACTGTCCATGCCTACTGGTAGTGGAGCAACACCAGAGATGAAAACTTATACTCTGAAAATCTTCAATTCGCAAGCTAAAATACCCTTCCAATTCCGAAACACTGTGATCAAGATGAACTTTTGATTGTGTTAGACTGGGTTGGAAAAAGGTGAACCATGTATGTCCATGGGGTAAGTGAGGAATCTGAAGTAACCCACACAGTGATTCAATACTCGTCGAAAGACCAAGGCCTTGTGATGACATTTAACAAAAAATGAGAAGCTGGATTTCTACTAGTGTGTCACCAAGTGTTGTAGAGGGTACAACACCCTCCAAAATTTTGGTCTGGATCCAATTCCAAAGCCTCCTTTGAGAGTTTTACTTGATGACTGCATGCACTCAGCTTCACTCTGTGAGCTCTTGTGAGTCTTCGCATCCACCTTGCTTGTTCATTCTACCAACAAATTTTTCATGTTGATGTCAATGTCATGCTTGTGACCATGTTTTGATCATACACAAGGTCTTCACTTCATGTGTACATATTGTGTTTGCTATGTAAACATCCGTCGCACTCACGCATGGAGTCACATACATTGTCGTGCAAGTGTCATCGCAGTCATCCAAAGATCAATCACAAGCGTCGTGCTTGTTGCTCACACTGTCAGTAAATCATGTTGAGCATGTGTGTCTAGATGGTTTGAGTCGTCTCATCCTCAAGTCATGTAAGTGTGTGTTTGCAAGATCACGTATGCACCTCCTCACTCGTTCACACAGTTAGTCATTTTGATGAAGTTCTAATGACTAGATTCCCCTCTAACATTTGGACCTTCACCCTGCCATCGACTCGATCGACTGTCACCAAGAACAGTGTAGAAGTACCAATCAAGCCATTTCAAGTTGTGATGCCTGTAAGCAAATCAATCAGCCTTCATGTTGGTCAATCAGAGAATTTGACCCGACAGTCACCCTAGGACTGATTCCCCTAAAAAATTGCACAGAGGAAAAAGACCTTTCCCACTCCGCTGACAAATAAAAATGTGTAGACAGGCCAGACAAACATCCAGTGCCCATCCATGTCTCTCTCAGAAAATTGCGTAGTTTTTCCAGCCATCCCTCTAGTTAGTCGACCACCTGCTCATCGGGAAAACTACGTTGTTTTCATGAGAAAGCCTTCTACTGCCCAATAGTCTACTTAGCTCAGAAACTACGTAGATTTGATTAGCAGACCATCCTCCCAATATCAATGTAGTTTTCCCTGCTAGCAACTCCTAGCAGCCCACTGCCAGTTCCCTTAAGGAATTGTGTAGTTTTTGCTGCTAATATCTAGCAGCAGATTGCTGATTCCCTCCAAGAATTGCGCAGTTTTTGCTGTCAATGTCCCAGCAGCTAACTGCCAGTTCCCTCCAGGAATTATACAGTTTTGGCTGCTAGGCTCCCGCTGCCCGCTCCTTCTAGAAATTGCACAAATTTTGTCTACCTGCCTTCCCGCAGCCTGGACTGCTCCTCCAAGAAACTCCGCAGTTTTTCCCTCTAGCTAAGCCAGACCCCACAAACAGTCATTGTTGATCCAAATTTCCCGTATCCATCACCCAATGACTCCTACACAATTTTCACCAGCATTGCCCGAAGCCTCCATCCCATCTCATACCTCACAACCCATCTCATACCTCGCAACCTTGTCTCCTCTCCTGGTCACCTACATCTGAAACGATCATGCATCATGGTAGACTACAATGTCTATGGATTTGATTTCGTCTCGTCATGAGAGAATGCAGATATAGGTACACAAACAAACATGGCATGAGGACGAATGGGATGGACAAAGGGAGTGCATGTAGAAGGACATGTTTACCAATGGACTGACAAATGATGAATGCAAAGAGATGTGCTCGCGAATGGAAAATCATGCAGAGATTTTTTCGCAGATAGACAGATGAAGGAACATGCAAGGATGTGTTCACGGACGGATGGATGGACGAGCATGCACTTTTCATAAATGGGTGAACCTGTCAAGCATGCCAACATGCAAGCAAGGAGAAATGTGAAAAGGAAACATCAAGCAAACCTAGTGACCATTGAAGACTCCGCGCACTTTTCCATGTCAAGGTGATGTTGTGACACACCATGAGGACATCCATCACCTAGCAACACTGCAACTCGACATGCACACCAGCAACAACATGAATGTACCAGCTCTATCATTTCGAGTCTTGTCATGAGTCATGTCATCCACATCTCTACTGTGGGGCATACTGTCAATCAATGTAATGTAACGTGGAATTCCAAGAGACCCACTTGTCATACAAAGAGTCATGTAAAGTTGAAAGTTCGTGGAAGTCAAACGGTCATGAGGGTAGTCGAACAGCCACAAGGGTCACTATGGAGTAGGAGTATCCTCTCTGCGGACAGAGATGATCCCTCTAGCCCAGGAGAGTGGGTCTAGCTGCAAACAATACAATCTAATGTAAATTTCCTTATATTAAAATAGAATAAGAGGTTCAACCTATTATAACGCTAATCCACTTGATGGCGAGCTTGCTTCCTTGCTCCAACTTCCTTTCACTCCTTTCATTCAAATACCTGAAACAAACATGCAGGACACAACATCAAACGTGATAACATAAAATCAAATTCAATCTACTTAAAAGGGAAAGGAGTTTTAAGCTATCAAATGCAATATTACATACGATATAGGAAATAAACCATTAGTTGTATTAATATAAACTTCAAAGAAAAATACAACTAGAGCCTTGACGTTGCAGGTTCCATTTGGCATGTCCGGGTTCTAGCACCACTATAAGCATCTCATTATTCACCCTCAAAACAATAAAAGTTCAAGTTCTGTTTCCCTTTGCTCCAAACCAAACACTATAAGCTTATTCTCCCTTCACACACAAACTAGAAGGCTAAGGTTCTCAAGATGGCTATCAATATTTGCAGATAATTTTCAGCCCTTTCATTAGCTAGCTGAGGTTGTAAAATGAGGAGTTTATATAGCTTTGATAGAGGGGAAATGGATCCTCTTATGGTGGGAGAGGCCTTATACCTTTTGGTTTGTTCCATTTTAATAGGGGAAAGGAGCCCAAATAGTCTCTCTCAACTCTATCTTGCTCAACCATTTACCAGATTTCCGTTCATGAAGCTTCTAGACCTGGAAGCTTCAACTCCATTTTTAAAAACTTGCCAAAAGAGGGTTGGCGTAGGTCATGAATGGCTGACTAGCACTGTTCAACGCTAGGCCTAGTGTTAGACTCTGCAAATTGGCACAGGGAGGAAACTGAGTGCTAGTGCCGACCTTGAAAACTGAGCTTGAAGGAATATTCTTAGGAAATGATGTAAGAGGGAAATGTTCTGCAGATGAAGAGGGATGTAGGGACATGTTCTTCATGGTAGGAAAACACATGAGGGTCACTGTAGAGGTCCTCCAGGATCGAGGAACGAAGAGTATAGGGATAGTGACAAAATGTTGTGTGACAGATGCCCCCTAAAGCATGAAGGTCGAACAAGAGTGAGGGGTGAAATGCTTACAAGTAGATGCATGGAACCGAAGACCATCATCGGAAAACCTGCAAGCAAACATAGATGCATATACATCATTAAAATATCTGATACATGAATCATGGTATGGATGTAGCCATCCATAAGAAGATAATGTAAATGAATCCAAGGTATGGGCACAACCATCCTATAAGAAGGATCATATTAAACCCAAGGTATGGCCACAACCATCCATCTGAAAGAGACATGTATGTAAGCATGATCATGTCATTGATACAATATTGGACACCCAATCTATCATAGGAATAGGATAAATAAATCCAGCTTTAAGAAGTTTTTCAAATTCCCCCTTAATGGTAGTTGCTTTTCTAGGGTGCACAGGACAAAGTCGTTAGCGAACGAGCTTCGTGTTAGGATAAGTCGGAATTTCATACACAACTATACTTGGGTCAATGCCAGATATTTTATCATATGACCATGTAAAAACATCTTGAAACTCTTGAAAAATATGAGTATAAAGCTTGATCTCAGCAGGAGAACAAGTTACCCCAATATGAACGTTTTCAACGACACTAGGCTTAACAGAAATGTCAATAGGCATCGTTTGGGTAATATTACCCATGTTCCCTTCTGACCAAACTTCATGAGTCATAATAGGCATCTAAAGTGGTTGGGTATGGAAACAAGAAGAGAACTTCTCAAGATAGGTAGACATGGTTGCCTAGACAAGTAAGAACGAGGAACGATGATGAGTATCATTCCAAGGTGCTTCCTCAAGAGACATAATTTTTATGACACTTTCATCAGTAGGAAATGCCTTGATTAAGGGATCGGAAGATTCTGAATAACCAAGCCAAGGGGATTGAGAATACACATCGAGAGATGTACCCAGAGAAGTGTGATCAGTAGATACCAAAGTCGACGTTGAAGCAATCTCCACATAATTAATCTCGGCGGGGCTCAATGGCATGACATCACCCCATGCATCAACCTAATCAGGAGGAGGAATGATCCAAGGATCAGACTTAACCGAGATCATGTTGAATGAGGCAACATGTGTAGGTGGGAGAGGAAAATTACCCATCAAGGTGGGATTTTTAAAAAGTCCAGCCCCCACACTCTCATATGGAGCACCAGTATGCTTCACGTAAGGAACATTGCCATCCGAGGAAGAAGAGGCAAAGAAATATAATTGGTCGACCATGATGATTTTCCCTTGATGAGGAAAATGGAGCATGTGGAATAGAGAAGAGGCTACAACATGCATGGCATGGGTCCAACTCCACCCAAGTAGAAGATTATAGTTAATATTCACATCAACAATTTCTACTTCGACATTAACTATCTTGCCTTCCAAGGTAATGGAAAGATTAGGAAGGACACCGAATGGTCGAGAATCACATCCATCAAAGGCTTCCAATGTGTTAGGTGATTGGTTCAGGGTAGGAGAACCAATTTCCTTCCAACAAGACACAGACATGATGCAGGTAGAAGCACCTTCATCAATGATGGTCTTGTGAATTGTCTTTTCATTAATGATCACTTGAATGAGAAAGGAAATTTGATGAGGTAAGCATGGAACATGGTTTTCTAGATCAAAGCAAATAAGGTTTGAATCAGATGGATCAACACCTCCGATGGCCGACAGTAATGATTTCTACTGAGAGGGACAACTTTGAAGGACCTTGAGAGCAGACATAGCTGATGGCGCTTGAGCCAAGTCTTCAACAATATTATAGTGTTGAGCAGCTTGAGCATTTGGATTATACGAGGACTTTCGCAGCACACCCCAAGAGGGTGGTCGGACAACAGAATCAAGATTAGGTCACTCTATATGGAGAGGACCGGAGGTCAACGAGATAGAGGAGGAAGGGGTACTTTCTTTCTCTTTCCCTGTCATCGGGGTTTGATAATCTTTAGATCTGGTAGCCACATTTATAGGCATGTTCATCATAAACACTTGGGAACCTGAGGGAACAAAAGACTGAGGCTGGTCTACCATTTGGGTTTGCTTGGATGGAAAGGGTTCTTTTAAGACAACTGGGGTCCCTTTAAGCAAGCGACTAACTTCAGATTGTCGGGGATAATCTTTAGTATAATGATCGTCCTCATAGATGAGGCATGGATACTTCGACTTTCTTGGAGAAGCACCACCAGCATACAACTTACGATGGCCCTGTTTCGTGGCATCATCTTTGGCCTTGCCTTTTCCCTTATTTTTACCTTTATAGGATTTGTCTACTGTGGTAGACTAGATAGCGTGAACCTTAGAGGTTTTACTAGGACCAGGTGAATTTCAAGAGGGATCATTGGAACCAGTGTTGGAGACTGATTTCTGCTTGGAAGAAGATTTCACGGGGATCTGAGACACAGAACTAGTCACTCCTTCAACAGGTGTCATATTCGGAGAATTCGATGTTGTCAGATCGAATTATGATCTTGGAGCATTTGGTAACATCTCATACAATGTGCCAGATTGCAAGTATACAAGGTCTAGATACTAGGCACAAGAAATGTCTGTCTCCTCAGTAACACATCCACCCATATCTATTTTCTTAGCAATTTTGCTGACAAAAGATTTGGTGAACCATTCTATCAACAACCGATCAGCAATTTCAAACTTGATCAGGCGATGCCGATGTCTCCATTCATGGATGTGATTGGAGATATGGGTCGTAGTGTCTTGCTTAAGTGATATAAGCAAGTAGGTGCCATTTTCATAGTGAATTGGAAATTGGAAATGAGTGAGGAAAGCCATAGTGAGAGTGTTGAAGTCACTATAGGTACCTCGAGGCAATTTGATGTACCTTTTCGCTGCAGCCCCTATGAGAGTCCATTGAAAAAGTTTTAGGTGGATAGAATCATCAACATATGAATTGGAGGAGCACCATAGGTGATATGTCATCATGTGGGCTTGTGGATCCTCTACTTTTCCCTCAAATTTCAGGTAATCACTCAGAACTTTCGTCAGAACTGGAGGCCAGTAAGGTGAATGAAGGATAGGATCATTGGTGAGCCTTGAAATATTTGGTAGTTCCAATGAGGCCAAGAATGGAAATTTCATATTAAACAACATCTGGGGCCTTTGAACAGACTCAAACTGTGTAATCCCTTCTTGTTGGTAAGGATTTTCCCCCTATTATCGCTCCAGGAAACTCTCCTAGGTTGCAGCTCAAAGATGCCTGGTAACATATAATCTTCAATATTGTTCTCTAAACTATTGGAATGAATGATGGTTTGTATCAAGCAAGATAACCATTTCAACTCTATTTTTACTCAAGACATGCATGAACACCCTCAGCTGACAAGGCTTTAGACCACTAATGCTCAATAGTTTTTAGATTCAATGAATAGATGGAGAACAATGACTATACCGACAGATGCATATATAAACACATATGAATGGCTAGCTACAGGTAGTAAATGAGAATACTGACTGTACCAGCAGATTCATATATAAAATGTATGAATGACTCACTACAAGCAGTAAAAGAATCTTTCAAATCTAATTTAACAATGCAGAGATAAGATGACAGTTATCTGGTATTAGATACAGAAGAAACATGAATGACCTATTCAAGTGCAAGCTTAGAACAGAAGAGAAAATGGACATTGAACAAGTAATAGCAAAAGAAGCTTATATTGCTAATGAATAAAGATGAGAAGCTTGAGTAGCAAAGTCTCAATAATCTCTAGAAGTTGAACCCTTGTTACATTTTTCTTTCAGATATTTATAGCTCTTTACAATGCTCTCAAACCTTCTGAGGCTCGAGAGGTCTTAATATATCCCTATGTCCCTTCAACAACTTTGATGCCCTGATTAGGCAAGCATGGCTTAGAGGTTCCTTCTTTTAATAGAAGAGTAACCACACTCAGGTAGTTTGATGTGTTGTCTAGGAGCTCTCTCATGCCAAAGATGCCCCACAATCGGTTCTGTTGTTTTTGGCTGAGTGTTGTCTACTCCATGATGTTTCTGTTTGTTTTGGACAAGTTGTGCATGCTATGGCCCTTGTTATTCCCTTTCCAGTCTCTGTTTCTTGGCAATCTATCTTTCGGACTCTGCTATGTGGTGGAATGGGTCTTCGGGCCTTTGTTTTCCCTTTAAATGTTTTATAATCACTATTTTCCTGTTTTTTCATAGAAAACACTGCACATTGTGAAATCCTGCCCATTTATGCTTTTCCGAACTTCAAAAGTCCTTATACATGGCTTATTTTCCTATCGGGTCCACCCTTTGGGTCGTTGTCGCCTATCACAGACGGCCTGGTCCCTTGCTTCCCTTTGTATTTGGAGATACGCACAAAACACTAAAAATACATTGAAAATGGCCTTTGGCGGACTTCAAATATTATATATTTCCCTTCTCAGACCCTTTTGGGTCTGGGTCTTATCACATATCGCAAAACCAAGCTTCCCTTTGTATTTCATTATATAATGAAAATACACAAAAATGCATTGAAAAAGGCTTTCCCGTGGACTTGAAATATTATGCAATATCGTTTAGAACCTCGTCGGGTCCGGTTCATCGGGTCGGTGCCACTCCTTAATGTTTCCCCGATTGCGATCCGTTGATGCAATGTGGGCCATCGATCTGCGCGCTTGATCGATGGTCCACGTTTAATCGCCAATCGCAATTGCAATGCCCATACTGTCTGCGCCGATTTGTCTCCACCAATGTGACTCGCCGATCCGATCATTGGAGATCGCTGATCGAGGGTTTCTTGCATCGATTGTGACCACCAATGTGATCCACCAATTAGATCTGGACTGTTGATTGGCCAGATTGGACGGCTGTTGTGCTTTCAATGTTTAAGCCTGCGATTTCATGGTTTTAGAGTGTTTTAGCCTCCCAATAGTGCATTTCTGCCCTTCCAAGGGCTCTCCTCTTACACTTGTTTCGATCTTTGGATGATCTTAACCAAATATTGAAGACTTAAAGAGCATATTTGGGTCCATTGGCATGATTTTAAGAAAATTTGGTGACTTTGGGGCATATTTGGATCCATTTTTGGGCCATTTTCCAACAAGGCTAACACTGGCTCCTTATGAAGATGAAAGCCTCCTTGTGAGGTTTCAAGAACTACAGAACAATGCCTTTCCTGTAAAAAACAGGATCAAATATTCCTCCTAGTGTTTCATTGGGCATGGAGTCTATTTAGCATGAAATAAAAACTTGAAAAAACATATTTACAATACCAAGGCTTTAAAGCCTTAACTGAAATAAAGTTTGAAGAACAACCCATTGATTGGGCTATCAAAAACATCTTCCCTCTCTAAATTGTGTAGAATGAAACTGTTTCTCATTTGAACTTGAGCGATGACAAGCGGTCCTGTCCATAAGGCATCATGGTTGCCCTTCTTTTCCTTCAATGCATCCCATTTAAGAACACAGTCACCAAACTGAAAATTAACCCTTTTTGCCTTTCTATTAAAGGTTTCTTTTTCTTGGTCAATGTGCATATTAGAAAATTCATCAAAGACTTACAAAAGCCTATTAATTTGATCATCTACTTCAAAAACTTTCCAGCATTTGACATTATCAGGCAGAGATGGTCTATATTTCACCTCATCTCTGTATGCTTTCAGCCTTGGATGTTTTGCTTGGAAGGTTTTGTTCACCTGAAAAGTTAATATAAAATATGAATCAATGCATTCTTGTGTGGGGGACACAAGGACTACACCTACTCCTGCAGCTTCTTTGGAGCAAGCTCCTTCAAAGAACATGTCCCAGATCTGTGGGCCTTCTTCCTTTGTGATCTGACAAACTGGTTTTTTAAGCTGCGTAGAGGCCAACTGAGATTCTTCAATTTGAAGAAAACAAGCTCCAAAATCAGTGTCAACGAGATATATAGGATGATTAGTGGGATTCCTTTCATCACTGATTATATAATTCAACTGAGCCTCTCTGTACAATCTCCTATTTTCACCTCCAAAAACTAGGACAATAGCATAAGACAAATCATTTTGCAATGTTCCACCTAATCTCTTGATCTAGCCTCTGGAAATAAACATGCCAAACTTGGGGGGTACATTTGCTACCACAATATCTATCATCATGCTCTTCATGGGCAGCTGAGACAAAGTGATGGCAAGGTCCTAGATTAGTCCCAGACATTCCACTTTTCTAGAGTCAAAAGAAAACAGGTCATTGTAAGGCTTGGTAATGTCAAGACCTAATTTATCCATGATAGCCTTGGGCATTAGATTATGACTGGCTCTAGTGTCTAGAAGGAAATTATCAAGGATTTTATCATGAATAGATAGAGAAACATAGAATGATGGGGAGCTATCTTCACAATTTTCAATCATTGGGCTGAGAATAACAGCTGGTTGGTCATCTTGCAGATTTACATAGTCATTGGAGGCTTGGATGGATTTAGGCTCAAGAGCCTCAAGGATAGATTTCTTGAAGGATTCATTCTTCACTAGTTCAATCAGAGGCATAGGTATTCTTAGATTCTTAATTTTTGATTGAAAATTGAAAGGAGGAGGAGACTCGTCAAGGCCTCTTACCTCATTAGCTAGAGCTTTGAGGATGATGGGATCAACTGTTGGTTGCTTCTGCTTATTAGCTTGTTGTACTGTAGGGACAACAACTCTTTGAATAGGAGTTTCCTTGGCATTATTCATCTTTGACCTCAAATTATATCTTTTCTGATCTTCAGTTTGTAGAACAGCTTCACCATCCCACTCTTGGCTAATCTGGTCATTGAATAATGACTTTTCATAGGCAGCTTTGGTAAAAAAGGGGCACTGTCTTTGTCTTCCATACAATGGATCTCATCATCTTCTTCAACCTGCTCTTCTTGCATGATTGCATTCTGGAAAGGGGTCTTCACCCTTTGGTCTTCATTGGCATCTTTGCAAGATATGCAAATGCTCATTAGCTCTTCTATATGGATTTGGATCTCTAGGAACAAAGGTATTAGGAACCCTTCCTTTCCTAGAGTGCTGCTCAACCTTTAATTTGGAGATTTCAGAGGCTAATGACTCAATCATCTTGGTCATTTTATCTATCTTGGGATCTGAAGATGATGAAGACTTGCCCCTCTGTCTTCTTCTATCGATATTTCCCTTAAGCTTCTATGCAGCCATGATGTTTGATTCTACTTCCAATGTTACATCCTGCATATCGACCAAAGTAGCACATCGCCTCTCCCTCAATAGTAAATAGAAGTCAGAATCAAAGGCACTAGCATAGGTGAGTCTAGCAGAGGTAGTGGTGGGTTTTACTTTAGCTGGTATCTTGCTATACATGAGGTTAAACCTCTTAGTAAAATCAGATAGAAACTCACCATTTTCCCTCTTTAAGTTCCCAAACTCAGTGTGGTAGTAGAGGAGATCCTTCTTATCCCCCCAATGCTTTAGGAATGCATCATCTAAAGCCTCAATATCTACTATAGATCTTAGGGTCAGTTCTCTGAACCATTTTTTGGCCTCTCCATCTAGGCTTTGGAAAAAGACTCTCATCCAGACATCATCTTCACTAATGTCTAGGTTATCAACATAGATATAGAATGACTCAAGATGTTATTCAGTTGTAACACCTTCAGTCCCATTGAACTTAGGCATATACTTATGATATTCTCTAATAGGCATGGCATTCAAAGGAGTGGGCAGTATTAGAGGTCCATACCTAGCAGCTATAATTCTTTCCATTTTGGCGGGTGCTTGTGGACCTGCCATAGCTGTGGTGGCTAAAAGAGTACTAGAAATATGAATGACAGAGGGTTGAGGAGTGAGTGATAGGACTGAAGGAGTATGATGGATAGGAGGTGAAGTTTCCTTTGGGCTTACAGCAAAAGGAGAACCTAAAGAATAAGGAGCTTTATGAATCTCTAAGATTTTTTCTTCGCAGCTAGTATTAGAAGCTATACTCTCAACATGTATTTGTTCTATTATAGGCCTTTCTTGAAGAGATATAGAATATTGTTTAGGTTTACCTGAACTTGATATCCTTTCTACAATATCTTTCTTTCTTTGATGATCTTTTTAGGGTCAGGTACTAGGTCAGCTTGCGACTTTTGAGGATTTCTCTAAGTATGCCTCACAAGCTGAGCTAGAAGTATGAAGTGGAGTTGCCAAAAAGGTTCGCCCTCTAGTAGAGTCACCAGATAGATGATTACAACCAAAAAGTTCCTAGACTTTTCCTATCATCAAAACTGGATCTGTGTCATCTCCCAGGGAAGTTGAGCTTCACTTTCCTCTCCTTGACAATGGCGCCAATTATGTTATCGCTCTAGGAAACTCTCCTAGGTTGCAGCTCAGAGATGCCTGGTAATATATAATCTTCAATATTGTTCTCTAAACTATTGGAATGAATGATGGTTTGGATCAAGCTAGATAACCATTTCAACTCTGTTTTTACTCAAGACATGCATGAACATTCTCAGCTTACAAGGCTTTAGACCACTAATGCTCAATAGTTTGTAGATTCAATGAATAGATGGAGAATATTGACTATACTAGTAGATGCATATATAAACACATATGAATGGCTTGCTACAGGCAGTAAATGAGAATATTGATTGCACCAGCAGATGCATATATAAAACATATAAATGGATAGCTACAAGAAGTAAAAGAAGCTTGCAAATCTAATTTATCAATGTAGAGATAAGATGACAGTTATCTGGCATTAGATACAGAAGAAACATGAACAACTTGTTCAAGTGCAAGCTTAGAACAGAAGATAAAATGGACATTGAACATGTAACAACAAAAGAATCTTATATTGCTAATGAATGAAGATGAGAAGCTTGAGTAGAAAAGTCTCAATAGTCTCCAGAAGTTGAACCCTTGTTACATTTTGCTTTCAGATATTTATGGATCTTTATAATGCTCTCAAGCCTTATGAGGCTCGAGAGGTATTAATCTATCCCTGTGTCTCTTCAACCACTTTGATGCCCTGACTAGGAAAGCATGACTCGGAGGTTCCTTCTTTCGACAGAAGAGTAACCACACTCAGGTAGTTTGATGCGATGTCTGGGAGCTCTCTCATGCCAGAGATGCCCCATAATCAATTTTTTTGTTTTTGGCTAAGGGTTGTCTGCTCCATGATGTTTCTGTTTGTTTTGGACAAGCTGCGTGTGCTATGGCCCTTATTATTCCCTTTCTGGTCTCTGTTTCTTGGAAATCTGTCTCCCAGACTCTATTATGTGGTGGAATGGGTCTTCGAGCCTTTGTTTTCCCTTTAAATGTTTTATAATGACTGTTTTCCTATTTTTTCACAGAAAACGCTACACACTAAGAAATCCCACCCATTTCTACTTTTCCAGACTTCAAAATTCCTTATACATGGTTTATTTTCCTATCAGGTCTACCCCTTGGGTCGCTGTTGCCTATCGCAGACAGCATGGTCCCTTGCTTCCCTTTCTATTTGGAGATATGTACAAAACATTGAAAATACATTGAAAATGGCCTTTGACGGACTTCAAATAATATATATTTCCCTTCTTGGACCCTTTGGGGTCTAGCTCTTATCAGATATCACAAAACCAAGCTTCCCTTTTCATTTCGTTATATAACGAAAATACACAAATGCATTGAAAAAGGATTTCCCATGGACTTGAAATATTATGCAATATCGTTTAGAACCCCGTCAGGTTCGGTTCATCAGATCGACGCTACTCCTTTATTTTTCCTCAATTGCGATCCATCGATGCGATGTGGGCCATCGATCTGTGTGCTTGATCAATGGTCCACGATTAATCGTCGATCACAATCACAATTCCCATACTGTCTGTGCTGATTTTCCTCTGCTGATGCAACCGCCGATCCAATCATCGGAGATCAATGATCAGGGGTGTCTTTGCGCCAATTTTGACCGCTAATCAAATCTGTCGATGTAATCCACTGATCAGATCTGTACCATTGATCGGCCAGATCGAATGGTTGTTGTTCTTTCAATGTTTAAGCCTGCGATACTCGGTTTTTCCATGGTTTTAGAGTGTTTTAGCCTCCCGATAGTGCATTTCCGCCTTTCCAAGGGCTCTCCTCCTGCGCTTGTTTCAATATTTGGATGATCTTAAGCAAATATTGAAGACTTCAAGAGCATATTTGGGTCCATTGGCATGATTTTAAGAAAATTTGGAGACTTTGGGGCATATTTGGATCCATTTTTGGGCCATTTGCCAACAAGGCTAACAACCCCCATAGTGGAGGATTTTGTCCATATGGATTTTGATTTTGCCCCCATTGTAGGTTACCTTTCCTGTAGGGAGGATTTTGCCTTGGGTAGGCTTGATAATATCCTGCCATAGGCCATTGATAGGCATATGGGTTAAAAGGCTATTGAGCTTGTTGACCTTGGACGTAAGGATTTTGACGCTATTGACCCTGGACATATGGATTTTGCACTTGCTACCCTTGGACATAAGGATTCTGAACCTGCTGCCCTTGGACATAAGGATTTTGAACCTACTGCTACAGGGGATGACCCATCCCTTGCAAAGGTTTACCTTGGCCCTTAAGGGGCTGACCTTGCTGATATGCATAGACAACCTAATACTGTAGAGGCTAGCTCTTTTTATGCAAAGGTTGACCTTGTGGTTGCTGCAAAGATTGGATTTGTTGCTACATAGGTTGACCTTGTGGCTACTGCAAAGATTGCCCCTAATGTTGCAAAGGTTGGCTTTGAGAGGACGAAGGTTGGGAGGATTGATGAAAAACTGTGTCTGCATATGCAAAGGTTGTGCGACTGTTGCAAAGGTTTCCCTTGCAGTTGTAGCAGTTGTCATTGCTGCAATGAAGGTTTCCCTTATTGCTGCAAAGGTAGCTGGACAGTTCCTGGATAGTTCCTGAATTGAATCTGGCCATACCCACCAGGCACAATAGATTGGCCAAGCTGAACATAAGGCCCAGCTTGAGGAATGTAAGGTGGGGTAACCAAGGCTTGTGAACCATATGGAACATAAGTTGGTTGGAATGGACCCTGAGCCACATATGGCTACTAGTATTGGATGTTAGCTAACCCAGATGGATCAATAGGGTTAGGAATAGCACTGTAGAAAGGTTGATTCATTCCAACCATGTGAGTTTGTGATCCACTCACATTGGTTTGGCCTGACATCATAGAGATATTTAGATCTTGCCCCCCAGGCGGTGGCACAGTCTGTCCACTCACTGGAGGGGTAGAAGAAATTACCGAGACCTTACTCACTGAGATCATTGGTTGAAATGACGAAACAAGTGGAGACAGAATGATAGGTTGAACCGGAACTAAAGTAAATGCAGTTCGTATAATTGGTCAGAAGGTCGTGTTCTGGACAAACGGACCTGTTGTAGGCATGTTGCCAGAAGATCAGATAAGATTCCCCGAAACCAACTGAGCTAGAGAGGTATAACCATGTGGCAATAAAGGCTCACTAAACTCAAGATAAATGCTAGATAGGATGGCTCCTATGTAAGGGAAACCTTCCAGAGGGAACTCATATGGCTGCTCATCACCCACTTAAGGAGTGTGAGTGGCAGAAGATTTCGACTGACTCGAAGAGGAGACTTGAATTTTTCCTTCTGACTCCATCAGAAATAATCGGGGATGAGCTGAAGATGAAAGAGGAGACAACTCTAATGGAACACCATGCTAATCATACAAACTATAAGGATGATATGGAGATACCACAAAAGGGTTTATAACCAGTCCTTACAGACTATCAAAAGTTTGAGGACTCTTGGGAGTCTGGATAGGATTATGAGGGGATTCCAGGCTAGATTTGTAAGGTTACCTAGTATCTGACAGAGGTGGATGAGAAGAAAAAGGTTGAATACTCAGAAAAATTCCAAGTTCAACACCTTGATTCTCAAGCAACTGCAGAAGTTCAGGAAAAGTTTCTCCGGATGGCCTTCCAAATGAAGGCAAGGAAAAGGAATGGGGTGAGCCTGATGGTTCATCCATGATGACTTTGTCTTAATCAAAATAGAAGAGATATTAATTTCAAGGATTTAAAAATATATTAGGGATATACTCACGATGTGATCTGGAATAATATTATTAGGAATGTGATTTGATCATGGGAAAAAACATTTTTAAAATTCTGAAACAGACTGATGCCTTTTCATGTTTTAAGAGTCGAGAAAAAGGAAAAGATGACTCTAGTCTCTTTTGGTTTGAATGAGCTCAAAATGAAAAATTCTCAATGATATTTTAAATTTAAAGAGTCAAAAAGACCAAAATGACTACTCAATATCATCTAGGCAAAAAGATTACCAAGTAACCGTGAACTGCAAAATACCTCTTGGCAAACCGAGAAGTACGGGCAGGAAATCTCCCCGAATGTTGTGTTCGGTGTATCACGTTTACAAGGAGACAAACTCCGCTTCCTACGGATAAAGGATTGCAAACCTATTGGGGTCTCCCTTTATATACACGACGGTACGGGGAGCACAAGTCCATACTAGTGTTGTCTAATGCTAAAGCGAATGCCAACTTCTAGGTTTAAAGACATCAAAACATGTCTCTATCCTAGACCTCTAAATGTGTTCGTTTAGTTTCAAATGTGCCTTAGGTTAATTGAATATATTTTAGAAGTTTATCTTGAAATTAAGTCTTGGTTTTTAGGCCCTATCAATGTCACCTGAAAAACTCCTATATGTAGCTATATGAGACAAAACCCTTTCAATTCGATGAATGCTTACACTAATTGAGAGAAGAGAAAACAATCAATGCAACAAAAAAGCAATTGAAAATAAGATGACTCTTCACTACTTCGCTTTTCAAAACAAAATAATGAAAATTCTTTCCACTTCCTACTCTTCCTATTAGATGCACTTCAACTAGTCCTTTTAACAATAAAAGAAGTTCATTTGATTTCACATGCTCATGATGATGCAATTATAGCTTTCAATGATGCCAATCAATGCAACATATTAATTAATCAAACTAGAATGATGTATTTTCTTCAATGGAATGCTAAAATGAATCTTTCACATACACATTTCAATGAATATTTCCAAACATCCAAAACATCAATCAAATGAAAAGCACGACAAGAAGAACTCCTTTCAAATCAAATGCAAAGATTCAACCAAAACAAACCAAGCAATGTGATATATACTTGGAAAAGAGATGTTCAACAAGAGAAGAGAAAAAGAAAAATTTTCACTTGTTCAATTGAAATCGAAGCAAGATAAGTGCAAGGAATAAAAAAGGAAATGCACAAAGCAACAAACCAACAACTCGACTTGATGAGCAAACAAACAAATGAATGGACAATGACATAGACTCCCTAGGGACACAAACCATCCAAAAACTCAAAAAAATCAAGGAAGGTAATCTCAAACCAATCAAGCAAACAAATCAAGCCAAAAAAGAATTCTAGCCAGGGAGAATACAAGCAAACAAGCCAAGAAACAGAACTTATGACGACAAGACACACTGGCAATGATTTAGGAGAAACCCTAATTTAAACCTACAGGCATCGGCGTGACTGCCTATCTAGAAACACATAATAGAAGGGGTTGTGCATTTTTCAATGGGAACTCCCACTGGTCAACACGACTATTAGAAAATAAACAGTGCCAATTGAGCGATTCAAGAAAAAAATAAAAAATTTCACAAACCAGAACCGAACCTATCACTCTAAATTCAAGAATCAAAGAAACAATTGACTTGAAGTATAGATTGCCAAAGAAAAAGAGTGAAACAAGAAAATTTGTCACAAATCATGAAATGAAAAACAATCCAAAGAGAGGGATGGATCCCCAGTGGAGTCGACAATTTGTGGAGTAGGAGTATCCTATCTGTAGATAGAGATGGTCCCTCTAGCCCAAGAGAGTGGTTCTAGCCACAAACAAGACAATCTAATGTAAATTTCCTTAGATTAAAATCAAATAAGAGGGCCTACCTCATATAACGCTAATCCACTTGATGGTGATCTTGCTTCCTTGCTCCAGCTTCCTTTTGCTCCTTTCGTTCAAATACCTTAAACAAACATGCAGGACACAACAACACACGTTATAGCATAAAATCAAATTCGATCTACTTAAAAGGTTAAGGAGTTTTAAGCTATCAAATGCAATATTACACACGATATAGGAAACAAACCATTAGTTGTATTAATATAAACTTCAAAGAGAAATACAACCAGAGCCTTTACATTGTAGGTTCCCCTTGGCATGTCCGGATTCTAGCACCACTATAATCATCTCGTGATTCACCCTCAAAACAATGGAAGTTCAAGGCCTCTTTCTCTTTGCTCCAAACCAAAAACTATAAGCTTATTCTCCCTTCACACACAAACTAGAAGGCTAAGGTTCTCAAGATGGCTATCAAGATTTGCTGATAATTTCCAGCCCTTTCATTAGCTATTTGAGGTTGTAAAATGAGGGGTTTATGTAGGTTTGATAGAGGGGAAATGGATCCTCTTATGGTGGGAGAGGCCTTATACCTTTTGGTTTGTTCCATTTTAACAGGGGAAAGGAGCCCAAACAGTCTTTCTTGGCTCTATCTTGCTCAACCATTTACTAGACTTCCATTCACGAAGCTTATAGACCTGGAAGCTTCAACTCCATTTTTAAAAACATGCCAAAAGAGGGTCAATGCAGGTCATGAATGGCTGACCAGTGCCATTCGACATTAGGCCTAGTGTTAAACTTTACAAATTGGTGCATGGAGGAAATTGAGTGCTAGTGTCGCCCTTGAAAACTAAGCTTGAAGGAATATTCTTGGGAAATTATGTAAGACAGAGATGTTCTATAGATGAAGAGGGATGTAGGGACATGTTCTTCATGGTAGGAAAGTACATGAGGGTCATTGTAGAGGTCCTCTAGGATCGAGGAACGGGGAGTACAGGGACAGTGACAAGATGCTATGTAACAATCACTTTCACCCTTGGCTATAAATACCCCCTCATTTGTACATGTAAAGGAATTTTCACCTCGGCTCATCCCACATAGCCTTGAGAGTCTGTAATCTTTCCTTTGAAGAGTAAGTAGTGGCTCCAATGCCCTGCCCATGGGGTTAGTGATGTATGGTGTAACGATGTGTCTTGGAACTTTCACTTAGTTCAAAAGCTTGCTAACATGGCAACATGTTTTCATACATGTATTATAATTGTTGTAAGACTCATATTGAACACTTGTAATGCATGTTGCTTCAACCTGTGTTTAACACTTGAAATCATTAATTTGTTGTAATACATATATATTAATGAAAATGTGTTGTATGAGTTGTTAATGTTTTCCTTCCTGTGTTGGTTACCTCCCCATACATCAGACGAACCTTTCACATAAAGTTACTATAACAAACGTCACACTCGTGCAGATGCCTCCGTTGTGTGTTGTACATGTTATCTTTCCTTGTGTGTTGTGACTACTGCATCCGTGTGGACTGCTCTTCTGGAATATATGCATGTCCTGTTGTCTTGTGTGTTCCTAACAGAGTTGGGGCTTCCTCCCATCCAACTGGGACTCACTCCCACCCTCTCCCTCTACATTGAAAGAACCATTGACACAAGTACACTTGCAATGACCAACCATGTGAACCTCACTACTTGAAGACAAAGAATACCAATCTCATGTGCTGACAAGCAGGAGTTGAGGAAAGTCTTTAAGATAATGGCAACCAGGCCATCATAACGAATGGGACTCCCACACCAAACGGTATGAGGTCTAGTTGGGACTTCATAATGGGGTGATCCCTTGAATGTTGGTGGGTCCAGCACCATGAACACATCCTTGGTTATCCATCCCAATGGATACAGTTTGTTATGGGGCATGGTTTCTAGATTCATTTTCTTAACCAAATCCATAGAAATTAAGTTGGCTTGCGATCCACCGTCAAATAACGTATCAATTTTCATATGTTTGGAAATGACATGGATATGGAATATCCCTATTCAGTTTTCCTCATTTGAAATGTTGTGGGTATTATTTGATGCATTGGTACTTGCTACGACTACCTCTTTGCTTTCTTTTTCCACGGCTTTTCCTTTGGTAACTATGGCTACAATTTTTGTTTCATCCCCTATGTCTGAGCCCAAGTCTTGTTGTGTAGCAGCATTGGTCTTCTGTTTCCCTTTATTGTTGAATTTCTTCAGTCGTAATTCTGGATGAAGCTTCCAACAATGCGCTTCATCATGTCCTTCCTTGGAATAAGTCTCCCCTTCTTTCTTAACAGAAAAATTTTTCTTCTGCTTTCCTTTAAACTTCTTCCATTTTTCAACACTCTGAAATGGATTCTTCTTACCTTCTTCCTGTATATTTTTCCCTCTTGCTTCGAGGTGTGTATCTTTAACACAAGCCTCATCAGGATTCATGGGACTAAACATAAGAATAGTATTTCGAAGATAGCTATGTAACCCTCCTATGTATTTTAGTAAGGTATCTTGTGACTGTAAGTCTACTCCTAGCATAAGAGCTATTTTCCTAAACTCTTGAGTATACTCTTGCACATTTTGACCTTTCAACTGTCTGAACTTTTGCCAATTCATAATGCCTTTTTTCATATGAGCTAAAGGGTAGAACTATCTTTTTATAGCAGCAATGAAACTAGACCAAGTAATAGAGATCTTACCATGTTTCTTGATCTCGTCTTGAGTCCTTCATTCCCACCATACAAGTGTTGCACCCTCCATTCTCAATGAATCCAACTGAATCTTGATATCATATTCTTGAAGGTTCTAAATTCTAGAATACACCTCCAACTGATGAATCATGTTATCCAGCTTCTCTGCAATAACTTCTCCATTGTACTTAGGCAACTCGAATTTAACATCAAGCTTTAGAAAAGGTGATTTACCAACCCCGTTTGAAGAATGATGATGAGTATGAGTAATGGTGGTATTGGTGGAAGAGTTTGAAGATGATTTCAAAGAATAAGATGAATAATATGGTGGAGATGGTGGAGTTTTCCCTCCATTCCCATTATTTCCTTTTCCTTTTCCTTTATCTTCTTTTCCATTACCTCCTCCTGAAGAGCCTTCTCCATTGGGAGGCTTGGAACTTTCTCCTTGCAATATGTTGTTCCTCTCTTCATATAGGACCTTAACCATCTTTGTCATATCAAAGAAAGCATTTCTGAAGGTCTTCTCATCTTCTATCATGATAGGTTCTCCTTCATGAGACATGGTCTCTGAATACTCAACTACAACTTGAGGTTGTACTGGTGTTGGAATCTCAACTGCAACTTCTGCAACTTGAGGTTGAACTAGTGTAGAATACTTTGGAAACCTTTCTCTTCTTCCACTTGACCCAATTTCAGGGCTTTCAAATAGCTTTCCTTCACCTCTTTTGAGCTTTAACCTTGTGAGAATGACATATACTTGCAAACAATTAAATCTTTCTTTCACAAAGAAAATCTAGAAAGCAAAAGCAGTGCTCTGATACCAACTTGATTTCAATTGGAGTAGATTAGTAATGTTGTGCTAATTCCCCATTTAGAAATAAACCAGAGATGCTTATATTTTTCTTTTTCAAGTGATTAAGGATTCAAAACTTGTGCATAATTAATAGATTCCCATGAGATTTTCTTATGTAAATGTTATAAACAGTTTAATATAAAAAAACATATGCTGAACAATAGCAATATAACAACAAAGAACATCAAAATATAACACACAACAAGCACATGATAAAGGAGTTCACCCCTCCTAGGCTACGTCTCCTTGGTCCAGCTTCCAATGGCTTGGGCCTCTCTATTATGCTCAAATTACATCAAAAGTGTGTTTTACAATGCTCATATGCCTTTGAAACCTGTCTCAATGAGTTCAGAATACCAAAAGCTACTAGAATAGACTATTTTTTCATCCAATTTGGATAAGAATTGAAGGAGTTATGACTTCTCCCAGTTCCTCCACTATTTGTTCCACAAAATGCTCCAAAACTGACCAAAAACCCTTTTTTCCACTCCAAAATCTACTAAGGAAGCATGAAATTTTCCGTTCGGCGGGCTATATTCTGTTGGCCTTATCACAATTGCAATCGGAAAAATTGCGGGCTCTTAACACAACGAAACATTGATATGCGTGTTGCGGACCCAACTAGTTAATTAACTGCAACTTATAATATCCCGCATCCGGAACCTCCCGCTTATCTCAATCGGTAAGTTCAACACCCGAAGATTTTGTTACACGGAAACATTACGATTATGGACCCATTGGGACTTTAATTTTTGGCATATAATATTATCGAGTCCAGGGTCTATCACTATCGGAACTCCACTTCGTCGGGGCCGATTCTTGTCGTTGATGTGATTTCGATATGCGATCGCATCGCATCACAACCCTAAATCTGCCTGGGGCCGATTTATAACAACTAAACACTTACCGCTACGATATGAAATTTACGAGGACCAATGGAATGCTGCCACTTGGCGCCTCCTTATTTACTAAAGACTTGCCACATCATCCCAATCCTGCCATGTAGGCAAGTCAAACATGATCTTTGACTTGCTCTAACTTCTACATACGAACTCGGATTTGAGTGTTGTTCACACTGTTGGATTCATAATGACGATCTCTTCAATATGAAGCTGATTTTGACAAGATTCTGACACTTTTATTTTTTTTATCATAATTCTGAGCACTTGATCAAACACTTACAACATGGTTTTTTTTACAGTAAAAGACTCCCAAAATGGATTTTATGGTAGACTAAACATATGTGGTACAATGAAAAATATGCTATATTTTTTGGTAGAGATCTCAACAAGATTCATGCTGAGAGGTCAGTACAATAGGCGTGTAGCAGGGAAAATGGACTGATACATTGTGAAAACCAAACATAAATGAAATAAACATGCATAGAGTAAAACACAATTTTGATCAGGAGAAAGGACGAATTGATATGCAGGGCTTACAGTTAAAGAAATGCCACACCATTTACTCAAGAAAAAAACTATCACAGATTTGATACCATTTTAAACATACATGGAATGTGGACAACAAATAGGATACTTAACCATGAGATACCTTTATTATTCACAAGTTGTATATTTATAATACTTTGGTGTGACTCTTGGATTCATCTTCCAAGGTCCCTTGGACTCCCTTTGACTGTTCTACTTCCACACCATAACCCTTAGTGGATTAGGTGTCCAACAAAAAATTTGATACATAATTCGTGGAATAATTTTGATGATCAGAATTAGACCTTGAGAGCAGACTTTGAAATATAGTTTGTGGTGAACCTTTGATGATCTAGAGTAGACATTGATATTTTATTTGTGATATAATTTTGAGGTGGTTTTGACGCTGAATTTGGCTACATTCTTGTGGAAGTTTGGAAAGTTTCCTTGAAGAAATATGAAGCATACCTTGAATTAATTTTTGGAGTCATTCTTAAGAAGACATTGAAGGCATTATTGAGCGTATCTTGAAGTCATTCTTGGATATAGTTATTGTGGAAAACTTACTCAAGAATTACTGGAAGTTGAATATGTTCAAGCAAAGATAATATTGATTGTATCTTGTTGTATTTGGGTCATTATCCCTAGTGTGGGAGCCAAAGAGTTTTGAAGTATCTTCTATTATAAAGGGTGGCATGCTGGTGCTAGGGAAGGAAGTTGTAGCTTCCTTCATGACGTTTTCACCTCCTTCTAGTGGATGCTAGTAAACCAAGGGTTGTAGCTCCTTCCACTAATGGTTGGTAAATATCTCGGGGTTGTATCCCTTCTATTTGTAGCTCGTAAAATATAAGTTGTAGATTCCCTTGTAATATAGATATAGTTTTCATATATATTGTGTGTTCCTTTGATGTGATGTTATTGGTTAATGGTTTTGATACTAAATTGTAATAAAAAGTGAAATATTGGTTCAACCCTGCGACCACCCCACCCCCCCATGGTATTTCCAACAATTGGTATCAAAGCAGGTTACCCTCTAACATTCTAATCACTAGAGGGAAGATCATAAAAAAACATGGATCATATGGAAGGAATCTCTTCAAGGAAAATTATGATATTTGATGGAAATGATTATCCACTATGGAGAAATTGCATGGAAACCTACTTGAATGCTATAGGAGTGGATGTTTGGATCTCCATCGTAAATGGATACAAAGTTCCTAAAAATAATCCAATTGATCCTGACAAGAAGAAGTTGTTCAGTTGCAATTCAAAAGCTCTTCATGCCATCACAGCTGGATTGTCAAGAACCATTAATTCCAAGGTGATGTCCTACACCACAGTGAAAGAAGTTTGGGATAGACTTGAAACTTTTTATGAAGGTGATGATAAGCTCAAGCTCGTCAAACTTAAAAAATATAGAGCTAATTTTGAAAAACTAAAAATGGATGAAGAAGAAGATAGTGCAACCTATTTTCTCAAAGTAGATGAATTTTTTAACTCCATCAGAGGATAAGGAGAAGAAATTAAAGATACCTTAGTCATACAAAAACTCTTGAGATCGCTTCCCTTGAGATACAATGCCAAGGTATCTACCATGGAGGAAACCAAGGACTTGACTAACATGAAAATGGAATAATTACATAGCATTGCTATAGCATATGAAATGAGAATAGATACAAAAGATGGACCATCAACTAGAGAAGGAACTTTTAAAGCTGCAAAGAAGACAAGAAACAAAGAACTCAAGGTTGAAGGAACTCCAGATGATGAATCAGATGTAGAAGAAGCAAATTTCATCAGTAAGCTCAAAAGAGGAATAAAAAACACAAAAGTAATTTATGTTTTAAATGTTATGATTGAGGTAGAATAGGTAATTATGCTAAGAGATGTCCTTTTAAAGAAAAGAAAAGCTTCCAAAAGAAAAATATTTATTTTAAAGAAGACAACAACTCTTTAGATGAAAGTGATATAGAAGAACTAGATGAAAGAAAAGTTCTCTTCATAATCGAAGAAAATCTAGATAATTATCATGATGACAAAGAGGTTAATGATTCAAATGATGAAGAACCAAATATGAGAATAGATTATTTCTATTTACTCAAAAAAAAATCAAAAACCAAAAAGGAAGATGAATATGTTCAAGAATAATTGAAGAATAATGAAAAGGAAAATAACAAGCTCAAAAAAAAATAGAGAATTGAAAAGCCTACTTGAAAAACACAATGAAGAAATTATCTCCTTAAAGGTCCAACTTGAAGAAGAAAATAAAGTTGAGGAAGTAATAAAGACTCAAATGATGAAGAAAGAAGAATATTATGGGAAATTAAAAGAGGAAATTGTGTCATTAAGGGATGAAGTCAATAAAATCAAAAGGAACTTGAATAGCTCACTAGTATTGGATAACATTCTCAATTGTCAAATATTACTAGACAATGAAATAGGTTTTGGCTATATAGGTGCATCTTCAAGAAATGAGGACAAAAGATCTAAGGAAGAAACCAAAATAAGTAATGATGATAATTTCAAGAACACCCATCACAAGGATCAACAATGGATTGAAATTCCTCCAAGACAAAACAATTTCAGAAGATCATCCTACTCTCCCAGGAATGAAAATATAGTTCTTGATCATTTTTACTCTTGTGAAAATTTTGGGCATAAAGTTAATCATCGTAAAATCAATACAAGATGAAATTATGAAAGGAGAAAAAATTATTATGGATATAGATCTAGAAATTCCCAAGGATCTAGAAACAGAAACTACAATCCATTTGAACCACTAATGAATCAAAACAGTATATTCTACAAGTGCAATAATCTTGGTCACAAAGATTAAGATTACATGTCTGTGAAAGAGAATGCTCAAATTATGCAAACAAAGAATCTATCTACGACATGGGAGAAGAGAAAGAAGAAAAATTGCAATCTAGAATTGATCATTGAAGATAACGAAGATGCATAATACATAGACAATGGATTCTTGACACATATGGATATAAAAAAATTTTGTCAACCTAAAAGAAAAGAGTGGTTGTGTTGTGTTAGTGTCAGTGTCTTCACACTGCCATCAGTGATCAAAATTCACTCTTTTGCATTCATATTAGAAGTCCCATTCTCAATGAGTTGCATTCCATTAGGTCATGGATCAACTGATGGTAGGCACATTTTAGTTTTTCCCTCATGACACATATCTACTGATCTCTTTTCATGTGTGATTCAGTCAATGGTTCAGGTCCAGGTTCATTTTTAGTTTATTTCATTAAATAGGTCTTAGGTCTTAGGGTTATAGTCTCATTAGGTATTAGGGTTTCACCATGTCAAATTTTCAGTAACCATTGACTAATAATGGTCAATAGACACTTGAGGATGACAATAATTATCAGGAAAGTTTTTATATCATAATTTGTAAACTTAATAAGTTCTTCACCTCAAAACCAATTTGAGATGAAAACAAAGCATTGGTATTTATTTGTAAATTTTATGTAATTTTATTATTTCTCATATGTAATTAATGGTCTCATGCTACTCCTGGTCACCTGCTGATATTTCCACATACATGCCACTGCAAAAAGTCAAAGAAAACAAGCATCAGTTCACCTATTTCAAAACAAAAAGCAAGCATCCAAAAAACAGAGTATTTGAAAAAGCTAATAGACATTATAAAGTGGGTTTTGAAGAATGAAAAATCAAGAGTTTCCAAGCCATATAAAGTTCATTTCACTCTCAAGTTATTTCATTGTTAGAAGTTGAGGTTCATGAGCAAAAACGCGATTTGAGGTGTTATTGAGCAAAGGGAGGGAAATTGTTGTGTTTTTGGAGAAATTTGCTTGGCACTATGCACCAAAGCCCGACGCTACGCACAGGAGTGGCGCTACACACCTGGGTTTTTCTTGCTGTGTTATTTTGAACTGGCGCTATGCACCAAACTGGTGCTACACACTTGGCAGTTGAGCTACTAATCATTGGAAATTGCATCAAATCGCCTCAAAACTCCCAATTTCCTCCATTGCAAGTAAGTATCACCACCATTCTTGCTGAAAAGAATTGTTGCATCAGTCTTGGGTTGTTTTGTCTCTCAAAAACATCAAACCCTAATTGTCACTAAATTGTCTCATATATTGTAAAAACACACTCATTACTGTTGTCATATATCATCTTTTACTGTTTCCCTAAACCCCATCCTCCCATACATAATTCCCTAGATATCATTCCCTAAACCTTTCCCTAATTCCCAAACCATATACCCATACATCCCAAACCCTACACTATTCACTAACCCTACTTACTCCCTACATCCCTTTCCCATTCTTGTTCACCCTCACCTACTTTCCTATTCAAATCTCTTCATACTCATCTTACCTTCATTCACCAATCCACCACTCTTCATTCACCACAAAGAGAAATAGTTGTACAACAATGGAGAGGGATAGTGAGTATGAAATGGAGGAAGAAACCCATAGTGATAGTTCCAAGGAGAGAGACACACAAGGCAGAAAGCATCATAAGGGAGGAAAACATATCAAAGAGGAGCCCACCAGTTTGAGGGAGCTACAAGCCTACCCATTTGCCCTTTCTTCTTTTATACATCAGTCATGTTTTAGTTTATGTGAAATGGTGGAAAGGGTTAAATCCCATCATGAATTAGAAAGGTTGTTTGTGACACATTTGGACAACAATTAGGTAAACCTTGCTGGAGTTACATTCACTTTGTCACCAGATGTCATTTCAGAGGCTATAGGTATTCCAAATGTGGGTGAAAGGTGGAACAAAGGTCAGGACATTGGCATAGAGTACTATGAGCCTTACATCAAGGCTAAATATCATAATAGGCTCCAGAGAGCATTCCCCCTTAAATTCCTGGAGGACAGGTTTGCTCCATTAATGAAGATCATCATCAAGTACTTTACTTGTGAAGGCAGGTTCTCTCGACTGTATGCCTACCACATTAGACTGTTGATGCATTTCACTAGGGTGAGAATGATGAATATCCCCTACTTCATGTTCAGAAACATAGAGAAGATGGCATTCATTATAAAGAAGAAATCATACCCCCAATAGTTAACCAACATCTACCACTACTCTTTGATTAAAATCATTGTTTTGCATCAGCTGAACCTTCTCAACATGCCATGGGAGACCTTCATTTCTCATGAAATGTTCAAAGGCCCTCAAGTATTTTCATCAGTGCCTCATGAAGAAGGTGGACCTTTAGGACATGAAAGGGTCCAAAAGACTGAAACTGTTGGAGTGCCAGTATTTGTGACATATGAGAGGGGCACTAGGAAACTTTTTGCTGCTACCAGGTGAGTATTATCTCCACAAGGTGTGGAAGGGGTCTTGCCTTCATCTTTAGGTCATGGGAAAATGCTATCTCCACAAGGAGTGGAAGGGGCTTTTCCTTCTTCTTCAGCTAAATAGGTACAGGTTCGGTAGCAACACAAGGACAAAGGTAAAGGCAAGGGAAAAATGCATGAGAAGGATCCTAGTGATGGGAAAGAGAGATATTTTGACCTTGTTGATCATGAGGAGACACAAGGAGTGGATGTCATTGACTTAGATGCTCAAGATCCAAGGACTGTCAAAGACATGATCATTAAGGAACAAGAGGCTGAGATACAAGCCTTGTCAGTCAATTTAGAGAGGGCTAAATGGGTCATCAAATATCTAGAGAAAGAAAACAAACAATTGACCGACAAGCAAGTCCTCATGGAGTTGCAAATGATCAAGGAGAACTAGCAAAAGGCTAAGAAGGCAAAGGTCAAGTTGACCTCCATTGAGCAAGAGATTGAGAATGACCGGGAAACTTGGCTTGAGAGGGTAAACATACACCTTGAGAGGCTACTTGAGAAGGCCAATAGAGACAAGAAGATGCTTCGCCACATGGCCTATCACTATATGACCCAAAACAAAATATGCAATATAAGGATGAGGAAGCTTAAGGCAAGGTTGAGGAAGGCCTTGAGGAGAAAAAAGGAGAAATACAAGATAAAAGTCTTAGCTGAAGCCTCACTAGCCCATCAAAGCAACTAATGATGGAGCCTTGTGCCAAATCTAGGCAAGTTTTGAAAAATTTTGGTCATTTTCAATTTTTTGGAATTTGCAACACAGAAATTTGCCCTAGGTGCGTGCTACGCTTTTCACTGGGAGACTTTTTGGAGAAATGGTTTGGATATTTGGACTCAACATGATGAGAGCATCAACCCTAAAATTTTCAGCAATTTTGGAGCAAAGCTTGGTCACCTAAGGGTCAAAAAACCATCAAAAAATGATCTCTCTGCCTCTTTTTGGACACATAGGAAGTAGCCTTGGGAGATTTCACTTTGGAGTGGGCAAATGATCTCCAAATGCAAACTTATAGATGTTCCAGGAACTAGACAGAGAGACGTTTCCAATTTTCTATCTTGGGCTCAATTTGGCTAAGGGGAAGGCCTACAAAATCAGTTGAGAAGTGGTGCTACGCACTTGGCCAGTGGCGCTACGCATAGAGCCAGTTTGCTCAAAAATCCAAATTTCGCCTAGTTTTTCTATAAGTTGATTTTTTCTCTCATTTTGGATGAATTTATGATTGTAAATGATGCTATGCTATGTAAATTTAAATGTAAAATGACCTTAGAGGGTAGATTCATCATTTTGAGGTGGTTTGGGGGTCAATGAATCAGTTTCCATGGTTTTAGAGGCAAGTTGTTCCACTGCCTATATTCTTGTTCCTAGTTTAGATATGGTTGAAACAGTCCCTTATCTCTTGGATTTGACCCCTAATGGTTAGAATAGGTGGTTTTGATGTCTATATTATGTATTTTTTCAGTCATTAGCAAAGGTTGGATTCGCTTGGATGCTCTGAGCTACATTGTACATCTCTACAGCAATTTGGCAAGGAAATAAACTAGGATTTGCAGCTATTTTTGTGGGATTCTTGTGGTAATGTGTTTTTGCATTGTTTCTCCTTTTGTCATTAGTTTTTCTCATGTGTTATGTGTGCCAAAATCTAATTCATTCTTCTAAACTAAATGAAATCAAGATAGATAGGTAGAATACATTGGTAATAGTGCTATGCCTTGGGAATACATCTAGTTTTTTATGTTTTCAGCTATTTGAAGAGGACTCATGATCTCTGCATGCCCTCCTCAGCTCCTCACTAGTCTTAGACCTACCATCTCACTCAATTCCATGTGCTAAAACACCTACCTACCTCGGCCCATAGAACACCATGCATTCCTGACTTGATTTCCTAGACCCAAAGCTACCTGCTCCATTAGATCCAGCAAAACCATCAAAATCAATCAAAAAACCCTATAGCTACTATACCTATCCTAAAATCCATATTTGCAGTGATCCTGACTGATATTGACAAGGAGAGATCCCTCTTCGGACCTAGTAGGGCTAGCTACCAAGTTAATCTTGGTTTGTGATTATCCTAGGATTGCCTCCCTTCAGCCTGAGGTAAATCTAGGCTCTAACATGTTGTATTTAGAGGCAGCTATTCTGTCAAGATACTTGGAAAAGGTGTATCAAGCCTTGGAAACAAACATATGAAAGCACAAAGTGTTTTGCTAGTTAAGGATCTAAAGAAAAAACTTCTCAGTTTTGGCAAGATGTGTGATCAAGTATATATACTCTTGTTTAAATCCATGAAGTGTGAAATCATAGAAGGATTCTCAAGAAGATTGGTTGCAACAACGACAAGAAGAACAAACAACATATGCATTCTAGATCAAGCAAAATGAAAGAAATTTATAGCTAAGAAAAAGAGACGAAAGAACAAAAAAAGAGGAAGGGACAAGAAGAATGAAGTAGTGTTAAGTAACACATGTTCAGGGGATTAGCCCCAAAGAAATAAGTCACCATTTTCCATTGATGACAAAGGGGGAGATAAAATTAAGTGTAGCATGGAGACAAAGCAAGTGAAGTGTGGATATAAGGGGAGGATGATGCTTGTTGGAGCATGATGATGTTGAGAATGCAACAAGATGATGGAGCTTAGTGGAAAGGAGTCGCCTTCACTAAGTGGGCCCGCAGGCAAATTATGGCACAAAGTCTATTTTTAGACTACGTCTATTTTTATACATATGGATCATGGTCTATGAGTTGTAGGATGTTGTTTATGGATGATTGGTCATGTTGGGAAAAATAGATGGACTTCTATTTTTGGATCATAGTAGGAGTGATCAAAGTCTATTTTTAGACTGCTAGTCAAAAATAGAAAAGTCAAATATTATTGTCTCATAATAATATTTAGATTAAAAACATTATCTTATCCTCTTGGAGCACTTCAGTTTGAGCTACAGATGTGGCACATGCAACTGTCAGAAGGAAATAAACTTTTCTTATGAGTCAGTTGAGCTATTGCATGCATGACATCAGCTAGAACTCATGCATGTGAGTTCTGTGGAGTTGGATGTGGAGTTGATAGAGTTGTGTTCAGTTTGACTTGGTTAAACTAGTTGTAATTATTCTAACTGCAAATAGACTAATGATGAGTTGTTTCACTAATTATTAACTCATAAAGCAACTAAAGAATACATCAGTTAACTCAGTTGCATGTCAGTGCATGTATAGTTCAGTGGAGACAGGTGTTAGAGGTTGAGATTGCTATCAGTTGTGACTATAGTTGTGCATGAGGTCTTGCACAAGCAATGTATTGAGTATGCCCATGATGATGGCCCAGTATATGCCCAGTGAAATAGCCTGTGCTCACGTGATTTCTAGTGTGAGTGATTTTCACATGGTATTGTGTGCAATAGAGGCAGGCAAAGCAGTGGAGGAGATTTGAACCTGTGACTTGTTCAGATCTGAGCTAGTTTTTTGTGTAACAGGTGGAGATAGTGTTGGATACTTGTGAGGATTATTGTACTATGTAATGTTACATGTTCTCAATCATTAATATACAGATAGTGTGGGGTTTTCAACTGTAAGCTTTCCCCGGGTTACATACTGTGTTAATGTGTGCATGGGATTGATGTTTCATTGTTTTTGATGCTGCTAAATTGATGATCAACGTAGAGGAGGTTATGTATTATGCATGTATTCCACAATAGTGTATAATCGGGATAATATCTGTTGAATATGTGTTTATTATTCAAAATTTCTACATGATATCGGAGCTGTTGATCATCAGATCTACTATTCAGAAAGTGTTTACATTCTATTTCTTCAGGCAGAGTCTGTAATCGGGCCAGGTAGCCTCTAAGTTCATCCTTCCTTTGGAAGGTGAGATATTCGATAAAAGCCCATACAGTCAATCTCTGTATGAGAAATAATTTGTTCTCACGAATTCTAGATCGGAGGCGGTTGAGTTTGGAGCTGGTGGAATTCGAATTTGCAGCAGTGTTTTCTTGGTATCAACGTGGCAATGTCTTTCAACAGATTGCAATTGGAGTATGCTCTTAAAGGCAGCTCAAACTATATTGCATGGAAGGACAGGATGGAGGCAGTGTTGGATGATAGCGGGCTGAAGGATTTCATAGAGGCTGATGTCCCAAAGCCTATTGATGCTATGCAGGTTGATGCTTGGCAAAAGAAGACAACAAAGTGTTGAAGGATTCTGTTGGAGAGCGTGAAGGATCACGTTGTGTCCAACCTGCATGGAAAGGCTTCTCCATACTTGATGTGGAAAGTGTTAATAGAACTATTCCAAAGCAAGAGCGATTAGAGGAAGCTGGCACTCAAGGATAAACTCAGAAACATCAAATGTGAGAAGGGAGATAGTATGCCCAAGTATCTCAAGAAGTTCACTCAGTGCAGAGATGAGCTGGGAAGTGTGGGGGTGACTGTCAATGATGAGGACTTGGTGAGCTTGGCTCTCCTTGGTCTTCCGAAGAGTTAGCATTCCTATCAGGACTCTGTCAATGGTTGGGAGAAATTTCCAGGATGGGAGAGACTTTGGTCAGATCTTGTGCAGGAGGAGATCAGGCGGAATACCAGGGACGGATCTTCATCAAAGGGACTTGATGAAGAAAATTATGCTTTGGCTACCAAAGAAAAGAAGGGGAAGAGCAAGAAAGCTTCTCAGTTTGGCGTGAAAGGCAAGAAGTAGGACATGTCCAAGGTGAAGTGTTTTCACTGTCACCAGCATGGACACTATGCCACTAATTGTTCGCAAAAGAAGAAGAACAAGCAAGCTGCTGGATCTGCAGCAGGAGAGGCTCTAGCCTCGTAGTTTGAGCTTAATTTTTCATTGATCGCATGCTTGGTTTCAAGTGTGATGGGATCAGTGTGGTTCTTGGACAGTGGTGTGTCTTTTCACATGACAGGAGATCGAGATTTGTTTTCTGATCTAGAGGACAAAGATCTTGGAGTGCACATCAAGATGGGCGATGATGGTAGATACAGTGCGACTGGTATCGGTACCATTTCCTTTGAGAGGGAGTTTGGTAAACCCTTCGTAATGAAGGAAGTGATGCATGTTCCAGGATCGAAGAAGAATCTTATCTCTGTGGCAATGTTAGAAGACAAGGGATATGATGTTGTTTTCAGCGAGGGAAAGGCTTTCCTGCACAGTAACACAATTGGAGAAACCCGGAAGATAGGGGTTCGAGTGAGGAACCTTTATCAGTTGCATGTAGATGGATGCATAGCAATGGCATGCAAGGCAGAAGGATTGGTGAGCCAGGATGATGGCGAGCTGTGGCATAGGAGATTGGGTCACCTTCACCATGGAGCCTTGAAGATACTACAGCAGATCACTACAGGGCTTCCTAAAGACACTTTTGCGCAGTTAGATCAGTGCAAGGGGTGTACTTTGGGAAAGTTTGTGAAAGCCACCTTTCACAAGAAGGATAGTCCTGCCACGATGATCCTTGAGAGAATTCACACAGACGTATGTGGACCTTTCTCAGTAGCTTCGACAGCAAAACACAGGTATTATGTGATTTTTGTTGATGATTTCTCTTGTAAGTGCTAGATCTTCTTCATGCAGAAGAAGAGCGAGACATACTCAAAGTTCTGTGAGTTCAAAGCACTGGTCGAGAAGGAGTCAGGGAAGAAGGTGAAGGCTCTTAGGAGTGATAATGGTGGTTATACATCTCTGGGGAGTTCAAAGACTTTTGCAGTGCAGAAGGGATTCGAAGAGAGCTCATAGCTCCCCATAACCCACAACAGAATAGGGTTGCTGAGGGGAAGAACAGAACAATCGTGGGTGTTGCACGGGCGATGTTGCATGATCAGAGCCTACCCCTTCACTTGTGGGTGGAAGCATGCAATACCACAGTTTATGTGCAGAACCGTTGTCCTCACAGGATACTTGGAATGAGTACACCCGAGGAGGCTTATTCTGGTAAGAAGCCTGATCTTTCTCATTTGAGGATTTTTTGTGCTAACGTTTACATGCATGTGACGAAGGATGCCAGGAAGAAGTTGGAGCCGACCGTAGAGGTTGGGATATTTGTGGGGTACAATGATACGCCCCACAACTATTGTGTGTATTTGCTAGACAGTGGTAAGACTGTTGTGCGATGGGATATAAAATTTCAGGAGGAGAAAGCCATGAAGTGTTCACTTGAGAGAGAGCTACACTTGCATGCAGATGAGGAGCTATTAGTTACTAAGGATGAGCTTCAAGACGTGGATCAGCCACAGGATGAGGTTCATGGAGTGGAAGAGACCACTCATGCAGCGCCAACCATTAGAGGGCGAAAACGCTTGACAGAAGCTGAGCGACTGGCTCAAGATGCAGAGAAAGTTGTAGGACCACCTACAACCCAACATAGGTAGAGACAGTCACTTGATTGGTACATTGGATACATGGCTCTTGTGAGCAAATGTGTTGTGACTGAGCCATCCTCTTTCGAGGAAGCTATGGAAGATCCCGCATGGGTAGATGCCATGGTGGAAGAGTATGATTCGATTGTCAGAAACAGTGCATGGGAGATTGTTCCTAGACCGTAAGGGAAATCTGTGGTGGGTTCGAGATGGATCTACAAAGTTAAGCAGGCAGCTGATGGGAGTGTGGAGAAGTACAAGGCAAGATTTTTTGCCCAAGGCTTTTCACAGATAGAGGGGATCGATTATGAGGAGACCTTTGCACCTGTCGCAAGGTATTCTTCCATACGGACGATTCTTGCTCTCTTAGCGCAAGTGGGGTGGCACATTCATCAGATGGATGTGAAGACTGTGTTCCTCAATGTAGTCATTGAGGAGGAGGTGTACATTGAGCAGCCCGAAGGTTTTGAGATCTTCAGCAGCGAGTCGCATGTGTGCAAGCTCAAGAGAGCGTTGTATGGGTTGAAACAAGCACCACGTGCTTGGTACACATGGATAGATAGTTATTTCGCTGGACTTGGATTCTCTAAGAGTGAGGCAGATCCTAACCTATACCAGATTGTGGTGGAGGGTAAGTTGCTTATCATTGTACTTTATGTAGATGATTTGATTCTAACAGGTGATGAGCTGTTGATACTTTCATGCAAGGATGATCTTGCTAAGGATTTTGAGATGAAGGACTTGGGCCTCCTTCATTATTTCTTGGGATTGGAAATTTGGCAGCGCAGTGATGGATTATTTGTTTCTCAGGGTAAGTATGCTCGGGAGATACTAGAGAAGTTCAACATGCATGGCTGCAAGCCTGTTGATACTCCTCTTCCTAGAGGTTGGAGCAAGGAGGATACCACTTTCGGCAGAAGAAGTGGATGCCATTGTTTATCGAAAGTTGGTGGGGTCACTTATGTATCTAGTCAATACACGACCTGATATATGCTATGTTGTTTACTAGCTTTCACAAGCTATGGTTAAGCCAATCAAGCTCTTTTGGAAGACGGGCAAGCATGTATTGCGTTATTTGAGAGGCACATCGGGATATGGATCTTGGTACAGATAGGAGGATGCAGATTGTGCAGGGAGCTCAAGAGGCTGAGTATATGGCAGCAAGGACATCAGGTACCATCATATCAGAGATTGTGTGCAACGGAGAATCATGTTACTTTCATACATTCCAACGGAGGATCAGGATGCTGATATCTTGATGAAGGCGCTCACCAGGAGCAAATTCGAATACCACTGAGGTAGGATATGGGTTACTGATAATCCATATCTTGTTGAGAGGGAGTGTTGAAAATGCAACAAGATGATGGAGCTTAGTGGAAAGGAGTCACCTTCACTAAGTGGGCCCGCAGGCAAATTATGGCGCAAAGTCTATTTTTAGACTATATATATCTTTAGACATATGGATCATGGTCTATGAGTTGTAGGATGTGATTTATGGATGATTGGTCATGTTGGGAAAAATATATGGACTTCTATTTTTGGACCACAACAGGAGTGATCAGAGCCTATTTTTAGACTGCTAGTCAAAAATAGAAAAGTCAAATATTATTCTCTCATAATAATATTTAGACTATAAACATTATCTTATCCTCTTGGAGCACTTCAGTTTGAGTTACATATGTGGCACATGCAGCTGTCAGAAGGAAATGCGCTTTTCTTATGAGTTAGTTGAGCTATTGCATGCATGACATCAGTTAGAACTCATGCATGTGAGTTCTGTGGAGTTGGATGTGGAGTTGATGGAGTTGTGTTCAATTTGACTTGGTTAAACTAGTTGTAATTAGTATAACTGCAAATAGACTAATGATGAGTTGTTTCACTAATTATTAACTCATAAAGAAACTAAATAATACATCAATTAACTCAGTTGCATGTCAGTGCATGTATAGTTCAGTGGAGACAGGTGTTAGAGGTTGAGATTGCTATCAGTTGTGACTACAGTTGTGCATGAGGTCTTGCACAAGCAATGTATTGAGTATGCCCATGATGATTGCCTAGTGTATGCCCAGTGAAATAGCCTGTTCTCACGTGATTTCTAGTGTGAGTGATTTTCACATGGTATTGTGTGCAATAGAGGCAGGCAAAGCAGCGGAGGAGATTTGAACCTGTGACTTGTTCGGATCTGAGCTAGTTTTGTGTGTAACAGGTGGAGATAGTGTTGGATACTTGTGAGGAGTATTGTACTATGTAATGTTACATGTTCTCAATCATTAATATACATATAGTGTGGGGTTTTCAACTGTAAGCTTTCCCCGGGTTACATACTGTATTAATGTGTACATGCGATTGATGTTTTATTGTTTTTGATGCTGCTAAATTGATGATCAACGAAGAGGAGGTTATGTATTATGCATGTATTCTGCAATAGTGTATAATCGGGATAATCTCTATTGAATATGTGTTTATTATTCAAAATTTCTATAGATGATATGGGGAGCATGGGTGTGTGATATTAATGACAAAGGGGGGCATTTTTGGAAGAACTTGTCATTGATGTCAAAGGGTGAATGGGTCAACATCTGTTTGGTGGTTTGTGTGCACAATTTAGTGAATTGGGATGCAAGGAAACTCTATATTCGTAGCCACTATCAAGCTATTTCATTTGATAGGTGGCACGCCTTGTGGGTGCTTGTAAACACCCCTCCCATATCTACTTAGTTTCACTAGCTTGCCAGGGTAATCATGAGAGGAAGAGCTACTAAGACATGACTCGACCTCCAAGATTCACTTATGGAAGTGGGGCCAACAACTGAACCTATCAACCACAAACGAACATCCTACAGGACTTACAGGACACTCAGAGGATAAACAACCATTCCCAATGCCAAATCTAGAGTTGAATAGTTATTTCACTGACCTAGAATCCCAATCATAGGAATAGCAATACATCCATGCGACTGTAGGCCTCCAATCATATGCATAAAACTACATCAATACAACTACAGTCTAAATTCCATAGTTCTTAGCCTACAACCCTAGAATCAATGCCTCCTTTTAAGGGCTTGTCTCCATACCACTTCCCAGATCTTAATGAGGCTTTCCATAATGATAAATAGCATATATACAAGGCCATTCATACAAAACTTGATCAAAGACTTGACCTAACCAAGCCTAAACATTATATTCATTTCATAAAACATATGGTGAACATGTAATTTACAGGTCAAGAATGCAAATTTAAACATAGGTGTCTGATACTTATCTTATAATCGTCAAGAAGGTATAATTCCCTCTCATAATATCTACAATAACATCTGTTATCTCATGCATTCATTAACCATTCATCAACAAATGAAAACACATCAAGAGCCATAGTCACTATACATCATATAACCAACAAATGAACAACATATATACCATGACAAAATAGCCATCAAAGCCACATAATAACAAGTACAATTACTCTTGGAAATTCAAGAGGAAAGTGCTCTTATTAAAATAGGAAAATCTAACCAAGTTAGGGGCTTGTACATACCACCTAACCAGAGATTGGGCTGAACCAAATCTCTCTTTTAGTTAATCACCCTCGAGCCATATTTCAAGTGTGAATGTGGGATATCATGGAATAAACCAACCAAAACCAAAACTAGGCTTCCAGAGGCCAAACCATTTCAACCCTCAACCAGTGCTTCCACCTCATGGTTGAACATCACTAACACCAACCAGATTGGTCTCTAACCAAGTTGTGTAGGGATCTAGAGTGTTTGTTCCAACCGTGGATCCAGGAACTAATAACTAAACCCACAACCTTCCAAATAATTTGTCCAAACAAGGCTCCAAGACTAGTAATTCAACCCACCAAGCGCTCCAGAGCATTTGTCCAATGAAGGCTCCACGACTAGTAACTCAACCCAAGTTGTTCCAAGGCTCCAGAGTATTTTTCCCAACCAATGGTTCTAGGAACTAGTAACTCAACCCACAACCATAAGGAACCTGAGAATCAATCAAAAACAATAAGTGGAAACACCCACAACACCATGGCTATCTAGGAAATGGAAAGGATAGGAAAAACCATTGTCCATCTAGGTAATCCTACATGCCAATGATAGATCATAACCAAATTACCACATACATATACTATGCATGCCAAAACTAGCAAGGAAATCATATGTGAAACTCGATACCTACAAGGCAATCCCATTGTAGTTGTTGATCCCATTGTTCCCTTACGATTTCCTTCTTTCCTTTACCTTCTTTTCCAAATCAAATGAAAACTAGAGTGCTCCAAGCATGCTCCAACAATGCTCCAAGATTTCTCTAAGTGTGCAATAGTATGAGAGAGAGAATAGGGAGAGAGCTATCCAAGATAAAATGTCAATTATTTCCATTTCTCTTTTCCAATGCCTTTGTCAATTTCCTTAGCCATAAATAAACTGAAAGTGATCCCCACTAGGATGTATTCCCACCGTTCATCTTGGAATATCTTTCCCATGACCTTGGTCTTATTTTATTTTCATGAAAAATCAACCAAGGTTGTTACAAACCGCTCCCCCTTGGGGGAACACCGTCCTAGTGTTTTATGACACCTACAACTAGCAAACCATTGAAAACAAAACATACTACCCATGGAGCTTTATAACCCAACTCGTTGCAGTATTTACAATGACCACTACTGAAAACATGACAATCATACCATTTACTAGAGATTTATAACACAAATCATTACGGTATTTACAATAACAAGAACATGTATAGTCATCCACATTTTCATCAACCAACAAATAAACATATTGTCTATGGATCTTTATAACCACAACTTAATATTTACAATAATATACACATATACATATGCACATTTTCTCTAACCAACAAATAAAAGGATATGGTGCCCACATTATGTAACAAGGGAATTAATGGGCTCACACCTCCACCCTCAAAAGTAGTACTAGGATTCACCTCCTTCCTGGGAATTCCAGAATCCATTGCCAAAGTCAAACCTACATCCAATTTTCAATGTTATGATCTTTGCGCTACTTGTTCTCTCAATGAATAGTTATCGACTTATTGTTTTAGGGCACACTCCAAATTTACTTATGATTTCATATGGCAATGCTAATGGCCAAAAAAATTCATTCCTTAGCATTCCCTTCTCTACTACATAGTCCCTCAAGAAATATGGTCACCCCCTTCTGTGTATTCACACACCTTACAAGTTTTGTTAGCATCCCCTTCTCTACTACATAGTCCCTTGGGCAATCCATCCCTTGGAAAGGTTTTCTCACATAATAAGGTCCAAAAACCAAGTCATATCCCTGCCTCAAAACCATCATACTGGTCAGAGAATGCTCATGGAAATCAACGGACACTATTGGGTACCAGTGTTCGATAATGGCCCTACCCCTGAATGCTTTACCAACATACTACTACCTAATCCAATTCCTTTTTATGCTACAACTAATTCTATTGGGTGTGGAGCTTGATTATCTTATTTATTTAGACATGTCACTGCATTGGACCCTAGTTCATAATGTGGCGGCAACGCTGCTCGTAATATTTACACTGTAGGGGGGTCTAGTGGGGGGCGACTATGACCTTTAGGAGCCCCCCCTTAGCAGGGGGATCGGGGGCAGCGCCACCGAAGCTAAAAATAGATGTAAAATTGCCTTGTAAAATGTTATAATTTCGTATTCAATCTGAGCCATTCATTAGGAGGAGATCTGACAATATAAGTTATGTTTAATTTAGGCTTTTTTTTCCCTAGAAGGAAACCCCTCCCTATATATGAGGGAATTGTATTGCATCTATGTAGATATGTATTCTAAGTGAGAAAGAGAGAGGAGATTTTGTGAGAGAAAAGAGGGAATTACAACAGATCTATTGTAGGTTGTATCTCTTCAGTTTGCTGGATAATATAAAAAGAAGGACTGGATGTTTCTCCATGGGCTTAGCCCAAATTGGGTGAACCAAGTATATCTGTGTCTCTCTTTTTTTATGCGTTTTCTGTTTTTGTATTTCTACAATATATTTTATGTGTTCCATTGCTCTGTAATATATAATTTTCTAACAAATTCTTGCAACCACTTCCAACCATCCCAATCAGACAGTTTCCATGTTTTCCTGCACCAAGCACATAATTCCCATTAGATTCAAAGTAAATTGAAATAAATTCAAACCATACCTCATTCGTAGCTCATCAATAAGGTAGACCTACAATTATGGTTACCTCCTATCACAATAAGTCAAATTAGCTCATTGATCAAATCATCATGTATAAACATATCACATCCAATTAGTTAAAAACTCAACTGCCATAAATCAAAATCATAGATTACATATAAACATCATAAATCAGAGTCATAGATCACATGCATAATTAAAACTAAAATAAAATACTAATATAAATCCTTCAATCAATCCCTTTCTTCTACCTTTTTTCTTGTCCTTCTGTACACACACTGAATCGGTTTCCACACCTGGAAAGCACCTAGTTCCTTATATTCAATCTCGTACACATAAACATAGTGTACATCACACACATACACTCAAACATGGTGTACAACACCACACATACACCTACACTTGGTGTACAACACAATACATATACCTACATCTAGTGTACAACGCAACACAAACACCTACACCCGGTGTACAACACAATACATATACCTACACCTGGTGTACAACACAACACATACAACTACACCCGTACAACACAATAAAATACCTATACCTCGTGTACAACACAATACATAGAGTACAACAAAATGAATACACATGTCATGATACAATGACTACATGATATTCATAGTACCACATATACACAACACATGTATGACATGTACACAATACCATGTGTACAACATGTACACTACACCACTTGTACAACATGTACACAACACCACATGTACACAACACCACCTGCACAACGTGTACACAACATTGTATGTACACAAAACCACCTGCACAATGTGTACAAAACACCACTTGCATAGCATGTACACAACATCACATGTACACCGTCACCACCTACATAGTGTGTACACAACACCACATATACACAACATCACCTACACAACATGTACCCAACACCACGTCCAAATAACACCACATATACAACATGTACACATCGCCACACACAAATAGCACCACATGTACACAACACTACATGTACAATGTGTACACAACACCATATGTACCATGTGTACATCGCACCACATGTACATAACATTGCATATGAAACATGCACACAATGCCATATGTACACAGCACTGCATATGCAACATGCAGATGACACCAGTACTACACATCTGAAGACTACACTGTCTCTACCAAGCAACCTCACTTCTAGTATCTTTCCACTATCCATGCTTTTCCCAGCATGTTGTAGATGGCACTGCTTTCATTCCGCTGAAGTATCCCTCAGTGTTACCTACCATAGCATAAACATAGGCATAGTACAAACACATATTATTGATTCATATCCACATGGAACTGACCTCATAGATCTATCAAGGATACTCTTCCCACTTGATACCATGAACCTCTTCAAGCCATTCACCTACATAAACAATCATTCCTGCACAAGAATGATCCTTGACGACCTTGTCAGACAGAAACATACATGCATACATACATATAATCATTAGCATAAAACAATCATTTTCCCTGATGGCCTTGTCAGAAAATAACATAAGTACATACCTATATACATATATAGACATTAGCATAATCATAATCATAACACAATTACCATATATTAGAAGGTTAAGGTTAAGAGAAATCCATTTATTTGTGCATAGCATGCATGAGATTGAGAACAAAAATTCCCAACATAGCCAAGACATATGACTCCTCAAATCCATTTATTTTACCTTTCTCATGACTATCCTGCCACTGTCCATTTATCCCAATGGTCCCAATAAATCTAATTGGATTTCATATTCTTTCCTTTAGTTTCCCTTACTCATGCACTAACTTCATCTAGGTCCTACATTTCCTGCTAGGTTTTAGGGAGATCCCCCGAGCTCCATTAACTTTCCTCTTTCCCCAACCAATTCTCAAGACCCTCAATGTTGAGAATAACAACAAGAAATGCTAAAAACAACATTCAGAATATTCCAAATTTAATTTGTCCTTGAATTAAAATTGAGAATTAAAATTCAAATTTAGTCTCACCAGCTACTTGAAAAATAATTAATTAATTCATCTTGAGTTAATTAGTTGGAGAAATTCAAGCTAGAAGCCTTTGTGAAGTCATGCAATAGTTACCCCTTAAATTAAGGAGATTATCCCTTAATTAAGGAGATAAGGATGAGTTATAATTGAGTTGTAATTAGTTAGATCAGTTAACTGAGATATGTCCAATTAAATTAGTTCCAAACAGTTTGAGGAACTAATTGTGAGTTCAGTCAGTTAATGCATGCATGCATCAAACTAGTGTACTCCAGATAGCTGAATATTCTCTCATAAATAACTCATGCATGTCTATTCAGAGAAAGACCCAGTTGAGATTAAAGATAGGGACATTGTAGTATTAGTTGCATGAGTTTTCCTATAAAGGAAACTCATCCATGTAGAAGGAAAATGTTCTTTGAGGATTGTGTAGTTTTACAGGGTGTGAGATCAATGTGAGTGATCAGTTTTACACTTGGTAACAGTAGGATCACCCAGGAGAAACACCGCAAGGAAATAGGAGCTTGGAGGACAGAAGAGAAGGTTTGTGAGAAGCCTTGTTTTCCTGTGAGCATCCAAGAGGATTGTACTTAGAGCTGGTTAGCTATGAGAGCTAAGGCTTTGTATTATTTTGATATATTTCCACCTTGTATGATAATACAGATAGTGGGTTTTTTAGCTGAGGCTTTCCCCTGAGTATTATTCTGTGTTTCATGTGCATTGATTCTTCTTTTGGTTACATGTTCAGCTTTGATTTAGCTTGATATTTAAGCTTCCGCAAGTTTGATAGTAGAAGTAGATTATAGTATTTTGATTTAGTTATATTGCATTATCAGGTTAATCTACAGTAAGAATTTCTACATGGTATCAGAGCAGTGAATAGTATACGAAGAAGAGAATTTGAAGTACAAAAAAAAAAGGGTTGCGAGTTTGCAGAGCAGATCTGAAAATTTTTGTACAAAATTTTCAGAAAGAAATAACAAATATGGATTCCTTGCGACAAATACTCAAATTCAAAAAAAAAATTGGCTGAATCGAAGTTCGCATGAGGGAGATATCGTTGATTTAAAGTCAGATCTTTTTCCAAAAAATTTCATGATGACAGGAAAGATGAAACAGATTGGTGTGCTAGCCAAGAACCTGTTTGCACTTGAGGTACAAGATGCATGCAAAGCCTTGAGAAGTAAGGCAAATGTTAGAGACTTGGTGGTTGAGAGGGAGAGTAAATTACCTCTCAACATGCAGTCCCAGAAGAAGTCTTAGACAATTGTGGAGGAGCCATAATTGAAGAAGTCAACAGAGGGATCACATGCAGCCATACCTCCAGGTGTGAGGTGGGGCGTTGCGAAGTGATAGTCCCAAGAAGGCTGAAATTGGGCAGGGTCCATTGAGAGATTTTATCTCATGGACCATACCTTGCTATGGGAGCCCAAAGTACATAGTAGCGGGAGAAATCAGTGGGATTAATGCAGTCAAAGATCAAAGTGATAGAGGCTAGAGTAGTCAGATACTGAAGAGCACAGAGAAGGATTGACAACAATGCAGAAAGGCAGAGTCAATAGAAACGCAAAGTTTTCAGTTGACAGAGGCAATAGCAGTCAGAGACTTTGATGACAGAGGCATCACTCTAATTCAAGTTGGATATTTTTTTGTTTCTGGAGTTACTACAACATCAACACTTGAGAGAAGTGTTGCATGCAGAACATTCCAAAGGTTCAAGATCGGGATCGAGTTGAATTCCTTTCTTGTTGAGAGGGAGTGTTGAGAATAGCAACAAGAAATGCTAAAAATAGCATTCAGAATATTCCAATTTTAATTTGTCCTTGAATTAAAATTGAGAATTAAAATTCGAATTTAGTCTCACCAGCTGCTTGAAAAATAATTAATTAATTCATCTTGAGTTAATTAGTTGGAGAAATTCAAGCTAGAAGTCTTTGTGAAGTCATGCAACAGTTATCCCTTAAATTAAGGAGATTATCCATTAATTAAGGAGATAAGGATGAGTTATAATTGAGTTGTAATTAGTTAGCTCAGTTAACTGAGTTATGTCCAGTTAAATTAGTTCCAAACAGTTTGAGGAACTAATTGTGAGTTCAGTCAGTTAATGCATGCATGCATCAAACTAGTGTACTCCAGATAACTGAAGATTCTCTCATAAATAACTCATGCATGTCTATTCAAAGAAAGACCCAGTTGAGATTAAAGACAGGGACATTGTACCATCAGTTGCATGAGTTTTCCTATAAAGGAAACTCATCCATGCAGAAGGAAAAATTTCCTTGAGGATTGTGTAGTTTTACAAGGTGTGAGATTAGTGTGAGTGATCAGTGTTACACTTGGTAACAGTTGTTATCACCTAGATTGACCTCAGGCTGAAGGGATGCAATGCCAGGGTAACCACAAACCAAGCTTAGCCAAGTAGCTAGCCTACTAGGCCGAGAGAGGGCTCTCTCTGTAAGGATCTCAGTCAAGATGAATGGATCAGGTAAAGGATTTTAGGCTAGGTATAGTAGCTCGAAAGTTTTGATTGGATTTTGCCGAATCAGGAGGAGCTAGGCAGTCTAGGTTTGGGAAATTAGGTCAAAAATGAAGGGCATTCTATGGGGCAAGGTAGGCATAAGATTTAGCACTCTAGGGCTTGATGAGGTGAGATTTTTAGGACTGGTGAGAAACTAAGAAGGGCATGTGATAGTCATGGATCCTTCCTGGACTGCTGAAAACATGAATTGGTGAATGATTTCCCAAGGCAGAGCACTGATACAATAGATTCTACCTATCAAACTTGAAAACATTCAACTAGAAGAAATGAAATGATTGATGACATACAAGAAACATATAAACATATAATTAAAGAAGAATAAAATGTACTAAAACTCCATACCATAGGGATCCCATAAAAATAACTGCAATTCTTATTAATTTCCTACCAAACTGCTTACAAAGGTGTACAATCAAGCTCTAAGCATCCACACTGAGTCCAACCTATATAATGATTGAGAAACTACAAATACATGATATAGGCCTCAAAACAACTAATCCTAGCCTCAGGGATCGAATCCACGAGAGGAGGAGCAGTTGCACAAAAGACTGAACTGATAGCTAAAGACTAGGGTGGTCAAACTGACTCATCCCTAATATGAAACAAACTGATTCATTACATGCCACTTAGGCCATTCATCTGATGTATCTACCCTAGGTAACAAAAACACACTTTAATTACATCATCATTATGAATTACATCAGTGAAAACTCAAAATCCCACAGGTGAAAATTAATTTTTGAGGGAAACGGTGGAAAATTTGGTTTCTTGTCAAGTGTGCACCGCCAGTGTCAAACGCACAGTGCCTGAAGGAAGTGCGCAGCAAAATATTCATGGTGAGTTTTGACTACCTTCCTGGTGTCCAAATCTAGCTCAGGATAGCTCATTGGAAAGCTTATCCTGTCTAGTTTCCAAAAATACCCCTAGTTTCCAAATTGAGCCTGATTTTCCCCTCCAAAACTGCAATCTCCCAAGACTACTCAAATGCGTAGCACCTAGCTTAGAAAACAGGTAGAAGCATGATTTTAGGTGGTTTTTTGCCTTTTCCACCTAGTAATTTTGACTTTCAAATATGGAAACATGGTTTCCTTGAGTGTAAATGGTCTTCTGAATCCAATGGTGGTGGTCATTCCTCCAAAAAATTCCCCAAAAAAGTGCATGTTTGACCAAGGGACTAATACAAAAATTACTTGACTTTGGAGTGCACAGTGCCTGAAGGGAGTGCACAACGCCACTTCAAGGAAACTTGTGACTGCCTTCCCAGTGTCCAAATTAGGCTTGTGATCACTCGTTGGAAATATTGTCGAGTCTACTTTCCAGAACATCTTGAATTTGTCAATTTATAGCTCATTTGTCCTGTCAAAAGATCAATCTGCCAAGACTGGTCAAAATGTGAAGAATGAGGCTGCCAAAATGATGAGTGTTGTTCCAGTCAACTTTTGGAGGCCTTCCTAAACTCCAAATTGAGCTCATGATAGCTCATTGGAAATCTCTTTGTGGCTAGTTATCATTTGACCCATCAAGAAAGTCTTTTTGACATTCTAGCTAGGAGAAATCTTGATTTTCCCAAAGTCACTCCAGAAGTGCAGCAACTCTCCTAAGGCAAATGATGTTTTGAAAATTTCTCCAAAACCATGAGACTTGTGTAAAAATTTAAGGAGGTTTTAATTCTTGAGTCTATGATGGACAAAAGCCTCTCTCACTTTGGTCACATTCATCTTTCATTGCTTAGAAACATCATTTGAATAAAACCTATCCCGATGTGTGGAACAAGGGCTTTGTAGAAATGAAGGGAAATGAAGGGGATGAGGGGCTTCTAATTTCTTGAGAAAAATTTTTGGAAGTAGGTAGGGATTTTAGGAAGTAGGGGAAAGTGGAATTTCAAATATTGAGTGAGGGGAAGGGGTCCAAAAGGGCAAAACACAAGCCTAACCTAGAAAAGTGTCAAATTGTATCAATAGGCTAGGGTTTGTGGGAAAATGATGAATTTAAGGGATATCAATGATGGAAAGTGTTTAAGAAGGTATTTTAAGGGTAGGGGAAGGTGTATGAGCATCATGATACAAGTTTGTTGATGATTTTACCATCCAAGGAAAATTACCTTCAAAACCCTAGGAGAGGGAAATGAGCCTTACCTAAGCACAACTGAAGCACAAACAAGGTGTAAAATGACCCATTAGAACTTGAAATAATGATGAAAACTCTTTGAATGATGGTACACTCAGCTGAATGGTGACATGGACCAATATTTTGAAAAATTTGGAAGGAGTGAAAACAATCATAGACCTAAAACAATCCTAGACCTAATACCTAATGACCAAATTTTACTTGAAGACTCACTGAAATGACAAAATTTGACTTTGACACCCTAAGACCATTTTGTAAGAGCATGTTTGATCGTTGGTGGAAGGCTGCAAAGACTGACTCTAACAACAGTAGGATCACCCAGGAGAAACAACCCAAGGAAATAGGAGCTTGGAGGGCAGAGGAGAAGGTTTATGAGAAGCCTTGTTTTCCTATGAGCATCCAAGAGGATTGTACTAAGAGTTGGTTAGCTTTGAGAGCTAAGGCTTTGTATTATTTTGATATATTTCCACCTTGTATGATAATACAAATAGTGGGGTTTTTAGCTGAGGCTTTCCCTTGAGTATTCTTTTGTGTTTCATGTGCATTGATTCTTATTCTGGTTATATGTGTTCATCTCTGATTCAACTCGATTTTTAAGCTTCCGCAAGTTTGATAGTAGAAGTAGATTATAGTATTTTTCTCTAGTTACATTGCATTATCAAGTTAATCTACAGCCAGAATTTCTACACTCAAGACATAAAAGGCAAGAAAAAAAATAAATAAGAAGAAAAACCATGAAAACCAATAGCAATATGACACCACCAATAAAGTGGCATGGCCATGCACCAGACAAAAACAAGACTGCAAATCAAGTGCAAACAAGACACAAAACATCGAAAGCACAAAACTCAACAGAAACCATGACTCAACCCTTTGGGTTCCCAATGTTTCCAAGGGAAAGCTAAACTTGAGCCTTCTTCAATATTTCATAGCAGTCTCTTTTTCCATACCATTCCCTGCATCATACTACCATAGGCACACAATTATCATTGCATACATAAACATAACAATATATCGGGTACCTTACCTTGTTGTACCCGACCTGCTGACTTGTAACTGAACACATACATATATCCTTTCTCAAGGGACTCCAATTCCTTAACGAATACATCCATAACTGAAACTAGTTGTTATACCTATTAAACACATGTTGATGAATATAGCATGTATCCACATAATCTCAGATAAAATCAAGGTTAAGAAGACTTCCTGTATTCATGCAAAGCACTCATTCGTTTTGAATTGTGGTTTCCAAACCTTGACAAAGTAATTCTCACCCAATTCCTTTCTTTTAACTTTTCCCTTGCTACAACTAAGTCTTATTAGGTGTTATCACATCACTCAGTTTTTATTTACATAAACAAATTAATCATTACTTTGTCATGTTAATACCAAGAATATTTCCCTTCAACTATTCACACATGTTAGTCACATGTTCCAAAGATCAAGAAATCTTGTCTATTAATTTGAAATCAGCCTTTTCCAATACTAAAAACCATCTCATAATCAACAATCAACTCACAACTATCAATCATAATACTACAACTAGCATGCTCTTACACTCAAGTCCATATCAATTGTCTCAACACATATTATGTTAGTACAATCGTCTTAAAAGAATATCATTCCTTCATGCAATATTATAGACACATACTCATCTCATGTAATTAATCAAACATTTATACAACCTGCAAACATACCATGTTATATAAACCAAAGAGATAACACAATCAAACTGATACCTCAATGTATCTTAAGGGAGGTTATCACATCTGCACAAGTCAATCTAGATTACACAATATAACAAATATATCGATTCATACATGAATATCATAACCATAACCATCTGCACATGCCAATCTAGATTAGCACAATACATATAACATCCAGATCTTAAATGAAATAACCATAATCATCATGTGTATGACCGCAATGCATATAAGAACAAGTTACTACCATTCATGACAATCTAACATATTTGTATATGACCATAGTGGTTAACTAGCATCTATCATGTATGTAACCATAAAAACAATAGATGATAGGAATTCATATAACCATAAGGCATATAACAACCACTAACCATCATACCTGCATGCCAAACTTACAATACCTGTATGACGATATGCTCTTACCTTGAGGTCTAATGTTGCAACCTCGCTCTAATAATCTACTTCTCTTGCTCTATCTCAGCTAACATATTAGCATCATGATGACATAAAGTACAACAAGGACTATCACAATGCATGCATAGAAATCACATAGATAACTAACATGCATGCATGACAAACACATTCCGCCCATCCATCCCAAGTGTTTGCACCTAGGAGTTATGATACCATTCTGGAACCACTCGTCCCATATCTACCTAGTTTCATTGACCTGTTAAGGTAAACATGAGAGGAAGAGATACTAAGACATGACTAGAGCTCCAAGCTTCACTTATGGAAGTGGGGCTGACAACTTAATATATCAACCACAAACTAACATCCTACAGGACTTACAGTACATTCAGAGGTTAAACAACCACTCCCAATGCCCAAATCTTGAGCGAGTAGTTATTTCAATGACCTAGAATCCTAGTCACATGAATAACATTGCATCCATGTGACTGTAGGCCTCCAGATGCATGCATAACACTGCATCCATGCAGCTGCAGTCTAAATTTCATAGTTCTGAGTCTGCAACCCCGGAATCAGTGCCACCTTTTCAAGGCATGTCTCCAAATACTGCCTAGAACTTAATGAGGCTTTCTAGAATGATAAATAACATTAAGACAAGTCCATTCATACAAAACTTTATCAAATAATTGGCTTAACCATGATAGTCATTTAGTCAAACATGTGGAGAACATGCAATCTGCAGGTCATGAATGCATATTTAAACATAGGGGTTTGATACTTATATGGAGATCGTTAAGAAGGTATAATTCCCTCTCATAATAGTTGCAATAACATCTATTAGCTTGTGCATTCATTAACCATTCATCAACAAATCAAAACACATCAAGATCCATATCCATTATACATCATATAACCAGCATATAACCAACAAATGAACAACATATACACCATGATAAAATGACCATCAAAGCCACATAATAACAAGTACAAATACTCATGGAAATAAACTAGGAAAGAGCTCTTATTAATGAAGGAAAATCCAACAACGTCAAGAATTTCCATGTATCACTTGACCATAGATTGGGCTAAACCAAATCTCTCTTTCAGCCAATCACTCGTGTGCCATATTGCAAGTGTGAATGTGGGATCTCATGGAATAAACAAAACAAAACAAACTATGGTTTCGAGAGGCCAAACCACCTCAACCCTCAAATAGTGATTCCACCTCAGAGGAGGACATCACTAACACCAACCAGATAAGTATCTAACCAAGTTTTTTAGGGATTTAGGAACTAATAACTCAGCCTTCAGCCTTTCAGGGTTTCATACCATTTTTTCCAATAACAGCTTTAGGAACTGATAAATCAACCTTCAGCCTTCTAGGGATCCATAATGTTTTTCCAAATAAGGCCCCAGGACTACTAACTCAACCCACCATGGCCTCTAGAATGTTTGTCCAACCAATACTCTAGGACTAGTAACTCAACCCAAGTTGTTCCAAAGCTCCAAAGTGTTTGTCCCAACCAACAGCTCCAGGAACTAGTAACTCAACCCACATCCATAAGGAGCCTGAGCACTAATCAGAAACAACAAGTGGAAAAACCCACAACACCATGGCTATCCAAGAAATGGCAATTCTAGGAAAAAATGTTGTCCATCCAGGCAATCCTCCATGCTAATGATAGATCATAACCAAATAACCACATGCATATACCATGCATACCAAAACTAGCAAGGAAATCATACATGCAAGGTAATCTTGTTGTAGCTATTGATCTCGTTGTTCCCTTGCAATTTCCCACTTTCCTTTGCAAGTTTTTCCAAATCAAATGAAAACTAGAGTGCTCCAAGCATGCTCCAACAATACTCCAAGATTTATCTAAGTGTGCAAGAGTATGAGAGAGCGAGAGAGAATAAAGAGAGAGAGCTCCAATTTAAAATAGACAAAAGTCTAACTAGCAGAATCCATGAACTGATCCTTAGAAGCCTTTTTATCATTGAGGCCTCAATTTTATCCATTTTCCTTTATTTTTCCTTCAATTTCCCTCTCATGCAATTTTGTGACTCTTCATCTACATTTTCTTCTATTTTCCTTTATTTCCTAAATAAAATGTCAATTATTTCCACTTTTCCTTTGTCAATGCCTTTATCAATTTCCTTAGCCATAAATAAATAGAAAGTGATCTGCAATAGGATGTCTTCCCACCATTCAAATAGGAATACCTGTCCCATGACCTTTATCTTATTTTATTTACATGGAAAATCAACGAAGGGTTGTTATAGTCCTCTTGTTTGGAAAAATATTAATTTTTGAAGTTTGATGCCCCAAAGATGGGTATAGCACCGACATATTTTCCCCAAAAGCTTATGACCTTATCACTTCATTGTTGTAACCACCTCCTCCCACATTTATACACTTTCACCGACTTGCCTGGGGTAAACATGAGCTTAGGGTCACTATGAAAAGAATCCACCTCCTATATGACCTTAAGGAAATGGAGTCGATAACTTGAGACCTTACTGACTTCCCTTAGGTGCTACAACATGTCCAGGAGCAAACTAACCCCTCCAAGTTTCCAATCCCTTATATGACTCTCTTTTTTACTAACCTAGAGCCCTATTCACTCCCTTTTGAAGCCCTCCAAGTGACTGAGAGCTTCCAATCACTCCCAAGAGCTTGCCTGAGTGCGACTATAGCCTTTTTTTTCCATTGCTATGCCAACGACTGTGAGATCTAAGGCTATTTTATAAGGCTAGGACCCAATCACTTCCTAGAAATCCATGAAACTTCCAAAACTCATAAAAGATGGAAACAATGCTTGTAAACCTAAACTGAAACCAAGGCTTGACCTAAACTTCCCCAACCGGTACTGAAATTTTGTCAAACACTTGGTACACCTACAACCTATAAGTCATGAATGCAAGTATGAGAATAAAGAGTTGAAAACTTATCTGAGGTTTAACAAGAAGGAACACTACCTTCTCACATTAGTTGTCATAACATAAATTAGGTCTTGCATTCATTATTCATTCGGTTACAAGTAAAAACATGAAAGGATCCATGACTAAGAATTTTCAAATAACCATGCTTATAACCAACATATAACCAAATAAATAACAATGAGAGAATAAAAATTAGAGGCGCATAATAAAAAGTACAATTACTAATCAAAATAAATAGAAACTTAGCTCTTATTAAAAATAGGAAAAAACCAACTAGGTTTGGGACTTCCACATACCACCCGACCATAGATTGGCTGAACCAAATATTTCTTCAGCCAATCACCCTCGTGCCATATTCCAAGCATGAATGTGGGATCTCATTGGATAAACAAATCCATAAAAAAGCAAGAGAATTCAGAGGTTAAACCACCTCCACTCTCACCATATCCTGACCTCACCTAAACTAGTGTCGAGATCACAAAACCAAACCGAGCTTGGATGCCTTGTAATTTTCTCTCCAATACCTTGAGGAATTTTCTCTTCTCCACCCTCAGGTTTTACCATGTATAATTTCATTACCATTTAAGGGATTCCTATGCCTTTGGGAATTTTCCTAAGACCACCTCACTTATATCCAAAATCTTCCAGAAATCCATAGTTGAAACCTAGAAAATTCCCATCATACCATGGCTATCTAGAAATGACGAGGCTAGGCTAAAATCCAAATACCAAATACCAACATTCACATACCATGCATGTCAAAACCAGCTACGAAATCATACATGCAACCTATTACTTGCAAGTATTCATGTTGAAGCTGCTTGATCCTTGCTTTCCTTTTCTTTCCTTGTCCTTCCTTTGCTTTCCTTGTCATTCCTTTATGTTCTTGCTTTCCTTCTCCTCTTGGTGCTCTTCTCCTCTCTGAGGCTAATTCCAAAATTGAACTGACAAAAATATACCAACTAATTCTCCGATGTCTTTTTATTATTCATGCCTCTAATTTCTTCAATTTTCCATTTTTTCCTTCATTTTCCTCCTCACATGCAATTTGTGACCTTTCACCTCCCTTTTCTCCTAATTTCCTTTATTTTCATAAATAAAATGCTAATAATGCATTTTTTCATTTTAAAATCCTTTATCATTGCCTTTGCCAATTTCCCCTTAGCCATAAACATATCAAGTGATGCCCACTAGGATATTTTTCCCAACATTCAGCTTGGAATAAGTGTCCCTTGACTGTGGTCTTATTTTTCCTTTATTAACTTTTATTACATGAAATTTTAACCCGAGACTATTACAAACCCCTCCCACTCAGGGGAATACCATCCTTGGTGTTATGTGACACCTACAACTAGCAAAACCAATGAAAGTAAAAAACATACTACCTCTGGAGATTTATAACCCATCTCATTGCAGTATTTACAATAACAACCTGCTCAAAATCAAAACTATCATGACAAACATGACAACATGACAACCATACCACTTATTGGAGCTTTGTAACATAGCTCATGGTGGTATTTACAATAGTAACCATACATAAATATGTATAATACCAAAAACTCATTTTCCTCCACCAGAAAACAATGAAGGATACATATCCTACATCTGATCAACCATCTCCCATGTAGCTTCATCTGGTCCAAAGTGCTTCTACTACACTTTAACTTGCTCAATTGCTCTTTTCCAAAGCATGAGCTTTTTCTGCTGCAATATACATTGTGGTTCTGGCCGCAATTCTCCTTCTTGCTCCACCTGCAATACAAACCAATCAATAACATGATCAACATCCTTCACATATCTTTTAAGCAATGAAACATGAAAAGCATCATGGACTTTCACTGTCGAAGGTAATGCAAGTATGTAGGCCATTGCTCCAATCCTCTCAAGGATCTCAAAAGGCCCACAATATCATGGTGCCAACTTGGAATATTATCCAATCCTCAAGGATATTTTCTTGGGATTGATGTGAAAATACACATGCTCCCCAATATGAAACTCTTTAAATGCCCAGTATTGGTCTGCATAAATATTTTACCTATCCTATGTTGCCTTTAGATTCTTCTTTATAACCTGCATTTCCTATTCCATGTCTTTCAACATGTCTGACCCAATAAGCACCTTGTTCACTAGATCACTCCAACTAATGGGAGTGTTACAAAAGGTGAGCCATGGTATTGCACCAAGAATGTTGCAACTCCCAAGGGTTCCTCAGGTCAAATTATCAACTCGAGGTTCATACAAACTTAGAGGTGAGGTGCTATATGCATAACATATTAGATTCTAATCATGCCACCCTTAGTCATGACATTAGATCAAATTGCTCAGAGACCATTCCTCCTACTGAGCTATAGTGAAAGCTTGATGATGAAAGTACAATTGAAAACTATTTCTAGCCATGAAAGTGGAATTGCCATTTTCTCAACTTTTAGATGCTAATTAATCATTTCATGAAAGGATAAGGTCTAACATACTTGCAGAAAGAAAGCTACTTTATCTTGCATAATTCATCAAACTAGAAACATAATTTCATGTATCATCTACATATTTCACACTTGCTTGAAAATCATAAATCTAACTTGCATCATACTTGTGATTAAAAAACTAATTATACTATGTTTTGCAATGAGGAAAAGGAATGGTTAGAGTGGCCTAGGAGCTTCCCCTAATCATCAAATCACAACTTGGGCTCATTATTCATCTTGACTGAGCTAAAGTTGAAGTGGGGATCAAAACTAGTGAAGAAAAATGGTGCTACAAGTGTTGTTACAAGAGGTCCTATTGTAACCCCCTCCTCCCACATCTATCCAAGTAACTGACCAACCGAGTTGAATATGTAATGAGAGGCTACTATGATTGGATTCAACCTCCTAGGTGACCATAAAGAAGTGGAATTGACAGAAAAACATCACACATACCTTCCACATTAGCAACAGAACTCCCAGGAGCCAACCCAACCACTCAAGTAACCAACCCTTGAGACCAACTAAAGTTTTAAACCATTAAACCCCTGGATGATCCCTTGATATGGACAAGAATACATCTAGGGGGCTCTAGAGGCTCCCACATCATGGGTATGCATGCACCTAGGGAATTTTCTTCCCATTGTTGTTCCCGTGTCTCTAGGATTTGAGCCATGTTTTTAGGCCTAGAGCTCAGGTCACTGCCTAGAACTCAATGACACTTTCAGAACTAAAAGATAACAACAAAATAAGGATGAAAATGCAATTACTTGAACGATAACTTGACTTGAACCCTACTAGCCATGACAGGCATTTCATCAAACATGTCACAAATATGTAATTTATAGGTTTAAACTACAAAGCTAAGCATAGGGTGTAGGAATTTACAGGGTAAGTTCCTCAGAAAGAACACCAAAAGGACACCGCTCACAACCAGATCACAGATCAATACACCAGTATTTTTGACGTGGTTAAAACCCTCAAAGAGGGAAACAGTCCACGGCCTGTCCCAACGTGGGTACTACAGGCAATTTATTAATCAAAGAATGAAAATTTACATAAGCTTCTCTCATGCACGGATTACCCGAACAATGACCCTCCATGCGCTTTAAATAGAACTCATGGACCAATCGGGTGTCAAGCCACGGATCAAGTGTCGGTAATACCGAGGAGAGAATGAACCGTCGGATCACTACATATCGTGACCGTCGGATTGTAAGTTACAAAATGTACAACGGTAAAGAAACACACTTTACCTAACTCTATACCTAACTCTATACTAGACCAAGTTGAACTTAACTATTTCCTATGTGTCGGAATATCCTAACATCCCCCCTTAAGAACAACTTGGGATAGGATTGAAGGATTTACAAATATGACACAATAGGAGAAGGAAGGAGGCACTAGAGCCTATCCCCCCTTAGTGACAACTTCCTGAACTCCAAGCATATATCGAAGTTTAGTGAACTTCGCCTCTGTGAGAGCCTTTGTGAAGATGTCTGCAACCTGATCATCTGTTGAACAATATTGCACTTCAAGAACATGGTCATGAATGAGCTTTCTGATGAAGTGCATGTGTAGTTCAATGTGTTTGCTGCGCTGATGCTGGACTGGATCTTTGCATAGCTGAATGGCACTTTGATTATCACACCAAAGTGTGGTTGGATGCTGCTGCTCAAAGCCAAACTCTGATAGGATCTGACGAAGCCACAAGGCTTCCTTACTAGCTTCCACGGCACCACGATACTCTGCTTCTGCTGACGAAAGAGAAATGGCAGCCTGTTTCTTACAAGCCCATGTAATAGGTCCTGAACCAAGAGTGAAGACATAACCGGCAGTAGACTTCCGATCATCAGGGTCACCAGCCCAATCAGAATCAGTGAAACCAACTAACAGAGGAGCTGCTTTGGCACTGTAATGAATCCCAAACTGTACTGTACCTCGAACATAACGAAGTATTCTTTTAGCTGCTTTCCAATGACTTTCACGGGGGTTTTGCATAAAACGAGCAACAAGGCCAACAACAAAGGAAAGATCAGGACGAGTATGGGTTAAATACAAGAGTTTTCCTACAAGTTGACGGTATAAGGTAGCATCAACTTCAGGAGAAGTACAAGAGACTGAAAGTTTGACTCCAGACTGAAAGGGAGAAGGGGCTGGCTTACAGTCTTCCATGTGAAAATGACGAAGAATATCACAAGCATACTTGGACTGGGAAAGGAAAATACCCTCCTTGGATTGCAAGACTTGAAGACCGAGAAAATAGTGTAAGTGTCCTAAGTCTGTCATTTCAAATTTCTTTTTAAGGCTGGACTTCACATGGTTTATAAGGTTGGGATCACTACCAGTAAGAATAAGATCATCAACATAAAGAACAAGGATGATAAGAGAGTTGCCCACTTTCTTGGTGTAGACAGTATTGTCAGAATGACACCTAGAAAAGCCAGATTCTAAAAGAAAGCTATCCATTTTGGCATACCAAGCCCGAGGAGCTTGCTTGAGGCCATAAAGGGATTTCTTAAGTCGACAAACAAGGCTGGAGTCTGTTTGTATGAAGCCAATGGGTTGTTCCATATAGATTTCTTCCTGCAAGTCCCCATGCAAGAAGGCAGATTTAACATCCATCTGATGGACTTCCCATTTTAAAGAGGCAGCAAGGGAAAGAACAAGGCGGATAGAGTTCATTTTGGCAACAGGGGAGAAGGTTTCAGTGTAGTCAATGCCTTCAACCTGTGAAAAGCCCTTAGCAACGAGACGAGCTTTATGTTTATCAACTTTCCCATCTGGTCCATACTTGGTTCTGTAAACCCATTTACATCTAACAAGTTTGCGTCCCTTTGGTAGAGGAACAAGATCCCATGTATCATTTGTCATCAATGAATGATATTCTTCATTCATAGCTGCTTCCCAATGTGGATGGCCTGAAGCTTCTGCAAAAGTGTCAGGATCATGATTTACTGGAGCTTGAGCCAGTAAAGAAGAGGCTCTTTCAAACTGAGAACGTGTACGTCGCTGATCTGTAGGATCACCGGCAAGATCACCTGCTGCATCCCGAGTAGCACGGACCCATCTTGGAAGTTGAGGATCCTGAGAAGGTGGGGGAGGATTATCATCCTCGCTTTCATCATCTGAAGAAGAAATGTTTTCAAAAGTAGAAGAGATAGGAAGAGGTGGCACATCCGCCGGACTAGGCTCGCAGGCCGATTTATTTTCATCAAATTTTACATCTCTTCTAATGATAACATTTTTGGACTTAAATGGAATAAGTCTATAACCTTTTACATCTTCAGAATATCCAACAAAAGTACATTTCTCACTCTTAGGTTCTAAAGCTTTATGCTTTTCATCTGGAATATGGGCCCATGCTTCACTTCCAAACACACGAAAGTGACTTACATCTGGTTTAATGGAACTCCAAGCTTCTTCTGGAGTGATATTCTCTAGAACCTTAGTAGGAGTGCGATTGATTATATAATTTGCACAATTAATTGCTTCGGCCCAAAAACTAAGACTGAGTCCTTTAGATTGCAGCATACAATTAGCCATTTCCTTTAAGGTGCGATTTTTCCTTTCAGCTACACCATTTTGTTGTGGAGTGTATGGAACAGTATGTTGCATTTGAATTCCATTTTCGGTGCAAAAGTTGATGAATGTGTTTTTAACATATTCTCCACCATTATCAGTTCTTAGCTTAAGAATTTGATGTCCAGATTGTTTTTCAACAAAGGCTTTGAAGGCCAAAAATGTGTTAAATACTTCGCTCTTGAGTTTTAAGAAGTATACCCAAGTGCGTCTGGAGAAATCATCAATGAAAGTTAAGAAGTACTTGCAGCCAGAGAATGAAGCAACAGGAAGAGGACCACATAAATCACTGTGCACAAGCTGTAAAGGGGCTGAGGCGTGCCAAGAGGCACGTTTGTCAAAACTGTCCCGATGATGTTTTCCGAGTACACATCCGGAACAAACACCATCTCTGCAAGATACCATAGGAAGACCTGTCACCATATTTTCTTTACATAGATGCTGAAGGGAGCGATAGTTTAAGTGACCAAATCGCTCATGCCAAAGTTTGCTCACTTCATCATTATGAGCAACAAATACTGAGGGAAGATTGGATGACCCAAAGTTGTGAAACTTATACAACCTTGTGGAATCATCAGCAAGACCAGTAGCTAGAATCTGTTTAGGATCTTTTAGATCCTTGATTACAACATCATGAGGTGAAAATTCAACAATTTTACCTTCACCTGAATGAGTTATCTGATAGACAGATAGAAGGTTGCAGGATAAGGTTGGAACACATAATACATCATTAAACTGACCATTGTCTAGATGAACAGTTCCAGTCCCTACAACATTAAGAGATCTATCATCACCAACATATATATTTTTGGTGTTACAATCATTTAAAGAAGAAAACATGGCTTGGTTTTTGGCCATGTGATAAGAGGCTCCAGAATCAATGAGCCACTCATGAGAATGAGAAGAAGAAGAAGATACATTTAATGCATAACCAGACTGAGATGATTGACAATGACATGCAGAAAGTGCCATTCCGGAAGTTGAAGTTGAAGTAGGCTCCACATGGATGTTATGTTTCTTCATTGCGGCTTCCAAGGCTTCCATCTTCTTAAAGCATTTAGATTCTAAGTGGCCATCTCGATTACAAAAGTTACAATGTCTATCAGTCTTCTTCCATTTGTTTTTATTGGTCTTATCATTTTGCTGAAATGATCTTTCATTTTGAGGCTGAGTTGGTTTAGGACCATTCTTTTGAGGATATGACTTCTTAGGATTCTTTGAATTTGGTTGCTGCTGGGCGGCTAACGCTTTCGTGGAAGAGTTTCCAAGATTAAGAAGACCAAGGTGTAAGAGTTTTTCTTGTTCTCTTATTAAGGAATCACAAAAGGAGTCAAAGGAAGGGGCCTTGTAGTCTTTTCCTTGACAAATGAAAGCTTCCCTTGTAGAATGGAAAGTGGAAACAAATACAGAGTAGGCTGGTCCCAACTTAGTAAGGATGGAATAAATAAGGTTACCATCTTCTTTCTTAACTTTAACACCTTCCAAGAGATATCTAAGGTTCTTGAATTTGGACAAGAAATCTTCAATGCAAGAAAAATTATTAGGATCCAAAGTAAGCAACTCATTTTCAAGTTGATGGGCTCTAATTTCATTTTTAATCCCAAAAACTTTAGCGAGTTTTTCTAATGCTTCATGAGGAGTCTCAAGTTCTGCAATGTGGAATCTAAGATCAGGAGAAATAGACATCCCTATCAAACCACGTGCTTGATCTTGTCTATTTTCCCATTTTGCAGCCTTGTCTTCATCTTTTGGTTTCTTCTCTTGGTCTGTGGCTATTCTGAAGAGACCTTTACTTCTAAGTAAATCTTCCATGTAGGCTACCCATTGGAAGTAGTTAGTGCTGTCAAGAATGACTTGGCATGGACTTTCCATTTTTTTTTTTAAAACTGAAGCTGAAGATGCTGAAAGTAAGTGTTCCAATGGATAGATCTCGAAAAAATAGGCGGTTTTAAAAAAAAACGGCTCTGAAAAAGGCTTCCGGATGAAGAAGTTATGGCTTTTTGAAAAAAAATTGTTGACGTTGCCGACAAAGTGCGCGAATGTGCGGGAATGAAAAAATCCGCCCCCACAAAATGGAGACTTGAACCCAAGACCTCTACTCTCTTAAAATAGCTTTGAACCAATTGATCTATACAAAAAATTTGAGAGAGAGAGAGAGAGAGAGAGAGAGAGAGAGGGGGGGGGGGGGCCTTGGTTTGCGTGCTTGCCTTGAGAAAGCTCTTTTTCCCTACAAAACACAAAACACAAAACCCAACACGAATATGCAAAGAAAAACGAACCTTGCGGCTCGAAGTTAGCTTTAGCCAAAAAACTAGAAATTTTTAAAAAAAATCTCAAAGTTAGCTTTAGCCGAAAAACTAAATATTTTTCTCAATGTTTCTGATTTTCCGAGATCACACTAAGGTGCAGGGAAAAGAGCATACGCATGAGAAAAATCCTTCCTTTCTGTTTCTGATTTGCCCAGATCGCACAGAGTCGCAGGGCAAAGAGCATACACAGAAATGAAAGGTATAGATCCGGTTAAAAAAAAAGGCTAAATAAACCGAAACCGAAATAAGCAGAGAGAAAATAACAGTAAACTGCAAAAAACATTGTATACCTCCCGATCTGAAAAATGACGCAGCTAGGGCTACCGGAAACCTTTTCGCGTGAAACGAAAGGGGTTCCTCACTGGAACAGATGCTCCGAACGCAACAGAGCAGTCCTCTTGGCCCGAAAGCAGTCAAAAACAACAGATCTAGGAAACGACAGCCGCATGCAGTTCTACCGGCTTCAGATTTGGATCACCAACGGACGCGGCCCTCAAATAGCTCCGATACCATGTAGGAATTTACAGGGTAAGTTCCTCAGAAAGAACACCAAAAGGACACCGCTCACAACCAGATCACAGATCAATACACCAGTATTTTTGACGTGGTTAAAACCCTCAAAGAGGGAAACAGTCCACGGCCTGTCCCAACGTGGGTACTATAGGCAATTTATTAATCAAAGAATGAAAATTTACATAAGCTTCTCTCATGCACGGATTACCCGAACAATGACCCTCCATGCGCTTTAAATAGAACTCATGGACCAATCGGGTGTCAAGCCACGGATCAAGTGTCGGTAATACCGAGGAGAGAATGAACCGTCGGATCACTACATATCGTGACCGTCGGATTGTAAGTTACAAAATGTACAACAGTAAAGAAACACACTTTACCTAACTCTATACTAGACCAAGTTGAACTTAACTATTTCCTATGTGTTGGAATATCCTAACATAGGGGTCTAATACTTATCTAAGAATCGCTAAGAAGCATTATTCCCTTATATCATTAGCTGAATTATCATCTATTAGGTCATAGATACATTGTTCATTCATTTACAAATCAAAACATGAGGAGATTCATACAACATTATTGTCATAATACATGCTTATAACTAACATAATAACAATAGAAATATCAAGGATACATCAGCCATAGAAATCATATGTAAACCAGTACATTTAAATATAAGATACCAAGGAAAGAAACTCTTATTAATGAATGCAAAAGCCAACTTGGGATGGGACTACCACATTCCACCTGACCATAGAATGATTGAGCCAATTCTCTCTTCAGCCATTCAACCCTGTGCCATATTCCAAGCATGAATGTGGGACTCAAACCAAACAAACCAACTAGGGAATCCCAAGGCTAAGCCACCTCACCCTCATTAATAAAAACTAGGCTTTACATAATCCATCTCAGATCACTAGGCCAACACAATAAACATGTAATAAAAGGATTTACCATGATCTCCACTAGATCACTATGCCAAAACAAGCATGGATGCCACTAGATTTCTCCACCTACAATGTGAGGAATTTTCATACCTCCTAGTCTTTCATCCTTTACTGCAATCCATAGTCTGATCCAGGGAACACTAGGCCCTAAACTAAGAATACACCCTCTAGGCTTTACTTTATATCCTGCAATTCAATGGAAAGGATTCCTAGGCCTAATAAAGGGAAACCACCTCTAGGATTCACCATATATCCCTCCATTTAGCAGTAAAGATTCCTAGGCCCACCAAGGCACACACTACCTGGCTTTATTGCAATCCATAGTCTGATTTAGGGGTCATTAGGCTAGTCACTTTACCACAATCCACAGTCTAGTTCAGGGATCACTAGGCCATGTGTTCTTTCGTTTAGAGATCCAGCTCTCTCAGCTTTGAATCCATCCAGCAATCCAACACAACCAAAACATGATAACCCCATCACACTATGGCTATCTGGAAATGGAAAGGATAGGCTGAAAACACTGTCACACCTAGAAAAACCCATGCCACAATAGTAACGAACCACATGCAATACCATGCATGTCAAATCTAGAAAGAAAAACACGCATGCAAATAAATATCTACAAAGGAATCATGTTGTAGTTGCTTGATCCTACTCTTCCTTTAATATTCCTTCCTTCCTCTTGCATCCTTTTCCTTTCTTGATCTAATGCCAAAGTGCTCCAAGAAAATTATGTGTCTAAGAGTGAGAGAGAGAGAGAGAGAGAATAATGAGAGAGCTCCAAAACTGAACTAACAAAAGGTTACAAACAAATCCTCAAAAGCCTTTTTATCAATTAGGCCTCTATTTTCTTCATTTTCCATTATTTTCTTTCATTTTCCTCCTTACATGAAACATGTGACCTTTCACCTTATTTTTCTCCTAATTTCCATTATTTTCATAAATAAATGTGCCAAAAATGTCATTTTTCCTTTCCTTAGCCATAATAAACCAAATGAACACCCACACTAGGATGTCTTGCCCAACATCTAGCTTGGAATAAGTGTCCCAGCAACCATGGTTATTATTTTTCCTTTATTAACTTTTATTACATGGAATTTTCACCATGGTTGTTACAGAACCCTCCCCCTTGGGGGACATTGTCCTCGGTGTTCAACCACACCTATACCTTAGCAAAACCATTGAAAACCAAAAATACTTCCCATGGAGCTTTATAACATAGCTCGATGTAGTATTTACAATGATCGCCCTGCTGAGAAGCAAACCAACATGACAACATAACATCATAATAACATGACACATGTACCACTTATTGGATCTTTATAACATAACTCATGGTAGTATTTACATCCCTATACATATGTACATATATCAAACATCACCAAAACATGTACCAAAACATATACCAAAACATCCACTCAACCAACGAATAAGGAAGGATACATAGACTGCATTTGATCTGCCATCTCCCATGTAGCTTCATTAGGCCCAAAGTTCTTCTACTGCACTTTAATCTGCTTGATTGCTCAGTTCCAGAGCATGAGCACCTTTTTCTATAATATACACTTAGGCTTCGACTTTTATTCTCCATTTGGTTCCACCTACAATAAATACAAGTTAATCAAACGATCAACATATTTAACATACTTTTTAAGTAATGACACATGGAAAACATCATGGACTTTCATTGTCAGAGGAAGTGCAATTTGATATGATACTAGCCCAATCCTCTCAATAATCCTAAAAGATCAACAAAACCGGGGTTCCAACATGGCACATGATCTAATCCATAAGGATATCTTCTTCAGTTTGATGTGCAAGTACACCTATTCCCCAACCTAGAACTTCTTAAATAACCTATTATGAATTGCATAACTCTTCTTTCTATCATGTGCTTCTTTTAGATCCTTCTTGATAACCTGCATTTCCCACTCCATGTCTTCCAACATGTCTGGTCCAATCAACACCCTATTTATTAGATCACTCCAACTTATGGGAGTATTAAAACTCCACCCATACAATGCCTCGAAAGGACTCATCCTCAAGGATTCTTGATAACTATTATTTTATGAAAACTCAACGAATGGAAGATATTCATCCCATCTTCTCTATTGGTGCATCACGTACATCCTCAACATATCCTCCAATATCTTGTTGACCCTCTTTGTTTGTCCATCTGTCTATGGATGATAAGTTGTATTGAAGGCCAACTCTATACCCAAACTTGCAAACAACTCCTTCCAAAACTTGGAAGTGAAATTTGCATCCCTGTCTGACACAATCTTCTTTGGAACACCATGCAATCTGACCACATCTCTGATGAACACCTATGCCACATCACTAGTTGAATACGTAGTCTTAACTGGAATGAAGTGTGCGAATTTTTTCGACCTGTGCACAACAACCATGATGGAATCATGTTGTCTCACTATCTGGGAAATCCTATGATAAAGTCCATGGAAATGACCTCCCATTTCCATTCTGGAATCACAATCGGCTATAGCATTCCAACACCTAGCCACAAACTCTACTACATCCTTCTTCAAATTCGGCCAATAATAGAATTTATTCACTACTGTCAGCGTCTTCTAATAGCTTGGGTGACCTGAATATGGTTTCACATGAAACTCCCTCAATATCACCTTCTTGAGCTCAATGTTGTCTAGAACATATATTCTATCTATGAATATGATAAATCCATCTATCATGAGACAATATTCCACACCCTATGCACTTGTACCTATACCTATACTCTGCTACAATCTGTGCCTAAGTTCCATATACCTGACATCCTACTAACCTGCCTGTAAGATCATATCCTGTAGATCTATCCCATATGAACTCATAGTTGTTATATGATTCACCCGTATCTGACTACTGAGAGAATTTGTGACCATGTTCTCCTTTCCTTTGATGTATCTCATCTCAAAATCAAACTCATTGATCATGGCCAACCATCTAGCTTGTCTGGAATTTAAATTCGGTTGGACAAATATATACCTCAATCCATTGTTATCACTCATCAATACAAACCTCCTGCCAAGAAGATAGTGCCTCCACATCTTCAATGCACATATGATCGCTAATAGCTCAATATCATGCATCAGATAGTTCTACTCGTGCCCATTTGGCTTTGGTGACTCATAGCACACTACCTATACTTCCTGCATAAGGACTCCACCAAGTCCTCTCTTGCAAGAATTTGTACATACTACAAATTATTTGTCCAGATATGGAATCTTTAACATTAGTGCATGCATCAACAACTTCTTGAGCGGCTTAAAATTGGCCTCGCGCTCCTCTGTCCATTCAAAATTCTTACTTTCCTTTGCAATGATGTAATAGGATAAGAAATCTATGATAATTTATTGATGAACCTCCTATAATAACCCACCAAACCCATGAAGGATCTCACCTCATCTACATTTCTAGGAGCTTCCCACTCCATGATAGCTCTTACCTTTTCTGGATCCACTACTATGCCCTCCTCAGAGACAACATGTCCCAATTAATCTACCTCAGTCTGAAAGAAACTACACTTGTTGAGCTTAGCATACAACTAATGCCCTCTCAACAACCTCAAAATTATTTCCAAATGCTCGGCATGCTCTTCCTCATTTTTAGAATATACAGATATGTCATCAATGAACACAATAACAAACTTGTCCAAATAGGGATGCAACACACTATTCACCAAACACATAAAGTTAGCTAGAGCATTAGTCAAACTGAATGTAACTACAACAAACTCATAATGCCCATACTTGGTCCAGAAAGTTTTCTTGTAAATTTCCTCCTCTCTAATGTGTACGTGATGATATCTAGATCTCAGATCAATCTTTGAGAACATTGTTGCTCCCTTCAACTGATAAAACAAGTCATCAATCCTCATGTTGGCTTAAGGGGTCCTAACCTTGGTTTATAGTTAATTGCTCCAACCAACAAAACCCTACACTGCTGGCCCTTTCGGCAACACCCCACATAGTGTAGGCTGTAGTCTCACCCGATGCAGTATTGGGGGATGCAAGAACCAAGTTTCTGCATCCAAAGACTAGCATGATGTATTTCAATGCCTTAAGTCTACCTCAGTGCAGATCGTTAGAATTTTAGGGCTCTTTACTGTAACTAAGTTAAAGCTTCCTCTAGACCTTCGTGAGGGTCCATGATCAGTCTTTTCGAACCTTAAGCAATTGATTTACCTACTTTTGCACATCAACAAGCAACCCTATAACGGATTTCGCGTAGATCTACTTAATTCGTTAGAAAACATAAGAGAAATAGCTTTTAACTTCGTGGAAGTGGATAAACATTCATTTCATACATTATTAAGTCAGATTCAGTAAATTCATGTAGTATTCATTCAAGATTTCGTAAAACCCATCAATAATCGACAACATATAATATAAATAGATTCATAGGTAACCACGTATTTCCTTCTGGGATCTGCATGTACCACATCCGTAGCTCATCCTGAAGTGCTCCAAGAGAATAAGATCAAGTTTATAGTCCAAATATTATTATGAGACAATAATATTTGACTTTTCTATTTTTGACAGCCAGTCTAAAAATAGACTTTGATCACTCACACTGTGATCACTCACATTGTGGTCACCCACACTGTGATCACTCATACTGTGATCACCCACACTGTGATCATCCACACTGTGGTCAAAAATAGAAGTCCATCTATTTTTCCCAACTTGACCAATCATCCATAAACAACAACCTGCAATCCATAGACATGATCCATATGTCTAAAAATAGACATAGTCTAAAAATAGACTTGCGCCAAAAATAGCCTGCGGGCCCACTTAGTGAAGGTGACTCTTTTCACTAAGCTCCATCATCTTGTTGCAATCTCAACAAGAATTTCTTGTTGCACACTTTTCAACACTCCCTCTCAACAAGAAAGGCTTCCTCTCAAACCCGATCCTGTAACTCTGGAATGTTCTCCATGCAACACATCTGGCCGGTCCACTCGCTCTATCATCAAAGTCTCTGACTGCTATTGCCTCTGTCGACTAAAACTCTGCATCTCTGTGCTCTTCAGTATCTGACTGCTCTAGCCTCTGTCACTTTGATCTCTGATTGCATCTGTGCTGCTGCTGGTTCTATCTCCCAGCATTGCATCCGCACTGCACCTCCCAACTGACCTCCTTGTTGGGATAGAAACATCCTCTGATGCTGAAGCTCTACCTGCTGCTGACAAGTTCTCCCTCTCTGACATTTGCGCTACTGCAACATCTCCATGCATCTCGCACCATTGCACACCTCTCTGTGCCACCTAGCACTATGCAAAACACTTGTGCCTCTTTCATTGCTACAGCCTACTAGCTATGCGCTGTCCTGGGATTCCCTACACTGTCGCTCTCTCTGCTGCTCCATCCACATCTGTATCTACCCAATCAGTCAGTTCCTGCTACTACACATCGGGGTTCCTGTAGCAAGGTCTCATCCAAGAGGTTGGGTACCTCAAGGATCTTACCCCTCCTCCTTGGGACGATCAATCCACATCACCCCACCTCCTACCTGGAGGTATGCCTACATGCGATCCTTCAGCCCATCTGGCTTGAGTTTCCCCCTACTGGAGGTCTCTGGATGAGTAGATGTCTCTACTCTATCTCCTCTCAGCTTCCCCTGTTGTGGCTCCTCCACAACCTCCTGAAGCTGCTGCACCAATCGTGGCTCCTCCACAATCGTCTGAGACTTCTTCTGGCTCTGCATGTTGAGAGGTAATATACGCTCCCTCTCAACCACCAAGTCTCCATCAATTGCCTCGCTGCTCAAGGCTTTGCATACATCTTGAACCTCAAGAGCATACAGGTTCTTGACCTGTGAACCAATCTGCTTCACCTGTCTAGTGATGATGTGTCTAAGGAAAACCTTTCCCTTACTAAAGACCACATCATAGCCTCTGTCTTCCAACATTGCGATCGACACCAAGTTTCTCTTCAGTCCTGGTACATACTTGACATCGGTCAAGGTAAGGCGAGCTCCATGCTCCCTCTGAAAAATAATCGTGCCTACACCTGAGACACTATACTTCTCATCATTACCCATCCCTATGAGTATCTGGAGATATTTCTCCTCTAAAGTACTGAACAAACTTTTGTCACTGGTCATGTGGAAAGAAGCTCCACTGTCAAGAAACCAACCACTTCCCACCATGGATGAAACCATGCATGCGAAGAGTGTGAAGTCCAACTCAAACTGTGAAGCAAGTGAGGTTGCCTCACCTTCAGATCCTTCCCCGGATCCCTTCTTGGAATTCTTCTTTGGGCAATTAGTAGCATAATGACCCAAATCATGACAACGAAAGCATCGCACCTTCGACTTGTCAACCTTCTTCCCATCATTGGAAGAACTGGATTCAGAAAGAGAAACCTTCCCCTTCCCCTTCTTCGCCTTACTTGCTAAGGTACAGTTCTCCTCATCCTGCATGGATGAAGAACTGTCTCTGGTGCTCCATCTAATCTCCTCCTGCACAAGATCCGACCAAAGTCTCTCCCATCCTGGCAGTTTCTCCCTTCCATTCACCGAGTCTTGGTAGCTATGCCAACTCTTAGGAAGGTCAAGGAGTGCTAGACTCACCATCCTCATCCGACAGTCACCCCCACACTTCCCAGCTCATCCTGGCATTGGGTGAACTTCGTGAGATACTAGGGCATACTGTCTCCATTCTCACACTGAATGTTTTTGAGTTTCGCTCTTGCTTTGGAATTAAATTTGAATTCCACCAGCTCAAAACTCAACTGCTTCCGATCTAGAATTCGTGAGAACAAAGTATTTCTTGTAAAGAGATCGATTGTATGGGCATTCACCGGATATCTCACCTTCCAAAAGAAGGATGAATCCAGAGGCTACCTGGCCCGATTACAGACTCTTCCTGAAGAAATAAATTGTAAACACTTTCTGAATATTAGATCTGATGATCAATCCTCGCTTGATATCCTATAAAAATCTCTTCTACAAATCAAGCAGCTCTGATACCATGTAGAAATTTTGAATAATTTAACACATATTCACAGAGATTATCCTGCTCATACAATTATAAGCGGAACATGTATAATACATAATCTCCTCTACGTTGATCATCAATTTACAGAAGCAGAAACATTCGCAGGCGTACATAGAAGCATCAATCACACATATCAACACAGTATTTTCCCGGGGAAAGCATCTCGCTAAAAACCCCAACTATCTGTATATTATAGTGATTGAATCATGTAACATTACAAAGTACAATGCTTATCACAAGCAATCCAATACCATCTCCACCTGTCACACAAAATACAACTCAGATCTGATCTCCAAATCTATTCCATTGCTTGCCTGCCTCCACAGCTCAATACCTGCTCAAGAACTGATGAGAATGGCTTACCAAACTCATATTTGACCTGCAAATAATCACTCACACTCTATTGGATGTGAGCACAAGCTACAATTCTTGATATTGGCCAATTCATTGGCATACTCAATCCCTCTGATTGTGCAAATCATCATGCACAGCTATAGTCACAACTGATAGAAATCTGATCCTCTAACACCTGTCCCTGCTGAACTGAACATGCACTGACATGCAACTGAGTTAACTGATGTATTCTATAGTTTCATTATGAGTTAATAACTTGTGAATTAATTAGTAACTAATTCACCCAACTCATCTCTAGCCTATTGATCAGTTAGACTAAATACAACCAGTTTAACAAAGTTAAACTGAACACAACTCCATCAACTGCACCTCCAGTCCACTAAACTCAACTCACTTGAGTTCTAACTGAAGTCCTACATGTAAATATTAGTCATCCCATAGGTAACCACGTATTTCCTTCTGGGATCTGCATGTACCACATCCGTAGCTCATCCTGAAGTGCTCCAAGAGAATAAGATCAAGTTTATAGTCCAAATATTATTATGAGACAATAATATTTGACTTTTCTATTTTTGACAGCCAGTCTAAAAATAGACTTTGATCACTCACACTGTGATCACTCACATTGTGGTCACCCACACTGTGATCACTCATACTGTGATCACCCACACTGTGATCATCCACACTATGGTCAAAAATAGAAGTCCATCTATTTTTCCCAACTTGACCAATCATCCATAAACAGCAACCTGCAATCCATAGACATGATCCATATGTCTAAAAATAGACATAGTCTAAAAATAGACTTGCGCCAAAAATAGCCTGTTGGCCCACTTAGTGAAGGCGACTCTTTTCACTAAGCTCCATCATCTTGTTGCAATCTCAACAAGCATTTCTTGTTGCACACTTTTCAACACCTCTAGCCACAACTACAATCTAGCCTTCTACAAGGCCTCCTTCCTATGTGGGTCCTCCACCTATGTAAGCAGCTACTTTCCCTCCTGTAGCTTAGTGAGGTATTTTGTTGGCACCAAAGTGCACACAATTGCTCAGACCTCATCATATTGTCACTATGTTTCTCGAACATCTGTGTTCATCTTTTGCAGGTTCGAGTCCTCCTGTAAATTTGTCCATAGCTCCATTGCGGCATCAAACATCGATGAGAAGTCATTAACTGTGGTGTCCAGCATAGTCATGCCCTCCTTTATTGCTACTCCGTGTTGCTCCCGGACCTCTAGCAGAGTTGTTGGCTGTAACTTCAATTGTAGCTCTACTATTTTCATCTGAAAGTCAAAAGTCACCCTATCGACTTCTTCCTTTGAAGCTTGTACTGCAACAACCAATTTCCTCACTTTGGCTGAGGCCTCTACATCCTCTAGTATATTCAACTCAGGCACTAACTTGTAGGCTTGCTCAATCATTGTTACCAGGTGTTGGAATTGTGTCCACAATTCCTCCTGTTCCTTCAGTGCCTGAGTTTTTTCTATGAAAATATACTCATTATTGACTTTAAACTCACTGATGACGGTGAGTGCACATTGTTCTCTAATCTTCAACTCATCTAAGACCCCCTGATGCAGCGCATGAAGGGTCTGGAGTGGTAGCGTGGCAAGGTTCAGTCCCATATCCTTCACTGTGCTGATCACAATGTGATCTTCATCTGATTCAACGTGGACTGACCCCTCTGGCAAAGCAATGACTCTGAGGTCCAAAGTCTGTTCAATCTTTGTCACTGTGCCACTTCCCTGTGTCATGCTCGTTTGTGCTCCACTCGCGTGTCCGACCCCCACCTGAATCCCATTTTCCTAGATCTGCAGCTCCCGCAGATCCTTTTGGATGCTCCCCAATGTTTGCATGTATTGTTTCTCAAATTGTTGTAGCACCTCCGTGGTGGTGTCCCGTATATTGTCCCCAATCTCATCAGGATCACCTTCTGTTATAACCATGGGATCAATATGTGTCTTCTTATCAAACTTATGCTTCTTTCGTTGTCTGCCTATCTATTCTTGTCCATGCCTCTTCAGGATGAAAGGAGTGCTCTACTCCTTGCCGTCGCCTCCTCCTAGCTCTGACAACTCTTTCTCATCAGTGTGATGCAAAGAAAAATTCCCACCCTCCTCTGCATCCTACTATTATTTCTCTACATGCTCTTTAGCAACGCGCTCTTTCTCCATACATGCCTTCTCCATAGCTTCCTTAGCAGCTACCTCCTTCTTTTGTTCAGTCAGGGTGCGTGTAACTTTCTGAGGGGCTTCCTTCCACTTCTGTACAACATAGCTCTCTATGCCTTTTCTAGTTCCCACATCCACCATTGTAGGTTCGCGCCACTCTGGTGGCCAATACCCTACAACTTCCTGTTAGAAAATTATATATTATAGAGCAATGGAACACATAAAATATATTGCAGAAATATAAACATAGAAAATGCATAACACAAGAGAGACACAAATATACGTGGTTCACCCAATTTGGGCTACGTCCATGGAGAAATAACCAGTCCTTCCTTTTATATTATCCATCAAAATGAAGAGATACAACCTATAGCAGATTCGCTATAATTCCATCTTCGCTCTCACACAATCTCCTCTCTCTTTCTCACTCAGAATACAAATCTACATAGACGCAATACAATTCCCTCATATATAGTGAAGGGTTTCCTTCTAGGGAAAAAACCCCTAAATTAAACATAACTTCTATCATCAGATCTCTGCCTAATGAACAGCCCGGATTGACTACAAAATTACAACATTTTACAAGTAAAAATTTTACTACAAAATTGGACCCCCTTGGCGGTAAACATTTTATGGGTAGCGTTGTCGTCACATTATGAACTGGGGTCCAATGTGGAAATACCTCTAAATAAAGAAGATAATTAGGCTCCACACCCAACACTTCCTACACATCTAATTTAGACACTAAATAAAGCAATAGATGCCAAGTTTCCTCTGGGTCCTTCCACGCACGGATTGATACCTTGTGAAAGTCAGCCTTGAACTCCACGTAGGTTGTCAATTGTTCAAACAAGGTTGGGGACAACCTTGGCCTCTGATTAACCACCATCCAAAGGTCCATCTCCATCAGGACCCAGAAAATCTTTGTTTCCTTGATTCGTGCTGCATCCTTTGTAGACCAGAGTGAGGCAAACCTCATGGCCTCGGGAAAATCATCCTTGTGTGGAGGAAATTAGATGTCCTTCAGAAATCTCCACACAACTAATACAATAGACAATAGAAGCCAAGCATAATGAAAAGGCTTGCTTTCATCTTGGGCTTATCAGTAGTTTGCGAGGAACTCCTAGCAGAGATATTTGGACCAATTATACTACATGCTTGTCACACACTGTTCAGCAAGTGATACTACCATCGCTGAAACTTTGTCTGTGTGGCACTTCCTTATGATATTTACTACGAGGATCTAAGCAATGAACTGGACTGCCTGGTCTTGAATTAACAGGGTGGAGTATCTGCGCGCTTTTTTCATAAGACCATATTCTTTCTTCATTTTATCAGTGAGTTCCTTTTCCCTGGTTTTCCCTCCAAAATCCTTGGTAGGGTCCACTCCTTTGTGAGGAAACTTCATGATCCTATGGATCAACATGTCAGTTATGGGAATAGGCTTCCCAAGCCATAGAGTACCATCATGCACTGGCATAAGGAGCTGGCGCACACAGACCGTATTGATAGGTGAGCGGTGATAGTGCGGTACTAAAAGCATGTTCAACAGCCCCGACTGCTCAATGCCGTGAACCCACTTCATGGGTTCCAACTGCGTAACCCCTGTCTCATCATAATATATCTTTGTCATGTACTTATGGGTTGCCATATGCAGAAAAATTTTCATGGTCAGTGAGGTCCCAGTCCTCCATTTTTAATACTAAGATGCACGCGAGCTTAGGTCCTTCAAATGTGACCTTCTTAGGGAGTGGGGGAGTGGGGGAGTGGATACCTCAAATTTTCTAGAATTAGGATCCTTGGTCACTTTGGTCTTTCCCTTCCACAAAGGGATGTACTCCAGAAGCCTAGAGATAGGCTTGATTCCCTCGACATCAACTTCTTCGATACCTTGGTACTCCTCTTCTTCTAAATCCACCACTTTTTCTGGTTGCTTGTCCTTTTTCTCCTTCGGTCATGCCTTTGGATTCTTCCTCGGTGACATTCACACCAGCACTGGCTTCTTCTATTTTTCTTTCGCGGCTGAGTGTTTTTCTTTCATGGTGGGCTACTTCTCTTTTGTGACAGTTTGTTTCAGCCTAGGCGACCTCAGCGCCATGGGCACAGTGGGCATAGCTTCCACACTAGTCACTTCGGGGCCTGGCATGTCAGACATAGCTGCTTCTAAACTGATGGCTTCAATGGGGTTAGTACCAGTCATATTTTCAATGAATCGCTCTCGGGTTGCTACATAATAGTTCGCAAATGAGGGGCATGCCACAAATTCTTCCCAGAACGCATGATTCATATGCTTCAGATAGTAAAATGTGCTAGCAACTCTTAGAATGAAAAGTGTTCTTCATTGGACCATCGTATGTAATTTATAAGGGGATTTGAATTCAAATCCAACCGTTCCCCCCAAATTATGATAATAAATGTTGTTTTAGCGGCAGATATTCAAAGATTTTTGCCATAAATAGCGCCTACCCACTCCACTTAACCACTTTTTAGCCATCAAATCATGAATAGTAACCTCAATGGTTATCTTTGGACCCACCTACGTGGCATTATTCTCCATGGCACAACTCATACAATGCAACTTTACCTGTCACACCCCTATTATCCATCGTGCAGCCTTTCTACTGAGCTTTTCCCTGAGTCAGGCAGTGTAGTTTAGAGTCCCGCAATCCCTTGCAGCTGCCAAGATTACTGAGACTGTCCTGCTGCCATATAGTCATCATGTAGGGGAAGGATCCCCTGTATATAGCTTCAACCTACTTCTATTTACTTTTCTAGGGAAAGGTTCCCCATTCAGCTTTACGAGTTGAACTTCGCCACCATCTATAATCTCCTTGATAACGTACAACCCCAACCAGTGCATTTGAAAATTTCTTGTAAACTTCATGAACTTGATATCATATAACAACACCAAATCATCTACTTTGAACGTGCCTATCATGCCATGCTTTTTCGCGTTCCTTTTGCACTTGCTAGTGAAATCCTGCTAGGAAATAGTCTTCCTCTAACTCCATGATCTGTGTGAGTCGTTCCTCCAAGGTCTCACGATCCACCATCTCAGTCAAGGTTGCAATTCTTAAGCTGGGCATAATGTACTCCATTGGCATGACTGCTTCAATCCCATAGACCAACCTGAATGACACTTGTCCTGTCAATTGCTTGCAGGTCATCCTATAGGCCCATAACACCCCATTCATTCCTCTGCGTGTTGCATACCTTTCTCAACACATGCTCCAAGATCTTATTAAAAGCTTCCAATGTTCCATTCGCCTGTGGGTGATAGGGCATGCTCTTCTGATGATATACCTGAAACTCTTCCAACATCACATTGATTGTTTCATTTAAAAAATGCATACCGCTATCACTCATCAAAAGTTTCGGAGATCCAAACCTTTTTAATGCATACTCAAAAAGAAACTTCGCAGCCATTACAGCGGTGCAATCCCTTACTGGTTGCGCTTCTGCCCATCTGGTTAAGTAGTTTTTTGCAAAAATAATCTATCACACTTGTCTTCTTTCTTGGTGGTTGTATCAGGCCTATAAAGTCAATGGCCCATGTCTAAAATACCTATAAAGGTACCTAAGGATGTAGAGATAGTTCGTCCCTTTGCAACAGTCTGTCAGTCCTTTAATAGGCATCGAACACCTTACAGTATGCTTTGGAATCATTATGCAATGTGGGCCACCATAATCTTGTGCACAAAATATTCTATGCGGTTTTTTTCCTGGCATAATGGCCTCCCGCAACTTCCCCATGAGCTTTAGTGAGAATAATATTAAGCTAAAAACCTGGCACATATGTCTGCAATATTTTATCTGCCCCCATTTTGGACAAGACCGAAAAATCAGCTACACGAACTACTAGTTCTTGCTTCTGTTGATTTTTATATCCTTCAAGCATCATCCCGGTAGTTAAGAAGTGAATAATGTTAGAAAAATTGTCATCATCTACACGTACCATAGAGAGATGCACATCTGGCAACCCTTCCTCCAAATTACTGGGTTCTTCACCTGTTTCAATTCTCGACAGATGGTTAGGTCCAGCATTCAACCTCCCCAGCTTTATAATGACTTCAAAATTGTACTCCTGAAATAATAACAACCACTTGCAAATCTTTCCCCCCAACACAGGCTTGTTGACCAGGTAATTTAAGGTAAAATGATCTATGTACATCTTGAAAGGTCATAATGCCTGAATTTTTGTAGCACGTAGACCATGGCCAACCCCTTGCGCTCTGTCATTGAATAATTTTTCTCAGCCTTTGATAACTTCCTACTTGTGAAGGCTATAGGATGGTCCAGTTCTCCTTCACTTGCCTATGTTAGTACTACACCCAACACAATGCAAGAAGCATCCACATGTACATGAAACTCCTTTTTCCAATCGGGAAATACCAGGATTGGCGCAGTCACCATCTTTTCCTTTAACACATCTAAGTTGCATTGAAATTCCTCATCCCAACAGAATGTCACATCCTTCTTTAGCAGTTTTTCCATGGGTGCGGTAATTTGAGCATAAGATTTAATGAATTTTCTATAGTATCCCATGTGTCCCAACATCACATGCAGTTGCTTGACATTCCTAGGGGCCTCCAAGTTCACAATCACTATGATCTTTGCAGGGTCGACCATTAATTCTGTCTTACACACAACCTGACCCACCAAGATCCCAAAAGGAACACAAAATATACATTATTTAAAATTCAGTGCTATGTGGTATCTTTGACATGTATCCAACATAAGGCGCAGACTTGCTACATGACATTTACCAATCCAAACATAGTCCAGTCATCGAAGTATACTTCCAGAAACTTATGAATGAATTCTTTGAATGCTGCTATGACTATGCGGGAAAATATTGTAGGCGCGTTCTTCAATCCAAACGACATAATAGTGTACTGAAAGCAACCCCACTCTATCGTGAAGGTGGTTTTGCTTCTATCCTCTGGTGCAATCTTAATTTGATGATAACTAGAAAACCCATCAGTAAAGGAATAGGCCTCTTTCCCTTCGACATTGTCTAACACTTCATCTGTAAATGACGTTGGAAATGGATCATGAACACATACATCATTCAACTTTCGCAGATCTACACAGATCCTTATTTCACCCTTTTGTTTCTTCTCTTGGACTACCATTAGGCTCACCCAATCAAATTCTTCAATAGGTTCTATAATGCCAGCATCCAACATTTTATCCAGCTCTTGGTGAACCTTTTCCTTATACTTAGGATTAAGGCGATAAGGCCTTTGTTTGATAGGCTTCACATCCGGCTTCAATGTGATCCTCATAACGCCCAAATCACCAAGTATTCCCTTTAAATCTGAAAACTTAGTGGGGAAGAGATCCTGGTATTCGTGAAGTAATTCAACAACTTTTTCTACTGTAGTGTTGTCCTAGTAGTCTCTAATCTTCGCGAAGTTTAGTTCTTCTCCAGTGCCAATGTTTACTTGCATAGTTTTTAAAGGTGTGGAGATGTTTGGGTTCTCTACTTACGGTCCTTCTACTACGCAATGCCCTTCTATCTCTAGAATATTGATATTCCTCAAGTCTTCTTCCTCCTCTTCAGTGGTCACATTATAGCATTCCAATGCATGGCGCAGCTGGGTGCTCCAATCCGGTTGGGTCCATTCCATAGGTTCCTTCGGTGTCCTGAAGATAACGCTTTAATTTCTTGAAGCACTTCATCAATGCTTGAAAACCCATCCTCGAAGCTGAAAGTCAATAAGAAACCTTCCTTCAATACATCCCATCCCGCAGTGCCATGAAGGAGCTCCGTTCTGAGATCCTAGTTCATGGGGATTGTATCCAAGGTATGACAAAATATATGTACCCATTCTAGTTGCAGTTCCGTCCCCCATGCCCTAGTCGACTTTGCTAGGTGATTGCGTGGATCTCAGTCATTCTTGTATTAGCATGCCCAAATTGTAATTTCGGCATTCGCTTGTAATCTCGCCATCCAACAAAACTTTCTTTATGTGTACCCCACCATCATGACGGTGCAATGCCAACTCCAATGCTTGAAAATGGTGGTCTTCAGGGACTTACACTCAAATTCATCTAAAACCATATCTACATTAGTCAAACCATCATAATAAGGTAGCTTTATTACCTCTGACAAAACACAATGTAGTGACTTCATCATCAAATTGCACTGTAATGTAGACACTTCATGTAGGCAGTTTTACCAATTCTCTAATTCTTCATCTGAGTCAGAAATGCAGGAACTCTCTCAGTCCCATGTGATGCGTCCATATTTCATTAGATTGATCTAATCCTGATCTCACATTGTTATCTTGTAGATTTGATCCAGCTCATTGTCACTTTCTACATAATCGTGGACTGGTTCATTATAGTACATTGCTTCCACAGGATCCAGTGGCACTATAACCCTTAGCGACTTCCTTTCAAACGACATTGTCCTCTTCTTCAAATTAATGACCCCATTCATATCAATAGCCCAGTCGATTCCCAGGAGCGTGGGGTAGGGATTATTGTCATTGACAATTTTTATAACTTCAAAGTCCGCTAATGCACTTGCACCTTCAATATCGACCATCACTCCATACAATCATCCCATGGGGATGATTCCATTCGAAGCTAAATACGATACCACTGCAGTGCAAGTCTCCCCATCCTTTCCCATCCCTGTTTTAGCAGAACATTCACATCAGACCCCAGATCCAAAATTACCTAGTCCATTTCATAATCGCCTATCTGTGCTGTTAGCCGCATGTTGTGTCCGATTCATGCCTTATGCTTACTAATATTTCTAACTATGCGCTGCTCCATAGGAGACTTTTCCTTATTTGCGTACTTATCTATTAAGTCGTGCAATCCTTCCACAACCTTTTTGTCATGTAGTAATATCATGCAGGTCTCCAAAAAAATAGTGAGTATTAAAGGATCAACCTCTTATGTCGTACTAGTCTCTGGGATCTTTTCCTGGCTTCTTAAGGTGGAGGCCTCAGCGAAGCTCTTCTTTTCTTCCAAGAATGTTTCCTTGGCATGATTAAGGTCAAAGGCGGCTTCTTTCTCAGGAGATTTGTGGACCCATCTGTCCTCTTCATGCTGCTTACCTTTATCTGCATTAGTCGACATACCACTTCTTAGTACAATATTAATGCTTTGATCCTCCTCACAGGGCTCAACCCTCATCATTTGTAAATTCTGCGTAGGCTACATTTTCTTCTCTTGCATTTTTTCTATTGGCACCAGAAATTCTTCTATGGCATGGTCAAATTTTCTATAGTATTGACACGAAGGATGTGTAGAATTTGGGAAATCTCGCTCGAAATACCCCGGTTTTTCGCAGTTGTAGCAGATAACCTGACCATGACCTCGACCAGGTCCTCATCCTCGTCCTCGTCCTCGGCCTTGAAATCCCCCGCATGCTCCTCCTATGCCAGGATCCTAAGGGTGGATTTCTACCTGCATATGGTAAGTAGGGGTTCTTTCCATCATTAGCTCATAACTTTGACAATGGCACTCATCATGGCCCACAGATTTATAGAAATTTCAAAGAGTTGTTGGGGTTTCTGAACAAACTTTTGAAGTGAAAGTTATCTATCGCATGTTTCCCAGTGACTAGACAAATGGTGCACCATAGCACAGCTCATGTGCATGGCCCAGCTGGGGCTTCTGGCTTCGGGGGGGCTATTCCTCCCCCTATAAGATAATTCGTGTATACTAGACAATGATCTTTATCATGCCCATGGCCCTTGCACTTCAAGCACCAAACCTCTACATGCACTTCTGGCTTAGTCTCCTTTTCTTTCTTTAGACTCTATAATTCTAGGTGCAGGCTCACTAACTGCGAGTGAATCTGTTGTACCCCCAAGTTTGTATCCTGAATAGGCGATGCATGCAGCCTCATCATGATCTCCAAGGCTTCTTCTTGTGTTGCTATCTTCTGTTGTGACAGAGGGATTCTTAAATGTGGCAAAAGCGATGCGATAAACCAGTCGCGATGCTGGGTATCTGAGATTTGCATGTTAGCCTGTCTGATCTGGCACTTCAACCTTTGATCAAATTCCCAAGGTGTCTCATCCACTCTCATTAGGACCTCCTAAAATTAAATTACTGACTATGCATCAAATTTAGGCTTGCTAAATTCTTTGTTCAAAGCTATCTGAGTCTCTGCTAACGATGCATGAGGATTGTCACGGAAATACTTAGTGTACCAGGTTAGTGCTTGATCCTGCAAGGCGATAAGAAACTATGCCTTCTTTATATTATCATCGGTGATTTGTTGCATTGTCCACACAACGTTTGCAACAAACCAGAATTGCTATGGATCTTCACTTCCTATCCCCTTGAAGATCGACATCTTCATTGTGTTTGCCATGATGAATGGTGGAGGTGGAGGCGGAAGTGTAGGTGAAGGTGTAGGTGAAGGTGTATGCCATATAGGTGGAGGTGGAGGTGGGTTGGATGGATGAGATATTCTTGGAATACCTTGAGTTATTAACTAAACAACGTTTTGCAATGTAGTCAACACTACCCCTTCGTCATCGCTTGAAGGAGGTTCAACTAGTGGAATATACTCTGGACCCAATCTATTACTTCTAAATAATCTACCACTTTGCGTAGATCCAAACATTAAGGTAATGGAATTACCATCTTTTCACATAATATCATTTTAATCCAAGTATTTAATGACCTTAAATACTTACCTCACAATCCCTTGAAGAATATTCGCTTCACTTTGCTATAGCTAATTGAGGTATCAACTACGAATTCAGTAACGAACCCTCCCATAATTCAATCAAGCTAATGATCTACATCTCGTGCGATCTTGTTTTCAGATACCTCTATTTGTCGTACCAATTTTGGAGTCCACACTATGGGACTGTCAAGCTTCCACCTCCCTTGATTGTCTGCCAATTTTTCCAACCACTCATATAATTCGCATGGAAAAGTGCAAAAGAAAATTTTGTGTATCTCTGTATACAGATATCTATTCAGCCAATCCTCCTTCGATAGGCATGGATTCATGTTTTCTTGAGCCACAAACTTATGAATCTTTTGATCTAACCACTTTTCAATCTCTTTCTTATTCAGATTCCAATGATGCGACATCACACATCTCTTTAAGCAGATCCTAGTCCCGACAACGGAACCATTTGTTGGCTTAAGGGGTCCTGACCCAGGTTCGGAGTTAGTTGCGCCAACCAAAAAAACCCTACACTACTAGCCCTTTTGGAAACAACCCGCGTAGTGTAGGTTGCAATCTCACCCGAAGAAGTATTGGGGGATGCAAGAACCAAATTTCTGCATCCAGAGACTAGTGTGATGTCTTTCAGCACCTTAGGTCTGCTTCCATGTAGATCGATAGACTTTTAGGACTCTTTACTATAATTAAGTTAAATCTTCTCTAGACCTTCGCAAGGGTCCATGATCAGTATTTGCAGACCTTAAGCAGTTGATTTACGTACTTTCACCCATCAACAAGCAACCCTAGATCAGAGTTCGCGTAGATCTACTTAATTCGTCAGAAAACATAAGAGAAATAGCTTTCAACTTTTCGGAAATCGATAACCATTCATTTCATACATTATTAAGATGGATTCAGTAAATTCGCGTAGTATTCATTCAACATTTCATAAAACCCATCATTAATCGACAACATATAACATAAATTGATTCAATGGAAATACTCAGTAATTCTTCAAAAAACTGTCTTTATTGATCTTCAATTCACTGATTACAGATTATTCTACCTTGTGCACATAGCCTTAGAGGTCCGTGCACTCAACTGCGGACTCTACCCAAACTCTACCCAAGCGTCCTACACACTCAGCTGCAGGAGCCTTCCCTTCTCTACCTAAGTGCAGGAAGTTGAGCCTTCCTACCTTCACACTTGCCCAAGACAACAAAACTCTTCAATGTACTCAATTCTCCATCAAAAGTTATCTCTAAGACTCACTAAGACTCAACTATTTATAGATTTCCTAATACAGTACCATGGTCCCTGACTCATGGGTGAGTCTTCAAAACTGACCAAAAACAAGGGCTAAGGCCCTTTTGACTCCTATCTACCTACGCGCTCTACATCCACATATCACGGAGACTTTACATTATTTTTACAAAACTTTTACAAAATTGGGTTAAATTAACCCCAAAACTAACCCTAGGGACCATATCCCAACACACTAGCAATGGATACCTATTCTTGATGGTCACTTTGTTCAACTTCCTGTAGTCAATGCATAATATGAGAGTACCATCCTTCTTATTCACAAAAAATACTGGTGTGCCCCATGGCAATACACTTGGCCTAATGTATCATTTGTCAAGCATCTCTTTCAGCTCCAACTTTAACTCTACCAACTCAGGTGTGCTCATCCTATAAGGTGCTTTTGATGCTGGAGCTACCCCCGACACTAACTTGATAGAAAAGTCTACTTCCATGTGAGGTGGAAGCTCTAAAATCTCTACAGGAAATACATCCTGAAACTATTATAGAATTGGGTATCTACTCAAAATTCCTGCATCTTCAACTTCCTTACCTTTGCCACTAGAAATATGAACTACAAATAACACACACCCTTTCCTGCAACTACGCTTGGCCTACACAGTTTTCACCATCCTAACTGACGTGGGCTTATTCTTCCCCTTTAATACCCTTGGTTCCCCATTGTCATCCAAGCACTCAATGGCTTTGTCATAACAATCCACCTTGGTCATGTGAAGGTATAGCCAGTCCATACCCAATAGCATACTATATGATCCCAATGGAAATATGTTTAAGTGCACTGCTGTAGACATGCCATTCAACTCAAATACACAAGCTCTTACCCAATGATGAACTATTTTTTTTGTACCTGTAGCAAACAACACTAACCAAGATTTTGCATGCACTTCTTTATTCAAACCACACTTATCCACCAAGTCAAAACTAACATAACTATAATTAGATCTATGTTCAATCAAAATAAAAACAACTTGATCACAAAACTTGTTTTCCATCTTAATGCTAGATGCCTGATGGTATTCCTATGTTTTATCTAATGTGGCATAGATATGAGGAACGCTCTGACCAACATCCCCAGTAGTCTGTGCCTCCTTTGGACTATATATCTGAGGCCTACCACCCTGATTTTGTGGACAATATATTTTAAGGTGTTCATTACCACATGTCCAACACTCCAACCATCTAGTACCACCACCTCTATGTTGTTGATGTGATCCATGTCCCTATCTAGCTGCATTGAACTTCTTTTGTGGTGCCACCTTTTCTTTCTCTTATGTATTCTGAGGCCTTTCTCTTTTTAGTTCCCATTTACCCTTACCTCTATCCTTATCCTTCCGTTTCCCTCCTTGTTGAGATTCATTCTTATGCTTTGACTATTCATAGCAATGTTTCAATTTTCCAATAACTTCCTCAAGTGGTTGAGGCTCATCATACTCAATTCAGTCTCTAAATGCTAATGGAAAACCACTAACAAATCGCTAAACTTTAGCCTTCTCATCTTTAAGATATGGGACATACCTCAATATCTCTAGGAACTCAGAGTCGTGTACTTTTCATCTGTCATTGATCCCATCTTTAGCTAATATAATTCTTTGGCCTTACCGTCATAGTAACTTTCTAACAAGTACTTCTTCCTTAAAAGCATCTTGAACTCATGCCAACTCAATTCCTCCATCTTGATGTCTTCGACTTGCTTTGCATCTTCCAACTAGATATCTACTTTACCTTTCAAGTTGAAGATAGCAGTTTTGGCCTTCATGTTTTCTGTGTACTCATGCAACTCAAAGAACTTGTTCATCTCGAGTATCCAAGCCTCTGCATCTTTTGGTTTCTTCACATCTCCATCCAAAGTAGGTGGATTTTCTTTCTTAAACTCATATGGAAAATATCCCCTATCACATCCCCTGTAAGGGTGATAACGATGATGATCACAATGCCTATCAGAACCAGAACTAGAATAATGCATGTATCCATCACCTCTCCTATCTGGAGTATCCAACAATATTCTATCTCTAACCATGTCATCTCTATCTGACCTGTGACCACCATGAGACCTACTGCCATATGCCCCATTAATTATGTCCTCATGCCAATGGCTAATCCGAAGTGGCCCATGTCACTACAATTCTGACAAAATTTGAAGGAGTATTGCATTAACCTCTACTTGTTTATCTTGTGCCTACATGATTTTGTCATTATCTATCTTACATCTCCTTGTTTCTTCCTTCAAGCTTCTCAATGTGTTTGCTAAGTAAGAAGAGTTCCCAACACCACGCTGCTCATATGATTCATAGGGAGAATATTTGTAGTCTACCATCTTGCTAATCATTTTGTATCTCTTTCCTGTGAGGCATACTATGTTCGCTAAACCAATTCACAATAAACCAATGTACCTTAGAAAAAATCGGGGAGGATATCTCATCTACAAGATAAACCAATCAATGTAGTACATGTACAAACATAATCATAACAACATATATACATATATACATATAACAAATAGGTGTATCAACACATAAACATCATTCTCACTAGAGTCTAATCATCAATGCATGACCATATCAACTACACATAACATGACCTCATGCATGACAACAACGACCATATAAATGTACACTGACAATATGCAAGCATAAACAACATGTAACCAATCATACCCTCATGACAACACACTTCACAACAACAACATCCTCTTTCACATGGTGACATCACTACAATCATGACCGACACCATGAATATGCAACAAGCATATAGACTACAAGGATGATTAACACACATGCAAATGACATGAATGCATGACCAATGTACACCACCCATCTAGCCCAAGAGGTGAATCACGCTCTGATACCACTCTGTGGTATCAGATATGAGCCAAGGAGAGTGCAACCTAGTTCTAATACCACTGTATAACACCCTCCTCCCACATCTACCCAAGTAATCGGCCAATCGGGGTAAATATGTGACGAGGGGCTACTGTAATGGGATTCAACCTCCAAGGTTACCTTAAGGAAGTGGAATCGATGGAAACACATCACACATACCTTCCACATCAACAATAGAACTCCAAGGATCCAACCCAACCACTTAGGTAACCAGCCCCAAAGACCAACTAATGTCGTAGACCATTAAACCCCCAAACGCTCACTTGATATGGACAAGCATGCGTCCAGGAGGCTCCAGACACTCCCACAACATGGATATGCATGTGTCTAGGTACTTTTCTACCTAGTGTTGTGCTACATTTTCAGGCCTAGAGTCTAGGGCACTGCCCATAACTCAATGGCACTTTCAGAACTAAAAGATAACAACAGAATAAGGATTCAAATGAAATTAATTGAACAAGAACTCTATTGGACCTCTACTTGATATGACAGGAATTTCGTGAAACATGTCACAAATATGTAATCTACAAGTTTAAACTATAGAGCTGAGCATAGGGGTCTCGTACTTATTTGAGAACGCTAAGAAGCATTATTCCCATATATCATTAGCTGCATTATCATCTATTAGGTAATAGATACATTGTTCATTCATTTACAAATCAAAACATGAGGAGAGCCATACATCACTATTGTCATAATACATCCTTGTAATCAACATAATAACAACATAAATATCAAGGATACATCAGCCATGGAATCCATATATAAACCTGTACATTTACATATAAGATACCAAGGAAAGAATATCTTATTAATGAATGAAAAAATTGACACGGGATGGGACTACCATGTTCCACCCAACCATAGAATGGTTGAGCGAATTCTCTATTTGGCAATTCACACCCGCACCATATTCCAAGCATGAATGTGGGACTCAAACCAAAATAACAAACTAGGCCGTCCTGAGGCTAAACCACCTCACCTTCATCAATATAAACCAAGTTTTACCCTAATCCATCCCGAATCACTAGGCCAACACAATAAACATGTAATAACAGTCTTTACCATGATCTCCACCAGATCACTTGGAAAAAAAAAGCATGGATGCCATCGGATTTCTTGACCTACACTATGAGGAATTTTCCTGTCTCCTAGTCTCTCAGGATTTACCGCAATCGATAATCTGATCAAAGGATCACTAGGCCCTAAATTAAGACTCCACCCTCTAGGTTTTACTGTATATCTTGCCATTCATAGAAAATGATTCCTAGGCCTAATCAAGGGAAACCACCTCTAGGATTTACCGTATATCCCACCATTCACCAGCAAGGATTCCTAGGCCCACTGAGCCACACAAAACCTAGCTTTACTGCAACCCATAGTCTAGTTCAGGAGTCACTAGGCCAGTGGATTTACCGCAATCCATAGTTTGGTTCAAGGATCATTGACCATGTGTTATTTCTTTTAGATATCCACCTCACTCACCTTTGAATCCATCCAGAAATGAAACTCAATAAAAACATGAGAACCCCATCACACCATGGCTATCCAGAAATGGAAAGGCTAGGCTGAAAACATTGTCACACCTAGTAAAATCCATGCCATAACCAAAAAGAACCACATGCAATACCATGCATGAAAAATATAGCAAGGAAAACACACATGAAAATTGACACCTGCAAAAGAATCTTGTTGTAGATGCTTGATCCTGCTCTTCCTTTCTTTCTCCTTCCTTCCTTATTCCTCCTTTTCCTTTCTTGATCCAACGCCAAAGTGCTCCAAGAAAACTCTAAGTGTCCAAGATAGAGAGAGAGAGAGACAGAACAGTGAGAGAACTCCAAAACTTAATTGACAAAAGGTTGCAAATTGATCCTCAAAAGCCTTTTTATCAGTTAGGCCTCTATTTTCTTCATTTACCATTATTTCCCTTCATTTTCCTCCTCACATGCAACCTGTGACCTTTGACCTTCTTTTTCTTTTAATTTTCAGTATTTTCATAAATAAATGTGCAAAAAATGTCATTTTGCCTTTCCAAAGACTTAGCCATTGCATTTTCCAATTTCCTTAGCCATAATAAACCAAATGAACACCCACACTAGGATTTCTTTCCCAACATTCACCTTGGAATAAGTGTCCCATCAACCGTGGTTATCATTTTTCCTTTATTAACTTTTATTACATGGAATTTTCACCAGGGTCGTTACACTTGTATTGCTATAGGGGGGTTTGTAATGCTGCAAGGAGGGTTCTAAGAGGATTTTTAGGGTGAAAATGATGTATTGATGGTATGTAGAGGTGGATGGAGGTTAGAGAGGATGAAGGAAGATTGGGTCGAGCCCCCTAGCCAATCCCAAGAGCTTTCAGAGTTCTATCTTGCACTAGGATGAATGCTCACGGTGTCATAAGTTTACTATCAAAGCGACTTATGGAAGCGGAGTTTTTGGCAAAATTGAGGGGTGGAAAGAGAAGATGGAGGAGTCCAAGATGGAGGTGGAAGAGGTTCCCTCCCCTGTAGATAAACATAGTCCTGCAACTAGCCACATGTGTACATCCATTGATCATTAACAAGGTAATATAATGTATGATAGAAAAGATGAGTTGAATTTAAATAACGTCTATTTTATGCCATAACACTACCCTAATCACTAAACTGACTTCTAAGCTACAAAAAGAAAATGTGAAGCAGAACAACTAAAATTCATCTATTTCCAAGAAATCATAAACACAATATTTTTGGACTGAGATTGTGAATCCTTCCACCCATTCTCCCACAAGAGAGGTGGTGTAGAAGATTGCAACCATGGGTTTTTATATCTTAACTTCTACTCAAATGAAAGAAACTAAGAGATTCTTGGAATCAAGAAAAAAAAAACAAGTACAAAAGAGGGACCAAAGCCTCTGGGTTGGTCCCAAACCCAAGGGTCTAAGCCCTTTGAAACTAACTCAGATGCAACTCAATAACGAACTTCTCATTATGAGAAAGTAAAGGTTTCATACATCACATAAAAGTTCAAAATGACAATGTAAAGTTCTAAGCTCAATAGCTACACCTATTTGAATTAAAACTTTAAATCCTAATGATCTTTCTATCTTGTTTATTTATACAAAAGGGTAGTTGATATCAGCTCCCTTAAAAATAGGGGTGATTCCCTTCTTGATCTCGAAAATGGTGGATCTTATCCCTCTTGAGCTTCACTTGTACTAGGAGTTACTTGGCTGCCAATGAATTCGAACTAGAGAGAGAGGATGCTATGATCCCAATCTAAGTAATTTATATCCCTATTTGGACACTTTGGAAACTCAAATTTTTTCTGCAACTGTCCCGCTATCACAAAAGTTCTAAAAAAATAGTTGATTTTAAATCAGCGATATCTCTCTCATCCAAACTCCAATTCGACCAAATTTTTTTTTTTGAAACTAGGTTATTTTTCAAGAGGAGATCAGGCCAGGAATCATTTTTCTAAAATTCTGAACAAAAACTATAAAAAATGATAGGATATCCACTATCCAGGAATTGTCGTGAAAATTTTTTCTCGCAACACAGCTGGATATAAATCAATGATATCTCCCTTATCCGGACTCCGATTTGGTCGATTTTATTTTTTGAATTTGGGTAAATTTTCACAAGGAATCCATATCTATTATTTTTTTTTGTAAACTTTTCACCAAAAGTTTCAGATCTAACCTGAAAACTTGTCGCCCAAAAAATTCCTACAAACAAATGAAAAAAAAATGTTCTTCCTGATTTGCTCAAGAATGTGCTCTCTGGAGGTCGCATGTGCATGAAGTTTGTTGAAGATTACTGCAAAACTTTGAAACTGAAATATGCATCAAACCCTCATCCCCATGGAGTTGTAACCTGAAATTCCAGAAGATAAGAGGAGAACACACAATAAAGGCTACATTGTGGTGGACAATTTGTCCTTTTACAAAATGTGACTTGTCACTTATAGCATTTTTTGGTTACAATACCACAAGTAAATTCCATGGGTTGTAAATACCATCGGTGAATGAATACCATGGGTAAATTCCATGAGTGGATAAATACCATGGGAGGATGAATACCAAAGGTGGATGCCACTTACAATACCATGGGAAAATACCATGATTGAATGAATACCATTGGTGGATGCCACTTACAATACCATGGGTAAATTCCATGGGTGGATAAATACCATGGGTGGATGAATACCATGGGTGGATGAATACCATGGGTGGATGCCATTTTCTATTTCGATCAAGGACATTCCCTTCATTCATCAAGAATTCAAATTTATCAAGGCTCAATGATAGATTAATTTCAATATGTTTCTTCAAGATCTTTCACAGATTGGAGAGAGCTTCATGGAAGTCACATCCATAAGGTGTGAAATCATCCATGTATATTGCAAAAGATTCATGAACAAGTTCAACAAAAATACTCAGGATTACACTTTGGAAAGTAGCAGGGGCATTGCACAAACCGAATGGAAGAAATATATAGGCAAAGGTACCCCAAGGACATGTAAATGTGGTATTATCTTGGCCTTCAGGGCTCATCTAGATTTATTTGTATCCACTAAATCCATCCAGGAAGGAGAAGAATTTCTTCCCTGCAAGGCTATCCAAGACTTGGTCAATGAAGGGTAAACGAAAATAGCCCTTCTTTATAGCCCTGTTAAGTTCCTGATAATCAACACAGATTCTCCACTTCCTATTCTTCTTGGGAACTAAAACAAGAGGTGACACCCACTCACTATCTGAAATGGGGTATATGAACCCTGCATCCAGTAGCTTTTGTCATTATTCTTTCACAATGTACTTAAGAGTTGGGTTAGTCCTTCTCTAGGGTTGGCGCATAGGCTAGAATCCCTCCTTGATGTAAATATGATGAGTAAAAATTGAGGGATGCACACCTTTCATTTGCTTATAATCCCAAGAAAAATCATCCAGGTGTTTCCTTAGCACATTGCATAACTGTTCTTCTTGTTTGGGTGAGAGAGAAGGGTTGATATTTAAAGTTCTGGATGGGCCAAACTCTACAATATTAACATGTTCTGGACTTGAGTCAATAGGGCATAAGTTAGTCCAAGGAATACTCCCATATTCTTTCATCAACTCATCAATTGGTATGGGAGTGGGAGGTTGGTTCTGAAGGATATGGTCAATGAGGTCATCTTCATCAGGTTGTTCCCCTCCTATAATAGTATCTAGAGTGCATATTAGGTAGGGGGTTGTGTGATACAATTCATCCTCTTCCTCCTCTTCTAACCATAAGGGTAAGTCATGTTCAATAGAAGGTTGAGCAGGAGGATACAATACCATTTGTTTTGATAAATGTCCATTCTTAATAGTCATGTTTCCAACCCTACAACTAATGCAAGCATTAGCAATGGCCACCCAAGGTCTTCCTAAGATGAGAGGACAGCGATTAAAAAAAAAATTGGGTTTGAGAACCGGGAAATTAGTAGGATACTCCCAAGAGTTAATGGAGACCATAACATCTTCAACAATTCCCTCAGGAGCTACTGTGGATATGTCTACAAGCTGCAGCATTGTGGTGGTCTTCCTCAAAGCCCCTTGGAGATTTAGCTTTAGCATGGTTTCCTTAGTCATCACATTGATTGCAACCCCAATATCAATAAGGGTATTAGGGACTATAAGGCCATCAATGTGCACATCCACTACTGGGCTTCCTGAGTCTAGATATTTCGAGAAGATCACCCTCCCAAGCATCAAATCAGATAGTTGCCAAACAAAATTTATGGTGGGGTGTCTCTTTTTTTCTTCCAATATTTTTGAAAAAAAATACTTAATAAGATTATTATAGATGGGAACATCTTTAATGGCTTGGAGAAGGGGTATCTTAACATACAAATTCTTCAATTCTCCTAGAATTTCAACCTCTTCTAGGGTGTGTTGGCTAGGGTGGATCAACCTCTCAGGAAACGGAGGTGGATTGAAATGAGGAGGACATATTACTTATCTTCTTCAACATATTCAGGTGGAGAAGGTGGGTGATTATTTGAGAGAACTCTCCCAGACCAAAGGTTGATCTCTTGGATTTCCACAACATAAATAGAGTAGGATGTCTCTCCACTATAGACCTATTGTGCTTGCTTTTTTTCGGGTTTGGATTGGGTTGAACAGGAATTTGAGGTTTCTTAGGTGGAGTAGGATGAGTGAGTTGTGGTTGAGGTTGGTTAATTTGAGGCCTCCACCCTTGTGATGGGTTTCCCCATTGAGAAGATTGGGGTGGATATGGCTGAAAAGGATGGTTGACAGGTTGAGGAGGATATGGAGGAGCATAAGGTGAAGAAGGAGGTGTGGACCATGATGGATGAGTGGAAGAGTACCAAGGTTGCAAACATGCATTCTGATTTGGATTGTAATAAGTGTAATCTGCACATTGCATGCCTTGCTGGTATCGTCAAGGTCCTTGAGGTATTATTTGATTAATGAAGCAAAGTTTCTCTGACCCACCTTCTGCCCCTTGGTATACAACTTTTAGTCCTAGAAAAGAGGGAAATTTTTCTATTGCATGATTTTCTTCACAGACTAGGCAGACTTCTATGACATTCAATGGGCATTCATTCCTAGGATGTCTTTTGGTGCATCTAGGGTAGAAAATAGCTAGTTCCCTCTCTACTTCCTCCTGCTTTATTTTGATTTGCATGGTATCCATTTGCAATGAAAAGGTATGTAAAATTTCACTCTTGAAATCCTCCAACACATTCCCTATCTCATTCTTGATGGATTTTATGGAGGGAGAGGAATTGACCAAGCCTTGACTAGCCCTACCCTTCTTCTTGGAATCCCTAGAGTGATTCTTGAATACAATTTTGATGTCATCATAGGATAATTTATAGATATCTCCTTCAGATAGCATGTTGAGTGTTTCCAACATATCCTTCATGATCCCTTAGAGAAGAACTAGCTTGAGTGACTTAGGATCAAGGGTATAGTTGGCCCTCCTATAATTGAGTTGAAATCTCTCCTCATAGTCCTCTAGGGATTCATCAGGTCCAAGAGTCATCCTAAATATTTCTTCCTTGGTTTATTTGGACCTACAATAGTCCCTATACTTTCTATTGAAGGCCTATTGCATTTGGGCCTAGTTAGTGATGCTATGCCCAGGCATACCCATAAAGCAATGCAAGGTTTCATCTTTAAGGGTAGAGGGGAACAACTTTAGCTTCTTCTCATCATAGGCATAGTCATAGGTCCTACAAACAATAGAAAATTCAAACATGAAGGTGTTAGGATCCTCAGAGGTTAAGCCATGGAAGTGTGGAAGGGTGATAGTGCTTATATTCTTCATTCTAGCCTCTCCATTAGTCTCTCTAATAGGGAAAGTATCATTGTCCCTATTTTCAACCATAGTTTGAGTAGGTGAAGTGGGTTCTTCTTCTTCCCCAATAGGTTCTTCAAAAATTTCAGATTTCTCACCTAGAGGGTCTTCTAACTCCCTTGCAATCAGAGAGGGAAGTTCACAGTCATCGAAGAAGAGTGAAGGTCTACTTGAGGGTGTGGGGGTTTTTGGTAAGAATTTTCCTTGATTATCCCTACTCCTATGAGGCATGAAAGAACTTTTTTTTTGCATGCAAAACAAGAAACAATTCTCAAGAAAAAACAACATCTACTTAGACACCTCCCCAGCAATGATGCCAAAAAGTGGTGGGCCCTGATATTGCACCAAGAATGTTGCAACTCCCAAGGGTTTCTCAACTCAAATGATCAACCTGGGGTTCGTACAAACTTAGAGGTGACAATGATATATGAACAAAAAATTGGATTCTACTCATGCCACCCTCAGTCATGACATTAGATCAAAGTGCTTAGAGACCATTCCTCCTACTGAACTATAGTGAAATCTTGCTAATGAATGTACAACTGAAAACTAATTCTAGCTATGAAAGTGGAAATTCCATTTTCTCAACTTGTAGATGCTAATTAATATTTTCATGAAAGGACAAGGGCTAATCTACTTGCAGAAATAAATCCACTTTATCTGTCATAATTCATCAAACTAGCAACATGATTACATGTATCACATACCTATTTCACACTTGCTTGAAAATCAGAAACCTAACTTGCACTGTACTTGTGACTAAAAAAAACTAATTCTACTATGTATTGCATTGAGGAAAAGGAATGGTTAGAGTGGCCTAGTATCTTCCCTTGATCATCAAATCACAACTTGGGCTTATTATTCATCTTTATTGAGCTAAAGTTGAAGTGGGAATAAAACTGGTGAAGAAAAATGGTGTTGCAAGCTTGCTACAAGTGCTACTATAGGAGATCCTATATTACTATAGGAGGGGTTCTGTGAGGAGTTTTTAGGGTGAAAATGCTATCTCAAGGGTATGGAGAGGTGGATGGAGGTTAGAGAGAATGAAGGAAGGTTAGGTTGAGCCCCTTAGCCAAGCCCATGACCTCTCATAGGTTTTTCTTGCACTAGGATGAATGCTCACGATGTCCTAAGTTTACTAGGAAAAGTGACTTATCGCAACATAGTTTTGGGAAAGAATTGAGGGGTGGAAAGACAATATGGAGGAGTCCAATATGGAGGTGGAAGAGGTTAACTCCCCTACATATCAACATAGTTCTACAACCAGCCACATGCATACATCCATTTATCATTAACAAAGTGATATAACCTATGATGGAAAATATGAGTTGAATTTAAATAACATCTATTTTATGCCATAACACTACTCTAATCACTAAATTGAATTCTAAGGTACATAAAGAAAATGTGAAGAAAAACAACTAACATTCATATATTTCAAATAAATCATAAAAATAATACTTTTGGACTGAGATTGTGAATCCTTCCGCCCTATTGCGCTCCTATACCAATAGGTGTCATATTTTATGATTGACTTGATGAGCTATGAATATGCTCATACCTTTCCTTGTTGCAAAGGTTTTCCATATTGTCAAAAAATCAAAAAATTTAAAAAATGTAAAGAGGGTATACCCTACAAGAAAAATAAAAGGGTGAAAAGAATAAGATGGTCAAAAAAGTGAAAGAAAATGAACCCCACCAAAAGAAAGACAAAAGAAAGTGTGCAAGTCTAAATGCCACTACTTTTTACTGTTATGTAATAAACAAATTGTGTGCAACCTGTAACTTATGCCACAATTGATGAACAATCAAATAGCTTAAACTTGACTAGTTCATATTTTCAATTTTATGTTTTAGAGATAGAGAATAAAATCTAACCAAACTATTTAATCTTGGCAAATAAGTAGATAGGTAGAGTGAATAAAAGGAGCTCAACAGCTTAATCCGAGCCCTTGGACATAATAAGGTTAGACTTAGATAGATTTCTACATGTAAAAGAAAAGAAAGTGTGATAAGGGTTTTCCAGTTTAATTGCACCCAAATAAAGAAGAAAAATGTTAGGTTAAAGTAGGTAGGGTAGGTAGATTATGTTGCAGAATTACATGGGATGGATAATGACTCTAAATGTGTTAATTTTCACTTTCATCACAAGTGCAAGGTAGACATTACACTGGAAGCATTTCAAGCAAGACAAGGTCAAATAATTAACTCCCCTTCTCATTTTTCCTTAAAAGTTCATTGATTCCCCCTAAGTATTAAGGCTTTTGAAAATTAGAGGGGCTCAAAGCATTTCTCTGACTTTTGGAGGGACCGAACCCTCAGCCCAATAATTTAAAAGGCTTGAGTACTTAAAACCATCATTCATTCACTCTCATAAGTCTTTTCCTAAGTAAAATCCTATTTTACTGAGGAAAAATACACAATATTACACAAAAACCCCTTTTTTCCACTTAAGCCTAAGTTAAATACAGAATCCTAATGTTTTACTTGGTGCTTTTCATCACATTATCATATTAATTATTAACCTATTTAATCTATAACTCCTGCACAATATTACCTTTTCCCGTATTATTTAAATATATTAAAAATCCCCAAATTTTATATATTCCGCCCTTTTGGTTAATTATAACCATAAATACGTATAAATAGGATTAACTAGTTAACCCGTAACTAGTTAACAGCCTAATCCCCTTGCTGCATTAATTTGGATTAATTAACCCTCACACTTAATTAAGAACCCTCCCCAACCAATCATATCACCCCGATACAATTAAACAATTTTTAATTGGGTCAGGCCCACTCACATTAAACCCCGCCACATCGCACCTCCCGTTAGTCATCTGATCACGCCTCCATCATCCAACGGCCATTAAAGATATCACGAACCCCTTTGTGACCGCACTTTAGCATGCGATCAAAAAGTGGTTTTCACACAGTGCCTCGCCACATGTCGCAAAACCTGTGGAATCGCTGGCTCCCAGCCAAATACCGCCCGTCTCCAAAAGCGGTGCGATACCATACCACTTACCGCCCTCCGCATACGACAAAACATCCTTTCTCGCTTACGTCATCCACCCGAATAATAAAAAATCCCGCCAACTTTGACTTTGTGAATAAAACCAACAAAGTGTCATTTTCATTATTCTGTACAGCAACCCGTGCTCCCATGCAAAGAACGTCCAAGTCAATTGTCCAAGCTTTCCAACTGCCACCTTGCTAAGAAAATTGCAGCTGACGCAGCCCGGAACCTATTAGCCACTGTCAACACTGTTCATTCCCCAGATACAGGTATTTATCGAATTTCTGCTTAAACCCTGCAAGTTTTGGTTTTACATTATAAAATCCATAGAGAAAGGAAAAATTCATTGCAAGTTTAGTTTTTGTCTCACCATATAAGTTCCCAGACCTGTTATTTTGCCCATTTTTCACCAAAAACCCAAATTCCTTTCTGAATCCACAAGAACTAGAAATGGAAACCCCTGTGGCTTTGTCTGTTGCACCCATGAACGCCCCTCATAAAGATTTAGACTATCTGCCTCTTGCAGATAAATAATTTCAGATAAAAGAATTATCCACTAATAAAAACCACCTTAAAGTCTTTTTCCAAGCCAGAGACCACTACATAAATGGCTCAGATATCCTGGGACTGTGGGAATCCAACCTTCCCAGGTATTTTCTCCCCTCAGTCCATGTTTTCCCTGATCTAATTCATCAATGCCAGGCAAACTATGACCCTAACCTCAGAGCTGTTATGTCCCCAAGTCAAACAGTCCTCTTCCCCATAACAGCTGCATCCATTAATGAAATGTTGCAATTTTCCCCTGGTCAAGCTCTCACTCCCCTTTCTATAGGATATTTACTTGAGAAATCCACTCAATTGTCTTAGTCAAAGTTGAATCGCATCTGTCAGATTTTCATGTTGCCTAAACATCAACCTAAAGACCCACCTCCTTATCTGCAAACTTTCTTCACAGATATAGGAAGACTCATTGTTGATATGATATCTTTAATCATGGGATTCAACACTAGTGAGTATGTTGATGAGATAACCTTAGTGTTGTTGTCAATTTTTACTCCTGGACAACCCCCTGCTGTCAAGTATGATTATGGCTCCTATATTTCCAATAAGATTCATGACCAATTCTTGAGACTGGACAATGAGGGAGTCTTCAAATACAAGACCTTCATTTATCACCTTTTGTTGTATTATCAGTCAAAGAACTTCCCTTTCCCTATCAGAAAACTTGACACTAAAGGCAATCCAAGGTCTATTATCTTTTGGAGTCCCATCTTCCATGCATCCTTTGAATCCCCTTACTCATACAATGAGTTCATTGATCAATTTGTTTATCCAACAACCACCTTATTGATAGGGGTTTCCCCTCCTAGGATCAGTGGTGACATTAAAAGAATCCTATAGCTCTCCAAGCAGTACAGAATAGGTGATTGGTACCTATACAAGAACCATACAGAAATCAGGATATATGGATGTGAGCTCTGCCCTTTCAAGTTACCAAAATACATACCAATGAGACTGTTTGCATTGGAATATTTTAGACAAATGATACATATAGACATGGTTCATTTTTGCAAAGCCAAAAAGAAAGCTCAACTCAAAATAAAAAATCAGTTAGGCCCTTTTGTCTACAATGATAGGGAAGCATGGAGAGAAGCAGAGAAAATTCTATAAGATCATCTTAAGTTGCACAAAAGTTTTGGTTGGAGGCCATATGACCCTAATAGCTTCATATGTGATAGAAGAATGAAAAACAGGTTGTCATCCTACATTCACCATAGGATCCCAGAAATTTAACAATTTTCAAATATGGATGAATGGGAGGAAGGGACCCTAATAGAAAATAATAGTGAATAGGTCAATATTGAGAATGTTATGAGAGATCTTGAGAAAACACTTGACCTGGATTCTTGTGGGCAGGTTCCATTTGAGTTATCTCAAAGATTAGGAATTGGTGCCTCCATTGCTGGAACCTCTCAGCAACCTTCACAGGAAACCAGCATACCAGCCACAAGAACATCAAAAGGCAAGGAATTAGAGACCAGCATTCAAACCATAGAACAATATACAATGTCTAGGCAGCCTTAAACTTCCAAAGAACAGGCCCAAATACATACTCCCCCCACTCAGGGCAATGTGGGAGAACCTCCAATTTTGAAAACTCCTCTAAATGAGGAAAGAAACAAAAAGAGAGGCAGGAAAAAAACTACCCCTGCCAGTGGACCTTCAAAACAGCCTGGAACAAAAAGGCAAAGACTAAATCCCCTTTCAGAGGAGGAATTTGCTGAAGAGACTACAGATAATCAGAGGGAATAAAGAGTAGATAGCTAGCAAACGTTTCCAGTAGGAGGAACATCCACTAGCTCATAGAGACAGGAGCTAAAAAGACGACAAAGTGCAGAGGTATCTTCTTTCAGGCCACCAAGGATAGATGCCTCAGATATGAAGAAAACATTTACAGATATAAAGGCCAGGAATGATCTATTAAGACCCCAGGTTTATAATCAATATTTGAAAATGGCCCCCACAAATCAACAGAGATTAATGTCAGCGTATGACATCAAAGAAGGCAAAATGATCATGAGCTATTTCAAAACAAAGGTGCAACAACCTAAATCAGCACTAGATCATCTCAGAACAAATTTTGAGGTCATGGCAAAGGATATTCATCCTTTAGATCAGATTGAATTACATAAACAAACTGGATAAATGATTTATTCAACCTTGACTGGTAAGGAAATGATGGCCCAAAGGTTGCAAAATTCTTTGGATAACACAACTGCCCAACTACACTTCGAGAAAGCCTCCTCCCAAGCCAAAGATAACAGAATAAAGTCTTTAGAAGAAATAATTATTGGATTGGGCCATGATCCCAAAGATGTTAAGGTTGCAGAAGCCTTAATCAAAAAGAAAGATGAAGATATTGTTGCCCTAAGGAAACAACTAAAGCTGCCTCCTTCAAGGCATCCAAAAACTGCTGAAATCATAAAGCAAAAATCTGAAGAAGAGCTAATGGATTTGCTCTTAAAAATTAATGAACGACTGAATGAGACTGAGTAAGAACTTGAAAAAGCATTGAAGGACAAGCAAGGAGAGTCGACCTCTCAGCCTCCCGATGTGATACCAGTAGTCTCAACAGTAGTCCCTTCCACACTTGGGACAACACTAGCACCAAAAATCATAGCAGCCACAGCAGAGATGATCACAGGTACAACAACAACAGGAATAGTAGGAACATCACAGGGCAACATTACTAATATGAGAACAGAGGAACTAATAAAATCAATGGAGGACCTGAAACTACAAGTTTTAGAGCTAAATAAGGTAAAAGAGCAATATGCCAACTTAGAACAGAGGTATGATCTCTCAAAGATAAATGTGACAGAAAAGACAAGAGAGATTAAAGGGTTAGAAAAAAAGTGAAATCATTAGAAAAATACCTTACATTTGACAAGCCTCTGACAGAAATCAAGAAAATTATTTGGGCCAACATCACTCAATCAATAAATGATGTTTGGCCATTAATTCAAATAATTTTTGAGCAAATTGATTTAGTAAAGCTAGCTCAAGAAGAATTTCAAAAGGCAAGGGAAGATTTAGGAAATATTCCTGAGGAAGTCAGCAGGCTCATATAGTTTTTGAATACCAAGAACAAGTACTAGCTTGAAGAGCTGGGCATTCAAGATAGAACAGGGACAATTTTGGAAATCAAAAGGGTTTTTACTAAAGGAACTCTGATGCAAAACTTAGAAAGAAGGTGCCATGACATGCAAGAAGAAATTAATGCTTTCATGAAAAGATTTGATATTTTACAGAGTAAAGGGTTGCCAAGTCCTTTAGTTATTCATGATAAACTAATGAGTCATAAGGACTATGTGGAGAAATTGAATAAGTATACAGACAACCAAGCAAGTCCATCAACAAGTGCATCAGCAACAAAAGCATTGCCTACAGGCAGAGTTCTCTATGACAGTCTAGAGAACTTGTTCTATGTCGAGCATGAGATAAAGCACTTATTTCCAATTCAGCCTACCTTTTTCAGGTACACAGAAACTAATGAGACCCTGAGAAAACTTCAGAAAACCAGAATGCCACAAACACAATGGTGGGAAGAAATGTTAGAAATTTTGTAAAATTATCCCTGGGTAAATTTTGGTTATTTACTACAGTAAGTGATGGTAAATAGGATAAACAGAGATCAAACAGGTCGAAGAGTATCAAAATAGGTAAAGAGTATAAGTGAAAATAGGGCAGCCAGCACAAAGTTACCAAAGAAGACAGCAACAAGCCAAATCATAGGGCCTGCCTCTAGCACACTCACAAGAATAGAAATAGCACAACATCAGTTTACCTTTTCTCCTATCTACGAGACCATTTGTCTCTATTTTCTTGTAACTTATTCATAGTCATCCTAGAATATATCTCACTCTGTTATGAGATATTTTTTTTGTAATTTTCTTTTTTGTATAAATACTCCCTCAATTGGAGTATTGAGGGTGGATTCTTAGACATTGCTGTAATACTGATTATTTTGGAATAAAGTGTTGTTGGACAAAATTTTGTATGGCTAGCTGGATAAAGAATTGATGCAAATGACTTTTCACAGAATTCTTGAGTCAGACACCGGATCAATAAGTCCTCTATACCTTATGTTTTAAAGTTTTCCTTGTTTATTATATCATTTGTGTTTCATATCTGAATGATAAATGAAAAAGAGTAATTTGGAAAGTGCTTGATTGCAATCTGTTTTCAATCGTTATTATTCTCAATGTTTTCCTCTGAACTAGCATAAATAGTGAAATCTTAATTGCTCCTATTTCCTAGTTTATTCACTTTGATTTTTTAGTAAAGAATTCTTAACTACTCTATATTGGTAATCATTCAAGTTCCCTCTTTCGAATATGGTGAAGGATTCTTAACTGCCCTTCACTTATTTTGAGTCCATTCCATCTATTTTAAGTCTTTATTTGTTCCTTGTTTGACTACCTTGCCCTGTGAAGCCATCCCTTGTTTAAAGACCAAATCCAGTTAAGCCATCTTCTTTGAATCCATTAGCCCAATGGCCTAAACTACTCAGTCCTACTCCTATGCTATTGAATTTCACCACCCAAAGTCAATCAAAACTCCTAAACTTCACAACTAGCCTAATATCTTTCAAAATAAAACTAAAACTTAAAGAGAGAGCCCTCTCTGGGTACATATTGGCTAGATTCTGTACCTAAAATTTGGTTTGTGGTTACCTCGGACCCCTTTCCTCTTCCCAACAACTTCAAGGAAAATCTGACTGAAAACATAGTGGCAACTCCACTAGGGAATTGAATAATTTGTTTCTTACTATTGTTTACTTTATAAACTACAGACGAAGCCTGAAGTTATCCAGGTAGCCTTTGAACTACTCTTGCTTTGCAATTGCATAAGTAAATGAATGCTACTTCAGCCTAATTTATGGATTGAACATCTGGTTTCAAACACTTGATCGGTTCCTCTTGTCAAATAAGTCTTTAAGAAAGTTCAAATCCCATATCTAAAGCCTCTTAAAGAAACTGTTGAAGTTGTGTTATTAATTCCATTTAGAGAAAAAACCAAAAATACACCTAGAACCCTGGCTTCAGAAAGGACTCATTACACCAGAGCTAATCCTAATCCAAATCCACCACTTGTGTTTGAAAATCCTAATCTGATCCCCAGAATTCTTAGAAGACAGGAAATCCAAGAAAGTTCTGCTAGTTCTCGGCCTCTATACAGATCAAGATCCTATCCCATAAAGTGGATCTACCTTGAGGACGAACCCTTTGATGAGCAATTTGAGACCTCTTTATTTGTAACCTTTTCTGAGTCTGAGTTGGTCCACTTGTTGGCATTATGATTCAAGTTTGGCGCTATGGCACAGGTGTTGTACTTGATGGCAACTCACTCAAGTGACAAAACTCTGTTCAGGCTCTCAAAATGATGGAAAATAAGGGGTTCGCAGGTGCCCCGTTCATAAGGTGCGGACCCGCAAGTACGCCGACAAAGAAGTGCGCTCATACCCGCAGGTTCTCTGTTCAGAAGGTGCGATCCCTCAGTTCACTCACTCCAATGTAGAGAAGCGCGCTCACGTGCGGTTTCTTATGTTTGGCCCTTGGTATTTAGCCCGTCGCTCTTGATCCTATGGTTTTGGCCAATGGTATAGGATCTAAATTATTGAATCCCGGTTTGGATCCCTTGTATTGGTTTTCAATGGTTTTGTCCCATGGTTTGAATAAGGGCTTGCCTATAAAAAGGAAAGGAGATCACTTGGCTAGATACTTGTGAAAAATTGAATATCTTAAGATCTGAAATTTTGGGTAATCGATTTTAAAGGCTAGATATAAATCAAGGTGAAATTGAAGTCGAATCTATTGATAGGTCGTGATCTCTTGGGCGCATGATTAGATCTGTGGATCTGACTCTCTGTGGCACATTGGAGGACTATTAATTTGGCCCTAATCAGAGGTTCGCAGGTGATCCATGGTGTGAGTGCGGGGTCCGCAGCACAGGAGAAGGCGCAGGAGTGGGGATCCGCAGCGCAGCAGAAGGCACAGGTGCGAGGTACACAACTCAGAAGAAGGCACAGTGCGGAGGTATGCAGGGAAACAGAAGAACCAGTTGTGGAGGTACGCTGTCAGGCAGACAGTGCAGGTGCAGATCTGAGCAGAGGTACGTAGGGCAGCAGAAGGAGGAGGTGCAGAGATACGCAAAGCAGAAGACTGACCAGGTGTGGATCTATGCAGTTTAGACACAGAAGAGCTGCGGATATTCGCATGCCTCTATTGGTGAAGTTGCGGACCTATCTTGAAACATTTGTTGGCTGTCTTTTATCTATTGTTGCAGAGTTCTGGGTTTAGATTTCTGGTATTACTTTTCTGTTTACAACATTCTGAGAAGTTGGGTGATTCATTGGTTGATTGTATAAGGAAATTGGGTGATTCGCATGTACTTGATGATTATTTGATCTTCTTGGATCCAGTCTGAAAATTAATGAAACGTGGTCCTTAAAGAAGTAAAAGAGCTAAGGGGGTTGTAGCTCCCTTCCAGGAGAGACTAGAAAACGAGAGAGGGTTGTAGCTCTCTGCAGGTTGCAGCCTGCGTACTAGTAAAGGACTGCACCAGTACAAAATCATTGTAAAAGAAGTTTCTAATTGAAAGAAGATAGAGACATATTGCAGCAGGTGGTTTTCACCCACATTGGGTTTCCACCTTATATCTAGTGTTCTTTGGTGTGATTATCTGTTTTTCTTGTTCTTGCTCATTATTATATGGTACTGACATACAAACTAATGATCAATATCTGAAGAAGAAATTAATTGAAAAGAATTTAATAATATTGATTCACCCCCCCTCTCAGTATTATTTCCAACAATTGGTATTAGAGCAGGTCCTTTTGAAGAAGCTTGATCGCTTGAAGGAAGATCTATCATCATGAGCAACTATGAGAGGGAAGCATCAATCAGGCCACCAATTTTTGATGGGACAAACTTCGTATATTGGAAGGTAAGAGTTACTGCCTATCTTCAATCTCTGGGTACAGAAGTCTGGGACATCATAGATACAGGGTATACTTTTCCATCAGCAACTCCTACAAATCCGGCTGAGAAGAAGAAATATGAAACAAATGCAAAGGCGGTCAATACTCTATTAGGATGTCTATCTCAATCAGAATTTGTCAAGGTTATGCAGTATAAATCCGCAAAAGAAATATGGGACAAGATTGTTCTGAGCTATGAAGGAGATGATCAGGTAAAACGAGCAAAACTTCAAACCCTCAGAATTCAGTATGAAAATCTCAGAATGTACAATGATGAAAGTGTGGCTAACTATTTTCTTTGTGTAGATGAGATTGTTAATTGTATGAAAAATTTGGGTGAAGAAATAAAAGAGGTTGTCGTGGTTGAAAAAGTTCTAAGATCTTTGTCCCCTAGGTTTGAATCTAAAGTTTTTGCAATAGAAGAAAAAGAGAATCTACAAAACCTTAAAATGTCACAGCTGCACGGAATTCTAACTACTTATGAAATGAGGAAAGGAGGTCCATCAGACAGAAGAGAAGCTGCCTTCAAGGCTTCAGGAAAAGGAGAGTACTATGAGTCAGGAGAAGAAGAAGAATCAAATTTTGTCAGAAATCTTCAACAGGGTACTGGAAGATTCAGAGGTAAGTTACCTTTCAAATGTTTTGCTTGTGGAAGAGTAGGTCACTATGCTGCAAAATGTCCTCATAAGGATAAGATTGATAAGGGGAAGGAACCTGTCAGATGGAACAAGAAACAGAATGAAAATAAGAAAAGCTATTACACTCGTGAAGACAGTGATGGACTTTCAAATAGTGATGAAGATGAACGAGGTAATGACTATAAACTTTTAATGGATTTTGAAGATGATGATTACATGGATGCTATAGATGTGGATGGTTTTTATGAAGAGATTTCTAGACTCAAAACATGTTTAGAAGAAAATAATGTGATCATTGATACTCTACAATTCCAACTTGATGAAAAAGAAAAATTTCTTGAGAAGTTAGAATGTGAAATTGTTGGCCTTAGAAAATAAATTGAGAAAACAAAGGCTCTTAATCTTAAATTTGTTAAAGGATCTGAAACTCTGGATGAGATTATCATTGTATAGCGCTCTCCACTAATCAAGACAGGTCTGGGGTATAATGGAGAAACATCTCAAGCATCCACCTCAAAGAGTTATCTCAATGTAGCAAGAAGGAATGAGAAAAAGCCCAATGGAGATCACCAGGTAAAACAGGGACGAATTACATCAAGAATAAACAAAGACTACCAGGTAAATCAGGGGCAATCCGCCTTAAGGATGAACAAAAGCTACAACTAGCCACAGGTAAAATCTTCTCAATTTGCCTCAAGAATGGATGACAATAGAAACTACAATCATTTGGCAGGTAGAGTTGATAATCGCAGAAGTTTCTTCAATGGCCAATGTTTCTCTTGCCATAACTTTGGCCACAAAGCAGCTCAATGTGTTGCCTATAAAACAATCATGACTAGAGAAGCTCAAAAACAAAGAAATATGACTGGGATCACGAAAAGGACTTATAACAACTTTTCGGCCCTTGAAAATGAAATTGAATGTTCTATTTGTAATAACTTTGGTCATGAAGATTCTGAATGCAGGAGTAGGTTTTGGCAGACAAAGGAACAAGCCTCAAGTACCAGAACATGGAGAATAAAGTAACCACAACCAGAAAGATGTGGGATAGCTTTTTATGTAGAAGGACAAGAAAATCAATGGTACATAGACAGCGGATTTTCGAAGCATATGACAGGTGATAAAGAAAAACTTGAATCATATATTGCTTTAGAAAAGGGAAAGAAAGTTTCTTTTGGAAATGATACCCCTACAGCCATAAAAGGAAAAGGCACTGCTCAGTTGAAAGAAAAGGTCAAAGCTGGAAATGTTTTGTATGTTGATGACTTGAAGCATAATCTACTGAGTGTCAGTCAGATGTGCGATCAAGGAACCAAGGTAATATTTTGATCAAATGGATGTAGTGTTCGTGATCTTGATACAGGAAAAACAATGATCAAAGGCAGAAGAACTCCAAATAATCTATACATATTTGAAGAAGGACAACAACAATGCTATTTGAGCAAGGATGATGAACACTAGTTATGGCACCGGAGGTTGGGGCATCTAAGTTTTTCACAAATAAGGAAAGCATGCAAATACCAGGCAGTTCATGGTCTTCCAGATATCAAAATTCCAGACAACACCATATGAAAATCATGTCAGTTTGGTAAGCAAACCAAAACTAACTTCCCTGAGAAGGAAGGATCAGCCAGCAAGCCTCTTGAACTAGTCCATACAGATGTATGTGGTCCATTTAGGACAAGGTCACCTTGAGGAGAAGAATACTTTATATTATTCATTGACGACTTCTCCAGGATGGTTTGGTTGGGACTTATGAAACACAAGGATGAAGCATTCGAAAAATTCAAATCTTTCAAAGCCTTGGCTGAAAACGAATCTGATCCCAAAATTAAGTGCCTCAGGTCTGACAGAGGTGGGAGTTTACCTCAAATGAATTTTTTTATTTCTGTGAAGAACATGGAATAAGAAGGGAATTCTCTACAGCTAGGACTCCTCAGCAAAATGGAGTGGTGGAAAGGATGAACAGAATGGTTCAACAAATGGCTCGTGCTATGCTTGATGAGTCTAGAACTCCCGTAACCTTCTGGGGTGAAGCTGCATTTTCTGCGATTGTTATTCTCAACAAAACAAATGTCTGAGTGAACAACACTCAAACTCCTTAGGAGCTCTGGTATGGTGAGATTCCTTCGGTAAAGCATTTCAAAAATTTTGGAAGCAAATGCTATATTAAGAATAATGATGAACAGCTTGGCAAACTTGAACCTAGAGCAGATGAAGGCATTCTCCTTGGTTATTCTCCCCACAGCAAAGCATATAAGTGTTACAATAAAAGACTTGGAAGAATTGTTGACAGCATTGATGTAGTGGTTGATGAAAAAGGATACATTCCTAGGCAAGTAAATTATGAAAATATCGAAGAGGATGAAGACTACCCTCCAAATCAGACTGAAGATGAAGAAGAACCTCAAGAAGCGCCAGAGGAATAGACAAGGATAGAAGAGAAGACTCCATCCAGGTATGTTCAAAAGAATCATCTAGAATCTCAAATCTTGGGGCAAAAGGAGGCAGGCGTACAAACAAGAAGAACAATTGCAGAAGCTTCAAGCTATTTGGCATTACTCTCCTCCACTGAACCAAAAAATGTAAGAGAGGCATGCAAAGATGAATGTTGGGTCAACGCAATGGATGAAGAACTTGAGCAGATCGAAAAGAACAACACTTGGGAGTTGGTTCCTAGACCAAAAGATAAGAATGTCATAGGGACAAATTGGGTCTTCAAAAATAAGTTGAATGAAAATGGGGAAGTAATTAGAAACAAGTACAAACTTGTTTGTAAAGGGTATGCTCAACAAGAAGGAATAGACTTTGAAGAAACTTTTGCTCCAGTTGCAAGACTTGAAGCCATCCGAATGTTCCTTGCTCTTTCAAGCTTTCAGAAATTCAAAGTATTTCAAATGGACGTGAAATCAGCCTTTCTGAATGGAGACTTAGAAGAAGAAGTATATATTGAGCAGCTAGATGGTTTCATTCTTGGGAATGATCCAAATCTTATATGCAGACTGAAAAAGGCTTTCTATGGTCTTAAACAGGTTCCAAGGGCTTGGTACTACCGTTTGGACAAATATCTTCATCAACAAGGTTTTTCAAAAGGATCAGTAGATAGCAATCTTTATATAAAAATTGAAAATGACAAATTGCTAATACTTGTTGTGTATGTAGATGATATTATCTTTGGCAGCAATGAAGAAGCCATGAGTCAAAGCTTTGCCTTGGTGATGCAGAAAGAATTCGAAATGTCTTTTCTTGGAGAGCTGGCATATTTTCTTGGTCTACAAATCCAACAAAATGAAGGCGGTATCTTTTTGTCTCAAACCAAGTACCTCAAGCATATTTTGAAGAAGTATGGCATGGAAGATGCAAAACCAGTATGTACCCCCATGGTTACAGGATGCAGCCTCAGTGCAAATGATGAATCAGCAGTAGTACATCAGCCAACCTATAGATCTATGATTGGAAGTCTACTTTATTTGATAGGTACCCAACCAGACATCATGCATGCGGTGGGAATAGTTGGAAGATTTCAGGCAAATCCAAAGGAAACTCATCTTTAGGCAGTGAAGAGAATTTTCAAGTATCTTCAAGGAACTCAAAACTATGGCTTATGGTATCCTAGAGATACAGATCTCACACTTCATGCTTATACAGATGCAGATTGGGATGGAAGCGTGGATGACAGGAAGAGCACAAGTGGTGGTGCATTCTTTATGGGTTCTAGATTAGTATCTTGGTTCAGAAAGAAACAGAGTTCGATTGCTTTATCTACAGCTGAAGTGGAATATGTGGCTGCTGCATCTTGCTGCACTCAACTTCTTTGGATGATGTAGAACTTGCAGGATTTTCAAATCACTTGTACACCACCTATCTCCATCTTATGTGATAATACAAGTGCAATCAACATTTCAAAGAACCCAGTCATGCATTCAAAGACCAAGCATATACCGATCAAGTATCACTTTCTCAGGGAACAAGTGCTTGAACAAAAGGTCAAGTTGGAGTATGTTCCTTCTAAGGAACAAGTTGTTGATATACTCACCAAACCATTGCCCAGGGAGACCTTTGAATACCTCAGGCAAAAGCTGGGGGTAGTTGATGCATCATCTTGTTGTTGAATCTCATCTGTTTCAGAGATTGTTGGTTGTACGTGAGTTCATATGGGGTATACGCGTACATTTGCTGGGTTATGGATTGGTCGAAGTTCGAATGGCACAGGTTCAGGGGGAGCATATATAATGCATTGTTGGCATTATGGTAGCACAGAAGGAGAACATGGATGCTGATCTGAATATGGCTGCAATATGTCTCTATCTCTTTCACGGTCATTTATGGTGTATGGTGGATTATGGTTCTTCTTGAAGAAATTCTTTTCTTTTGCAGATCTGGTCTATAATCAGGGGGAGCATGATCAGCAGAGCAAAGACTTAAGCATGTTCTCAGGGGGAGCAAAACCCCTTGCCCTTGATGTCAAAGGGGGAGAATGACATTGAGGATCTTGAGGTTGTCATCAAGTCCAAAGGGGGAGACTGTTGGCATTATGATTCAAGTTTGGCACTATGGCACAGGTGTTGTACTTGGTGGCAACTCACTCAAGTGACAAAACTCTGTTCAGGCTCTCAAAATGATGGAAAATAACGGGTTAGCAGGTGCCCCATTCATAAGGTGCGGACCTGTAGGTACGCCGACCAAGAAGTGCGCTCATACTCGCAGGTTCTCTGTTCAGAAGGTGCGGTCCCTCAGTTCACTCACTCCAATGCAGAGAAGCGTGCTCACGTGGGGTTTCTTATGTTTGGCCCTTGGTATTTAGCCCGTCGTTCTTGATCCTATGGTTTTGGCCCGTGGTATAGGATCTAAATTATTGAATCCCGGTTTGGATCCCTTGTATTGGTTTTCGATGGTTTTGTCCCATGGTTTGAATAAGGGCTTGCCTATAAAAAGGAAAGGAGATCACTTGGCTAGATACTTGTGAAAAATTGAATATCTTAAGATCTGAAATTTTGGGTAATCGGTTTTAAAGGCTAGATCTAAATCAAGGTGAAATTGAAGGCGAATCTATTGATAGGTCGTGATCTCTCGGGCGCATGATCAGATCTGTGGATCTGACTGTCTGTGGCACATTGGAGGACTGTTAATTTGGCCCTAATCAGAGGTTCGCAGGCGATCCACGGTGTGAGTGCGGGGTCCGCAGCGCAGGAGAAGGCGCAGGTGTGGGGATCCGCAGCGCAGCAGAAGGTGCAGGTGCGAGGTACGCAGCTTAGAAGAAGGCACAGTGCGGAGGTACGCAGGGAAACAGAAGAACCAGTTGCGGAGGTACGCTATCAGGCAGACAGTGCAGGTGCGGATCTGAGCAGAGGTACGCAGGGCAGCAGAAGGAGGAGGTGTGGAGATACGCAGAGCAGAAGACCGACCAGGTGCGGATCTGCACAGTTTAGACACAGAAGAGCTGCGGATATTCGCATGCCTCTATTGGTGAAGTTGCAGACCTATCTTGAAACATTTGTTGGTTGTCTTTTATCTATTGCTACAGAGTTCTGGGTTTAGATTTCTGGTATTACTTTTTTGTTTACAACATTCTGAGAAGTTGGGTGATTCATTGGTTGATTGTATAAGGAAATTGGGTGATTCGCATGTACTTGATGATTATTTGATCTTCTTGGATCCAGTCTAAAAATTAATGAAACGTGGTCCATAAAGAAGTAAAAGAGCTAAGGGGGTTGTAGCTCCCTTCCAGGAGAGACTGGAAAATGAGAGAGGATTGTAGCTCTCTACAGGTTGCAGTATGCGTACTGGTAAAGGACTACACCAGTACAAAATCATTGTAAAAGAAGTTTCTAATTGAAAGAAGATAGAGACATATTGCAGCGGGTGGTTTTCACCCACATTGGGTTTCCACCTTATATCTGGTGTTCTTTGGTGTGATTATCTGTTTTTCTTGTTCTTGCTCATTATTATATGGTACTGACATACAAATTAGTGATCAATATCTGAAGAAGAAATTAATTGAAAAGAATTTAATAATACTGATTAACCCCCCCTCTCAGTATTATTTCCAACACAACTTGGTTCATGACCCAGTATTTTTTGAAGATTTACAACTTGAAGTTGTCATTTCACATCTTGATAGACATTTTCAGAACTCCATACAATCTGAGCTTACCTCTGAAGGAACACCAAACCTTTCTGTGATCACTACAACCTCTCCAAGTTCATCAACATTTCCTCAGACATCTCAACCTCAAACCACCCCTTCCACCCCTCCATCCACCACTCCAAGACCAATCCTATATGTTGTTTCATCACTACCTACTACAATGGCAAATAGATATACTCCCTTGGTATTTCCAGCCAATCCAGGGGCTATGCCCCAAGACTGTCAAAGTAAAATCACTCCTTTTGATGGTTCTAGTACCTACACTGCACAACAACATACCAAAAAAATGACTGATTACTTTGAGATATATGAAATAGATGCAAATGATGTAAGAATGAGAATATTTGTTCAAAGCCTAACTAGAGAAGTTAGAACCTGGTTTAGAGCCCTCCCTGCAAATAGTATCAATGACCTAGAATCTCTTTATAGAACATTCTTAAATAGATGGGAAAAGAAGAAAGATCCTCTCCAAATATTATCAGACTATGAAAACCTAAAGAGAGGAACACAAGAAACTGTGCAATATTACTGCACTAGGTTCAATAATTTTTACAATGCTATCCCTCAAAACCTCAGACCTCCTCCAGATTTGGCATTAATCAAATTCCCTTATGGATTTGATTTTGATATGGCATACCAGCTTAGGGAAAGTGCTCCTTGGACTTTAGAAGATATGGAAAGTATAGTTGTCAGTGTTGAAGCCAACCTGATATCCAAACAAGCTAAAGCCAGAAGTGAGAGGAGAATACCATTAAAAGAAGAACCCTTGGCCTTTGAACAAAAACTAGATGCTATTATTAAAGGGATGGATAGGCTAGGAGATAGAGTAGAAACAATTGAAAGGAAATCCCCTTGGGATGGTCAACCAAGAAATACTAGGAGAAATCCAAATTTCAGGAAGAATCAAAACCAGAACACTAGAAATACTGGTCCTGATCAAAACATTAGGCCCCCATTCCAGGAAAATTATGCTAAAGCCTCAAATTCTGATGAACTATCAGAAGATAATCAAATAAACTTGATGGGACTTAATAATGAACAAGAAGTTTTCTTGACTCAAGAGGATCAAGAAGCTCACATTCTTAAACAATTCCAAACTCAGTCAGGTGAATCATTTGACTTCAGGGAGGGATATGATACAACCATTTATGAAGTCCACAAGCAATATAATCTGAGGAGCAGAAGAATTGATGTCCCTGAAACCAACAAACAGAAAGCTACAAAACAACCTAACAAAGGTAAGACCAATACCACCCTGTACATATTCTTTCTAGATTAGATCCTAACCCTGCTAATCCAATTATTGAAGATGTATCCGATAATCAACCTAATAACATACAACTCTCCACTTCTCTTCGTCCCAAAGGAAATGTGGAAGAACCTCCAGAAGTTGATTTGGAAACAACTTCAGCTCATAACCCCACTCCTGAGAAGGAGAAAAACACAGAAAATACAGAAGATAAAGAGAATCCAACCATCTGAAATACAAGAACTCAGACTGAAAAACCTTTTAATCTGGAGACTGAAGTAGGCAAATTAAAAGTAGTTGTTCCCTTGTCTGAATTATCTAAACATGATGTCTACCGAAGCCAAATCAATAAATCACTCAAAATCTCTGGAAATGAAGACTCAGTAAATGTTTTTTATTACCAACCCGAATTAATCTTTGGTCATGAAGTAAATGGAAAACCCTTAGATGGAGGAATTCCTCCTTTCTATGTAAGTTTCAACATACATGATAAAATACTTCATAATGCCATGTTTGATTCTGGGGCATCTCATAACCTAATGCCCAAGTTTGTAATGGAAAAATTAGACCTAGACATCACCAGGCCATATAAAGACCTCTTTTATTTTGATTCGAGTCAGGTGAGATGTTTAGGATTAATCAAATACTTGTGTGTTTCACTAGTTCAATATCCTGCCAAAACAATCTTAATGGACATAGTAGTAGTAGATATTCCACCGAAGCATGGCATGTTATTATCCAGATTTTGGGGTGCAAAGCTTCAAGGATCTCTTCAATTAGATATGTCATATGCTACTATTTTAGTTTTCGGCCAACCTAAGAAACTATACAGAGAAACTTTAATGAAATGTGTAGTAAGTAGTCAGGAGAAACCTCAAAATTTCCCTATCTACTCAGTACACTCTAATATGGATTCTTTCATTCTTTACAACGCTGAAAGTGATCCATCAAATGAATTAGAATTTTTAGTGGAAAAACCAAAAGAAATTACAAATGGAAAGTCTAGCATTCAAATCAAGGAAATCTCTGAGAACAATGAAACATCAGATACTCAAGAAAAACCAGAAGAAAGTAAAAAACCAAATCTCACTGTTAAACAGATTCCTGAGACTCCTGATACCAATTATGAACATGAAATTCTTTGGCACTTAGAATTTGATGGTTCAGTTAACAAATTAGGAGCAGGAGTAGGAGTTTGGGTGTACAACCTTGAAAATGATCATGCTGAAGGCCATGCCTACAGATTAAACTTTAGGTGCACCAATAATATGGCAGAATATGAAGCTCTGTTGCTAGGTCTTAAACTTGTCAAAAGATTAGGGGCAATTAGAGTATCTGTCATAGGAGATTCTGATTTAATAATTCAACAAATCAAAGGGAAGTATCTAACAAATGATCCTAGATTGAGATATTACAAAGGAACAGTGATAGAGATTCTCAATACATTTCTGGAAACTCAGCTTGCTAAAATCCCAAGAAAACATAACTTGCAAGCTCATAGTCTGGCAATGTTTGCTAGCACCTGCAAATTACCATTCGAACCTAATCATTAGTTCACAGCTAAGATTAGACACAAACCAGCCATACCTGACAATTTAAAGAACTGGCAAGTGTTTGATAGTGATAAGCAGATTAATAATTTCTTGACTTTAGATGAAGAATTTTCTAATAGTAACATAGATGTAGATACAGTTATTGAGTTTGATCAAACAAATGAGGTAGAAATAGACATTTCACAAGAAAGTACAATTCAAATGCTTCATCCAACAAAGTTCACCAACAAAGAAATGCAGGACCTTAAACAAATGGATATTGATGAGATTATTGAAGGAGAATCTGAAGTCATTAATTTAAAAGACAATCATTTGCCCAAAGGATTAACTCCTCTGGAAGACCTCTTTGATTCCAATGATATTCCAAAGAAACCTAAGATGGAACCATTAAAAGCATATATTGAGGAACATAACTTAAAGACTAAAGAAAATCCAAAAATGATAAAGTTATCTAAATTTTTGCCCCCTGACCAAAAAATAAAATATGTTGAGCTAATGAGAGAATTCCAGGATGTCTTTTCCTAGAGTTATGAGGACTTGAAATCATATGACACCTCTATAATTCAGCATACAATACCTCTGAAAGAAAATCAGAAACCATTCAAACAAAATCTTAGAAGAATTAACCCTGTACTATTGCCCTTAATTGAAAAAGAAATCAAATGTATGTATGAAGTAGGGATAATTGCTCCTATTAGGTTTTCAGAGTGGGTGTCTAATTTAGTACCTACTAGGAAGAAAACTGGAGAAATCAGATTATGTGTTGATTTAAGAAATGTAAATAAGGTTTCTTTGAAGGATAATTACCCTTCACCCACTGTAACTAGAAGTCCTAATCACCACATTCTATCACAGGTTGAGAGGAGATGGTAGGGGAGGGTTTCGTTACTGAAACCCTAGGCCCTAGGCCTAGGTAGAGCAGACTGCACCAGGCGACACGCAGGTACGGCGTTGGCAGCTGGCGTCAGTACAGCATTCAGCGTGGGAGGCAGTCGATGGCGACAGCTAGGAAAGGAAACCCTCTTTTCAACCAGCGGTTTGGCGCTTGTGTTTTTCCTGGTCACGGGGGCGGTTTCAAGACTTTTTACCTTTCAGTAATTTTCGAGGAGATTTTCACTGTTCTGGACAGCTGCTACCCTACGAGCACAAGTTGTAAGCGGTTTGCTCAGCGTCGGTCTCGGGCTGTGGTTGAAAGACTTTATTCTCGGTGTTATCAAAAACCATGGTAAACTCGAGTGAAGCTTTGGAGTTGGAACCCTCGCCGGAAGACCTGATAACCGTTTGGGGAAGGGAGTTCGCTGCACAGGCTCTCGGTGAGTCTTTTGGAAAGAAAAAAGGAAGGTCAGGAGCTGATGCGGGTGTGGGGGATATAACCAGTGTCCCAAGTTTTGTCGAAGTGCTGCCGGAAACAAGCTGGGACCTGTCGGGGCTGTTGGGAATTCCTGGGAAAGATTCTGCGAATGACCCCCCCTTAGATGCGAAGCCATCCTGTGAAGTTAAGGGCGCAAATCCGCTATCTGGTAAGTTTCTTTCTCCATCCAAAGTTTTCTCCCCATCTGGGGGTTTGGAAGATATCATAAATTCGGTTCAAAACGTTGGCGTCTGGAGGCCTGTTGGGGGGTTAAAATCCTCCGTGAATGATTCTGGGAAGAGACCACAGCAGGGTGCGATCATCAGGGATCTGTTCCCTAAGGTTTCGGATCAGGGTTTCTCGGGGCCGAATGTAGGGGAAGCGGCCAGAGAAACCAGGCACATTTCGGGTGAGGGTATTGACTTATCTCATGATCAAGCCGGGAAAGGGAAGGATGGCAGTCCGATTGAGGGGTTGGTCGAGACCCAGTCAAGGATCGAACATGCTGAAGGTGCGGTTGATGGAGGCCGAAGAAGGGTGGAAGAGCAAACACAGGAGCCTGGAGGCATGTCTGATGCTTCTGAGTTTAGAAGATTAGGGGGGAAGCGAAAGAAATCAAGATCTCTGAAGACAAGGGAATTTGAAGAGGTGGTTCTGGAGATGGATATGCAGGTCGAGGAGGTGTTAGATGTGGATGGGGTCACGCTGGTGGGCAGAATCAGAGGCCAGCCTGTTTCTGGTGTCGCATTTAGGCGCTGGGCGGAGAATCAGTGGGCAGGTTCTATGGCGGCCACATTCAAATCGAATGCTTTGGTCAAGGGTTGGTTCATGATCAAATTCGACTGTAAAGAGGCCATGGAGTGGGTCGAAGGTCAGAATTGGGCATATGGAAACAGGCCGGTGTTCTTCAAAAGGTGGACGCCTCTCTTTGATGCTGAAACAGAGAGGATGGACGAATTTCCAGTCTGGGTAAGAATTCCAAATCTGCCCCCATACCTCTGGGCGGATTCGGTGTTCAGGTCAATTGGGAATGTGTTGGGGACTTATTTGGACGCAGATAGATCATACTTGCAAACTTTTGAGAAAAGGGTGGCTCGGATACTGGTTAAGCTCAATCCGAAGGAAGGCCTTGCAAAAACCATTCCTCTACGCTACAAGGAGTACAGAATTGAGCAAAAACTTGACTACGAACATCTTCCGTTTCGTTGCCATTGTTGCCATGAATATGGTCACTTGGCGCGCGAATGCCCGCTGGGAAGAAGAAGGAGAAGGATTCAAAAGGAGCCAGAGGGATGGGACGAGCATAATAGGCAGGAGGAGGTTCAGGCAGAGGAACCAGTGCGCGCGGGGAACCAAGGGGAGGATATGCCGCATCAGTCGGTGGTAGAATTATCAAAGGAGGAAGAAGTTACGATGGGTCCTTCAACCTGCCAGCCGATGGAAGCCATTTCAATGGAGCCGCCGACGGTCGAAAATGCCTGCAATCAATCGGGTATGCCGTCTACTGTCTTAAAGCACCCTTCTATTATAGATGATTCTTGTATTGGGGGGCTCTCTGTTTTAAACACCTGTAATGATGTGATGAAAAAAATTGATAACCTTTCAATTGAGTCAGTCTCCATAAACCTGGGTGGTGAGGATTTTCCCCCATTAAAATCCAGTGACGATCATGTTTTAGTATCTCGGCCCTATAACCTGAGATCCTCTAGTAAGAAACCGATTATACCTAATGATGTTATGGATCCGGTAGGAGGGTTAGGGATGGAGACCCCAAAATGTCACTCAAAGAAGAGCAGGGGTAGGAAATCGAGATTAACCATTACTCAGGAGAAAGCAATTTTTGATGTTGCTGATGGGAAACAGATGACAATCCCTGGGGCGCTTAGAGCAGCAAAACCCCCTGAGTCGGTTATCAAATGATTTGCCTCTCTTGGAACTGTAGAGGTTTAGCTAGTAAGCCTAAAAAACTAGCTCTCAAAGACCTCATCTCTCGATGCAACCCTGATATTGTTTTTCTCCAGGAGACCTTAGGAAAGAGCATGGATGTTGAAGCAGCTCTGTGCTCCTCTCTTCCGGGATGGGATTTCATGGCTGTAGACGCCTCTGGACACTCGGGAGGTATAGCTATGGGTTTTAAGAGAGGAAAGCTGAAAATGATATCCTCATGGGGATTCCAAAATGTCCTAGGAATGGAGGTTGTATCACAAGAGTTTGATTTCCCTTTGACAATTGTAAATGTCTATGGACCATGTCATGGAAGGGCAATGTTCTGGAATGAGTTTCTCTCTAAGAGTTTGGTCCAGGACAAGAATCTCATCATTGGAGGGGACCTAAACTTTTCTATGGGGACTTCGGAAGCTTGGGGACCGCTTGCAAGGGAGGATCCTTTGACGGACTTCTTTACAAATGCTCTGGTGTCTCATCAGCTGATTGATGTGAACATTATAAAAGCCAAACCTACTTGGAGAAACAGGAGGACTGGGGAGTATAGAATTGCTAAAAGGTTGGATAGGTTCCTCATCAGCGAGAGACTGTCAGCTTTGGTTCCATTATTCAGGCAGTGGGTCGGGGAAGGTGGGAATTCAGATCACTTCCCCATTCTCCTTGAGTTCTCAAAGCCTCCTCATAAACCGGCTTCGCCTTTCAAATTCAATGCCCTCTGGCTCCAGGAGGAATCATTCAAAAAGCTGTTCCATGAAACTTGGAGACACCCGAGGCCTGACCTTGAGGGAAGCAAAGCTGGGAGATTCATGGAAAATTTAAAAAGGCTGAAGAAAGCAACCATTGCTTGGGCATCTGAGAGAAGGAAGAAGCAAGCTGAGGACTTAGTAAGCATTGATGAAGCCTTGAGGGTTCTTGAAGAACCTGAGTCTGATGCCTATTCAACTTTGGAATCTAAAGAGAAAATTTTGGAGTTGGAAAAGAAAAGGGCGAAGATATTACTGGATAAAGAAGAAGAGTGGAGACTGAAAAGCAGAGCTATCTGGTTAAAAGCAGGGGATGAAAACACAAAATTCTTCCACAACTATGCAAAAGGGAGGAGAAATGCAAACACTATTTGGAAGCTGAGGGACTCGGAAGGTAGAGAGGCATCCTCTTTTGAAGATTTGTCTGCTATGGGGAAAGACCATTTTCAGTCCCTTTTTACTGACCCGGGGGTTGTTAATTTACCGGAAATAATCAGAACTGCTCAGGCCTTTCCTCGTTTTGTGGAGGAGGAGGAGGCAGAAGATCTTTTCAGGGAAGTGACAAAAGAGGAGGTTGAGAGTGTTATAAAGTCCATGGCAAAAGACAAAAGTCCTGGTCCTGATGGATGGACTATAGAACTTTTCACTCACTTCTTTGAATCCATTGGGGCAGAACTTGCTGAGGTGGTGGAGGAGTCTAGAATAAAAGGGGAAATTTATGGGCCTTTCAATGCAACTTTCATTGCCCTCATCCCGAAAAAAGAGGATCCTGGCTCTTTCGAAGATTTCAGACCTATATCCCTATGCAACACCATCTACAAGATTATTGCAAAGGTTATCGCGGTCAGATTGAAGCCTATCCTATCCTGCCATATCTCAAAGGAACAGTTTGGGTTTCTGAATGGGAGGCAGATTCATGAGGCTATTGGGGTAGCACAAGAAACAATTCATAGTCTCAGGCAGGCAAATAAAAAAGGAGCAGTGCTCAAAATTGATCTAGCTAAAGCTTATGACAGGGTCAACTGGACTTATCTCAAGTTGCTTTTGATGCACCTTGGTTTTCAAGCAGGCTTCATCAGATGGATCATGGGATGCATTACCAATGTAAATTTTGCTGTACTGATAAATGGAGCTGCTTCCTGTTTCTTCAAAAGCCAAAGAGGACTTCGACAAGGGTGTCCGCTATCCCCTCTGCTCTTTCTTCTTGCGGCAGAAGGTCTAAGTAGACTTATCTCAAAGGCAAAAAGTTCAGGTCTGATCAAAGGTTTGGAGGTTGCTGTAAACCTTTTCATTACCCATTTGCTTTTCGTTGATGACATCTTGTTGTTTACAAATGGGAATATCCCTGAAATATTAGAGCTAAAATCTTTACTCGATCTGTTTCTAAAAGCAACAGGGCTCAAAGTAAATGATAGAAAGTCCCAGCTGATCTTTGAAGGCTTCAGTAGACAAGAGGAGATTGCAATTGAGGCCCAGCTGCCCTTTAGCACCTGTAATATGGAGCAGCCCTTTAAATACCTTGGATTTTGGCTCAAGCCAACCTCCTACAGGAAGCAAGACTGGAATTGGTTAGTAGCGAAGATTGAACAAAAAATTGCTCACTGGAGCTTCAAGTGGCTGTCGAGGGCTGGAAGATTAACTTTGGTGAACTCAGTGTTGCAGGCCATACCAGTTTTCTGGGCAGCCTTGACATGGATACCCAAAGGAATACTCCACAAAATAAAACAACTTTGCAGCAGATTCCTTTGGTCTGGGTCCAAGGAGGAGACTGTCCTCCCATGGGTAGCATGGGACAAAATCGCAAGGCCAAAAGATTGGGGTGGATGGGGACTTAAAAATCTTGTGGATTTTAGTCAGGCCTTAGCAGCTAAAGCAGGATGGCGAATCATTACCACGGAGAACCTTTGGACGAAGGTGGTAACAAGGAAATACATTGACCCCACCCCGATTGAAGATTGGATAAGGAAGCCTAACAAGAAAGGGAGAAATTGCTCAGTCATTTGGAAAGCCACCACGGAGGCTTTCAAGATAATTGATCGAGGACTGGCATGGAGAGTTGGGAATGGAGAAAGCCTGAGGATCGGCAGAGACCCATGGGTAGGCTGCAGTGAAGATTTTGCCCTCCCCCCGGATCTGATTACTCATCTGGAGGGCATAGGCATAAAAAGTTTAAACCAGATAGCTAATTTGGAGCAGACCTCTATTTGGGGCCAGGCCTGGAAGACTGGAGAGGAAATTGGCCTAAATGCTTATTGGGGAGATGAATGGCAGCGTTATATTCAGGAGCTGAAAAGATCAAATGTCAGAATAATGGATAGGACAGATAATCTGGTTTGGGCACATGCTGAATCAGGACATTACTCCCCAAAGGCCGGCTATACCTTCCTGGTGAAAAATAAAGGGTGGACTCCTCCTGCTTGGTGGTCAAAACCTCTGTTTAAGTTAAAGTGCCCAAAAAAAGCTCGCATTTTTTTCTGGTGTGCTTTAAACCACAAAATCCCCTCCTGGGATGTCCTTCAAGCTCGTTTTAAACAGGGACCAGGCAGATGCCCTCTGTGCTGCGCGGATGAAGAAACCATCGATCACCTGTTCCTGATATGCCCGTTCACAAAACAGATTTGGCTAGAGGCGGAAAGGCTACTGAACTCAAAACTAAGATGGGAAGGGGTCGATCTAAATGCATGTTGGGAATACTGGTGGAACCACTTTCAGGAGAGGAATCTGAGGAATTTACCCCCCATCATATGCTGGGGTGTTTGGCTTGCAAGAAATCGCAGCATTTTTAGAGAAAAGCTATCTCCCGTGACTGCTGTGGCCATTCAAAGCATTGCCATTTTTGACAACATTCCTTTGGATGAGGAGCATAATAATCAAAATCAGAGATCAGCACCATGTATCCGGGAAGGGGTTCCGTGGGCATTTTTCGACGGGGCTGCTCAAAATAATACCACGGGTGCCGGGATTTGCATTCACCTCAATAACTCTCACTCCCTTAAGGCTTCGGTTGGAATTGGGACGGGTTCAAATAACTTTGCCGAGCTCTCCGCTTTAAAATTACTGCTTTGTTGGCTTATTCAAAAGAACATCCTCACCATTCAGATTTATGGAGACTCCTTGAATGTTATAAACTGGGTTATTGGGAAGTACAGATGTCAGAATTATATGCTGCTGCCTCTTTTAGAAGAAATCCAAATTTTAAAACAGAAGTTTAATGTCTTTTTCATTGAACACATATACAGGGAATTCAATGAAGTCGCAGATGGGCTTTCTAAGGCAGGTCTACAACAAGTTATGGGCTCGTGGAGAATAGCTGAACAGATCCAGGAACAGATCCGTGTGTCGGATCTCCCTCCATATTCATAGTTTCATCCTTATGACTCATGCTCTAGTGTTTTTTCTATTGTTGTTCATGAACTGGTAGACATAGGCTAAAATCCTCTATTTTATTACTGCTTTCAGATACATGGATGCTCCGGTTTTGTTGAGCTGTTTGGTTTATGAGTCTTGGTTTCGGATCAGTTGGGTCGTTTTCCTCTTGAAAGGAGGCCCAGCTGGATCTTGGACATCTGGATTAAAATCTCTCTTTTTTGTCTTCGGCTGTCTAGGCCGAGTGTTTTGGTTTATCCTTCTGAGCTGCACGATGTAGGTGCGCTGTTGATCCTCACTAGAGGGGCTGGCCTATTTATTAGGCAGACATTACAGAATGTTAACTCATCTGCATGTAACTTTTTTACTCCTTATAAAAAAGTTCGTTTTTTTTCTTGGGAAAAAAATTACCCTTCACCCAAGATGGATCATATTTTACAAAAGATAGTAGGTGCTTTTATGATTTCACTTTTAGATGGGTTCTCAGGCTATAACCAGATTCTAGTTCATCGTGATGACCAGGGGAAAACTGCTTTTACAACACCATGGGGCACATTCATGTACATCAAAATGCCATTTGGACTAAAAAATGCAGGAGCAAACTTCCAAAGAGCAATGGAAATAGCATTTTCAAAAGAAATTCATGATTTTCTGGTTATATATCTAGATGACTTAACTATTTTTTCTAAATCAAATCAACGGCATTTGGATCATCTTAGACAAGTATTCCTAAAATGCATAAAATATGGTATTTCTTTCAATCAAAAGAAGTCCTTGTTTGGTCTAGAGGAAGGTAAACTCTTGAGCCATATCATTTCCAAAGATGGGATTAGAATTGATCCTGCTAGAATAGAAGCTATTCTGCAGATACCCCACCCTAGAAATGTCAAAGAACTTCAAGCTTTCCTAGGGAAGATAAATTTTTTGAGAAGATTCATATCTAACTTAGCTAAACTAATTAGATTTCTTAATGATATGTTAAAGAAGGATTCAAGTATTAAATGGACACTAGAAGCCAAACAAGCATTTGAAGAAATTAAAATGGCTTTGACCAGAACATCAGTCCTTATAAGTCCAAAGTTTGATAGAGACTTCATAATATTTTCATTTGCATCAGAACACACCATAGCAGTTGTTTTATTACAAAAGGATGATCAAGGATGTGAGAAACCCATAGCCTTTTTTAGTAAAGCACTTAGGGATGCACCATTAAAATACAAAATCATGGAGAAACAAGATTTTTCACTTGTAAAAGCTATTAAAGACTTTAGAGTCTACATATTGTACTCCCATGTGATAGCTTATGTACCAAATGTTGTTGTCAAAGACATCTTAAGCCAGGATGGAATTGAAGGCAAAAGAGGTAAATGGATTGCTACTATATTAGAGTATGATATTGAAATAAAACCTACAAAGCTTATAAAAGGACAGGGATTGGCAAAACTCATGACTGAAACAAATTGTCAAGCCCTAGACATTAATGAACTGGATAACGAATAGGAGATGGTGACTCCACATATTAGCCAGGCCTTTTTAGATTCACCTTGGTATGCTGATGTAATTTATGTACTATTAAACCTGCAAGCGCCACTAGGGTTATCCAGAACAAAGAAAAGGTTTTTAAAGATGAAAGCTTCAAAGTTTTGTATTTTAGATAATGCTTTTTTTTGGAAAAATCATGAAGGTATCCTATTGAATTGTTATTAAAAGAAGAAGCTAACAAGGCTCTCCAAGAATTTCATGCAGGAGACTATGGTGGACACATTTACTGGAAATCAACTCCAAACAAGATCCTAAGGGCTGGATTTTATTGGCCAACCTTGTTCACTGATGTAAAGAACTTTGTCACTGCCTGCCATAAATGTCAAATTTTTGAAGGCAAGAGAAAACTATTACCTTTACCCCTGAGACCAATTTCCACTTAAAAACCCTTCCAACAATGGGGCCTGGACTTCATCGGAGAAATCCATCCTCCCTCTTCTAGCCAACACAAATGGATTCTCACTACCATAGACTATTTTACCAAATGGATAAAAACCATTCCTTCCAGACAAGCCAATGACATAGTGATCATAGGATTCCTAGAAACCAACATATTGTCTAGATTTCGATGTCCTGATAAAATCATAACTGACAATGTTGCTGCCTTAAAATCCAAGAAGATGATAAGTTTCTGTAATAAGTACCATATCACCTTAGGCCATTCCACAGCCTATTACCCTCAAGGTAATGGTCTGGCTGAGTCTTCCAATAAGAGCCTCATTAATATTATTAAAAAATTATTGGAGGAGAACAAGAAAAATTGGCACAAGAAACTTACAAATGCATTATGGGCAGACAGACTCACCACCAAAAAATCTATTGGAACTAGTCCTTATGAGTTAGTCTATGGCATGGAGGTTGTATTTCCTTCATCTTTAGGAGTTCCTGTAATGAAATTACTTCAAGAAGCTCAGGTGGAACCTAATGATATTCAAAGGAGGATAAACCAGACCATCAATTTGCAGCAGACCAGAGAGGAAGTATATCAAAGATCCCAAGTGTTGCAGGAGAAGCTTAAGAAGATATTTGATAAAAGAACCAAGGCAGAAGATTTCTACCTTGGAGACAAAGTTTTAAGATGGGATTCCAGGAGAGAGGATAAGGGAAAACATGGGAAGTTTGACTTCATATGGAAAGGACTTTATATTATCTATGCCTTACAAGGAAACAATACATATTATCTGAAAAACTTGGATGGCACAGAAACAGAAGAAGGGCCAGTTAATGGTTGGATGTTGAAACATTACTTTGATCCTACTTATTAATGTATCCTGATTTTTAACATGTACATACTATATCCTTTGTAATGTCACAGTTTTGATTGGATAGTAACTTGTTGGAGTTGAAGCCCGAAGAGAAGGCCCTAAGCTTCAAAAGTGTCACTGTCATACATACAATAAAGCAACAAGCAGAAGAAGATTCTATAGTTCAGTCAAAATCATTCGGAGGCCATCTGACCTGCTGTCCTTGATTTTTCACTAGGAAAAGCCATCCCCAAGTGGAGCCAGTGTTATGCTCCTATACCAATAGGTGTCATATTTCATGATTGACTTGATGAGCTATGAATATGTTCATACCTTTCCTTGTTGCAAAGGTTTTCCATATTGTCAAAAAATCAAAAAATTTAAAAAATGTAAAGAGGGTATACCCTAAAAGAAAAATCAAAGGGTGAAAAGAATAAGATGGTCAAAAAAGTGAAAGAAAATGAACCTTGCCAAAAGAAAGACCAAGGAAAGTGTGCAAGTTTAAATGCCACTACTTTTTACTCTTATGTAATAAACAAATTGTGTGCAACTTGTAACTTATGCCACAATTGATGAACAGTCAAACAGCTTAAACTTGACTAGTTCATATTTTCAATTTTATGTTTTAGAGATAGAGAATAAAATCTGACCAAACTGTTTAATCTTGGCAGATAAGTAGATAGGTAGAGTGAATAAAAGGAGCTCAACAGCTTAATCTGAGCCCTTGGATGTAATAAGGTTAGACTTAGATAGATTTCTACATGTAAAAGAAAAGAAAGTGTGATAAGGGTTTGCCAGTTTAAGTGCACCCAAATAAAGAAGAAAAAATGTTAGGTTAAAGTAGGTAGGGTAGGTAGATGATATTGCAGAATTACATGTGATGGATAATGACTCTAAATGTGTTAATTTTCACTTTCATCACAAGTGCAATGCAGACATTACACTGGAAGCATTTCAAGCAAGACAAGGTCAAATAATTAACTCCCCTTCTCATTTTTCCCCAAAAGTTCACTAATTCCCCCTAAGTACTAAGGCATTTGAAAATTAGAGGAGCTCAGAGCATTTCTCTGACTTTTGGAGGGACCAGACCCTTGGCCCAACAATTTAAAAGGCCCGAGTACTTAAAACCATCATTCATTCACTCTCATAAGTCTTTTCCTAAGTAAAATCCTATTTTACTTAGAAAAAATACACAATATCACACAAAAAACCCTTTTTTCCACTTAAGCCTAAGTTAAATACACAATCCTAATGTTTTACTTGGCGCTTTTCATTACATTGTCATATTAACTATTAACCTATTTAATCTATAACTCCTGCACAATATTACCTTTTCCCGTATTATTTAAATATATTAAAAATCCCCAAATTTTATATATTCCGCCCCTTTGGTTAATTATAACCATAAATACGTTTAAATAGGATTAACTAGTTAACCTGTAACTAGTTAACAGCCTAATCCCCCACTGCATTAATTGGGATTAATTAACCCTCACAGTTAATTAAGAACCCTCCCCAACCAATCATATCACCCCCGATACAATTAAACAATTTTTAATTGGGTCGGGCCTGCTCACATTAAACCCCGCCGCATCGCGCCTCCATCATCCAACGACCATTAATGATATCGAGCACCCCTTTGTGACCGCGTGTTAGCGCGTGATCACAAAGTGGTTTTCGCACAGCGCCCCGCCACATGTCGCAAAACCTGTGGAATCACTGGCTCTCGACCAAATACCACCCGTCTCCAAAAGCGGTGCAATACCATACCACTTACCACCCTTCACATACGACAAAACATCCTTTCATGCTTACATCATCCACTCGAATAATAAAAACTCCCGCCAACTTTGACTTTGTGAATAAAACCAACAAAGTGTCATTTTCATTATTCTATACAACAACCCGTGCTCCCATGCAAAAAACGTCCAAGTCAACTCTCCAAGCTTTCCAACCAACACCTTGCTAAAAATTACAGCCGACGCAGCCCGGAACCTGTTATCCACCATCAACACCTATCATTACACTATTCATTCCCTAGATACAGTTATTTATCCAATTTCTGTCGAAACCCTGCAAGTTTTGGTTTTACATTATAAAATCCACAGAGAAAGGCAAAATTCATTGCAAGTTCAGTCTTTGTCTCACCATATAAGTTCCTAGACCTGTTATTTTGCCCATTTTTCACCAAAAACCCAAATTCCTTTCTGAATCCACAAGAACCAGAAATGGAAACCCTTGTGGCTTCGTCTGTTGCACCCATGAACGCCCCTCATAAAGATTTAGACTATTTTCCTCTTGCAGATAAAGACTTCCAGATAAAAGACTTATCCACTGATAAAAACCACCTTAAAGTATTTTTCCAAGCCAGAGACCACTACCTAAATGGCTCAGATATCCTGGGACTGTGGGAATCCAACCTTCCTAGGTATTTTCTCCCCTCAGTCCATGTTTTCCCTGATCTAATTCATCAATGCCAGGAAAACTATGACCCTGACCATAGAGTTGTTATGTCCCCAAGTCAAACAGTCCTCTTCCCCATAACAGTTGTGTCAATTAATGAAATGTTGCAATTTCCCCTGGTCAAGCTCTCACTCCCCTTTCTATAGGATATTTACTTGAGAAATTCACTCAATTGTCTTAGTCAGAGTTGAATCACATCTGTCAAATTTTCATTTTGCCTAAACATCAACCTAAAGATCCACCTTCTTATCTGAAAACTTTCTTCACAGATATAGGAAGACTCATTGTTGATATGATATCTTTAATCATGGGAATCAACACTAGTGAGTATGTTGATGAGATAACCTTAGTGTTGTTGTCAACTTTTACTACTGGACAACCCCCTACTATCAAGTATGATTATGCCTCCTATATTGCCAATAAGATTCATGACAAATTCTTGAGACTTGACAATGAGAGAGTCTTCAAATACAACACCTTCATCTATCATCTTATGTTGTATTATCAATTAGAGAACTTCCCTTTCCCTGCCAGAAAACTTGACACTAAAGGAAATCCAAGGTCTGTTATCTTTTGGAGTCCCATCTTCCATGCATCCTTTGAATCCCCTTACTCATACAATAAGTTCATTGATCAATTTGTTTATCCAGCAACCACCTTATTGACAGGGGTTTCCCCTCCTAGGATCAGTGGTGACATTAAAAGAATCCTACGGCTCTCCAAGCAGTACAAAATAGGTGATTGGTACCTATACAAGAACCATACAGAAACTAGGATATATAGATGTGAGCTCTGCCCTTTCAAGTTACCAAAATACATTCCAATGAGACTGTTTGCATTGGAATATTTCAGAAAAATGATACATACACACATGGTTCATTTTTGCAAAGCCAAAAAGAAAGCTCAACTCAAAATAAAAAATCAGTTAGGCCCATTTTTCTGCAATGATAGGGAAGCATAGAGAGAAGCAGAGAAAATTCTAGAAGATCATCTTAAGTTGCACAAAAGTTTCGGTTGGAGGCCATATGACCCTAATAGCTTCATCTGTGATAGGAGAATGAAAAATAGGTTGTCACCCTACATTCACCATAGGATCCCAGAAATTGAACAATTTGCAAATATGGATGAATGAGAGGAAGGGACCCTAATAGAAAATAATAGTGAACAGGTCAATATTGAGAATGTTATGAGAGATCTTGAGAAAACACTTGACCTAGATTCTTCTGGGCAGGTACCATTTGAGTTATCTCAAAGATCAGGAATTGATGCCTCCATTGTTGGAACCTCTCAGCAACCTTCATAGGAAACCAGCATACCAGCCACAGGAACATCAAAAGGCAAGGAATTAGAGACTAGCATTCAAACCACAGAATAGTGTACAATGTCTAGGTAGCTTGAAAGTTCCAAAGAACAGGCCCAGATACATACTCCCCCCACTCAGGGAAATGTGGGAGAACCTCTAGTTTTAAAAACTCCTCTAAATGAGGAAAGAAACAAAAAGAGAGACAGGGAAACAACTACCCCTGCCAGTGGACCTTTAGGACAGCCTAGAACAAAAAGGCAAAGACTAAATCCCCTTTCAGAGGAGGAATTCGCTAAAGAGACTACAGATAATCAAAGGGAATAAAGTGCAGATAGCCAACAAAATTTTCCAGTAGGAGGAACATCCACTAGTTCACAGAGACAGGAGCTAGAAAGACAACAAAGTGCAAAGGTATCTTCTTTCAGGCCACCGGGGATGGATGCCTCAGATATGAAGAAAACATTTATAGAAATAAAGGCCAGGAATGATCCATTAAGACTCCAGTTTTATAATCAATATTTGAAAATGGCTCCCATAAATCAACAGAGATTGATGTCAACCTATGACATCAAAGAAGTCAAAATGATCATGAGCTATTTCAAACCAAAGGTGCAACAGCCTAAATCAGCAGAAGATTATCTCAGAACAAATTTTTAGGTCATGGCAAAGGATATTCATCCTTTAGATCAGATAGAATTACATAAAAAAACTGGAGAAATGATTTATTAAACCTTGACTGGTAAGTCAATGATGGCCCAAAGGTTGCAAAATTCTTTGGATAACACAACTGCCCAACTACACTTGGAGAAAGCCTCCTCCCAGGCCAAAGATAACAAAATAAATTCTTTAGAAGAAATAATTATTGGATTGGGCCATGATACCAAAGATGTTAAGGTTATAGAAGCCTTAATCAAAAAGAAAGATGAAGATATTACTGCCCTAAGGAAACAACTAAAGCTGCCTCCTTCAAGGCATCCACAGACTGCTGAAATCATAAAGCAAAAATCTAAAGAAGAGCTGATGGATTTGCTCTTAAAACTTAATGAACGACTAAATGAGATTGAGAAAGAACTTGAAAAAGCATTGAAGGACAAGCAGGGAGAGTCGACCTCTCAACCTCCCGATGTGATACCAGTAGTCTCAACAACAGTCCCTTCCACACTTGGAACAACACTAGCACCAAAAATCCTAGCAGCCATAACAGAGATGATCATAGGTACAACAACAACAGGAACAGTAGGAACAACATAGGGAAGCATTGCTAATTTGAGCACAGAGGAACTAATAAAATCAATGGAGAACCTGAAACTAAAAGTTTTAGAGCTAAATAAGGTAAAAGAGAAATATGCCAACTTAGAACAAAGGTATGATCTCTCAAAGATAAATGTGGCAGAAAAGACAAGAGAGACTAAAGGGTTAGAAAACAAAGTGAAATCATTAGAAAAAGACCTTACATTTGACAAGCCTCTGACAGAAATCAAGAAAATTATTTGGGCCAACATCACTCAATCAATAAATGATGTTTGGCCATTAATTCAAATAATTTTTTAGCAAATTGATTTAGTAAAGCTAGCTCAAGAAGAATTTCAAAAGGCAAGGGCAGAGTTAGGAAATATGCCTAAGGAAGCCAGTAGGCTCATATAGTTTTTGAATACCAGGAATAAGTACCAGCTTGAAGAGATGGGCATTCAAGATAGAACAGGGAAAATTTTGGAAATCAAAAGGGTTTTTACTAAAAGAACTCTAATGCAAAACTTAGAAAGAAGGTGATGTTATCACTCAGGTTGTCCCTTTTGACTCCTAAAGGGATACGGCCGAGGTAACCACAAACCAACTTTGGACTGCAGGCCCTAGCCTGCCCGCAGTCAGAGAGGGCTCTCTCTTTATGATTTAGCTTTGTTGAAAGGGGTGATTTTAGGCTAGATATGATGCACAGGGGTTTTGATTGAGTTTTTGTGGGAAAAATGACACTTTCAGGTAGAGAGGCTGAGTATAGTCTGAATGTTTCAAACCATTGGGCGTGGAGTCGAGGAGGGGAACTGCTGGTGTCTTTCCTTAATAACAGTGAGTGGAAAATGGAGCAAGATAACTGAAGCAGAAGCAACTTTCAGGTTTCAAGGGATGGCAAGAATGCTAAAGAAAGAGAGGCAGTTAAGAATCTCTCCAACAGATTAGCAGAGGAAACAACAAGGCGCTACCTAGGAGCAGTTAAGAATCCCTAGATAATTGGCCAATATAGGTGAACTAGGGTAAACATGAGCCAGAAGGAATTCAATGTTCATAACCATTTCATTCAGAAGAAAACATCAAGAAACAACAGGAATTGAGCATAGAGAGTATTTAAACTAATTCTAGGCTATTCTTTCTTCCTGCTATTTAGATAATGGCAAACACATAAATAGAGATAAGAGGCACTTATTGCTTCAGGTCGTAGCGCAGGAATTCCATCTTCAACTCTTCAACACATTCGTCAACAACAGACAGTTTGCTCTCCAAGCTTTAAACAATCTTTGATTACAGAAAAGTTCAGGTATACACAGCGAGTCTCTAGTGAAAACTATCAATTAACCCACCCTTAAAACTATACAGAGGGTGGTATATATAGGGCAAAAACTCTCTGCAGAGTTCCTTTATTACATCTTGACCTAATTAGGTCATAAAAATGACTACTTGACCTAATCCTATCTAAAAATAAATGCAAAGAATGTCTCGGGCCGTGCTCAGGGCCGATGTGTCAAAACTGAATAAATGATGCTGTCCTCGGTGGCTTGATGCAGTGCTTTCTGCAATAAATGGGTATGGGTTTATGTTTCCTTGCTGTCCTGGTGCTTTGAATGCCTTGACGGTGATTTGAAGGCAAGGATGGGCTGATGCTTATCGATTTGATTTTCTGGGGGCTTCATCAATGTTCAGGTGCCTCGAGCCCCTAAAAAAATCAAGACTGATTCTTTCTGGCGTCCTTTCTTCCACTGATACTCTCTGACAAAATCTGGGCTGCTGATCTGCTGTGCTGCGGGTCTAATCACCAGTAAATGGCCATTGTTTGGCCTCTGTATCATCTGGAATTGTCTTTTGATCATTTTGGTATGCTCTGCAAAGAAAACGGATCATTTCTGCGCCTCTTCGGGCTTCCTGGGGCTGCATGGAGCGAAGATTCCTTAAAGATTCCCTGAAGATTCTCCATTTTGACCCAAAAAATCTTGCAAAAACTGCCTCAGAATTCGATTTCGGGGCTCCGAAGTGCGACTTTCGCGCCTCTGCGTCCAAAAAAGGGCTGATGACGTCAGCATGACGTCAGCATTGTACGGCGGGTGACGTCAGCATGGCGATGTGGCAAGATGATGTTAGCATGATGTCATCATGTATGGTCGATGACGTGGCAGGTACTGTGGCAGGGACACGTGGCAGTGACGTGGCAGGAGGCCACGCAGGCAGGTGACTCATCGGGTGACGTGGGCTGGCGACGTCACCGGGCAGGGCAGTAAGCGGTATGTGGCGCACTGCTTATGGGGGATGGCGGTTTCGGAGGGAGGGGCTCCGCCACAGCCCGGCGCCTAATGCGTGGTGGGAGTACGATAGCAAAACCGCCGAACTCCCGGACGTTAAAGGCCGGGCGCGTCGAGGATGAGGATGCCCGCCAGCCGTAGATCTGCGGGGCTGTGGATCGGACGGCTGGCGGCGGACGCGACAGGATAGAGGGTTAACGGGCGGGAATATTCGCAGGAATATTCCAAATGTAATATGTGCAGCGGATGGGTTATGAACTTAGGAAAACGGGTTTGCGCGGTTAAATAAAGGCGCGGGTTAATGTTTATGCACAAGAACTTTGGGTAAGGGGCAGAATGTGGGTTTTTACAATAGTGGGGGTGAAATTTTACAAGGCGAAATGTGAAAACATGGGTTTTTTGGGCTAAGAAAGAGGTTACTAGCTGACCAGATGTCAAACCAGTTCCTCAATGACGCGGATGGGCTAAAAACAGTCCCAGATGGACTTAGATTTCCCGGACTTAGTAGAATTATGGCTATATTGCCAGGGAGGGGTATTTACATAGGGGAGTGTTATATACATGATTTTAAAAGGGGAAGGGAAAATTGTTAGGGAGTTATATAATAAGGGTGATGAGAAGAAGGGAGAGGTTAATGAACTCCAGCCTGAGTACCTCCAACTGAAAAAACTGCCTCAAACCAAAAATGGATTGCTTTATCAAAATTGGAACACAGCAGTGGCACTTGGAGTAGCACAATCCTATGAAGACTTCTTTTGGCCATCTGTAGCAAATATGGAGCATTGCAGCATGCATAGCACGACATATTTGGCATGTAAAACTGTCAATCATGAAAGATGATTAACCTGCTGCAGCAGGAGGCTAACAGTGGCTCCACTTGGGGATGGCTTTTCCTTGTGAAAAGTCAAGAACAGCAGGTCAGACTGCCTTGTATTCAATTGTTACTGTGTTCTGCAAATTTCTCTTGGCTGGCTGCCTTATTGATCCTACCTACCTACCTACCCTAACCAGCACTTACTTTGCTGTTAGGTGAAGTGAAATAGCCAATGCAGCCACTTAAGTAATAATAACATGAGTGGGCTTTGCTGCTTGTGCTTGCTAGTGATACCAACTGAGATTTTGCAATTTGTCATGGCTTTGTCAATCTTTGAGAAGATCAGGAAGCTACTGACCTCCTTTGCGGTGTTTAAATACTGTACAAAACTGTCCTGCAACATATATATACAATTTTTTGGCTGAATTAAAGAACTGTACAAAGGTTCAGGATCACTACCATGCCTTGGAGTCGGGCGATCATTGACAACTCGATACTGAGCCTTGCAGCCTGTTGATGGTGACGTGTAATGCACAGCAAAATTTGGTGCAAGAGAAAGAACATGGTCTCTTGGATGATTATCCAAATCAAGAACCTGATCTGCTTATATAATTCCTTCGGGTTCATTTCTCCAGCGGAGTCTTTATTATGAGGAGGATGTGGAGTCGCCAGGTGGATGATGTAACCTTGAAGTGCCTGATCTCTGTCCACCATCACAGATCAGAGCTAAACATGAAAAACCCTGAAGAAAAGGAATACTTTCTCCAGAAAGCGAGGCGAACTGGTCAAAATTGAGGATTTGCACTAATAAACACATGATTCATCTCCCCAGTATAGTCGCCATTATGTTATCACTCAGGTTGTCCCTTTTGACTCCTAAAGGGATACGGCCGAGGTAACCACAAACCAACTTTGGACTGTAGGCCCTAGCCTGCCTGCAGTCAGAGAGGGCTCTCTCTTTATGATTTAGCTTTGTTGAAAGGGGTGATTTTAGGCTAGATATGATGCACAGGGGTTTTGATTGAGTTTTGGTGGGAAAACTGACACTTTCAGGTAGAGAGGCTGAGTATAGTCTGAATGTTTCAAACCATTGGGCATGGAGTCGAGGAGGGGAACTGCTGGTGTCTTTCCTTAATAACAGTGAGTGGAAAATGGAGCAAGATAACTGAAGCAAAAGCAACTTTCAGGTTTCAAGGGATGGCAAGAATGCTAACGAAAGAGAGGTAGTTAAGAATCTCTCCAACAGATTAGCAGAGGAAACAACAAGGCGCTACCTAGGAGCAGTTAAGAATCCCTAGATAATTGGCCAATATAGGTGAACTGGGGTAAACATGAGCCAGAAGGAATTCAATGTTCATAACCATTTCATTCAGAAGAAAACATCAAGAAATAGCAGGAATTGAGCATAGAGAGTATTTAAACTAATTCTAGGCTATTCTTTCTTCCTGCTATTTAGATAATGGCAAACACATAAACAGAGATAAGAGGCACTTATTGCTTCAGGCCGTAGCGCAGGAATTCCATCTTCAACTATTCAACACATTCATCAACAACAGACAGTTCGCTCTCCAAGCTTTAAGCAATCTTTGATTACAGAAAATTTTAGGTATACATAGCGAGTCTCTAGTGAAAACTATCAATTAACCCACCCTTAAAACTATACAGAGGGTGGTATATATAGGGCAAAAACTCTTTGCAGAGTTCCTTTATTACATCTTGACCTAATTAGGTCATAAAAATGACTACTTGACCTAATCCTATCTAAAAATAAATGCAAAGAATGTCTCGAGCCGTGCTCAGGGCCGATGTGTCAAAACTGAATAAATGATGCTGTCCTCGGTGGCTTGATGCAGTGCTTTCTGCAATAAATGGGTATGGGTTTATGTTTCCTTGCTGTCCTGGTGCTTTGAATGCCTTGACGGTGATTTGAAGGCAAGGATGGGCTGATGCTTATCGATTTGATTTTCTGGGGGCTTCATCAATGTTCAGGTGCCTCGAGCCCCTAAAAAAATCATGACTGATTCTTTCTGGCGTCCTTTCTTCCACTGATACTCTCTGACAAAATTTGGGCTGCTGATCTGCTGTGTTGCAGGTCTAATCACCAGTAAATGGCCGTTGTTCAGCCTTTGTATTATCTGGAATTGTCTTCTGATCATTTTGGTATGCTCTGCAAAGAAAACGGATCATTTCTGCGCCTCTTCGGGCTTCCTGGGGCTGCATGGAGCGAAGATTCCTTAAAGATTCCCTGAAGATTCTCCATTTTGGCCCAAAAAATCCTGTGATGAGCGATTTGCGCTCATCAAAAACTGCCTCAGAATTCGATTCCAGGGCTCCGAAGTGCGACTTTCGCGCCTCTGCGTCCAAAAAAGGGCTGATGACGTCAGCATTGTACGGCGGGTGACATCAGCATGACATCAGCGTGGCGACGTGGCGGGATGACGTCAGCATGACGTCATCACGTACGGTCGATGACGTGGTAGGTACAGTGGCGGGGACACGTGGCAGGAGGCCACGCAGACGGGTGACTCATCGGGTGACTGTACAGGGGGGTGACGTGGGCTGGCGACATCACCGGGCAGGGCGGTAAGCGGTATGTGGCGCACCGCTTATGGGGGATGGCGGTTTTGGAGGGAGGGGCTCCGCCACAGCCCAGCGCCTGACGCGTGGCAGGAGTACGGCAGCAAAACCGCCGAACTCTCGGACGTTAAAGGCCGGGCGCATCGGGGATGAGGATGCCCGCCAGCCGTAGATCTGCGGGGCTGTGGATCGGACGGCTGGCAGCAGACGCGACGGGATAGGGGGTTAACGGGCGGGAATATTTGCAGGAATATTTCGAATGTAATATGCGCGGCGGATGGGTTATGAACTTAGGAAAACGAGTTTGCGGGGTTAAATAAAGGCGCGGGTTAATGTTTATGCACAGGAACTTTGGGTAAGGGACGGAATGTGGGTTTTTACAATGGTGGGGGTGAAATTTTACAAGGCGAAATGTGAAAACATGGGTTTTTTGGGCTAAGAAAGAGGTTACTAGCTGACCAGATGTCAAACCAGTTCCTCAATGACGCGGATGGGCTAAAAACAATCCCAGATAGACTAAGATTTCCCGGACTTAGTAGAATTATGGCTATATTGCCAGGGAGGGGTATTTACATAGGGGAGTGTTATATACATGATTTTAATAGGGGAAGAGGGAAAATTGTTAGGGAGTTATATAATAAGGGTGATGAGAAGAAGGGAGAGGTTAATGAACTCCAGCCTGAGTACCTCCAACTGAAAAAACTGCCTCAAACCAAAAATGGATTGCTTTATCAAAATTGGAACACAGCAGTGGCACTTGGAGTAGCACAATCCTATGAAGACTTCTTTTGGCCACCTGTAGCAAATATGGAGCATTGCAGCATGCATAGCACGACATATTTGGCATGTAAAATTGTCAATCATGAAAGATGATTAACCTGCTGCAGCAGGAGGCTAACAGGTGCCATGACATGCAAGAAGAAATTAATACTTTCATGAAAATATTTGATATTTTACTAAGTAAAGGGTTGCCAAGTCCTTTCTTCATGATAAACTAATGAGTCATAAAGACTATGTGGAGAAATTGAATAAGTATATAGGCAACCAAGTAGGTCCATCAAAAAGTGCATCAGCAACAAAAGCATTGCCTACAGGCAGAGTTCTCTATGACAGTCTAGAGAACTTGTTCTATATCGAGCATGAGATAAAGCACTTATTTCCAATTCAGCCTACCTTTTTCAGGTACACAGAAACTGATGAGACCCTGAGAAAACTTCAGAAATCTAGAATGCCACAAACACAAGGGTGGGAATAAATGTTAGAAATTTTGTAAAATTACCCTAGGTAACTTTTGGTTATTTACTGCAGTAAGTGATGGTAAAGAGGATAAACAGAGATCAAACAAGTCGAAGAGTATCAGAACAGGTAAAGAGTATCAGTGAAAACAGGGCAGCCAGCACAAAGTTACCAAAGAAGACAGCAACAAGCCAAATCATAGGGCCTGCCTCCAGCACACTCACAAGAATAGGAACAGCACAACATCAGTTTACCTTTTCTCCTATCTACAAGACCATTTGTCTCTATTTTCTTGTAACTTATTCATAGTCATCCTAGAATATATCTCACTCTGTTATGAGATATTTTTTGTAAATTTTTTTGTATAAATACTCCCTCAATTGGAGTATTGAGGGTGGATTCTTAGACATTGTTGTAATACTGATTATTTTGGAATAAAGTGTTGTTGGACAAAATTTTGTATGGCTAGCTAGATAAAGAATTGATGCAAAGGACTTTTCACAGAATTCTTGAGTCAGACACTGGATCAATAAGTCCTCTATACCTTATGTTTTAAAGTTTTCCTTGTTTATTATATCATCTATGTTTCATATCTGAATGATAAACGAAAAAGAGTAATTCGGAAAGTGCTTGATTGCAATCTGTTTTCAATCGTTATTATTCTCAATGTTTTCCTCTGAACTAGCATAAATAGTGAAATCTTAATTTCTCATGTTTCCTAGTTTATTCACTTTGATTATTTAGTAAAGAATTCTTAACTGCTCTTTATTGGTAATCATTCAAGTTCCCTCTTTCAAATATGGTGAAGGATTCTTAACTGCCCTTCTCTCATTTTGAGTCCATTCCATCTATTTTAAGTCTTTATTTGTTCCCTGTTTGACTACCTTGCCCTTTGAAACCATCCCTTGTTTAAATACCAAATCCAGTTAAGCCATCTTCTTTGACTCCATTAGCCCAATGGCCTAAACTACTCAGTCCTTCCCCTCTGCTATTGAATTTCACCACCCAAACTCAACCGAAACTCCTAAACTTCACAACTAGCCTAATATCTTTCAAAACAAAGCTAAAACTTAAAGAGAGAGCCTTCTCTGGGTACATATTGGCTAGATTCTGTACCTAAAAGTTGGTTTGTGGTAACCTCAGACCCCTTTCCTCTTCCCAACAACTTCAAGGAAAATCTGAGTGATAACACACCCATTGTCCCACAAGAGAGGTTATGTAGAAGCTTACAACCACATGTTTTTATATCTTATCCTCTACTGAAATAAGAAACTAATAAATGCTTGGAATCAAGAACAAAACACAAGTGCAAAAGAGGGACCAAAGCCTCTAGGTTGGGCCCAAACTAAAGGGTCTCAGCCGTCTTAAACTAACTCATATGCAACTCAATAACCAACTTCTCATTATCAGAAAGCAAAGGTTTCATACATCAAATAAAAGTTCAAAATGACAATGTCAAGTTCTAAGCTCAATAGCTACACCTAGCTGAGTCAAAAATTCAAATCCTAATGATATTTTCATCTTGTTTATTTATACAAAATGATATTTGATATCATCTCCCTTGAAAATAGGGGTGATTCCCTCCTTAATCTGAGAAATGGTGGATATTGTCTCTCTTGAGCTTCACTTGTACAAGAAGTTACTCGGCTGCCAATGCATTTGAAATGGTGAGAGAGGATGTTTTGATCCCAAGCTGAGTTAGGGAGTTAAGGAGGTGGAAAAACCCTCCAGATTCTCTCATGGTTGTCTCCATCAAGCCCATGCATAGTAATTGCCTAAAAAATGCTTCTTTTTCCTGCAATTAAACCACATTATGCCACATACTATGTCAAACACCTTTTACTCCTCTTACTAAGCATAATATATTAAAAAATGTGAATTAATGTGAGAAAAGGATATTTTTAGGGCTAGAGGATGCCATGATGATATTCAAAATATACCCATTGATGGGACTCATCAACAACTCTGCCCATATAGTGATTCAAACGGACTCATCCTCAGTGACTCTTGATAATTGTTGTTGTAAGAAAACCCAACCAATGGAAGGTACTCCTCACATCTCCTATATTGATGCATCACATACATCCTCAATATATCCTCTAGTATCATGTCGATCCTCTCTATCTTTCCATCTATCTATGTATGATAAGTTGTATTAAAGGCCAACAATGTCCCTAGTTCTGCAAAAAACTCTTTCCAGAACTTGGAGGTGAACTTGGCATCCTTGCCCGACATAATCTTCTTCAGAATACCACACAATATCACGATCTCCATGATGAAGACCTGTGTTACCTCACTAGTTGAATAGGTAGTATTTATTGGAATGAAGTGAGAGTACTTGCTCAACTTGTCTACCACAACCATGATATAATCATGCTACCTCGATGTCCTCAAAAGACCTATAATGAATTCCATGGAAATGACCTCCCATTTCCATTCTGGAATCAAAATAGGATGAAGTAACCCACCTAGATGCTTACACTTTTCTTTCACCTGCTGAAAGTCCAAGCATCTAGCCATGAACTCTACCACTTCCTTCTTCAGATTTGACTAGTATTAGAACCTATTCATTTTTTCAACGTATTTTGATATCCTTGGTGACCTGAATATGGATTTACATGAAACTCCCTCAAGATAAGCTTCTTGAGTTCACTATCATTCGTCACATAGATCATGTCCCTGAATCTCACCGAGCCATTTACATGAGATGATATCCCACATCCTAATTACCTATACCTTGTTATAACCTATGCATAAGTTCCTTGTACCTATCATCTTACTGACTTGCCTATAAGATTCGATCCTGTAAGTCTCTCCCATATGAGCTCACTGTTGCAATATGGTTCAACTTCACTTTCCTGCTGAGAGCATATGCAACCCTGTTCTCCTTACCCTTGATATATCTGATCTCGAAGTCGAACTCATCAATTATGTCCAACCATCTAGCTTGCCTGGAATTCAAATTTGGTTGGTCAAATAGATATCTCAACTTGTTGTGATTGCTCATCAACATAAACCTCCTTCAAAGAAGATAATGTCTCCACATATTCAAGGCATGAATAGTAGCTACCAACTCAAGATCATGAGTCAGATAATTCTACTCATGCTCATTCAGTTTCCTAGACTCATAGCATATCACCTATCCCTCCTACATAAGGACTCCACCAAGCCCTCTCTTGCAATAATATGTGCACACTACGAGCACTTTATCCAGATCTTCAACCTTTAACATTGGAGCCTTTGTCAACAATTTCTTTAACTACTCAAAATTGGTTGCACACTCCTCTGTCCATTCAAACTTCTTACCTTTCCTCTGCAATGATGTAATAGGATAGGCAATGCATGAGAAGTTCCTGATGGACCTCCTATAGTAACCTGATAACCCCATGATGATATAAATCCATCCACATTCTTAGGAGTTTCCCACTCCATGATAGCCCTTACCTTTTCTAGATCTACTGTTATGCTTTCTTTGGAAACAACATGTCCCAAATAATGCACCTCTGTTTAAAATAAACTTCACTTGTTAAGCTTGGCATACAACTGATGCTCTCTTAGCAACCCCAACTTTGCTTCTCAATGTTTGGCATGCTCTTCCTCATTCTTAGAATATAATAGCATGTCATCAATGAATACAATAACAAAATTGTCCATATAAGGACACAACACACTATTCATTAAACACATAAAAGTGCCTGGATCATTAGTCAAACCAAATAGAACTATAACAAAATAATAATTCCCATACCTAGTCCTGAAGGTAGTATTGTATATGTCATCTTCTTTGATGTGTACATGATGGTATCCTGATCTCAAGTCAATCTTTGAGAACATTGTTGCTCCCTTCAATTTATCGAACAAGTCATCAATCCTCAACAATGTGTATATTTTCTTGATCATCACCTTGTTCAGTTTCCTATAATCAATGCACAACCTAAGAGTACCATCCTTATTCTTCACGAATAATATTGGTGCACCCCAAGGCGATACACTTCGCCTAATGTATCACTTATCAAGCATTTCCTTCAAATACAACTTCAACTCCACCAACTCTGGTGTGCTCATCTTATAAGGTGCTTTTGATGTTGGTGCTTCCCTTGGTACTAACTCAATAGAAAAATCCACTTCCTTGTAGCAGGAAACTCTAAAATGTCTACTGGAAACACATCCTGAAAATTCTATAGTACATGGTACCTCTTGAAGATTTATGCATCCTCAACATCTTTACCCTTACCACTAGAAATATGAACTGCAAGCATTACACACCCTTTCCTACAACTACGCTTAGCTTTCATAGTGATGACCACACTCACTAATGTAGGCTTCTTCTTTCCCTACAAGATTCTATTTTTCCCATTATCATTCAGGCACTCAATAGCCTTGTCATGACAATATACTTTGGTCCTATGAAGATGCAACCAATCCATACCTAAAAGCATACTATATGATCCCATTGGAAATACATTCAAATGTGTTTATCTAGGCATACCATTCAACTCGAATGCACAAGATCTTACCCAGTGATGAACTCTCATCTTAGTACTTATAACCAACTGCACCAACCGATACTTGGAATGCACTTATTTTCTCAAGCTACACTTAACCACCAGGTCGGGATTAGCATAACTATAATTAGATCCAGGATCAATCAAAAGAGAAATAACTTGATCACATAACTTATCGTCCATCTCAATAATAGATGATTGGTTATCCACCTACCTATTTTCCACAATTGCATAAATCCAAGGAATACTATGACCAACATCCCCAACTATCTGTGCCTCCTGAGCACTATAGATATGAGGCCTACCTCCCTGGTATAATGGACAATCCTTCTTATGATGATCTTTGCCACATATCCAACACTGCAATGGTCCTCTACCATCACCTCTAGTTTGCTGCTCTCTAGGCTGTGACCCATGCCCCTTCTCAACTATATTGAACTTCTTGTAAGGAACCACATTTTCTTTCTCACCTGCATCTTAAGATCTTCCCTGCTTCAGTGGCCACTTCCCTTTAACTTTCTCATTTCCTTTCAATTCACATTTAGGCTCATCTTTACGGTTTGAATGCTCATAACAATGCTTTGATTTCCAGATGGATTCCTCTAGTGATCTAGGCTCATCAAACTCAATTTGATCTCTACATGTTGTTGGAAACCCATAGATGAATCTCTGGATTTTAGCCTTCTCATCCTTGAGATATGGCACATATCTCAACAACTCTAGGAATTTGCTAGTGTACTCATCATATGTCATAGAACCCATTTGTAGCTCATAAAACTCCTTAGCTTTGTCATCATAGTACCTCTTTGAAAAGTACTTCTTCTTGAATAGTCTCTCAAACTCATCCCAAATCAACTCGTCTTCTCGATTTCCCTTAACATATTCACATATTCCCATCAAATATATGCTTTCCTTTTAAGACTGAAAGTGGTTATCTTGTCTTTCATGTTCTTTGAGTAGCTGTGCAATCTTAAGAACTTCTTCATCCAAGAAACCATGCCTCTGCATATTTTTCCTTCTTCATCTCTCCATCAAATGTAGGTGGCTTGAATTTATTTAACTCCTCAGGTAAATACTCACCCCTCCTATAAGGATTATGATAGTGATGACTGTGATGATGTCTTCTGGATGAGGAACTAAATGATGTCCATACATACTAGTCCTCCTGTCAGGTGTATCTAGTGATAAACCACCTCTAATTGTGCCCCCTCTATCCAACTTGTATCTAGATAGAAACCTGCTACCATAGGCTCCATTAGTGTTTTCTTCCTATTCCTAAGTGATCCTCAACTATCCCTATTTCTGCAACTTTGACAAACTATGAAGGATTGCTATATTAACTTCTACCTAGTTCTCCTGAGCCCTTGCAAGTCTTTCCTAAGCCTAAACCAACCTGTCATTGTCTTCTTTGCAACTTATGATCTCTTCCCTCAAGCTCCTCAATGTATCTGCTACATCAGGATAATACTCTTCTTCTTGTTTCCCAACTGATCTGTAGGGAGAGTCACAAGACTTGTAGTCTACCATTTTACTCATCATCTTTAATTCTATTCTTCTTTCAAGTGTACCGTGTTACATAAACCAAATAGATACCAAAATCAAATCCATACCTCAATGATGTTCAAGGGAGGCTTATCTCATCTGCAAGATCAGTCCACATTATCATGTACATATATAATCATAAGCATATCCATATAATCATATCAACACATCAACATAATAACATAACAACATCATTCATGACCATACCAACTATATACCTGTGGAGCACTTGGAAGGTATGCTTTTGACAAGCAATCTAGTGGTTTTTCAATAATAATTGTAACCTTTTCTGCATTAGGAATTCAAAGAAGATAAAGGATTTTGATAAAATGTGCAAAAATAGACAAAGGAAGCTCAAGTGCTAATAATTGATGTTTTCTATGTAGGAAGACGTGCGAGCAAGGAGTTCCCGTCCAAAAACGAGAAGCAAAGGAAAAATAACTGCTGTTCCTCCAGTGGGGAACCGGATGCGGACACGATCAAGCAAAATCGGAATTGAATAGTCCAGGAAAAGAATGCGGGGTACCGGCTCGGCGAACGCAAGAAAGATTGAACGATTAGCGAATCCCTCAGGATCTTCCGAAGATCCTGAGGGATCGCTGCTTTACTTATCTATGATTATCTAGATATCTTCGTCATTTCTTTTATATAATGGCACAACATCATTAAGCAAGGACGACTGATTTTGTAATTTTACAGTTCCAGAACAAACTTTAATCATTGAGTCTCACTGAGACCTGATTTTGTTATACTTTTGTGGATGCGATTAATATAAAAGACTTGGTGTTTATTCTGTCTCTGCGTCTGGAGTAATCTAAGGCGGTGTACCATTGGCAGCTAAGGGCCCGGCTCCGAAGGACACTTGCTTTTGTATCATTATACGGTGATTTGTGTGTGGTTTGTTTATCTTTATTACTTAGCAATCTGATAAATTCTTTATATGATACGCTATGCTCTGTTATGCTCAATGAATGAATGATTTTTCCATGTAAGGACTCTGCACTGTATAATTGGATTCACACAGGGTCGAATTGTATCTTTATTCAGCCATTTCTGTAACAGAGTGCTGGTATGAATGTTACTGTCATTGGATTTATGTGAAACAATATTTGTGGGATTTGAGAGTAGCGTCATTCTGTTTAGAAACATAGTTATATCATCCAATATTCTCAGATTGCTATATTAGTGTAGAACATGTACATACAGGTGATGGTTGTTGTTCTATAAATCATTGAGGATTGCTGTTCCATTTGATTATTGCTGTTCCATTTTACTGTTGTTCCATTTACTGCTGTTCCATTTCCGTTTTGCTGTTCCATTTTACTTTCCGCTGATTTATTTACCTGCCTTTGTTGTTTTGGTGTGAGAGAAGGCCTAAGGCTGTAGTGAGCCTCAGCAAGACGCTGCTTAGCTCCCAGACCTATAAGTCCATGCTCTAATTTCCCTTCTTTAATCAGTTTCTAGAGGGATGGGTTATTGCTTCCGTACCCTTGACTGATCAACTGTTTTGTGTGATTCCATCTTTTGGGTTAGTTTAGTTACAGCTTAGCATCTGTTTTCCTTTGAATCTTCTGAACACTGTACTACTCAGCATTACTCGGACAAATAGCCTCGGATTGAGCTACTCCTTGCAATAACAAAACGTTCCCGGATTGACTTATTAATGTGGAATAATTAGCGGTGTGAGAGACCCTAGTTATAGCTCTACATTTTGGCGCCGTTGCCGGGGAGGAGTATAGCCATTTTCCCTTTACAGAGTAGTGCGCAAATCTGCTAGGGGGGAGTTGGATTTTAAAAACGGAAGGTAAGAACCTGCGTACGGAGCATGTAAAAGCCCTGCTCCACCGTCCGCTCTCTTAGCAGAATTGCTGGTTGAATAGGATTTAGTAGTTTTTAGAGTGCATGACTAAGCAGAAAAAGCCAGAAAAGAATATCAAACCTCCAGTCAAACCTGAAAAAGCCAAAGGACTGGTGACCCTTGGCCGAACAACCTTCATAGACGAAATCTATAAGAAAACTGAGTCTCAGCCATTAGTAGGCCTCAGAAAGATTCATTCTAAGCAACTTGCTAGTTCCCTTCAGGCTACAGCATCACCATCTGGAGCCTACGCTGAGGTGCATAGTCAGACTGGTGAACAGGACTTCCAAGAAATTGAAGATTCTGTGTCAGAACGGCTGCAACAAGGGAATTTAAGCAATCTTTGTGAAGGAGAAGGGGTAGAGGAACCAAGGTCTCCTTCTAGGATAATCCAATTGTTAAACAGCCCAGATAGGGGGAGCGCGGCCAAAGTTAACATTGAAGGCACCCCATTCCCTCAGACAGAAATCCCAAATAAGGGAAGTGTCATTAAAACTATTCCTGCCAAGGCCGTCCCTTCTCAACCTAGGAACACCCTCCTAGAAATTCCGGAAGGATATTGGCACATATTTGATCCAATGGCGCAGAATCAGCCAAATACTCAAACTTCTACATTGCAATATCCTATAGTAGATTCTGCTACAAATGCACCCATGAAAGCAATACCTCTTCAACACATCCCGACGTTTCATGGACTTACATCAGAAGACCCCGATGCATTTTTATTTGAATTCGATGTGCTATGCAGAGGGTACGATTACACCACTGACCCCCAGAAATTAAAGCTGTTCCCCTCCACTTTAAAAGGAGCAGCTCTGAGATGGTTCATGGGTTTAGGTGGTGGAGTCATAAACAACTGGGAGCAAATGAAAGAATCCTTTCTCAAAAAATATCAGGATTATTGTAGGTCGAGAGAGCTAAAAGATGAAATTTTCCAAATGACGGCCAAACCAAATGAAACTTTAGAAGAATACGTAGAACGTTTCCAGTATAATTTACAGAGATCCCCCTATGCATCACTACCTCTGCCTGATAACGTGTTGAAAACTGCATTGATTAGAGGAATGAAAGAACAGTGGATTGAAACATTGAATATCATGGGAAAAGGGGATATTTACCAAGAGAATTTTGCTGATATCATTAATTTATGCATCAGGAGTTCAAGAGGCAGCACAAGGGTAAAATCAACAGAATATGATAGGTTTGTTAGAGATAACAAAATATCAACAAAAGGAGTAACATGTGTAGAACTGAGGAATTTATTAGAAAATTTTAAAACTGATATTCTGGGGACATTAACTACACAGCTTGATATTGTGCAGGCCAAACAAAAGCAAATGGAGGCGGAGCAAAATCTGGCAATTTTCTGCCCCCGATGCAGAAGAAAACACAGCCACAAGGAATGTCCGCTAGATACAGTTCAAACATGTGCTATCTGTACGAAAGACCACCTTACTGAGAGCTGCCCCTCACTTCCTGGATTGAAGGCAGTATACAAGGAAGCAGAAGAAGAATCAGAACCAGCATACTTTGTTAACCAACGTCGCCAATGGCAACCTAGGCAATCTGGTATGTTTTCGGACCCAACTTCTTCTTTCCAGCCTCCGCAGTATAATACTCAGCAATATGGTATGTGGCAAAACCAATCTACACCCCCAGTCCCGAATTGGTCATCACAGCCGTTTCCTTCTCCGAATCCATGGATGAATCAGACAAGCCAGTTCGGCTGGCCAAATTTTCCTTACACCCCACCATATTGGCAGAATAACTCATACCCTCCACAATGGATTCCCCCCACTTCACAAGGTTCACCCTGGCAGACAAATTGGCCAAGATCGACATATCAGTCAACAGGAACTATTCCACTCCCTCAACCGACTCTGCCAGCCTTACAACAAAACCCCCAGTCTAATCTAAGGCCGCAACTCCCAGCCCAACCCAATCCCAATCCTAATAATAGACCAGTCCAATCCCTCCAAATTATAGAAACATCAGAAACTGGACCTGACCTAAGGGAGTGCAATGACCTTCAGTTACGATCTGGACGTATCATAGAAACAGAGGGAGACAAAACAGTTCACATTGAAGATCACTTACCAATAGAACAACCACCACAACAAGAGGGTGTAAATAAAGAACAGACCCATCAACAAGCAAATACATCCTCTCCTCCTTTCCCGGAACGATTAGTCATACCACGACCAGTACAACATCCAGACTTTGACATTCTGGGAGAGTTACAAAACCTGTACATAAAAATTCCATTCCTCCAAGCCATTCAAGATATTCCTATATACGCAAAAACTATAAAAGAACTGTGCATAAAAAAATCAAGGAGGAATATAACCACTAACCCAAGAGTCCAAGTAGTCGGCACCTTATCTGACTTATTATCGGGAAAAGAGACACCTATCAAATACGAAGATCCCGGAAATCCAATTGTAACTGTCCAAATCTATGGCCAAACCCTGACTAACGCTTTAGTTGATCTAGGAGCTGCAATCAATATTTTGACAACCTCTACCTGCCAAAAGCTTGGCATCACATTAGTAGAACCTACTTCTACTTTGCTAGAATTGGTAGATCGATCTGTAGTTCGACCAGAAGGCACTCTATACGATGTCATGGTTTCTGTAGACTCCTGGGAATACCCAACTGATTTCCTGATAATTAATCCAAAAACCCGACTGGATGGACATCCGCTAATACTAGGAAGACCTTGGCTTGCTACTGTCGATGCCTACATTGGTTGCCGGCAGGGAAACATGACCATAACTAAAGGACCAGATGTAAAAAATCTAGTTCTGTATCCTCCAGCACAGCCAAGCCTGCCAATGATCAAAACCAATCAGTATCCTGTGTCATACTTTACTAACAATATCAGATCCCCATTGACTGTACAGAAGGCTTTAGACTTTAAAGATCAAATAGAAGATGATGCCATCAATAATTTCATTAGTCAAACTGAATCTAGATCTCACACACAGTGTTTTATGATAGAGGCAGCATTTGATAGTGAGCTAGAGGAAGACCCTTTGAAAGATGCACATGACCAAACAATACCAGTGACTGTTGTTGCCAATAGTAAAGTCGTGGAAATTGAACCTGGTAAGGCCCTAAATATCAACGCCAACCTTACACCAGACCAAGAAGCAAAGCTTGTAAATCTGTTACGAAAATATCAAGGAGCATTTGCGTGGGATTACCCTGACATGAAAGGGATCGATCCCCAATTATGCACCCACCACATCTATATAGAAAAAGATGCAAGACCTGTTCGTCAGCCACAAAGAAGACTTAACCCCCATCTAAAAGAGGTAGTAAAAGCCGAACTTCAGAAACTTTTAGATGTTAATTTTATCTATCCCATCTCCGACAGTAAATGGGTCTCTCCCCTGGTGGTGGTACCCAAGAAAAATGGGAAATGGAGGATTTGTGTAGATTATAGGGAGTTAAATAAAGCCACACAAAAGGATCACTTCCCTCTCCTGTTTATAGATCAAGTATTGGACACTTTGGCAGGAAAGAAATTCTTTTCTTTCCTGGACGGCTTCAGCGGATATAACCAAATCCAAATCGCCCCTGAAGACCAGGATAAAACTACCTTTACTTGCCCTTGGGGAACGTTTGCCTATCGAGTTTTGCCCTTCGGCCTATGTAATGCCCCTGCTACATTCCAAAGGGTTGTCCTTAGTATCTTCGCAGATCTAATAAATGACGGACTTGAAGTATATATGGATGACTTTACACCATATGGAGATGATTTTGACCCAGCTCTAGATACCTTGGAAAAAGTCCTACAACGTTGTATCGCTACCAGACTTTGTCTGAGCCACGAAAAATGTTACATGATGATGACAGAAGGGCTCATTCTAGGGCACTATATCTCAGCAGCTGGCATCCAGGTAGATCCGGCTAAAATCCAGATTCTTTTGCTTATTCCTACCCCCACTACTCAAACGGAGGTACGCAGTTTTCTTGGATTTTCTGGGTATTACAGACGATTTATAGAACATTACTCACGTATTGCTGCACCTCTATATGCTTTAACTGGCAATGTTGATTTCTTGTGGATAGAAAAATGCGACCAGGCTTTTAAGGAATTGAAGAAGCTTGTATCAACAGCCCCAGTCCTTCGAGGACCAAACTGGAATTTGCCATTCCAAATCTCATCTGATGCCTCGGATACAGCAATTGGTGCAGTCCTAGCACAAGAAGAGGATAAGAGACCATATGCTATCTACTATATCAGCAAAAATTTATCCTCTGCCGAACTCAATTATACTGTTACTGAAAAGGAATTCCTGGCTGTAATACATGCTGTTAATAAATTTAGACATTATATCACAGGCTATCCCGTTGTGTTATATACAGATCATTCTGCTATCAAATATTTGGCAAATAAACCTGTTACGAATGCTAGAATAACCAGGTGGTTGATCTTATTGCAGGAGTTCGACATCACAATCAAGGATCGACCTGGCAAGGAGAACCCTGTAGCTGATTTCCTCTCACGAATACCGAAAGCAATTGAAACAACAGCAGTGGAAGATCAATTTCCTGACGAGCACCTGTTTGCTGTTGCTGTTCGAACACCCTGGTATGCTGATGTCGCCAATTACCTCGTAGTCGGTAAGCTACCAAAACACTTAACCCCTCAGGAACGTAAGTAGATTGTTCAGAAGAGCACTCGGTTTTCGTGGATTGGAGGCCATTTGTTCCATACAGGGGCAGACATGCAAATCAGAAGGTGTATTCGAGAAGACGAAATCTTCAACATTCTAAAAGCTTGCCATGACGGACCATGCGGGGGACATTTCGCTGAAAAGAGAACATCACATAAAGTATTGCAGACAGGATACTATTGGCCTACAATTTTCAAGGATGCGAAAAAATTTGCACAAGCCTGTGACAGCTGCCAGCGAGCAGGAAGACCTGGCCAAGCCGATGAAATGCCTCTGAGACCACAATTGGTCATTAAGCCATTTGAACGATGGGCTCTGGACTTCGTTGGGCCCATTAATCCATCATCAAATCAGAGGACATACATTCTGGTGGCGACAGACTATGTTACTAAATGGGTCGAGGCCGAATCATTACCTAAGGCTACAGAAGACTCTGTGATACAATTCTTGTTCCATTTGTTTGTACGCTATGGACTTCCGAGAGAACTAATCACCGATGGTGGACCACAATTTGTTGGAAATAAATTAGCTGCAACACTTAACAATTATCATGTCCAACATAAGATCACTACCCCATACCATCCGCAGGCAAATGGGCAAGTAGAAAGTAGTAATAAGGTAATAGAATCAATTTTAACAAAGACCATTGCATCGCATAGGCGTGATTGGGCTACTCGACTACCCGAGGCACTGTGGGCCTACAGAACCACATGGAGAAGTACTACAGGCTATTCACCTTATCAATTAGTGTTTGGAAAGCAGCCAATTTTCCCCATAGAATTCGAAATCCAAACGCTACGAACTGCACAGGAAGTCGGCCTAGATTTGAGTGAGGCACAAATTAATCGATTACAACAGATTAATGAATTGGACAAAATCAGGCTCTCTGCATTACAAAATACAGCATTGATTCAACAGCAGCGAGCTAAATGGCATGATGCACCTATCAAGAATAAAGTCTTTCATGAAGGAGACTGGGCTCTGTTATACGACTCTCGGTTTCAGGATTTCCCGGGGAAACTCCAGACTCGATGGTTAGGACCATACGAAATCCAGAAGGTACATGACAATGGGACCCTTACCCTGATCACAATTGACGGTTCTGGATATGCATTCAAAGTAAATGGCCACCGAGTTCGCCTTTATCGAAAGCCACTCACTCGGGAATCCTTCTGTCAGCAGCTACGACAAGATACTGATATGGAAATCTTAGGAGAGGAAGCGAAATCTTCCTCACCTATAATTTAAAGAAATTCATTTTTATAACGTGTACATAACATCTTGTATATATGTTTTCTTGATTTTTTGCTTGTATTCCGAGTGTTTTTGCTGTTCCTTTGCAAAAGGAGCAGCACTAGTGTGTTTTTGCTGTTCCTTTGCGAAAAGGAACAACACTTGTGAGATTTTGCTGTTCCTTTGCGAAAAGGAACAACACTGGTGTGTTTTTGTTGTTCCTTTGCGAAAAGGAACAGCACTTGTGTAATTTTGTTGTTCCTTTTCAAAAGGAACAACCTTTGCGTGCTTCTGTTGTTCCTTTGCAAAAAGGAACAACACTCTTGTGCTTTTTGCTGTTCCTTTGCGAAAAGGAACAGCACTTGTGTGTTTTTGTTGTTCCTTTGCGAAAAGGAACAACACTTGTGTGATTTTGCTGTTCCTTTTCAAAAGGAACAACCTTTGTGTGTTTTTGCTGTTCCTTTGCGAAAAGGAACAGCACTTGTGTGTTTTTGCTGTTCCTTTGCGAAAAGGAACAGCACTTGTGTGTTTTTGCTGTTCCTTTGCGAAAAGGAACAGCACTTGTGTGTTTTTGCTGTTCCTTTGCGAAAAGGAACAGCACTTGTGTGTTTTTGCTGTTCCTTTGCGAAAAGGAACAACACTTATGTGTTTTTGTTGTTCCTTTGCGAAAAGGAATAGCACCTGTGTGATTCTGCTGTTCCTGTTCAAAAGGAACAGCATTTGCGTGTTTTTGCTGTTCCTTTGCGAAAAGGAACAGCACTTGAGTATGTCTGCTGTTCCTTTTCAAAAGGAACAGCATTTGAGTGTCTTTGTTGTTCCTTTCTCAAAAGGAACAACATTTGTGATTTTCCGTTGTTCCTCTCAAAGAAATGGTATCCTACGAATGAATTCTTCTCTCAGGAATGCCATCGACATGTTTTTGCCCTTATGGAGGATGCTTTGCCCCCATGTTCTCCTCAATCTTTTAGATACAGCAATGAACTTATGCGGTGAACATAAACCATGATATACCGAAATCAGCACATCATAAATCGCTATCACTATGAAGCCAGTATGTATAAGAGGACAAGAGGACGGACGTGAACTTTTCATCTTCGCTGTCATTTTCATTTACCGGTACCCTGGTTGGTGATCTTCATCATGGCGATTCCCCTAAAAATCTTTCTTGATCATTACTTAGGACTAAGAATGAACGATTTATATCTATCTGTTGGGATCATAAGACTTCTTCCACCATTCCCCGCTCTTAAGGAGTGCGGAACCACCCTTATGTGAAAATAAACAAGAGAGGTGCTCTGCAAAAGAAAACAAAAACAAAATATGAAAATTGTCAAATGCAGGATAGGGGGTCTCATTAAGAGCCGGCCTACCATGATCATAAGGATGGAAGCGAAGTGGCATTCCCATAACGGCCACCACACCAGGGATATGGTCCGAAGGTAAATTAACAAGCAAACCTTGGAACAGGGGGTCTCATCGCGAGCCGGCCTGACCACGTTTCGCACCTACCTTGTGAATGGCATTATGGCTATCTGGTTACCAAGCCAGCATAATGGCCTGCATTTTGACAAAGCACTCTTTAGAATATACACAAAGGATCATGGTTCCGGAGGGTGAAATAAACAACTCTGCCAAGGTTATGAACACCTGTTGGCAGCAGAGCTCTGTTAATGGCATAGAAGTCGTAATAATTACACCAATAGGTATGATATTAAATTTTTCTGTTTCTTATCCTTTGCAAAGATCATATGTCACACCCGATGTATATATCGCATGAATATTCATTACCACCAATCACGGCAACGGAACTGACGGTGACCACTGGAGACTTCGTACGCTTGACAGACGTCCCATCCCCTAGCTCCTCATTATATCACGCAGACTCTTATATAAAACGCGATCTACCTTTTTGCCTCGATTTCGGCATTTCGTTGTTTTTCTAAAACATGGCATAATTTCATATGCTGTACTTTATGATTGGGCCTCCGACTGGCTGCTGCTCCTCTCTTTGACGGCTGGGGACAGCCTATCAGATCGCGGGGGGGAGGTAATCTCATTACTCCATGATTACGTGGTTGCACACCATTTGGGGGAGATAATGTACGAAGGAATGACATGATTTAACGGTATGATGATTCCATTCCACGGAAACTGCCATCCACGATCTTTTTTTCGTTGCATGCTCGGTGATCTTTTCCAAAATTTGGCAATGATCATCCTCTCTGCGTCGCAAACACCACAAGCAGTTGCTGTTCCATTTCTTAGTAGAATCATGGGTGGAAAGATGGTCCGAAGCGAACCTCACAAGCTGACAGTTTCCACTGCTGCTCGCAAAATCCTGGAAAACGTAGGATGGTTGAATTATTTCAGCTGCCTGCAAGAATCAAATGAAGCCGTGGCGTTGGAATTCCTGCAGAATTTGTAGGAAAATTACTCCATAGTAGGAGGAAAGCGGATAGCGGTTACAGAGGATATCATCGCAGAAGTCTCAGGATTACCAGCTGCTGGACCCATATGGACGCTGAAGAAGGAAAGATTACAAAAAGCTATGGAACTTTTCCAGGACGAAGGCCAAAGCCTGACAGTCAAAGGGAAAGGAGTTCTGCCGGCAACACTAGGGGAACCCTGGACCGAGCTAGCGAAGACAGTACAAAGTTATATCACCTGCGAAGGGAGAAAAGACGTGGTAAGACCTCGTCACCTAAAACTTTTAGCTGTTTTAAAAGGAAAATGTTCTGTAAATCTCCCTGCACTTTTAAATTTGCTACTACATGACGCGGCCCGAAGCCTGAGGAAAGCCCAGCACATAGATGCAGTCGTTAGCCACCATGGGCTGATTCGGTTGATAGTGAGCCACAGTCTCACTCAACAGCAAAGCACTTGGGAGGAACTGATCGCAATAGTCGAAGGAGGAACGGCTGCACCACCCCCAAAACCTGAACAGTCCTCTAGCACGCCGGAACGAGTAGAGAAACGCAAGGAGTCAGCAGCAGAAAGACATGCCGCTTCAAAACAGAAACAACCTTCCGATACGCCAGAATGACCAGAGGAACCCAGAGAACCTGCTGGCACACCCGACCAACCTGAGAGACCAAGGAAGTCAGCTCGGCTGGCCCGGATACGAGGAAGGTTGGAAAGAATTCAGGGAACAACGGCCCAGCCAATTGAAATTGCGGACGAACCTCCAGAACCGGAGGGAGGACCCTCCGAAGGAAATGCTGAGCAATCAGGGCCCGGGACTGGCCAGCCAGAAGAGGAAGAAATGGTTACCGAACAGAGCAACCAAGAAGATGAGCACTCTGAGGAAGAGAGGGTTACCGAGCAGGGAAATCAAGAAGAAGAAATAGCACAGCCAGGGGGTAGCCTGTCGCAGGACCCTATAGGTGAGGAGGAATTGGCAGCAGTTCTAGCCAATATGGGGGAATATGGCCAGCCCTCCAGCACAGCAGGCGTCCCTGACAGTCCCGCAGAGGAAGAACTACCTGAGGAAGTACATGCAGAAAAGGCGAGAGAAGAAAACATGTCTGGTTATGATAATGAAATTGAAGACAACAATCAGGGACAGTCTGTCCCCAGGACGCCAGAAGATATCTCAGATGAAGAAGGAGCGGGCTTAAGGGCCAAACCCTCTGCCGAGGCAAAAGAAATTAAGAAATTAAGAAAGAAATAGCAGAGGTTGTTGGGCACTATAGCCAGGCTCCGGCAGCAAATTCGAATTTTGAAAGCCAATTTGAGAATACAAAGGACTACAAGGAAAAGGAGGAGGGCCACTACAGCAAAAACCCCGAGGACAAGAACCCGTTTTGTTGGTCGAAACCCCATCAGGAGACCTACTGCCGAGGAACAGTCTGCTGTTCCAAATAATAATGAGGAACAGGGTGCTGTTCCAAATAATATAGAGGGACATACTGCTGTTCCATCTGACCCTGGAGAACAAACTGACATTCCAATTAAGGGAGAAGAACGGTAAGATGTTCCAATGGCAGGGGGACCTCAGCAGCCTTTCATTCGTGTCAAGAAAGAGAAAGAGAATAAGGGGATCCAAACAGAGGCACCACCCTCAGGGGTTATTCGGGTTCTGAACTCTAAGCAGCGTAATAAAAAGTTTCAGGCAAAATTCCCGGCCTCTACGGCTCAATGGAAAAAGGATCCAAAAACGAGAACCTTGCACAGGATGATGAAGCAAGCCCAACAAGAAGCTGAACAACTAAGAGAGCAAGCAATCCCCCGGGAGAAATACGAAGAGTTACAACAGCAACTTCGGAGTATTAGTCAATCCGAAAGCCAAGCCTTTGAGGGATGGCAGAAGGAACAAGAAAAGGTTGCTAAGGTAACTCGTCGATTAGATAGTGTTGTTAAGCAGATGGACACTGTGTGTTCCTTATATAATGACGTTTTGACTTGTAGGGCCCCTGCTAAAAATTATGCTTTATTTTTGCTTGAAAGATATTTGAGATTGAAAATAAAAGCCGTTAGGGCAGGAGCACCTATCCACATCAACACTGTTAATGATTTTATAGATTTTTGCAAGCACTATGGGGTTAAGGTTCAAAGGTTATTGTGCGAGTTTTACTTGCACAACCTTGTGCTAGACCAGGAAACTGATTTAAATCCTGGCCCTTTTGTTGGCGATATACAATTCCAAGCCTTCATCTCATTTGGGGTTAATCAGCTGAAATGGCTCAGAGCTTATAACACCTTTCAGAGACAAGAAAATAGCCTAGACTTGTGGATTCGAGCTGAACCTAGAAACCCAGTGACGCTATGGAGAGAGCATAGGAGTCTTATGAGGATCCCAGGTGTCAGCGAGATATTAGGACCCATGCACGAAGACTTGATCCGAAATGGTCTGGAATATTTCCTGACTATTAAAGATCCTGCCATCGATGCTGCAAAATTTCGATACCGGACCTCTAGTCCGAGCATCCAGCTCAGGGAACCATTCAAATATGAGAATTTTGAGCTGGCTGCCAGCCGATTGAACCTTTATGGGGAATGGATTCTGCAAGCAGGGCCATCCTGGTTGGGGTATCGATTTCGCAGTCCAATTATTTGGCACCCTGCACCCGGATATCAGGCCTTGTATGAGATGCCTGCAGATCAAATAGATCAGTTCTTTGATAATCTAGTTGCTCATCACGGTTGTCGGCCTCCTCATGAGATCCCTTCTCCGGCCTATTCTCTCACCGCCTTGCATGTCAACTATAATGTTTTCATGAGGCCATGAAACAGGGTAAGCAGGGGGGTGTGTGGAGCACTTGGAAGGTATGCTTTTGACAAGAAATCTAGTGGTTTTTCAATAATAATTGTAACCTTTTCTGCATTAGGAATTCAAAGAAGATAAAGGATTTTGATAAAATGTGCAAAAATAGACAAAGGAAGCTCAAGTGCTAATAATTGACATTTTCTATGCAGGAAGACGTGCGAGCAAGGAGTTCCCATCCAAAAACGAGAAGCAGAGGAAAAATAACTGTTGTTCCTCCAGTGGGGAACCGGATGCGGACACGATCAAGCAAAATCAGAATTGAATAGTCCAGGAAAAGAATGCGGGGTACCGGCTCGGCGAACGCAAGAAAGATTGAACGATTAGCGAATCCCTCAGGATCTTCGATCCTGAGGGATCGCTGCTTTACTTATCTATGATTATCTAGATATCTCCGTCATTTCTTTTATATAATGGCACAACATCATTAAGCAAGGACGACTGATTTTGTAATTTTACAGTTCCAGAACAAACTTTAATCATTGAGTCTCACTGAGACCTGATTTTGTTATACTTTTGTGGATGCGATTAATATAAAAGACTTGGTGTTTATTCCGTCTCTGCGTCTGGAGTAATCTAAGGCGGTGTACCATTGGCAGCTAAGGGCACGGCTCCGAAGGACACTCGCTTTTGTATCATTATACGGTGATTTGTGTGTGGTTTGTTTATCTTTATTACTTAGAAATCTGATAAATTCTTTATATGATACGCTATGCTCTGTTATGCTCAATGAATGAATGATTTTTCCATGTAAGGACTCTGCACTGTATAATTGGATTCACACAGGGTCGAATTGTATCTTTATTCAGCCATTTCTGTAACAGAGTGCTGGTATGAATGTTACTGTCATTGGATTTATGTGAAACAATATTTGTTGGATTTGAGAGTAGCGTCATTCTGTTTAGAAACATAGTTATATCATCCAATATTCTCAGATTGCTATATTAGTGTAGAACATGTACATACAGGTGATGGTTGTTGTTCTATAAATCATTAAGGATTGTTGTTCCATTTGATTATTGCTGTTCCATTTTACTGCTGTTCCATTTACTGCTGTTCCATTTCCGTTTTGCTGTTCCATTTTACTTTCCGCTGATTTATTTACCTGCCTTTGTTGTTTTGGTGTGAGAGAAGGCCTAAGGCTATAGTGAGCCTCAGCAAGACGCTGCTTAGCTCCCAGACCTATAAGTCCATGCTCTAATTTCCCTTCTTTAATCAGTTTCTAGAGGGATGGGTTATTGCTTCCGTACCCTTGACTGATCAATTGTTTTGTGTGATTCCATCTTTTGGGTTAGTTTAGTTATAGCTTAGCATCTGTTTTCCTTTGAATCTTCTGAACACTGTACTACTCAGCATTACTCGGACAAATAGCCTCGGATTGAGCTACTCCTTGCAATAACAAAACGTTCCCGGATTGACTTATTAATGTGGAATAATTAGCGGTGTGAGAGACCCTAGTTATAGCTCTACAATACCATGACCCCATGCATGACAACCATAAACTTGACAGCATCATAATTTACCTAAAGAGAGCGCAACCCGCTTTGATACCACCCTGTAACTTCCTCCTCCCACATTTACCCACTTTCACTAGATTTCCAAGGGTAAACATGAGATGAGGGTCACTATGATAAGATTCAACCTCCTATGTGAACTTAAGCAAATAGAGTCGACAACTTGAGACCTTACTGACTTCCCCCAAGCACTACAAGACCTCCATGAGCAACCTAACCCCTCCAAGTGTCCAACCCCTAAGATGACTCTCCTTTTCACTGACCTAGAGGCCCATTTGCTTCCTTACCAAGCCCTTCAAGCATCTGATAGCCTCTAGTCACTCCCATGAGCCTACCTGAGTGAAACTATAGCATTTTTCTTCCAATTTTATGCAAGTGACTGCAAGATATAAGGCTATTTTCAAGGGCTAGGACCCAGTCACTGCCCAAAACTCCATGAAACTTCGAGAACTCATAAAATACATATAAACAATGCTTGTAAACCTAAACTAAAACCAGGACTTGACCTGACCTTCCCCATTCGTGACTAACATTTCTTCAAACACTTGTAAACATACAAGCTATACGTCATGAATGCAAGTTTGAGCATAAATAGTTGAAAACTTATTTGAGGTTTAACAAGAAGGATCATTGTCTTCTTACATTAGATTTCATAAATCAATTAGGTCTCGCATTCATTATTCATTTAGTTACAAGTAAAAACATGAAAATATCCATGACTAAGAAGTGTCAACTAACCATGCTTATAACCAACATATAACTAGATAAATAACAATGAGAGAACAATAATTAAAGCCACATAATAAAAAGTAAATTTACTCATCAAAAGAAATAGAAACTTAGCTCTTATTAAACATAGGAAAAAACCAACCAGGTTTGGGACTTCCATGTACCACCCGACCATATATTGGCTAAACCAAATATTTCTTCAGCCATTCACCCCCATGCCATATTCCAAGCATGAATGTGGGATCTCATGGGATAAACCAATCCATAAAAAACCAATGGAATCTAGAGTTTAAACCACCTCCACCATCACCATAACATGACCTCACCTAAACCAGTGTCGAGATCACAAAACCAAACTGATTTTAGATGCCTGTTGGCTTGATGGGCCCTGACCCAAGTTCAGCTTTAGTCAGCCAAGAAAATCCATACACTACTGGCCCTTTCAACATTAGCCTATGGAGCGCAGACCAAAGTCTCACCTGAAGTAGTATGGGGGGATGCAAGAACCAGGTTTCCACACCCTGAGATGGTCATGATGTTGATCTATACTTCCTAATCATGCCTTTGTACCGATCAATAAGATTTTAGGGCTTATTGATGTTCCTTCTCTTCTGTCCTTCAGTACCTCTGCAAAGGTACCCAATTGATCTTCACACAACCCTATTCCATGGTCCAGGAACTTACGTGCCTTTGTGACTACATTACTATATAAGTTCCCAATTTATCTTAAGTGTTACCTAATCTACCATGCATTTATAGTTACCTTCGCGTAATCCTTTATTCTTGCTTGTGTTCAATTAACATATATAATCGAATACATTCATGCATTAAATAAGCATTATAATGTAAACCAAGATCATATCATAATATAATCAGATGCATTAAACAGATACAAAATACATAGTGATTTGCATAATACTTCTCTTTATTGATATCTCAAGTTCAGTACAGACTCTATCCACCCTGCACACACAGCTGCAGGGGTCCGTGCACTCAGCTGCGGACTTCCACCCTAGGCCTTTGCGCACTCAGTTGCAGATCCTCTACCTATGCTAAGACCCGATAACACTTATAAATTCTTACCCAAAACTCTTCTTCTACTACTCTATCCTCTTTTTTTAGACTCTTCTAATACTCCCTTTTTATACAATCCCATGGTCTGTAGACCATGGGTAGCTCTTTACAGCCGACATGAGACTTTACAAAACAAGGACGGACAACCCTTTGACATCTTCACACTTCGTAACCACAAAATGTGGAGACTTTACATATTTATTACAAAATTTGGACCTTCTGCCCTAAAACTGGCTCTTGGGGGAACCCGTTCCCAACAAGCCCCCAACACAAACATGGTGACTCGCCCTCGAGTCACTTTGCAGGTGCAAAGATCTTGGCGCGAAGACCCCCTAGCTCGATCTATATGACTGCTACCTCAGCGATGCACTGCATGACTGCCTCCTTTATTTCCTTGACCAACTACTCCGATGTTGGCCCTGTACTGTCAACCTGAAGCTTCTGCTGAGTCTCCTGTAGACTAGCCAACTTGCCTTCAATGGAGGCTATGATCAAGTAGGCCTCGTCCAACCAAGGCTTCAAGCATGCCTTCAGCATTGCCTCCTTACTCTAAGCTGCATCTACCTGCTCCTTCAATGTCGAGGCCTCCTATAGCTTCATGAGTCTCTATGTGAGGGAAACAGTATGCATTGTCCCTTTTACCTCATTGTAGCGCTTCTGCAACTCTCGCACCTCTATTTGTAGCCTCTGCACAATAGGGTCTTCTTGTAGGTTGGTTAGTACTTCAAGCGACTGTTCAAAAAGCATTGTGAAATCTCCCACTACACTATATACTACCGTTATTGCCTCTATTATAGAAGTCGCGCACTGCTCCTTGACTTCCAGTGGAGTTGAAGGTTGGGCCCTTAGCTACAATTTTGCAATTTGGAGGTTCAAATCCAACTGAAACTTTGCCAATTTTGTGCAGGTGTCATGCACCCTCGTAGCGAGTTTGCGAACACACACATCTACCCACTTATCCGCAAGAATGGCCAACTCTTGGACCATTTGGCATGCTTCCTCCACATCCTTAATCATGCATTGATTCATGTCAGTTAGTTCCATCATGGAGGCGAGGGCAAAGTCTCACTGCACATCCATCTGAGTATTGTTGATCTTTTGCTCTCTAATCACCAGCAAAGCATGCTGTTCATGGGCCATTAGTTCTGTGATCACCCCATCCTACAACAGGTGGAGTGCCTCACTAGGAAGCACTACCAAGTTCAGCCCTACTCCCTTGAGTGTGCTGACAGCTGGCTTGTCAGCTTCGGTCTCTGTCATCACTGCTCCATCTGGCAGCACTATGGCATCTTTTGAAGTACCAATGGTCAAACTGGTGGATGCCGCGCCGGCATGTGATGCCCGAATCTGCAACTCTCGCAAATTCACCTGAATGGCCCCCAATGCATGCTGCTGCTGCTCAAACTATTGCAGCAATTCCATGGTGGCATCCCACACTATATCTCCAATGTCGTTCAAATCCCCCTCTATTAGTGTGATCGGGTCCATGGATGTCTTGTTGGCCTTGGACTTCTTCCGCAGCCCTACTTTTTCTTGTCCCCTTGGATGCTTGATACAGAATAGCGGTGTCTGCAGGTTTGCTCGTCCTGGATCTTTCTGATCGTCCTCTTCTTCCTCTTCTTCTGGGGATGGCAACTTCTCTTTGTCAGAGCCACGCACCTCTCCTCCTATATGTCTACTTGTCTCCTGTGTGGAAGCATGGTCTACCTTAGCCTTATCCTCAGCCTCCTTTCTCCTTTTCTCATCCAGCTACTCCATCTTGAGATTGGTTTCATCGTTCTTCCATTGTGTGGCCATCTTGTTAGATCACGCTGTTAAGTCTAAGGCAGTGTGCCATTCTGTCAACCAGCTATCAATAACTACTTGAATCGCATCATCCATCGCAAAGTATGGAAAGTCATGCCAATTATGCTTGGTGTCCTTCCGTACCCTTATGTATACACGGTGGAAATCAACCTTAAATTCTGCATACGGCTACAATTTATCAAAGACAGTAGGTGACAACAGTGGCTTGTGGTTGATGGCCATCTGCATGTTCAGCTCCATCAAGATCGAAAAGATCTCGTTGTCATTGATCTATTGAGGGAAATTTGTTGCCCAGGTAGGTCTAGCGCAACCGAGGGAAATTTTTTGTCTTTGGGTAGCTCCCAGGCTACCAACACGATGGACAACAAGAGCCACGCATAGTGGAAGGTCTTGTTGAGATCCTGTGTCTCGCAACAGTTCATGAGGAACTCACTACAGAGGTAGCGCGCCCAATTAAACTAAACCCCCTTGACACATTAGGCCACTAGAGCTATGATAGGTGTCAGTACTTCATCAAAGCGACACTTCTACCTGACCTTCCCTACCAATATTTGTGTGGCCACTTTGACCGTAGGGTCAGAAATACTTGTAATCGCATAGTCGTGCAACTCCTTTACTAATCCGAACTTCTTCTTCATGGCCTTCGCAAGGGCCAGCTTGCCCGCCTTTCCACAAAATATCATAGCCGGATTCTCCCCTGAATATGACAGCCTGATGGTCCTATGGATTAGTCTATCAGTGATGGGTATTGGCTCCTCTAGCCACATAAACCCAACATGTACCAAGCACAGTAGCTGCTTGATTACTAGCAATGTAATGGGTGTGTGATTGTAGTGTGGCACCCATAGCAGGTTAAGCATGCCTACCTTATCCACTCCTTTGAGCCACTTCTGCGGTTCCAATGCGGTCATCCCAGTGGTTTTATAGAGTACGTGGTGCATCAACTAGTATGTCTTTAAGTGAGGGAATCACTCGGTGTCAGCTAAGTTCCAATCCTCCAATTTCAACATTGGAATCCACCCCAAGTACGATCCTTCAAAAACAATCTTGTCTGGTAGCAGAGGTGTGTACAAGGTGACCTTGCTTTCATCAATGTCCTTAGGTACCTTGGCCTTGCCACTGTGAGGAGGGTCGTACTCAGGAAATTTAGTAATCAGGTTAGATCCCTCAGCTTCAACGTCCTTCATTTCTATCCCAAGATCCTCATCGTCCACTGGGATATCCTCAATTTCTTCCTCCTCCAGTTCTAGGTTAATGTTTTTTCCATTTTCTTGAGCGGTTGGCTTGTCCTTCGATGGGTTTCTCCTAGGTGACGCATGCACCAGTGGTGTCGCGATCTACTTTCCTTTCTTGCCTTTCATGCCTTCCTGGGTCTGGGTATGCCTTGGTCTACACAACCGGGGTGACTTGGGTATCTCTACAAACTCTGGAGTAGTTCCCTCTACTGCCATAGCCACCTCTGGCACAGCCCCTTCAGCTATCACTGCTTCCCTAATATCTACAGTTTCTGCTTATGTCGGCATGACGCTATTCAACAGTTCTTGTGTTTCCTTTGGCAATTGCTCAAACATCCAACTCACTATCAGAGCTTCAAAGAAATCACGGTTCATATGCGTCTGAGAGCTCAACAAGTCAATGCTCAAAATGCCAAGTGTTTTTCGTTGGGTAGCCACATGTAATTTATAGGCCATTTTGAATTCAAATCGGACCGTTCCCCCCAAAATTAGTTCATTAATGCTATATTGGCAACATATTTTCAAGGATCTCACCCATAAATTTCGTCTTAAATACCCACCCCCCTCCCCCCCCCCCACTCCATTGGGCCATTTTTTCGTCATCAAATCATGAACAATGACTTTAATGGTCACTTTCCGGCTGACCTAGGTGTTTTATCCTAGATAGCACAGCCTTCTGCACACTTGTGTGGTCTCTATGACATCTCCTCATTCCGTGCAGTTTCTTCATTGTGCAGTTCCCCAACCCAGCAGTGTATTTTATAGTCCCGTGCCTCCTTTTAGCTGCCTGGAGTGCTAAGACTGTGCTTCCTTCATATAGTCACCTAGTCAGATCACCAGTGTATGGCTTCAATCGACTACCATTCACCTTTCCTGGGAAGGGCTCCCCATTTAACTTAACCAACTGAACTGCTCCACCATCGATAATCTCTTTCATGACATAGGGCCCCAACCAGTGCATCCTAATTTCCATGGAAATTTATCAAACTCACTGTCATATAGGAAAACCAGATCATTTACCTTGAAGGTGAGTAGTTTAATGTGTCGATCATGCCATGCCTTTTCGCGCTCCCTTTGAACTTATTGATGAAATCCAGCTAGAAATCAATCTTCCTCAAGCTCTGCTAGCTACACGAGCCTCTCTTCCAAGGCTCCGTGGTCTGCCATTCCTATGAGTGCCACCATGCATAGACTATGTACAATGTATTCCATTGACATCGCAACTTCTACATCATACACAAGTCTGAAAGGAGTTTTCCCAATCAACTTCTTGCAAGTCGTTCTATAGGCCCATAACACCGCTAGTACGCGCACATCCCAATCACTTTTCTGAGCATTGCATACCTTTGTCAGTGCATTCTCCAGTATTTTATTGAATGCTTCAACCATCCCATTGGCCTGCGGGTGATAAGGCGTGCTCTTTTGATGATACACCTAGAATTCTTTTATCAACGTGTTGATTGTTTCATTAAGGAAGTGCGTACCACGATCACTCATCAAGATCTTTGGACAGCCAAATCTCATCAATACATATTCAAAAAGAAACTTCGTTGTTGTCGCGCCGGTATAGTCCTTCACAAGCTGCGCCTCTGCCCACCTAGTCAAGTACTCTGTCACGGTGATGATGTACCACGCACCTGTTTTCTTTCCCGGAGGCTAAATTGGTCCCACAAAGTCAATCGCCCATTTCTCAAATGGTTGTAATGTCACCTGCAGTATCAACTACATTTCATCCCTCTGTGATGGATTGCCAGTCCTTTGACATGTGTCACAGGCCCTACAATATGATTTCGCGTCCTTATGCAGAGTTGGCCACCACAATCCAGCACGCAAAACCTTCTATGTTGTCGCTTTTCCTACATAATGCCCTCCTACAGCTCCTCCATGAGCCTCCGCAAGGATTTTGCTTCGCTCAAAGTTAGGTACATAGTGTTGCAATATTTCATCCGACCCCATTTTTTACAAATGTCCTGCAATGACGGAGAAGTTTGCTGCGCGCACTACTAACTCCTTCTGTTGTCTTGTATACCCTTCTAGAGAAGTCCCCATTGTCAGGAATTGTATGATGTCTTCAAATTGACTGTCCATGACACGTACCATAAAGAGTTGTGCATCAGGCAGTCCTTCCACAAAATTAGTGGGCTCCTCTCCAATTTCGATGCGCGATAGATTATATGGTCTCGCGTTCAATTGTCCAGGCTTCACAATAACTTCAAAATCATACTCCTGTAATAATAATAACCAACTGCAGAACTCTCTCCCCAACACAGGCTTATTAACCAAGTATTTTAATGTAGAATGATCTGTATACATCTTAAAATGTCCACCCAGCAAATAGTGCCTAAACTTTTGGAGCATGTATACCATGGCTAGCCCTTCGCGCTCTGTAGTGGAATAGTTCTTCTTAGCCTTGGACAAATTTTTGGTCGCGAATGCTATAGGATGGTCCAGTCCCCCCTCACCCACCTATGTCAGCATGACCCCCAGCGTCATACTTGAGGCATCCACATGCACATGAAATTCCTTCTTCTAGTCTAGAAAGACTAGGATTGGTGTGGTGACCATTTTCTCTTTCAGCACATCCAAGCTCTTCTAGCATTCATCACTCCAACAAAACGTAGCATCCTTTTCAACAACTTCTCCATGGGTGCGATGATCTGGGCATAGCTCTTGATGAACTTCCTATAGTATCTAGTATGCCCTAGGGTTGTGCATAGCTATTCCACATTCCTTGGTGCCTCCAAGTTGATTATCACCGCTATCTTCATAGGGTCTACCATCAATCTTTGTCTGCACACCACATGCCCTAGTAGGATCCCAAAAGGGACAAAAAACAGACACTTCTTCAGATTGAGCATGATCTAGTATCTTCGACACATATATAACATTAAGCGCAAACTTCCCACATGATGCTTGACCAATCCAAACATTGTCCAATCATTAAAGTACACCTCCAGGAACTTATGAATGAAGTCTTTGAATGCTGCAATGACTACACATGAAAATATTGTTGGCGCATTCTTCAACCCAAAAGGCATTACAATACACTGAAAACATCCCCATTCTATCACAAAGGTCATCTTGCTTCTATCTTCAAATGTGATTTTGATCTAATGATACCCAAAGAACCCATCAGTTAAAGATTATGCTTCTTGGCCACCTACATTATCCAGGACTTCATCAGTGAACTGGGTCAGGAAGGGGTCATGCATGCAAGCATCATTCAGCTTTCAGAGATCCATGCATATCCTTATTTCTTCTTTCTGTTTCTTTTCCTAAACCACTATCGAGCTTACCCAATCGGATTCTTCTACTAGTTCAATAATTCTTGCCGCAAGCATCTTATCCAACTCAACGTGAACCCTTTCCTTACACTTAGGATATAGGTGGTAAGGTATTTGTTTTACAGGCTTTGCATCCAGTTTCAGGGTGATCTTCATGACACCTAGGTCTCCTATTATTCCTTTTAGATCAAAAAACTTTGTGGGGAACAAATCCTAATATTCGCAGAGGAGCTCAGCAACCTTGTCTACTATCGCATCATCCCAATAGTCCCCAATATTTGCAAATTTTGGTTATGCCTCTGTGCCAATGTTGACTTGCCTAGTTTTCAGTGGTGCAGTTATGTCAGGATCCTCTATCTGCAGAACTTCAACCTTGTGGTGACCTTCAATTTCTGGAATATTAAATTTTCAGGGATCCTCATCTTCTTCTTCAATGTTCACATTATAGCATTCCAATGCATGGCTTAGCTGGGTAGTCCAATCAAGTTGGATCAAGTCCAAAGGATCTTGCAGTATCATAAAGATCACTGCTTTAACCTCCTGTAGCACTGCGTCAATATAGTCAAACCCATCCTCAAAGCTGAACATCATTAAAAATCCCTGGCACAAGATGTCCCATTCTTCAGTGCCATGGTGGAGCTTGGTTTCCAAATACCAATTCATTGGTATGACACCCAAGGTATGACAAAACAGATTCACCCATTTAGGTTGGGGCTTCGTGCCATAAGCCTTATTCCATTTAGCCAGGTGATCGCGTGGGTCATATCTTCCATCATACTTATCTGTCATCTGTACTTTTGGCTTCCCAAAATGTATTCTCATCATCTTCCTATAGTCACGCCAATCACTAAAACTATCCTTGTGCATACCCCACCATCTTGCAGGTGTAGTGCGCAGTACCCAGTCCAAGGCCTTGAAGCAAATTTTCTCCGGTATTTCTCTTTCAAATGCATCCAAAAATAAATAAACATTAGTTAGCCCATCATAATGAGGTAGATCCTTGACTTCGAATGATACACATCGCAACGATTTGATCATCATATTACAACACAGCGTCAAAACTTCATGCAGCCAGTTCTGCCACTGCTCCAATTCCTCATCTGAATCTAACATGCAGGAGCTTTCACTATCCCATGCAATGCATCTGTTCGCTATCAGATTCACCCAATCCCGATCTCGTGTCGTTATCTTGTAAATCTAGTCCAGATCATCATTTCTTTCAGAATCTTGGACTGGTTATGTATAGCGCAGTCCCTCTGCAGGATCAAGTGGCACCACTACATGGAGTGACTTGTTTTCAAAATATCATCTTCCGCTTCTTCAGGTTGATTACCCCATTCATGTTAGTGGCCTAATCAATTCCAAGGAGTGCAAGGTAGGGATTGCTATCATCCACAATCTCTATTACCTCAAAATCTGACAGTGCGCTTGCACCCTCAATGTCAACTGTGACTCCTTGCAGCCTCCCCATTGGGATAATTTTATGTTGATTCTCCATTCTTAACTGTATCAGAGACCACTGGAGCACAGGTCTCCACATTCTTTCCCAGGTCTGTTTTGGCAAAACATTCGCATCGAACCCCAAGTCCAAGATAACTTGGTCCATCTCATATTCCCCTATCTGCGCAATGAGTCTCATCTCCCACCCAGTCCTTGCTTTGTGTTTTCCAAGCTTCCTGACCACGCGCGGTTAACTAGTAGCGCCATCCTTACTAGCGTAGCGATTGGTCAATTCCTGCAAGCCCTTCACAATCTTACTATCACATTGCAGCTTCATGTAGGTCTCCAAGAACATGGTAATCATGGATGGGTCCATTTCTTCAACTGGTTTCTCCTAACTTCCAGAGGTAGAGGCCTCAGCGAAGCTTTTCTTTGCTTCCATAAATGTTTCTTTTGTGTGCTCCAAATCAAACCTAGTCTCATTTTCTAGTGCTTTTCAAACCCACTCACCTTCTGCAAGCTGCTTCCCTTTATCCTCCCCAATCCTGGTTCCGCTCCACAGCATAATGTTTACCTTAGGGTCTTCCTCGCGAGGCTCAACCCTCATCATCTGGAGGTTTTGTGTCGGCTGCGGAGGCTGCACCCCCTTTTCTTGTATCTTAGCCAACAATATTAGGCAATCCTCAATCACATTGTCAAATTGAGTATAGTAGCGGAATGACACTCGCGTTGGATTCAGACAGTCCCTCCCGTACTATTCTGGGCCTCTACAATTGTAACAAATCAGCTATCCTCGGCTTCTCCCAGGCCCTCGTCCACCTCAACCTTGGTCACACCCCTGATACTCACCTCACGTTCCCCCAACGCCTTGGTCTGGAGGCCACATTTCTGTCTGCACTCTATATGCAGGTGTCCTATCCATCATCAATTCATAACTTTGACAATTGTGCTCATCATAGCCTACTGATTGACAGAAATTGCAAAACAATTGTTGTGATTTTTGTACAAATTTATGTAGAAAATGGCAATTATCAGTTGTATGTTTCCCTACTACCTGACATATAGCACACCTTAGCGCAAGCTATATAATTGGCCCTGTCGCGGCTTCCACCGTAGAGGCATTGGTCCTCCTAATATAGCATAGTTCACAAAAACTAGGTAGTGATCCTTGTCATGCCCCTAACCCTTGCATTTTATGCACCAAACCTCCTCGCATGCCTCTAGCCGAGCAGTTCTATCCTACATCAGACTTTGCATTTTGAGACAAAGGTTTTGTAACTGTGCATGAATCTGCTAAACCCCTAGATTCAAATCTTTCATCAGTGTTTCATGCAGTCTCATTGCAATCTCCACTTTTGCCTGAGTTGTAATTTTCTATTGTGACAGTGCAACCCTTAGGTGAGGCAAGAGCAAAGCCACGAACCATTCGCGATGCTACCCATCCGTAAAATTCATATTAGCTTCGTAGATTTTACACTTTAATCTCTGATCTAACTCCCAAGGGGTCTCACCTAGTTTCATCACGATTTCCTTGAATACCACAATCGACTGCACTTAAGACTTACGTATACTTAATTCTTTATTCAGCACAGTCTGGATCCCTGCTAGCGTAGGTGCCTACTTATCATTACAGTACTTGATGTACCAAGTTAGTGCACGATCCTGCAAAGCACTAACCAACATCACCTTCTTCATGTGATCATCCGTGACACCCTGAGCTTCCCATACAGCCTTTATGATGAACCAAAATTGGTCTGAGTCCTCATTTCCTCCACCCTTGAATACAGGTAGTTTTACGAAGTTCACCATATTGAACAGTGGAGGTGGCAGTGGTGTGGGTGATGGGGTAAGTGGTGGAGGCAAGGATGGAGGTGGTGTGGATGGATGTGATGAGGGGGGAGGAAGTGTAGGTATTCATGGGAACCCTTGTCTTATCAACTGACTAGCGCTTAGGGGAGAAATCTATAGTGTTCCTTTGTCGTCACTTAAAGGAGTTCTGATTAGTGGGTTATACTCAAGACCTTTTCTTTGTCCCTAAAAATTTTTCCACTTCACGTAGCTCCAAACATCTAGGTAACTGCATAACCCGCTATTCACACAAGAGCAGCTTAATCCAAGTATTCAGTGAATTTAAATACTTACTTCGTGGTCCTTTGAAGAAGTGGTGCTCTACTTCACTGTAACTAACAGAGGTATCAACCGTGAACTCTATCACAAATCCCCTATGATGTCGTCGAGCCAATGGTTGATAGCACGCGCGATCTTATCTTTAGAAGCTTCCAACCTCCTTACTAGCTCCGGTGTCCAAACAATCGTCTTGTCAAGACTCCACCTTCCTTGACCATCTGCCAACTTCGCGATCCACTCGTATAACTCAACTGGGAAGGAATAGAAGAAGATTTCGTGTATTCTGTGTACAAGTATCTGTCAAACCACTGTTATTTCATCAATCATAGATTCTTAGTTTCTTGTGCCACGAATTCATGGATCTTTCTATCCAACCAGGTTTCAATTTCTTTCTTAGTTGGATTCCAATGATACGACATCACACATCTCTCATGCAGATCTTGGTCCCGACAACAGAACCATTTGTTGGCTTGATGGGCCCTAATCTAGGTTCAGCATTAGTTAGCCAAGCAAATCCCTACACTATTGGACCTTTCGGCATCAGCCCATGGAGTGCAGACCTAAGTCTCACCTGAAGTAGTATGGGGGGATGTACGAACCAAGTTCTGCACGCTGAGATGGTCGTGATGTCGATCTATACTTCTTGATCCTGCCTTTGTGTAGATCAATAAGCTTTTAGGGCTTATTGACGTTCCTTCTCTTTCATCCTTTAGTACCTTCGTAAAGGTACCCAACTGATCTTCGCACAGCCCTAACCCGCGGTCCAGGCACTTACGTGCCTCTATGACTACGTTACTATATAAGTTCCCAAGTTATCTTAAGTGTTACCTAATCTACCATGCATTTACAATTACCTTCACATAATCCTTTAATCTTTCTTGCATTCAATTAACATATATAATCGAATACATTTGCGCATTAAATAAGCATTATAATGTAAACCCATATCGTATCATAATATAATCATATGCATTAAACAGAGAAAAAATACACAGTGATTTGCATAATACTTCTCTTTATTGATATCTCAAGTTCAATACAGACTCTATCCACCCTGCACACACAGCTGCAGGGGTCCGCGCACTCAGCTGCAGACTTCCACCCTAGGCCTCTGCGCACTCAGCTGCAGAGCCTCTACCTACGCTAAGACCCGAGAACACTTAGAACTTCTTACCCAAAAATCTTCTTCTACTACTATATCCTCTTTTCTTAGACTCTTCTAAGACTCCCTTTTTATACAATCACATGGTCTGCGGACCATAGGCAGATCTTTATAGCTGACATGACACTTTACAAAACAAGGGTGGACAACCCTTTGACATCTTTGCACTTCGCAACCACAAAATGTGGAGACTTTACATCTTTACTACAAAATTTGGGCCTTTCGCCTCAAAATGTGGGCTTTTAGCCCCAAAATTGGTTCTTAGGGGAACCCATTCCCAAAAATGCCTCAGAATATCTTCTCCAATACCTTGAGGAATTTTCCCGTCTTCACCCTCAGGATTTACCATGTATCCTATCATTATCGGTCAAGGGATTCCTAGGCCTTTGGGAATTTTCCTAAGACCATCTCACCTAGATCCAAAATCTTTTGTTAATCCAAAGCTCAAACTGAGAAAAGTTCCATCACGCCATGGATATCCAGAAATGGCAAGGCTAGGCTACTAGCAAAATTCATGCCAATGACAACAAAAGAACCCCATACCAACATTCACATACCATGCATGTCAAAACCAGATAGGAAATAATACATGCGGCATGTTACCTACAAGTATTCCTATTGAAGTTGCTTGATCCAACTTTTCCTTGCTTGATCCTTGCTTTCCTTTGCTTTCCTTCTCATTCCTTTGCTTGCTTTCTTTCCTTCTCCTCTTGGTGTTATTCTCCTCTCTAAGACTAATTACAAAGTTGAACTGAGAAAAAGCTACCAACTGATACTCTCATGTATTTTTATTATTCATGCCGCTAATTTCTTCAATTTTCCATATTTTTCCTTCATTCTCCTCCTCACATGCAACCTGTGACCTTTCACCTTCCTTTTCTCCTAATTTCTTTTATTTTCATAAATAAAATGCTAATAATTTCTATTTTCCTTTTCAAATCCTTTGCCAATTGCCCCTTAGGCATAAACACATCAAGTGATGCCCACTAGGATATTTTGCCTAGCATTCAACTTAGAATAAGTGTCCCTTGACTATGGTCTTATTTTTCCTTTATTAACTTTTACTATATGAACTTTTAATCAAGGGATGTTACAATGAAGCCACTAAAAGAAGGTCAAAATTATAATTTAAGATTGACCTAAATTCATGTCCTAATTAGTTTGAAAGAAGAAGATATAAAAGTCAAAAATTGAATTTTTTTAAGTGTCCTAAGTGTAGAAATTTTGAATAATATGACACTTATTCACAGAGATTATCCCGATTATACACTATTGCGGAATACATGTATAATACATAACCTCCTATACGTTGATCATCAATTTAGCAGCATCAAAAACAATGAAACATCAATCGCATGCGCACATTAACACAGTATGTAACCCAGGGAAAGCATACAGCTCAAAACCCCACACTATCTATATATTATAATGATAGAGAACATATAACAATACATAGTACAATACTCCTCACAAGTACTCAGTACTATCTCCACCTGTTACACACAAAACTAGCTCAGATTTGATCAATCACAGCTCAAATCTCCTCCACTGCTTTGCCTGCCTCCACTGCACAATCCTGCAAGAGAATCAATCACTCTGTGAAATCGAATTCCTTTGGTTATACTATGCAAGCCTCATGGGAAATCTCCATCCATGCATGTGCAAATCTCATGCACAACTATAGTCACAACTGATAGCAATCTCAACCTCTAACACCTGTCTCCACTGAACTGTACATGCACTGAGTTAACTGATGTATTCTTCAGTTGCTTTATGAGTTAATAATTAGTGAATTAATTAATAATTAATTCACATAACTCATCACTAGTGTATTCTTTAGTTAGACTAAAATACAACTAGTTCAACCAAGTCAAACTGAACACAACTCCATCAACTCCACAATCAACTCCACCAAACTCAACCACATGAGTTCTAACTGAAGTCCTGCATGCAATAGCTCAACTGACCCACAAAAAAAACATATTTCCTTCTGACAGCTGCATGTGCCACATCTGTAGCTCAAACTAAAGTGCTCCAGGAGGATAAGATAATGTTTATAGTCCAAATATTATTATGAGACAATAATATTCGACTGTTCTATTTTTAGCCTGGTAGTCTAAAAATAGAAACCGCCCAGATGTCTAAAAATAGAAGTCCATCTATTTTTACCAACATGACCAATCATCCACAAATAGCACCCTGCAACTCATAGACCATGATCCATATGTCTAAAAATAGACATAGTCTAAAAATAGACTTTGTGCCAAAAATAGCCTGCGGGCCCACTTAGTGAAGGTGACTTCTTTCCACTAAGCTCCATCATCTTGTTGCATTCTCAACACTCCCTCTCAACAAGATATGGATTATTAGCAACCCCTATCCTGCCTCGGTGGTATTCGAACTTGCTCCTGGTGAGCGCCTTTGTCAAGATATCAGCGTCCAGATCCTCCGTTGGAATGTATGAAAGTAACATGACTATTCGCTGCACACAATCTCTGATATGATGGTACCTGATGTCAATGTGCTTAGATCTATCATGAAATACTAGATTAGCCGAGAGTTTAATGCAACTCTGGTTATCACAATAAATCACTATAGGCTCCAAGTGAGAACTGAACAACCTGACCAGGATCTTCCTCATCCATATAGCCTCGCATGCAGCCAAACTTGCTGCCATATACTCGGCCTCTGCTGAACTGAGTGCCACGGATCTCTGCTTCCTGCTGTACCAAGAAACTGCTGTCGAACCGATACTGAAGACCCCTCCAGATGTGCTCTTTCTTTCCATTGGGCTCGCTGCCCAATCTGCATCCATGAAGCCACATAGCTTCACCTCATCCTCCTGTCTATACCACAAACCATATCCTGATGTGCCTCTAATATAATGCAATACATGCTTGCCTACCTTCCAGAAGATCTTGGTTGGCTTAACCATAGCTTGTGAAAGCTAGTTAACAGCATAGCATATATCGGGTCATGTATGGACCAGATACATAAGCGACCCCACCAACTGTCGATAAACAGTGGCATCCACTACTTCCACCAAATTAGCATCCTCCTTCCTCCAACCTCCAGGAAGAGGAGTATCAACAGGCTTGCAACCATGCATGTTGAACTTCTCCAGTATCTCCTGAGCATACTTCCCCTGAGAAACAAATAGTCCATCACTGCGCTGCCAAATTTCCAATCCCAGGAAATAATGAAGGAGGCCCAAGTCCTTCATCTCAAACTCCTTAGCAAGATCATCCTTGCATGAAAGTATCAACAGCTCATCACCCGTTAGAATCAAATCATCTACATAAAGTACAATGATAAGCAACTTACCCTCCACCACAATCTGGTATAGGTTTGGATCTGCCTCACTCTTGGAGAATCCAAGTCCGGTGAAATAACTGTCTATCCGTGTGTACCAAGCACGTGGTGCTTGTTTCAACCCATACAATGCTCTCTTGAGCCTGCACACATGCGACTCACTGCTGAAGATCTCAAAACCTTCGAGCTGTTCTATGTACACCTCCTCCTCAATGACTCCATTGAGGAATGCAGTCTTCACATCCATCTGATGAATGTGCCACCCCATCTGCGTTGAGAGAGAAAGAATCGTCCGTATGGAAGAATACCTTGTAATAGGTGCAAAGGTCTCCTCATAATCAATCCCCTCTATCCGTGAAAAGCCTCGGGCAACAAATCTTGCCTTGTACTTCTCCACACTCCCGTCAGTTGTCTGCTTAACTTTGTAGATCCATCTCGAACCCACCACTGATTTCCCTTCCGGTCTTGGGACAATCTCCCATGCACTATTTCTGACAATCGAATCATACTCTTCCACCATGGCATCTACCAATGCGGGATCCTCCATAGCTTCCTCGAAAGAGGATGGCTCAGTCACAACACATTTTCTCACAAGAGCCATGTATACAGTGTACCGATCAGGTGACTGTCTCTGTCTACGTTGAGCTGTAGGTGGTCCTACAACCTTCTCTACATCTTGAGCCAGTCGCTCAGCTTCTCTCAAGCGCTTTCACCCTCTGATGGTTGGCGCTGCATGAGTGGTCTCTTCCACTCCATGAACTTCGTCCTATGGTTGATCCATGTCCTGAAGCTCATCCTTAGGAACTAATAGCTCCTCATCTGCATGCAAGTGTAGCTCCCTCTCAAGCGAACACTTCATGGCTTTCTCCTCCTGAAATTGTATATCCCGTCACACAAGAGTCTTGCCACTGTCTGGAAAATACACACGATAGTTGTGGGGCATATCAGTGTACCCCACAACTATCCCAACCTCTGCGATCGGCTCCAACTTCTTCCTAGCATCCTTCGTCACATGCATGTAAATGTTAGCACCAAAAATCCTCAAATGAGAAAGATCAGGCTTCTTACCAGAATAAGCCTCCTCGGGTGTACTCATGCCAAGTATCCTGTGAGGAAAACAGTTCTGCACATATACTACAGTATTGCATGCTTCTGCCCACAAGTGAAGGGGTAGGCCTTGATCATGCAACACCGCCCGTGCAGCACCCATGATCATTTTGTTCTTCCACTCAGCAACCCCATTCTACTGTGGGTTATGGGGAGCTATGAGCTCTCTTCGAATCCCTTATGCACTGCAGAAATTCTTGAACTCACCAGAGATGTATTCACCACCATTGTCGCTCCTAAGAGACTTCACCTTCTTCCCCGACTCCTTCTCGACCAGTGCTTTGAACTCACAAAACTTTGAGTATGTCTCGCTCTTCTTCTGCATGAAGAAGATCCAACACTTTCGAGAGAAATCATCAACAAAGATCACATAATACCTGTGTTTTTCTTTCGAAGCTACTGAGAAAGGTCCACACACGTCTGTGTAAATTCTCTCAAGGATCTTCGTGGCACGATTATCCTTCTCGTGAAAGGTGGCTTTCACAAACTTTCCCAAAGTACACCCCTTGCACTAATCTGACTGCGCAAGAGTGCCTTTAGGAAGCCCTGTAGTGATCTGCTACAGTATCTTCAAGGCTCCATGGTGAAGGTGACCCAATATCCTGTGCCATAGCTCGCCATCATCCTGGCTCACCAATCCTTCTGCCTTGCATGCCATTGCTGCATAGCCATCTACATGCAACTGATAAAGGTTTGTCACTCGAACCCCTATCTTCCGGGTTTCTCCAGTTGTCTTGCTACGCAGGAAAGCCTTTCCCTCGCTGAAAACAACATCATATCCCTTGTCTTCTAACATCGCCACAGAGATAAGATTCTTCTTCAATCCTGGAATATGCATCACTTCCTTCAATACGAAGGGTTTACCAGACTTCCTCTCAAAGGAAATGGTACCGATACCAGTCGCGCTGTATCTACCATCGTCACCCATCTCAATGTGCACTCCAAGATCTTTCTCCTCCAGATCAGAAAACAAATCTCGATCTCCTGTCATGTGAAAAGACACACCACTGTCCAAGAACCATACTGATCCCATCACACTTGAAACCAAGCATGTGATCAATGAAAAATCAAGCTCAAAATGCAAGGCTAGAGCCTCTCCTACTGCAAATCCAGCAACTTGCTTGTTCTTCTTCTTCTGCAAACAATTAGTGGCATAGTGTCTGTGCTGGTGACAGTGAAAACACTTCACCTTGGACATGTCCCGCTTCTTTCCTTTCGCACCGGAATGAGAAGCTTTCTTATTCTTCCCCTTCTTTTCTTTGGTAGCCAAAGTGCAATTGTCTTCATCAAGTCCCTTTGATGAAGATTCGTCCCTGGTATTCCGCCTGATCTCCTCCTGCACAAGATCTGACCAAAGTCTCTCCCATCCTGGCAATTTCTCCCGACCATTGATAGAGTCCTGATAGGAATGCCAACTCTTCAGAAGACCAAGGAGAGCCAAGCTCACCAAGTCCTCATCATCGACAGTCACCCCCACACTTCCCAGCTCATCCCTGCACTGAGTGAACTTCGTGAGATACTTGGGCATATTGTCTCCCTTCTCGCATTTAATGTTTCTGAGTTTATCCTTGAGCACCAGCTTCCTCTAATTGCTTTTGCTTTGGAATAGATTTGTCAACGCTTTCCACATCAAGTATGGAGAAGCCTTTCCATGCAGGCTGGACATAATGTGATCCTTCACGCCCTCCAACAGAATCATTTGACATTTTTTTGTCTTCTTTTTCAAGCATCAACTTGCGCAGTATCAGTAGGCTTTGGGACCTCAGCCTCTATCAAATCCTTTAGCCCATTATCATCTAACATCGCCTCCATCCTGTCCTTCCATGCAATATAGTTCAAGTTGCCCTCAACAGCATACTCCAATCACAATCCATTGAAAGACATTGCCATGTTGATACCAAGAAAACACTGCTCCAAATTCGAATTCCACCAGCTCAAAACTCAACCGCCTCTGATCTAAAATTCGTGAGAACAAAGTATTTCTCGTACAGAGATTGACTGTATGGGCTTTTACCAGATATCTCACCTTCCAAAGGAAGGATGAATCCAGAAGCTACCTGGCTTGATTACAGACTCTGCCTGAAGAAATAAAATGTAAACACTTTCTGAATAATAGATATGATGATCAACAGCTCCAATACCATGTAGAAATTTTGAATAATATGACACTTATTCACATAGATTATCCCGATTATACACTATTGCAGAATACATGCATAATACATAACCTCCTCTACATTGATCATCAATTTAGCAGCATCAAAAATAATGAAACATCAATCGCATGCGCACATTAACACAGTATGTAACCCAGGGAAAGCATATAGCTAAAAACCCCACACTATCTATATATTATAATGATAGAGAACATGTAACAATACATAGTACAATACTCCTCACAAGTACTCAATACTATCTCCACCTGTTACACACAAAAATAGCTCATATCTGATCAATCACAGCTCAAATCTCCTCCACTGTGCAATACTGCAAGAAAATCAATCACTCTGTGAAATCGAATTCCTTTGGTTATACTATGCAAGCCTCATGGACAATCTCCATCCATGCATGTGCAAATCTCATGCACAACTATAGTCGCAACTGATAGCAATCTCAACCTCTAACACCTGTCTCCACTGAACTATACATGCACTGAGTTAACTGATGTATTCTTTAGTTGCTTTATGAGTTAATAATTAGTGAATTAATTAATAACTAATTCACACAACTCATCACTAGTGTATTCTTTAGTTAGACTAGAATACAACTAGTTCAACCAAGTCAAACTGAACACAACTCCATCAACTCCACAATCAACTCCACCAAACTCAACCACATGAGTTCTAACTAAAGTCCTGCATGCAATAGCTCAACTAACCCACAAGAAAAGCGTATTTCCTTCTGACAGCTGCATGTGCCACATCTATAGCTCAAACTGAAGTGCTCCAAGAGGATAAGATAATGTTTATAGTGCAAATATTATTATGAGACAATAATATTCGACTGTTCTATTTTTAGCCTGGTAGTCTAAAAATAGAAACCGCCTAGATGTCTAAAAATAGAAGTCCATCTATTTTTACCAACATGACCAATCATCCACAAATAGCATCCTGCAACTCATAGACCATGATCCATATGTCTAAAAATAGACATAGTCTAAAAATAGACTTTGCGCCAAAAATAGCCTGCGGGCCCACATAGTGAAGGCAACTTCTTTCCACTAAGCTCCATCATCTTGTTGCATTCTCAACACTAAGCCTCCTTTAAATAGATTGTTTCATCTCCATCAGGTCAACGTTAATATAATCATGTCTTTTCATAAATAATATCATTATTTTTCTCAAATCAACCCTAGCAAAGGGATCCTCCAAAACATATATATATATATATATCCAACTCATGGCATCCAAATGAACGAGAAAGGGACATTATTAAGAATAAGATCAATTTTTCTAAGGCTAAGCGCTAAAAGGAAATATTTGAAGAACGTCGAGAAATATAAAGCTTGGAGTATTGGTTATGGTTTGAAGGTGACTCAATAGATCAAGTTCTACATTTGGTAAAATATCTTAATCTTGTTCTATCTAAAGCATTGCTAGAAAAAGTTTGTGATTTCATTTGATGATATTTGAGGATTTGTTTTGATATTTGAGTGGGGCCTAAGTTCATCATGTCTAAGGATTAACTCGGCCTAGCTCTGAGGACAAGCCTTTGGTCATGTTTATGGAAGTTTTGAGTAAATATTCAGAACTTTTTAAGGCAAGATTATGAGCCTCAATTTAGGTTGTTTATGACTCAATTCAATCTATACCTAAGGAAAAATTTAGGCAGCTACTTAAGGAAGATTTTTCCCTATCTTAGGGAAACCTTCTGAGGGAGAACTAGGGAAAAGTTATGAGGCCAATTCGGCCCTATCTTAGGGAAACGTTTTGAGGAAACTTCATCCCTGGTTATGGCATATCTGAAGCATTGTCTTGAGTAAATTTTGAGACAAAACTTTGATGATCTGAAGTGGACCGTAAGAGCATAATTTGAGGCATACCTTTGAGTATATGAAGCATACCTTGATAGAATAATTTGTGGAAATTTTTTAATGATCTAAATAAGACATTGAGAGAAAACTTTGATATATAATCTGTAGCAAATATTTGATGATTAGAAGGAAACCTTGAGAGTAGACATGATCCAGATTTATGAAGGAATGAAATGAAATACAGTTATAAATTAGAACATAGAGATAAAACGATGCATAAAGGAAATAAACTAGCTCAGATGATGGTAGATTATCTCTGAGAAGATATGTGGTGGTTACATGCCTTTTGAACTATGTTACAATGAGGCTCAAAGGCCTATTTATTATTTATAAACAATGGAAAACCATAAACATCCAAAAAATTAACCCTAGGAGATGAAGCACTAAAAGTGTGTAGGCCCTGTTGGGGTAAATTAGTACATCAACTTCTTGGGGTCGTAACTTTGGCATATGATCTTCGTTTGACACGTATGGTACCTTGTTAGAAATATTTATTTGAGGAATACAATTTTCGACTAAAAACCCTTACCAAAAGTAACGGGTTTCCCCATTTTCCAAAAAAGAGACATCATTTAGGGCTTCAAAATGGCCCCATAAGTTCAGGTCCTAATAAACTGCCAAAAATAGTAACTTATGCTACAATTAAGGAAATTGAAAGAAACAATGGCGGGGGTCCAAGTGGAATAGATTGGTGTCCACCAATATCCACCTGGATCAATACTCTAACACATAATTTGTGGTAGATGTTTGAGGATATGAAGGATACTTTGATATTCGATTTGTGGCAAATTTTTGAAGTGGTATTGAAGTTGGATTTGGCTACATTCTTGTTGAAGTTTGGAAAGTTTCCTTGAAGAATTTTGAAGAATACCTTGAAGTAATTCTTGGAGTCATTCTTAAGCAAGAATTAAAGGCATTCTTGAGCAGACCTTGAAGTCATTGTTGGAGAATTTATTTGGAGGTATGAACTAAGATTTGATTTGTTTCATTAGATGATAGAATTATTGTGGCAAAGTTACTAGAGCATTATTGGAAGTTGAAATGTTTAAGAAAATATGATAGTGATTGTATCTTGTTGTATTTCGATTATTGTCCATGGTATGGGATCCCGAGAGTTTGATATTATCATATATTATAAAGGGTGTTAGGGTAGTGCTAGGGAAGAAAGTTGTTGCTTCCTTTAGGAGGTTGTTGCCTCCTTCCAGTGGATTTTGGTAAACTAGGGATTTTAGCTCCTTCCAATAGTGGTTGGTAAATATCTTGGGATCATATCATTTCTAGTTGTAGTTGGTAAACTTGAAGTTGTATCTTCCCTTGTAATATAAATATTTTGTGTGCTAATTTGATGTGATGTTATTGGTTAATGGTTTTTATATTTAATTTTAAGAAAAAATGAAATACTAATTCACCACCCCTCTCAGTTTTTCCAACACCTTTTCTTCCAAAAATTTATTGCATTGATGGATTTTTTCCATGTTATGTTCTTGGAAAAAAATCAGGATCCGTTTCCTAAAGGAAAGGCCTTGTGTGTTACAACACCTCTTGAGTTGGTACATAGTGACCTCATGTCATTTATAACTTATTCATTTTTAGTGGCTAAGTATGCGCTTACTTTTATGGATGAATTTTCACATTTCTCATGGGTGTACTTTATTGAGTACAACATAAGTGCTACTTTTAAGACCTTAAATAATTATGTTGAAAAAATCCTCTCTTTCTATCAAGAAACTATGCAAAAATAATGGAGAGTGTTATGTCAATCAATCATTCAAGGATTTTTTTAGAGAACATGACATTTAGTATTAACATTCTATTCACTACACCTCTCAACAAAATGGGATTTCTAAAAGAAAGAATCATAAACTAAAAGAGATGGAAAGAACCATTATTCAATCAAAAGTATGGCACCTTATATTTAGGTTGAGCTAGTGAATTGTGCCAATTACATTCACAGTCTAACTCCTCATTGGGAAATTCCACATATGACTCTAGAGGAAGCTTGAAGCCATGTTAAGACAAATGTATCTACTCTTAGAGAATTTGTCAATCTAATGTGGGCCTTAATTCCAAATAAAAAGTGCAAAGGTAGGGAGAAGAAGAATTAACCATTGATACTTGTTGCTCATTATCACGATATGAAGACATATTGGTGATTTAATATTATTTATAAAAGTGTATTGTTTTGAAAAAATTAAAATATTAAAATATTAAAATATTAAAAAAATAATAAAATAAAATAAATAAATTATGAGTGCTTCAACCCCACATTATCTCCTTCTCCACCCGCATTTTCATGTTAATAATGGTGTATATCATGCTAACAATTTTTCTTTCATAAAACAAGAAGATGATGAAAATTCTAAAGATGAAACAACCAACAAAAACTCTACCATCAACACCAATAGAACATGAGTAACTTGAACAGGAACAACTTGATCAAGAAAATCATTTGAAGAGGAGTTTCATGAGAAAAATAGGCTAATATGTATGGTTATAAGCCAACTACTTTCAATGTCTTTGCCTCTAACCCTCACCATACTCGGCCATAAACAATTGGTGTCTCCTTTTTTAGTCACGCTATTTCAAATTATCCACAACATTTTTCTTATGATATTGGGATATGTAAATGGGATGCTACCATGGTAGAGTTCTATTATTCCTTGATGAATAATCACACATGGAATTTCATTCTTATTCCTAAGGGATGAAATCTAGTTCATTGTAAATTGGTTTGTAGAGCCAAATATGCAACAAATAGCTCCATTGACAAGCATAAGGCAAGTATTGTGACCAAGGAATTTTCTTGAGATGAAGAGAATGATTATTTCAAGACCTCTTGCCTTGTTGTCAATATGAATTCTATACAACTTTTTCTTTATCTTGATATCTTCCAATGTTTGTTACTCTACTATATGGATGTAAATAGTGCCTCTTTCCATGGTGATTTACATGAGGAAATGTACATAGGTTAGCCTCTTGGTTTTGTGGGGGACTCTTATCTTTTTTGCATACTTCAATGCTCATTGTATGGTCTAAAACAAGCTCCTTAAGCTTGGTATAATAAGAGAGAAATTTTCTAATTAATTCAAAGTTCAATAGTTGTTATTCCAATCCTATGATTTACACTCAAAGGAGGATCATTGATATCTTAACTCTGGATCTATACATGGATGATTTAATTCGCATAGGGAGAATATTCATTCATGACATGAAAAATCTAGGACTTCTACATTATTTTCCTAGTCTACAAGGTATTTAGTCTTCAAAATTAATCTTCATTTATCAACAAAAGTATGCACTCGATTTACTTCAATGCTTTTGCATCACTAATTGTGATCCTACACCTAATCCATTTCAATCAAGTGTTATCATTTCTACCAATAACTCTTCACTAAGAATTAATCCTTTATTGTATCAACAATAAGCTGTGAGCCTAGTATATTTGATTCATACACATCCTAACATCTATTTGTAATAGGGCTTATCTCTCAACGTCCTCATGAAATTCACTAAAAGGTACCAAAGTGAATTCTAAGGTACATTTTGAGTGCTACAAATTTTGGTATTTAGTACACCTATAGTGCTTCTCATCTTTGGGCTTCACTCCCCCTAATTGGGCTAGTTTAGTTGATAATCGAGAGTATACATTGGGGTTGTCAATTTCCTTGCCTATGCTCCTATTTTCCAATCTTGCAAAAAGAAATCAGTTATTTCATATCATCTATAAAATCAAAGTATCATGCTATATTTCTTGTTATTCAAGAAGGTTCTTGGCTTCCAAAGTTAATGAAAAAAATTAACATTAAATGGGACCATTCTATGACTCTTTGGTGGGATCATCAAAGCATAATTCACATTTCTCCCAACCTGATGGAGTATCAAAGAATAAACATGTTGAATTCACTTACACTCCATTCAACGTCTCATCTTGGATGTTGTTCGCATCTTGAAGTATTTTCTTACTAAAAAACATTTTGTAGATATATTCACTAAACTTTTGTAATCGCCTCATGTAGAAAATTTGATGGTAGGTTAACCCAATAATGCAATATAAATCAAAGGAGAATACTATAACCTACTTCTACTATCAATTTGTAGAAGCTTAAAGATCGAGTTGAACAATATAACCAGAAGAACAAGAATCAATGGCACAATACACATGAAAATACTTTGGGGAAAGCGTCAGCTAAAAACTCCATACTATTGTATTATCATACATTGTGGAAATACATAAGAATTATACAAAGCCTTAGCTCTCACAGCTAGCTAGATCTCAGTACAATCCTCACAGATACTCACAGGTAATCTTGGTTTCTCTCTAGCCTTCCTCTCTTCCCTCCAAGCTCCTATTTCCTTACGATGTTCCTTGTGGATGATTTTCCTTTACCAAGTGGATGATCAAGCCTTTAAAACTGTGCAATCCTCAAGGATGAAGTCCTTGACTACATGCATGAGTTTTCTCCATGAGAAAACACATATAACTGATAGTACACTATCCTTGAACATTAATCTCAACTGGGTCTTTCTCAGAATAGACATGCATGATTTTCTGATGAGGGAATCTTCAGTTAACTAGAGTAGCACTAGTTGAGTGCATTAATGCATCAACTGACAGTTAACTCACTATTAGTTCCTCAAACAGTTTGGAACTAATTTAACTGAACTTAACTCAATAAACTGAGTTAACTAATTACAACTCAAATATAAATCAATCTTATCTCCTTAATTTAAGGGATAACTCTTTCATGACTTCAGAAAGAATTCTGGCTTGAATTTCTCCAACTAATTAATTTAAAATTAATTAATTAATTATTTCCAAGTAGCTGTTAAGACTAAATTCGATTTTAATTTAATTCAAGGACAAATTAAATTGGAATATTCTTGTTTCCATATTTCAACACTCACTCTCAACAAGAAAAGGATTATCTGCCACCACAATCCTGTCTCTATGGAACTCGAATTTACACTTTGACAATGCCTTTGTCAAAATGTCAGCATCTTGCTCCTTTGTCGAAATATACTGCAGCAGCATGATCCTCCTCGCTACATAGTCTCTGAGATGATGATACTGGATGCCAATGTGCTTGTACCTATCATGAAATACTAGATTCTTAGAGAGTTTGATACAACTCTTATTATCACAATAGATCACAATTGGATCCATCCTTTGATCAAACAAACCAACTAGGATTTTTTGCATCCAGATGGCCTCACATGCTGCCCAACTTGTAGCCATGTATTCTGCCTCTGTCGAGCTAAGTGCAATTGACCTTTGTTTCCTGATGTGCCAAGAAACTGTTGTTGATCCAAGTTTGAAAATCCCTCTTGTAGTTCTCTTCCGATCTGATGGACTCCCTACCCAATCTGCATCAATGAATCCCTATATATTCACTCCTCTGTCCATATGTACCATAATCCATACTGAGATGTGCCTCTGAGTTATCTCAGTACATGCTTTTCCACCTTCCAAAACATCTTGGTAGGTTGAACCATCACTTGGCTCAGCTGGTTCACTGCATAGCACAAATCTAGTCGTGTGTTCACTAAGTACATCAGTGAACCCACAAGCTACCTATACATGGTGGCCTCTACCACTTCTCTTGAAGTAGCAACCTCATTCCTCCAGTCACCTGCTAGAGGAGTCTACATGGGCTTGCACTTCTCCATGTGGAATCTCCTAAGTATCTCGTTGGCATACTTGCCTTGAGACACAAACAACTCCCTATCCTTCTGCCACACTTCCATGCCAAGGAAGTAATGCATGAGACCCATGTCTTTCATCTCAAATTCTCTTGCAAGGTCCTCCTTACAAGACATGATCAACTGATCATCACCAGTCAATATGAGATCATCAACATAAAGTATGATGATCAACAACTTACCTTTCACCACGATGTGGTACAGGTTTGCATCTACTTCACTCTTTGTGAAGCCCAACCCAGTGAAGTAGTTGTCTATCCTAGTGTACCAAGCATGAGGTGCTTGCTTCAGCTAGTACAATGCTCTATTGAGTCTGCACACATGTGACTCATGATCGAAGGTCTCAAAACCTTCCTGTATGCTCGATGTACACCTCTTCCTCAATCTGGACATTGAGGAATGCCTTCTTCACATCCATCTGATGGATCCTCTAACCCATCTGTGCTGATAGTTCCAACATAGATCTAATAGTAGAGTACCATGCAATAGGAGCAAAAGTCTCATCATAGTCAATCCCCCCGACCTGTGAAAAGCCACAGGTAACAAATCTTGCCTTATGCTTCTCCACACTACCATCAGCAACTTGCTTTACCTTGTAAAGCCAACGGGAACTCACAACTGACTTGTTCTCTGATCTCAGAACCACATCCCAAACACTGTTACAAACTATGGAATCATACTCCTCCACCATATCATCAACCCAAATCAGCTGCTGCACTGCTTCCTTAAAGGAAGATGGCTCGGTCTCAACAAATTCCCCAACAAGGGCCATGTATCCAATGTACCTCTCAAGTGACCTCCTTTGTCTACGCTAAGAAGATGGTGCTCCCACATTCTCTCTCACATCCTCCAATAATATGTCAACTTCTCTTGTGTGCTTCCGTCCATCACTGGAAGACTCCGCTTGAGTGGATGTCTCCACTCCTGGAACCTCTACATGCGGCTACTCTTTATCATTCTGAGGCTTCTCCTCCTTAGGAATCAACAGTTCCTCCACAGCCTGTAGTTGGAGCTCTCTCTCAAGAGAAACTCACATGGCCTTCTACTCATCAAACTTGAGATCTCTGTGAACCACTGTCCTCCGAATAGTAGGCAAGTACACCCGATAGTTGTGAGGCGTATCAATGTACCCCACAAATATACCCAACTCTGTTGTCAGCTCAAGCTTCTTCCGTGCATCCTTTGTCACATGGCAATGTACAAATGAGCCAAAGATCCTGAAGTGACTAACATCTGGTCTCTTACCAGAGAAAGCTTCCTCTGGTATCTTCATCCCAAGTATTCGATGCAGGCTTCTATTCTGCAAATAGACCATTGTGTTGCATGCCTCAGCCCACAAGTGAAATGGTAGGCCTTGGTCATGCATCATTACCCATGCTGCACCTACAATAGTTTTATTCTTGCTCTCGGACACCCCATACTACTGTGGGTTATGAGGTGCTGTCAACTCTCGTTTCATTTCTTCTGCTGCACAGAAGTCCTTAAACTCTTGAGAGACATATTCTCCACCATTTTCGCTTCTCAAGGCCTTGATCTTCTTCCTTGACTCTTTCTCGACCAAAGATTTGAACTCACAAAACTTTGTGAAGGTTTGGTTCTTCTTCTGCATGAAATAAATCCATCATTTATGAGAATAGTCATGAATGAAAATCACATAATACCTTTATTTCATTGTGGATGTCATAGAGAATGGTCCACACAAATCAGTATGAACTCGCTCTAAGATAGCCTCTGCTCGATTGTCTCGATCATGAAAGGAAAACTTGGTGTACTTTCCCAAGGTACAACCTTTGCATGTGTCAACTTGCTCAAGTTTACCTTTGGGAAGTCCTGTAGATATTTGCTACATTATCTTCAAAGCCCCATGATGTAAATGGCCCAACCACCTATGCCACAACTCGCCAATGTCTTGGCTTTGCACCAATTTTGCTTTCGTACTCAATGTTGCACAATCATCTACCTCTAGTTTATAGAGATTCTTCACCCGAATCCCTATCCTCTTGGTCTGACCCATGGCTATGTGTCTTAGGAATGCCTTTCCTTTACTAAAGACAACATCGTAGCCTTTTTCCTCCAACATCGTGACCGATACCAAGTTCTTCTTCAGTCCAAGCACATACATCACATCTGTCAAGGTGAGAGGAGCTCCATGCTCCCTCTGAAAAGCAACCGTTCCCACTCCTGAAACATTATACCTTCCATCGTCACCCATCTCTATGAGTATCTTGAGGTATTTCTCCTCCAAGGCATTGAATAAATTTTTATCACCGGTCATGTGGAATGAGGCTCCACTGTCAAGATACCAAACACAACCCATCATCGATGACACCATGCATGGAATGAGGGTAAAGTCCATTTCAAACTGAGAGGCTAATGCCTCACCTTCTGATCCTTCTGAGGATCCCTTCTTAGACTTCTTTGATGGGAAATTAGTCACATAATGTCCCATATTTTGAAAATTAAAGCATCTTACTTTAGACATGTCACCCTTCTTCCCTCCATGAGAAGAATTTGATTTGAAATGGGAAGCCTTCCCTTCCCTTTCCTTGCCTTACTTACTAAGGCCAGTTTTTCTTCATCATCATTCTTGGGTGAAGAACCATCTCATGTGCTCCTCCTGATCTCCTCCTGCATAAGATCCGACCACAGTCATACCCAATCTGGAAGTTTCTCCCTTCCATTCACAGAGTCCTGGTAGCTATTCCGACTCTTTGGAAGGCCAAGGAGAGTGAGGTTCACCATATCATCATTGATAGTAGTTATTACCACACTACCAAGATCATCTCTGCAGGTGGTGAGCTTGTTCAGATATGTGGAAATAGTATCGCCCTTCTCCATCTTGATTCTTCGAAGCTTATCCTTGAGCGCTCTGGTTGCCACTGTTCTGGTAGAGGTCCTTCAATGTCTTCCACATTGAAAATGGATTATCCTTCCAATGGAGACTCGAGACAATATGGTCTTGAACTCCCTTAAGGATGATCCGTCTCGCCTTTGCCACACACTTCTTCCACTTAGCCCACTCTTGTGCATTAGTGGAAGCTAGCTTTGGGATTTCTTGATCATTGAATTCCTTCAAGCCATTTTCTTCTAATACAGCCTCCATTCTATCTTTCCATGCTATGTAATTCGAGCTACCTTCCAAGGCATACTCAAGTCTCAATCCATAGAATGCTATTGTCCAACCTTGAAGTATTATATGAATTCGATTTGCACTTGCAACCCTAAACTTCAAACTTCGAATTCTCTTCTCAATATATTGTTCACAGATCCGATACCATGTAGAAAATCTAATGGCAGGTTAACCCTATAATGCAATATAAATCAAAGCAAAATAATATAACCTACTTCTACTATCAATTTGTGGAAGCTTAAAGATCAAGCTGAACAATATAACCAGAAGAAGAAGAATCAATATCACAACACACATGAAAATACTTTGGGGAAAGCCTTAGCTAAAAACCCCACACTATTGTATTATCATACATGGTGGAAATACATAGGAATTATACAAAGCCTTAGCTCTCACAGCTAGCCAGCTCTCAGTACAATCCTCACAAATTCTCACAAGCAATCTTGGCTTCTCTCCAGCCTTCCTCTCTGCCCTCCAAGCTCCTATTTCCTTGTGGATGATTTTCCTTTACCAAGTGGATGATCAAGCCTTCAAAACTGTGCAATCCTCAAGGATGAAGTCCTTGAATGCATGCATGAGTTTTCTCCATGAGAAAACACATACAACTGATAGTACATTGTCCTTGAACATCAATCTCAATTGGGTCTTTCTCAGAATAGACATGCATGAGTTTCTGATGAGAGAATCTTCAGTTAACTGGAGTAGCACTAGTTGAGTGCATTAATGCATCAACTAACTGTTAACTCACTATTAGTTCCTCAAATAGTTTGGAACTAATTTAACTAGACTTAACTCAATAAACTGATTTAACTAATTACAACTCAAATATGACTCAATATTATCTCCTTAATTTAAGGGATAACTCTTGCATGACTTCAGAAAGACTTCTAACTTGAATTTCTCCAACTAATTAATTTAAAATTAATTAATTAATTATTTCCAAGTAGTTGTTAAGACTAATTTCAATTTTAATTCAAAATTTAATTCAAGGAAAAATTAAATTGGAATATTCTTGTTGCCACATTTCAACACCTCATTTTTATTTATTTATGATCGATGCTTTGGGTGAAGGAAGTTGTCCTTTGGGAGTCATCTTGAGTGCTCTTACCTTCACTTTTTCTCTATATTGTTTTTCTCTCTTTTGGGGAGGATTTTTTCCTTATGGGATTTTCTCCTATTCCCACTCATGATAATTTTTATTTGGGTACTTTTCTAGTGTTGGTTATCAAAAACCACTTTTTTCTTCTTTGTTTACTCCCTACATTTCTCTTAAGGGAGCGTGTTAATGTTCTTTTTCAATGCATCATTTTCCAATGCAGTGAAGTACTATTAGTTATAAGCTCACATAGGCATCCTTACCTATTGAATTTGTAAAGTGATTATTTGTTAATAATGGCTTCTTTTGTTGCTATATTAAGAGATATTATCTTTTATTTTATTCATAGCAAATCTAATAAATCAATGGAATTTTCACTTCTAGATATTTGTTTTGGTTTTTGCAATAGTGTTTTGCTATTCAAATATATTTTTAAATATTTTCAATCATTACAATGAAAAGTACTCCAAGCATACACCCAACCAATACATAATCAAAGTAACATTTTATAACCATCACCTATACAACAAGAACTCAAGTTCTCTGTTAATACAAGTAATATAATTTTAACTAAAGAGATATATTTATAACAATTTTTCTACTACCATGTTTATGACAAGAACACATAAAGCAATTGACCAACTAAAGTAAAATATCATATTACTATTTGTTTCTAACTCCCAATGCTAAACTCTTATTGCATTCACAAGTTGAAACATCGCTAAGACATTTAGAGGCATCACGTGTTACCTTTTTTGGCTTGTTACACCGATAGGGATGTCTATTTAGAGCAGGGCTTCTAGAGGTTTGATTTAATTATCAATATTTATTAGGTGGATCGTGGGGATTTAACCTTGACAAAATATCCACAAAATATTTTTTGTAGTAGTTAAGGATATAGTGTTGATATTTATCTGAAACGTAGTTATGCCCTTTTTTATTTTCAATTTAATTTAAAAAAAGGTCATGGCTATAGGGGTCAAATTTGGTTTCTATTCAGTTTTTATTTATGGCATTGAACTCTTACTGCTTTTTATTTTTACCATGTTTATCTTGTTACATTTTTCTGATAGTGTTAGATGCTGCCAACATACAGGGGATCTCCCCGATATGAGGTCCCAATTATACCTCACATTGTTTGGTGTAGGGGTCCCATCAATTTATATGGTCTAGCCACCATTATGAATGGTTTAGAGGTGTGCCTAGGCTACAACACATACAAAAGAGAAGCCATGGAAAAAATCTATGAACTTGAGCCCTTTACTTGAGTTACGAGGATGTATTTATAATAAATGACAATGACTTTTGAGTATCCTCATGGATTTTCAACTTCTATGGCTTGTTGAAAATAGAAACAAGAAATGTTAAAAATAACATCAAGGAAAATCCTAATTGAATTTGTCCTTGAATTAAATTGTAATTCTATTTCTCATAACAACTTGTAATAGTTAAATAAGTTAATTTGAACCAATTGTCTTAGTTAATTCGAGTTGGGAGTCTATCCAGAGTCATGTAGAGTGGTTCCTAAATTTTAGGGGTCCATGTTGATTTATTTTGAGTTGTGATTATTTAATTCATTCTAATTGAGTTAAAGTCAATTAAACTAGTTCCAACTAATGGAGGAATTAGTGGGAGATCCAGTAGTGGGGTGTAACCTGCAGTAGTGGGGTGTAACTGATCCAGGTCCGGGTGTGAAAAAGGACCCTTCCAAGACCTTATACTTTCGTGATGTGTTAAATTGCAGTTTTAAAAGAACATAAATGAATAAATGTGCATGTTTTAAAGAAGAGGAACATATCAATCATCAACAAAATAAAATATAAGCCATTGATAACAGAGTTCGTCCAGGAGGGATTACGTCTCCGGGACCCAGTGTCAATATGGTGTAGGCCGCTACATTATGTGTTATCAATAGTGATGATGTACATAAGAGGTGATGTTGCTATCATACAAGGAAAATTCCCTCACGCAGGAGTGGCGCCAAGAGATGTTCCGCTACACAAACTCTTAGTCAAAAGGACTCCTATCAATATGACACAAAACTCATGCATGATGAGCATCCCACCAACATGGCATAAAAGGGATCTTAATGCAAACATACATGAGGACAACATGAGTATCCCATCAACATAATGACAAAGGGATCTCGAATAAAACATGACGAATCATGACAACAAGTACATCACATCATAGAAAATTTTAGGGGCGAATGTTCGCCCTTTGGCGAAATTAAGGGATTTTAAATTTTTAGTGGGCGAATATTTTGTATCATAGTACATTTTTACAAATCACCTCAAATAGCCCACCTTATTTTAAGGGAGAGGGTAAAAAAGGTAAATTTAGCCCTTGAAATTAGGAGTTACAACCTTCCATTCGCCCATTTTCAAGAATAGGTTTATTTAAGTGAATCCTATGGGCCAAAGGCCCAAATACCATATTTATAAAAGAGGCATGGTAAATTAATAAAAATATAAATAAATGAGATTTTCAAGAATAGGTTTATTTAAGTGAATCCTATGGGCCAAAGGCCCAAATACCATATTTATAAAAGAGGCATGGTAAATTAATAAAAATATAAATAAATGAGAGGTATGGTAAATAAATAAAACATTTTTTATATTTACTCCATAAGTCACCTTATACACATGCAAGGGTGTGAACAAATAAAAATATAAGTAAAGTGGAGGTATGGTAAATAAATAAAATGTCTTTTTATACTTACTCAAAAGGTATGGTAAATAAATGAAAATATAAATAAACTAGATGCATGGTAAATAAATAAAACCTCTTTTTATATTTAGTCCATAACCCTCGTTCTATTTATGAAGGCTCAAGAAAGAGGTTTTATTTAAGTGAATCCTGTGGGCCAAATACCATATTTGTAAAAGAGGTATGGTAAATTAATAGGGTGTGAACAAATAAAAATATAAGTAAAGTGGAGGTATGGTAAATAAATAAAATGTCTTTTTATACTTACTCAAAAGGTATGGTAAATAAATGAAAATATAAATAAACTAGATGCATGGTAAATAAATAAAACCTCTTTTTATATTTAGTCCATAACCCTCATTCTATTTATGAAGGCTCAAGAAAGAGGTTTTATTTAAGTGAATCATGTGGGCCAAATACCATATTTGTAAAAGAGGTATGGTAAATTAATAAAAATATAAATAAACAAGAGGTATGGTAAACAAATAAAACTTTTTTTATATTTACTCCATAAGTCACCTTATATTTACGAACACTCAAAAATTGTGTTATATTTAGGTGAAACCTATGGGAAAAATACTATGGGACAAATACCATGGACTAGATTGTTATTAATACCATGAAAAAACATTATTAACCTAATATTAGTATTAATAAAAATAAAAATGGCACATGGTATTGACCCATGGCATTCACCAAAATGGCACATGGTATTGACCCATGGTATTCACCTGGAATGTAGCCTATTTAAATGGGGGAATTAAACCAGCATAGATCCATCTTTACTCTGGATCTACTAACCCCGAGAGGTATCAAATATCATGATATGCAAACTAGCATAGAGTGAAAAAATATTTGATCCGATCAAGAGTAAAAATGGATGTTGTAATTTAATGTATGTTAAACATTTTAGCTTGGTTAAAATAAAAAATAAAATAAAAATCAATTATTAATTTTATTAATTTTTATAAATTACTAATAGTAATTTTTAAGCTCCAGGTTTATGATAACCCATGGTATTGACCCATGGTAATACCATGGTATTCATGTGAGCATAGACTATTTAAAGGGGAAATTATATCATCTTAGATCCATCTTAATTCTGGGTCTACCAAGTGCTCAGAGGGATAAATAGATTTCATCCCCTAAGAGTGGTAGATGTGGAGTTAAGATGGATATAGGTTGGTTTTTATGGTAATGAAGATATTAAATAGACTTAGGAAATTATATTGTAAAAACATCTTAAGGTGAATGGTTAAAGCATAGACATTGGACAAGTATACTTGTATATTTCTGTTTTAAACTGAAACAAATCCAGGGCTAAAAGGAATGGATTGATTGCACTAGTCATCCTTCTATAATTTTTCCAACATATGTTGGAGTAAACAGATTGTAATTTGGGTAATTTTTCTAATTGCAAAAAGGAACATACTTGTGTATTGGCAGGGTGGTTACGAGGTCCCTAGAAGTGATGAATTTGAATTTTTCTTGGTTTTATATATAGTGTTAGGTTTTTTCTCATGCTTTCTGTGAATGGCACGGGTGAATTTTATCCTACACCCACTAGGTTATCGATATGTAATTTCGGTAATTTTGATTTCAAAAGATATTTTAAAGAAATGCAATGATTTCATTTGTGTATTCAATAAATACAAGATTTTATAATTGAGTAAAATATTTGCCATGCCTGGTGAGAGATTCGCCAAAAAATTATATATACATATCATATTATTGATAAAATCACTTTCCATTTTTCCTATATACCATGGAGATTCACCCATTTATTATACATGTAAATTTGGGGGGGGTTCTTAAAATTTTCCCTGTATCACATAGATGATTTCGCGTCACATCAAGCAGAAATCATGAAACAATAAAGAAAACAAGATCCCACATCAAACATCAAATAGGATCTGCATAGTACAATGGATAACAAAAGAAGTACATTAACGCACTGCATATACCTCACATCCAGGGGCCATATGACGAAAAGGATGTCAAACTGCTGAAGCTGTTTGGACCGTCAATCTCACGGTATTGAGTCGCATGGAAATGACTGCTCGCACATGAATGCTGACACCTACATTCCACGTAGAAAAATGGCCAAAAAACGAAATGAGAAAATGGAAAATCTGAACACACCATCAGATTTGTGGCGTTGAATTGTGCAAAATCGATTGTCAAATTGCTGAATTCTGAGAAAATGAAAATCTGGGGCTTAAGGAATCTTTTAGATTCCCCCTAGATTCCTAAAAGATTCCCTCCTCCATGTCCTCTGCAAATTGGTTACTCAGATCAGGAAACTGACTGCGCCATTAGGTTCGTGTCACTGAGAGGTGTAAGATCGACATAAAATTTGTCCAATTTGGACATTGCAAAAATTTCACCCTCCTAGAAATTTCGCTCAGTGATGGTTCCACCTGCAATAAATTAATTAAAACAAAATATCGTCTCATTTTACGTGCCCGCTCCTAGTTCTTCCATGCTTGTGGGTGCACTGAAAAATGAGTTTTATATAAACTTCTGGGCAGGTATTCCCATGCGGGGTTGGTTGGTGCAACGGTCAATTATAAGCGTTCGTTGAGGAGGGATTGGGTGGCCAAACCCCGCCCCTTCGCCTTTTTTACAGATTACAATTTAAAAAAACTGCATGCATTTAATTTTCGGGGGGGGGGGGGGGGGGGGGTCGGGTCCGCATTGGGCAGCCCGTCCCATAACTCCCGCAATGTTGTTGGTGTATTGATATTTTTGGAGGCACATTGTTTGGCGCATTAAATGTTTGAAGGGTCGTTGATACCTCATATGAGGCTACCCAGTGGGGGCCGACCCATGTGGCTAGGCAGTTTCAACTCTCGCCAGCCTCACCTTAATCATTTTCTTTTGTTTGGCATATGGTACGTATGGTGAGGTGTGGCGTGGTGGGGGTGGTGGCCCACCACCTCTGTTTATATACATTTTTTGTTTTTAATATATAACCATGTGAATTTGAAAATTCTTGAACATTGACCAAGGGAGTCAATTTAACGAGGTGACAATTTCGCCCGAAACCTAGCCGGAGTTAGCCGGATTCCATCTACCAAAAAAAATCTAAATTTTGTATCCATTAACCTGCATAGTCAACAAAAGTCAACCAAAACTTTGACTACCTATATCTTCCTCATTCGAACTCGAATTGACGAACCGTTCACACCACCATGATCACAACGACAAGATCTTTAATATGAACCTGGTTTGAGCATAATCCAAATACTTTGATTTTTGAGCTTTCCTAAGCCCTCTTTGTCCTATGTGTGTCTCTGGAGCCACCTGGATCAATCCTCCCCACTGAGGAGCTTTTGGTCCTCCAAAAGGATGAAAAATAATCTACAACTTCTCTGTACCTTGTCTACATCACAAGTGTTCTGAAAGGTCTCACTTCCATCTCCTTCACCTTTGTTCTTTAAGGCCTTAAGCGATGAGCCAACACCTGCAATCTCTGCAACCTGTAGTACATTGTTTTGCAAATTATATGCTTTGACTTTCATGACCACCTAATGACCCAAGCATCCCACACTTGCCATGAGTTTATAACACATACTCAGTGGTCAAGTTTACATCAAGATGGACCAAATGCCCCAACAACAAAAACAATGCCAACATATCATTGTTGCTTCAACAAGTGATGGAAAACTCATCATCACTGCAACACATGATTTACAAAGATAAGGCAAAACACTATTTTTCTTTGACAAGTGATGTAAACACAACATTCTTTCATAGTGTAAAATGCAATTCAAAATAAGACCATACATCATTGTTGCTGAACAAGTGATGGAAAACACATCACCACTTTTACATTTTAAAATGCAAAAAATGATTTACAAAAGCACGACCATGACAAGCTAACATATCTAGAAACCATTTTTCACTTATCATAGTGAATGGGTCACCTCCTTGTGGCATATTCGATGGTCAAACAATTGCTTCACCTGGTTCATGCACCGACACTTTGTCTTTAAGGCGCTGCTCTGGATGGAGCCTCCAACAAGTGGCTCTTTGATGACCACTTCTGTCACAATGACTGCAATAGGTCTTCTTCCTCCATATTTGTTTAACCTATTTCTTTACATGTTGTTGAGAGGGTATTTCATGCCTGATCCTTTTGTGTGTTGCCATTCTTTTCCAACACTTAGAAAATGTATGGTTATGTAATCCACAAAAGGTACATGTTTTTCGATGCCTTGATTTATGTCTATCTTTAACAACATGATTATAATCGAAATGAACATTCGAATATCGAAATTAGTTACACCTCTCCTTGTTGTCTCTGGTGTAAGTATGGCGATGAGAGCTTGCCTCAGCTCTTTCCTTGCAATGGAAACTACCATGGGATGATGGGGATGTGTTCCCATCATTCTCTTTCCTTGACAATTTCAATAATGTCTTGGAAGCATATGACACCTTCGAGCATTCTCCCTCGGTGTATCTCAAGCCTGCAAATTGAGGTCTCTGCACAACCTCCAATGGTTGAGTCATGTCTTGGTTATTCGCACCAAGTTATTTTTCCTCCTCACGCCTCATCCTAGTAAGGAGCCTCATGTTTGTCCCTGTAATTGGGATCTCCAAATTTCCAATAGAAATCATACTATGTGAAGACGAAACTAAAAGGAAATCAACATCTCTTATGGTTTTTATCGATTTGGAAAGAACTAAGGAGGGCTTCTCATCATCTATTGTTGGTGGTTCGCTTGTTGTCTCAGCGTATTCCCCAACTTCCTTTCTGACATACCCAAGTCCTATTTGACACAGCAATTCCTCTAATTTGATGGGGTTGAAAATGCCTTGGCCATTAACTCCCAAGCCTTTTCCTTCATACCCCATTTTCTTCAACAATTTGGAGCCAATTCCTGTGGTATGATTTTCAAAAACAGTGAAATCATCATCAGGACACATACATGAATTCAGAGAATCACATTTTATCTCACATGGGTCATGCTGCAGCTTTTCCAAGGCCTCGTCCTTTGCTTGTAGCTGTTGTAGCAAACTTTGTTTTTCCTCCCTCTCTTCATGTAGATGCATCTTCAATTCAACATTATCTGTTTGAAGACTTTGGTTGTTATCCTTCAATTCTTCTAAGGCTTCTCCCATGGCTTGCAATTGAAGTTGCAATCGCTCCTTTTCCTCTATCTCTTTATGTATAGTTTCATACATCATTTCCACCCCTTTGGAAATTTTGAGCATGGTCTCGTACATCACTTTTTCATCCTCTATCGTTGCACGTTTGTTCACACTTACAATTCACATCCACGCAAAGACTGCTCTAATACCACTTGATCTAGGTCTGGGTGTGACAAAGGACCCTTCTAAGACCTTTTACATTCGTGATGTGATGAATTGAATTTTTAAAAGAACATAAATGAATACATGTGCATGTTGTAAAGAGGAGGAACATGTCAATCATCAACAACATAAAACATAAGCCGTTGATAACAGAGTTCATCTAGGAGGGACTACATCTCCGGGCCCTGGTGTCAAGATGGTGTAGGCCATTGCATTAAATGTTGTCAATAGTGATGATGTACAGAAGAGGTGATGTCACTATCATACAAGGAAAATTCCCTCATGCAGGAGTGGTGCCAAGAGATGTTCCACTACAAGAACTCTCAGTCAAAAGGACTCCTATCAGTATGACACAAAACTCATGCATGATGAGCATCCCGCCAGCATGGCATAAAAGGGATCATAATGCAAACATACATGATGACAACATGAGTATCCCATCAACATAACAACAAATGGATCTCAAATAAAACATGAAAAATCATGACAGCAAGTACATCACACAGATGATTCCATGTCACATCAAGCAAGAATCATGAAACAATAAAGAAAACAAGATCCCACATCAAACATCAAACAGAGACTTGTACAACACAATGCATAGCAAAATAAGTACATGAACACACTGCATATACCTCACATCCAGGGGCCATCTGAAGAAAATGATGTCAAACTATTGAAGTTGTTCGAACCATCGATCTCATGGCATTGAATCGCATGGAAATGATTGCTCGCACATGAATGCTGACACCTGCATGCCACTTAGAAAAGTGGCCGAAAAATGAAATGAGAAAATGGAAAATTTGAATGCACCATTAGATTTGTGGCGTCTAATAGTGCAAAATTGACTGTCAAATTTCTGAATTCTGAGAAAATGAAAATCTGGGGCTTAAGGAATCTTTTAGATTCCCCCTAGATTCCCCAAATATTCCCTCCTCTGAGTCCTCCACAAATTATCTGCTCAGATTAGGAAACTGACTGCACCATCAGGTTTGTGTCACTAAGTGGTGTAAGATTGACATAAAATTTGTCCAATTTGGACACTGCAAAAATTTCACCCTCCTGGAAATTTCACTCAGTCATGGTTCCACCCATGATACATTAATTAAAAAAAAATATCATCTCCTTTTCCATGCCCGCCCCTGGTTCCTCCATGCTTGTGGGTGCACTGAAAAATGAGTTTTATATAAAATTCTAGGCGGATATTCCCATGTGGGGTTGGTTGGCGCAGTGGTTAATTATAAGCATTCGTTGAGGAGGGGTCAGGTGGTCAAATCCCGCACCTCCCTTTTTTTTACTCATTATAGTGTAAAAAAACGCATGCATTTAATTTTGGGGGGGCATTGGGTCCGCATTGGGTGGCCCACCCCATAACTCCAACAATGTTGTTGCTGTAATGATATTTTTGGAGGCACGTTGTTTGGCGCATTAAATGTTTGAAGGGTCATTGGTACTTCATATGAGGCCACCCGACGGGGGATAGCCCACATGGCTATGCAGGTTCAACTCCCACTGGCCTCACCTTAATCGTTTTCTTTTGTTTGGTATATGGTATGTATGGTGAGGTGTGGAGTGGTGGAGGTGGTGGCCCACCACCTATTTTTATATATATTTATTGTTTTTAATTTAAACCATGTGAATTTGAAAATTCTCGAACATTGACTGAGGGAGCCAACTCAACGAGGTGACAATTTCACCCAGAATCTGGCCGGAGTTGGCCGGATTCTGTTCTCTGGAAAAAATCCAAATTGTGTCTCCATTAACCTGCCGAGTCAGCAAAAGTCAACCAAAACTTTTACTGCCTCTATCTTCCTCATTCGGACTCAAATTGATGAACCGTTCACACCACCATGATCACGACGACGAGATCTTTAATATGAACCTAGTTCGAGCATAATCCAAACACTTTGATTTTTGAGCTTTCCTAAGCCCTCTTTGTCTTGTGTGTGTCTCTGGAGCCACCTGTATTAGTAACCAGCATTCATCAACTAGTAAACTAAAGATTCACTCATAATTAACTCATGCATGTCAGATCAAAGATATTCCCAGTTGATATTGGAGTTTAAGGATAGTGTACTATCAGTTGTAAAATCATCTAAATTAAATAGATGGTGCTTGGAATCAGAAGAAGGCCTAAAACATATCATTCCTTAATTAGAAAAATCAACTAATTTTGGCCATTCGAATTTCCTTTGAAAAGAGGAATTAAGGAATAAGTTTAATCATTATTTTGGTGAACACGAGTTGGTGAGACCAAGCAATAGGAAGCACAAGTTTGAGCATGGAACTTGTGAGAGAAAGGTGTGCCAAGAGAAGCTTTTGCATAGGTTGGTAGTGAGATAGATAGATATAGTGCAAAGGTTGCTTGGGCTTGAGAAAAGCATTGTAATATTTTCATATTTTCTTTTTAATGCAATATATAGTGTTGGCTTGGTGGGGCCTGACCCAGACTCAGTGTTAGTTAGCCAAATAAATCCCTACACTACTGGCCCTTTCAGCATCAGCTCGCAGAGCGCACACCGAAGTCTCACCCGAAGCAGTACGAGGGGATGTTGGAAACAAGTTTCGCACCCTGAGGTGGCTATGATGTTAGTTTATTCCTCTTATTTCTGCGTTCGCGCAAGTCATTAAGTTCTAGGGCTCTGTCTGTCTAACCCTTTACTACGCCCTTCAATACCTCCGTGAAGGGGTGTGATTGGCCTTTGCACAGCCCTAACCTGCGGTTCAGGTACTTTCGCACTGCTAAAGCAGCATATAGAACAGATTCTCAAGTTATCCTTAAGTGTTTAATTATCTTACTAAACAATCACAGTTAGTGTCGTGTAAACAGATATTCTTACTTGTGTTTGATTAACCAATGTAATTACATACATTTGTGCATCACATAAGAAATATAAATTAAATTCATACATAATATGACGAGATTCATTAACAAGAGACAAAGACACAGAATTTGTAGAGTACTTCTCTTTATTGATATCTTCAGATAGTTACAGTCTCTATCTGCCATACGCACACAGCTGCAGGAGTCCATGCACTTAGCTGCAGACTTCTACCCTAGGCCTCTACGCACTTAGCTGCAAAGCCTCTACCTACACTAAGACCCAAAACTTATACTTTTCTCCTTATCGCTCAAGGCTTCCTTTTCAATTCATGATTCCCTTAGAACTTCTTAAAGCTTACTTACTTAGATCTTTTTATACAATCCCATGGTCCATAGACCATGGGTAGATCTTTACAGCCGAATTTACTTTACAAAAATAAGGGCGGACAACCCTTTATCACTCATGACACCTTCGTGCTCCATAACCAAAAATTGCATAGACTTTAAAACTTTATTACAAAATGTGACCCAAAACATGGGCTTTTAGCCTCAAAACTATCCTTGGGGGATCTCGTTTCCAACAGCCCCCCAACACAAACATCAGGACTCACCTCTATGTCACTCGGCAGGTGTGGAGATCTTAGCGCAAAGACCTCCCAGCTCGACCTGCATGACCACAACCTCATTAGTGCACTGTGTGGCAGCCTGCTTTGCATCTTCAACCATCTGCTCGGTCATTGCTCCTGAACTGTTGGGCTGAAGCTTTTGCTGAGTTTCTTGCAGAGTTTCAAGCTTTCCTTCAATAGAGGTTGTCACTGTGTAAACCTCATCTATCCAGGGCTTCAGTCGAGCCTTCAGCACTGCTTCCTTGTGCAACACTTCATCTACCTGTTCCTTCAGCTACTTGGCCTCCTACATCTTTGCCAGTCTTTGTGTTAGCGTGACAATTCACAATGTGCCCTTGACCTCATCAGAGCACTGATGTAGCTCACACGCTTCTGTCTCTAGTTGCTGTATATTGGGCTCCTCCTGCAATCTTTTCAGGACCTCAAACGACTACTCAAAAAGTTGTATGCAGTCTACTACTGCACTGTCAACCATCGTTACTGCTTCTATGACAGCGGTCACCCACTGCTCCTTTACTTCTAGTGGAGTTGAAGGCTGGGCCTTCAACTATAACTCTGTGATCTACAGGTTCAACTCCAACTGAACCCTCACCATTTCTGTACGAGCATCATGCACCCCCATGGCCAGCTTGCGGATGCGCACCTCGACTGGTTCTTCCTCAGGAATGGCCAACTCTGGGACCATTCGGCATGCCTCCTCAATGACCTGCATTATACGCTTGTTCTGGTTGGTCGCCTCGGTCACAACGGCGATGGAAGAGTCTCACTGTAGTGCCATTTTCTCATTGTTAATCCGTTGTTCACTAATCACCTAGAGGGCACGGTGCTCACGGGACCTCAACTCTACAATCACTCTATCATATAAGAGGTGGAGCGCTTCACCAAGGAGCACTGCTAAATTCAACCCTACTCCCTTTAGGGCACTGACAGTGGGCCTGTCAGCTTCATTCTCTGTGGTCAATGCTCCATCAGGTAGCACTATCACATTGGAGGCCTTTGCGCACAACATCTCGGTAGCATCAAAAGTGCCAATAACAAGGCTGGTAGACATCGTGCCAACCTGTGATGCATGGGTCTACAGCTCCTGCAAACCTGTATGGATAGCCCCCAAGATTATTTGCTACTACTGTTCAAATTATTGTAGGGCCTTCGTGGTGACATCCCACACCATGTCACTGATGTAATGAAAATTACCCTCTGTTAGCGTGATTAGGTCCAATGATGTCTTAGTAGCCTTTGATTTCTTCCTGGAACCTCCTTTCTCCTGCTCCCTTGGAAACTTGATGTGGGTGGAAGTTGCCTGTGGGTCCACACCATGTTGTTCTGTATGCTCATCCGTCTTGGCTCCTCTGTCTCAGGTGAAGGCAAACTCACACCTTTGTCAGAGCCCCACTCTATTCCACCTGTTTTCTTGGTCGTCTGCCAAATGGCATCACACTCCTCTTGGTCCTTATCACCGGCCTCCTTTTTCCTCTTTTTAGCCAGATGTGTCATCTTAAGCTTAGCCTCCTCCTTCATTCTCTGCATGGTGGAATTGCTTCCTCCCATCGCCAAGTCTACTGTGGTGTGCCATTCTGTCGGTCATCGATCAAGTACTACATCCATGACATCATATGTTTCTAGATAAGGCAAGTCATACCATTTCTGCACAGGGTCCTTTTGTGCCTTGATGGCCACATGGTCAAAATTTGCTTTGAACTCTGCATAGCCCTACAGGTTGGAAAACACCATAGGTGACAATCGTGGTTTGCAATTAATGGACATGCAAATGTTCATCTCCATCAAGATCCAGAAGATATTGTTGTCCTTGATTCGCTGTGCATCCTTGATCGCCCACAGTAAAGCTTACTTCGCTGCTTCTGGTAGTTTTGGCACGACCGAAGGGAAATGGTTGTCCTATGGTAGCTCCCATGCTACCAGCACCATCGACAGCAAGAGCCACGCATAGTGGAACGTCTTGCTAAGCTCCTGTGCTTTGTGGTAGTTTGCAAGGAACTTACCGCGAAGATAGTCTTCTGACCAGTTGAACTTGACTCCTTCACCGCACTGGGCTACTAGCGCGACAACAGGCACTGACACCTCATCGGTGTGACACTTCCTCATCACCTTCCCTGCTAAAATCTGTGTAGCCACCTTTACAGTAGGGTCATAGATGCTGGATATGGCATATCCATGTGGCTTCTTCACCAACTTAAACTTTTCTTTCATGGCCTCTGCGAAGGCCTACTCACCACCTTTTTTGCCAAATATCATGGCCGGATTTTATCCTATGTAAGGCAACCGCGTGATCCTGTGGATCAACCTGTCGGTGATGGGTATTGGCTCCTCCAGCCACAAACACCCATCATGCACTAGGCATAACAGTGACTTGATGACCAATACTATAACCAAGGTGCGGTTGTAGTGCAACACCCAAAGCATGTTGAGCAACCCTACCTTGTCTACTCTTCTAATCCACCTCCACGGATCCAATGCAGTCATTCAGTGGTTGTATCGATGATGCGATGCATCAGCTACTCGGTCTCCACGTGTGGGAACTTCTCACAATCAGCCAAGTCCTAGTCTTCGAGTTTTAGTAGAGGAACCGACCCCAAGCATAGTCCTTCAAAAACAATTTCATTCGGCAACAGAGGGGTTTGCAAGGGGACCTTGCTCTCATCGATATCTTTCGACACCTTGGCCTTACCCTTGCACAGAGGGACGTATTCAGGCAACCGAGTTATAGGGTCAGCACCCTGGGCTTCAACTTCCTCCACATCTATTCCCACGTCCTCATCATCCATCAGGATTTCTTTGATTTCTTCTTCCTCCGGCTCTAAATTGATGGCTGTCAAACGAAGAGGTAACTCCTCAAATCAATTCATATTATTCATTCAGGTTGTTTGTTATTAGATACAACAGGGAGTGACTGTTCAGTTCATCTCCCGGTGACTCTCCATCTTCCCTATTATTTATTTACACTAATTACAGTTGTTCACCCAATCCCTATGATTAGGTGTCAACATTCCCCCCCTTAATCTGAAGGGATGTTGGTGAGTCCAAGCATAGTTTTGAATCTTTCAAGCTTTTCTCTTCAAAGCGCTTTGGTGAAGATGTCTGCAATTTGCTCATTAGTGGAACAATGGCGAAGATGGATTGTTTTGGCCTCAACATGATGTCGAATTATATGATATTTAGTATTGATGTGCTTCATTCGATCATGGAACTTTGGGTTCTTATCCAACTTTATTGCCGAGGTATTGTCAATCATGAGTGGAGTCGATTGTACTTGTTTTAACTGCAAATCTCCAAGAATTTTCCTAAGCCACACAATTTCTTTTGTTGCCTCAGTTGTTGCCACATATTCTGCCTCTACTGTGGAATCTTTTGGAATTGACTATTTGCGTGATCTCTAGGAGAAAACTCTTGATCCAAGACTCATAGCATAACTTGAAGTAAATACCCCAGTTTCTTTGTCTCCATCAAAGTCTGAATCAGAGTATCCAATCAAGCTGAATTCGCCCACCTATGTATACTTGATTCCAAAGTCTCGAGTTCCCTTCAAGTACTTTAGAACTCTTTTTGCAGCAGACCAATGTCCCTCACAAGGCTTTTGCATAAACCTAGAGAGGATTCCAACAGCAAAAAAAATGTCTGGTTTGGTAGTAGTTAGGTAGTTGAGACTTCCTGCAAGCTATCTATACTTTGTTGCATCCTCAAATTCTTTTCCTCCAATGGATGTGAGCTTTATGTTTTGTTCCATTGGAGTAGTCAGAGGATTGCATTTAGTCATGCCAAACTTGTTCAACAGATCTCCAATGTACTTCTTTTGAGAAAGGAATATGGATTTCAGATGTTGAGTTACTTCAATACCAAGATAGTAATGAACATAGCCCAAATCAGTCATTTCAAAATATTTCCACAATTCCTTCTTTATGGATGCAATGTGGCTTTCATTGTTCCCTATAATCAAAAGATCATCTACATATACCACAAGATATATAACTGTTTTACCAACCTTCTTGACAAAAAAAGTTGCATCATCAAGATCATAATGTTTGAAATTGAGTTTTAGAAGATGCTCAGTTAGTTTTTCATACCAGGCTCGCGGTGCTTGTTTGAGGCCATACAAGGATTTCAAAAGTTTGCATACTTTATGTTCATGTCCTTTCATAACAAATCCTTCAAGCTGGTACATAAAAACATTCTCTTTTAGATCTCCATTCAAGAAATTAGTTTTTACATCCATTTGATGGACTTTCCAACTATTCTGAGCTGCTGGGGCAAAGAGTGTCCAAATGGTAGCCCATTTTTCTGTGGGGGAAAAAGTCTCCTCATAATCGACCCCTTCCTTCAATGAAAAACCTTTTGCACAATCCTGGCTTTGTGCTTGCCAAGTGAGCCATCAGCTTTATACTTGTTCTTGTAAACCCACTTGTAGCCAATTGGTTTGGTTCGCAATGGAGGATCAACCAACTTCCAGGTGCCATTCTTTATCAGGGCATCATACTCCTTTTGCATCGCTTCTTTCCATTCATCATGAGAAGCAGCTTCTTTGAAGGAAGTTGGTTCAAAATCTGTAGACAAATTCAATTCACAATCATAAGAAACATCCATATCAATAGGTGAATCAAAGTCATCTACATCACCTCCATTTTGCGGTTTGAATTTCTAGTTCTTGTCTTTCCAACCTCATCAGGATGAACACTTTCAAGTGTCTTTGTTAGCCACTTTGGGGGACCCTTCTCAGATGGTCCAGGATTCTCTGTTGATTGAGTTGGGACTGAATCAAGATTGAGTTTCCCAATTCTGTCAATCACATCACTCAAAGTATCATCCGTTGTTGGAGTTTCATGTGGGGGAGAGATTTCTTCAAAAGAAGATTCCATAGGTTGATCTACTATAGGAATCCCCCCTTCAAGATGTGGAATCTGATTATCAAATTCTTGAAATGATTTTGCATTTGTGAATCTGTCCAAGCGATCAAGTTGCTGCTCAACAACATTGTCAGTTTTGGATGATTCAAGAAAGATTACATCTCTAGATACAACAAACTTTTTATTGACTTCATCATAGAGATGGTATGCTTTGGAGGTGTTTGAATACCCCAGGAATATACACTTTTGACTTCTTGCACCAAGTTTGTTTCTATGTACCTTTGGTATCAAGGCATAACATGTGGAACCAAATACCCTAAGATGCTTTACCAAAGGAATGTGCCCATACCACATTTCATAAGGAGTCTTGTTTCTAATAACATTAGATGGACATCTATTCTTTACATATACAGCACATAGAACTGTGTCACCCCAAAACATCAATTTTACATTTTTGAAAAACATCATGGAGCGTACCATATTTAAGATTGTCCTATTCATTCTTTCAACTACTCCGTTCTGTTGGGGATTATAAGGCACAATTGTTTGATGTTTGATCCCATGTTGGCGAAGATAGTTTTCAAATTCATTTGAAGTGTATTCCTTTCCATTATCAGTGTGAATAGAGCCAATATGAGATTGTGCATCATTTTTAATCCATGTATGAAAGTTCTTGAATGTTCGAAGAGCATCAGGTTTGTTCTTTAATAAATAAACCCAACACATTCTGGTGTAGTCATCCATAAATGCCATTATATATTTATTTCCATTTGCAGAAGGAATAGGCATTGGACCTCATAAATCTGAATGAATGAGTTCAAGTTTTCTATGTGCTCTTTAATGTGAATCATGAAAAGACTATTTGCTATGCTTTCCTAGAATGCAAGCATCACATTGCTTAAGTTTCCTAGGAATTGTAAGCAAACCAGTAACACCATTTTTCTTCAACAAGCGGAGGTTGTCATAGTTCAAGTGTCCAAATCTAGCATGCCATAATAAACTTGATGGAAATGTACCTTCTTCATAATGAGAATTGTATGAGAAATGTTTTGCACGAGCAAAGGTGCCCTGCAACTTGAGAAGCCTTTTGTCTTCTATCCCCGTAATGACAAGTGAGTGGTCTGATGCTTTTCTCACCTTAAGCTTTCCATCAAACATATGAATGGAGTGTCCTTGTTGGCAGATGTGGACCAAGGATAGCAAGTTTCTCCTCAGCTGTGGGAGATATAGAACATGACACAGAAGAAAGTCTAGAAGACCAAGCAATTTAATCCTGATTGTGCCAAGCCCTGATGGCTTGAGTTTTGATTTGTCTGCAAAGTACACTACTCCATCAACATTGTCAGTAAATTCTTAAAAAAAATCTCTTCTAAAATTCATGTGGCAAGTTCAACCAATAATTTTGCCAAGAAGCAAGTGAAGCATTAAATAAGTCTTCATTTACTCCAATATTACAGTGTGTCACAACATAGTGAGTGGATTCAGGTGCTTTACCTCTGTCTTTGTCATTAATTTTACCTTTGGGTTGGTTTCTTTCTTGCTCAATTCTGTCCCAAGGCAGATTGCATGTGGATGCATCATGTGATCCATCTCTTTTGTAGCGTATGTAGTGTAAATCTGACTTTTCTCCTTGAGAGTGTCTACCCCCCTGCCTCTAAAATTTCTTCCTCTTCCTCTTCGACCACCTCTTCCTCTGGAAGAATCTTGAGCAAGATTCTTTTCTCTATGAGCAAGGCACATAGCCTCTTCAGAAGATTCAGGAGCTATCTCCTTGCCAAAAGCTTTCTCTCTTTCAGCAAATTTTTTCACAAGGGAGTCAAAGTTAATATCTTTGAGGTTTCTATTTGCTTGCAATGATTCAAGATAATTTGAGTAAGTGGGATAAAGTGCCTTGAGAAAATCTATTAGAGGAATATCCAGTTCAACATTAGTGACTTTGATATCATGCATTATAGATTTTACTTCTGATGTAAGAGAAAGAGGATCATTATTTTGTAATTCAAGGGTGAAGAGTTTAATCATGAGTTGAATAACTTCAAGTGCAGAGTGTGAGTCATAGAGTTCCTTCAGTTTTTGTAAGGCTTTGAAAGCATTTGAAAATGGTGAAATATGGTGACTCACCTCTTCGTTCACTGATGCTGCAATCAATGCATAGGCCTTGCTATTCTTATTTTCCCAAATGGAGAACTCCTTGTCTGAGGTAGGTTATTCTGGCTCTTTGTCTCCGTCTCCAACACACACTCCTTTCCACAACTCATTGAAAATGAGGGTGTGTTTTATCTTTTGGGACCACTCAGGATAGTTCTCCTTGCTAGTGAGAACTACTCCCACAATAGATATGATTGAATGCATTGTAAAATCTGTGTACTATGGGAAAAAATACTTCTGCTGCAAAATTTTACTCCTAAAAAAAATCTGATTCTGATATATGAAGACAGAGGTATTATGTGGGGAAGGTGGTATTTGGGGAAGGTGATATACTATGTCAGACTGCGTTATTATGAGGCACACGCGCTATGGGAGGAGGTAACTAGGGAAACACAGTTGAAACAATACCAACATAGGCCACCAGTTTGAAGCAGAGACAACATTATACTGTAATTCAAAGACAATGAATTTATGAAACAATATAATGTATATCGGCATTCTATGAGACTTGTATATGAAGACAGACAACGAAAGTTGGACAATGTTATACTATCTCTACCAACTGTGTTAACTGTGGTAATGAAGGAAGGACAACGTTCAAACGTTCAACGTAATATAACCAGACAACGTTAATGTATATAACCTATGCGTTGAAGAGCAGTCATATGGGAGCAGTGACATGGACCGAGGTATGGTAGCCCAGTGGGTAGGGAGGCGATGAGAGGTCCACCGATGATGTGCATTGCAGCGTGCGAGGCAGTGGGAGGGTCCAAAGAGCAGGTTCTACCGATAGCTTGTGCGCTGGAGATGGTTCACACCGCTTCCCTCATACACGACGACCTGCCATGCATGGACAATTGCATCCTTCGGTGCAACCTACAAACCACTGGAGCAGCTTATGAAAAATGCTTAATTTCCTTCACAAATTATTACTCTTGGCAGTGTTCAATCCAGCGTGGAGGTAGAGGGACAAAGGAAAATGGCAGGAAATGCAGGACAAATTTCTAAAAAAATGGCAAAAGGGAGTTACAAAAATGGAGCTGTCTCTGATACCATGTCAAACCAGGAGGTTACTCCTCAAATCAATTCATATTATTCATTCAGGTTTTTCATTATTATATACAACAGGGAGTGACTGTTCAGTTCATCTTCCGGTGACTCTCCATCTTCCCTATTATTTATTTACACTAATTATAGTTGTTCACCAAATCCCTATGATTAGGTGTCAATAATGGCATTGACCTTCTCCTGTGTGGTAGGATTTAGTGGGTTTCTTCTTGGCCATGTGTGCACCGGTATTGTAGGTTGCTTTCCCTTCTTATCCCTCGCACTCTCCTTGGTTGGGGTGGGCTTTGGTCTCAGTGTTCTTGGTGATTTAGGGACTTCTGCTAATACTTAAACCACTTCAGGAGTAGCTTCTCCAGTCTCCATCTCAATTTCTAGCACCAACTCCTCTACTTCGGTATCTATAGCTTCTGTGGGTGCTGACACAATTTTCTACAAGAACTCCTGTGTCTCCTTTGGTAATGTCTCAAACACTGAAATGGCTATCAGAAGTTCGTAGCGCTCGCGATTCATGTGTGCCTAAGATCTCAACAACTCAATTCTCAAAATGCCAAGTGTTTTTCGCTGGAAAACCACTTAAAATTTATAGGGAATTTTGAATTCAAATCCAACTGTTCCCCCCAAATTCGGTTCATTAATGTTGGATTGGTGGCAGATTTTCAAGGATCTGACCCATAAATTCCATCTTAAATGTTGGCCACCCACTCTATTTGGCCGCATTTCTACCATCAAATCATGAACAGTGACTTTAACGGTCACTTTCTAGCTGACCTGCGTGATTTCTCTGTGGGTAGCGCAACTCCCTTCATGTTGCCACGAACCCTGTGACCCTTCCTTGCTCCACACAATATTCCAATCGCGCAACTCACCAACTTGAACATTGTAGTTTATAGTCTCACACCTCCTTTCAGCTGCCTAGAGTGCTAAGACGGTGCTACCTTCATATAGTCACATGGCCAGATCGTCGGTGTATGGCTTCAATCGACTACCATTCACCTTTCCTAGGAAGGGATCTCCATTCAATTTGACCAACTGAACCACTCCTCTGTCGGTAATCTCCTTAATGACATAGGGCCCTAATGAGTGAATTCTGAACTTCCCTGGAAATTTATCAAACTTGTTGTCATATAACAAAACCAGGTCATTTACCTTAAAGGTGCGAAGCTTAAAATGTTGATCATGCCATGCTTTTTCACGCTGCTTTTGGACCTGTTGGTGAAATCCAAGTAGAAATCTTTCTTCCTCAAGCTCAGCCAGCTACACAAGCCTCTCCTCTAGGGCTCCATGATCCGTCATACTTGTGAGTGCCACTATGCACAAACAAGGCACAATGTATTCCACGAGCATCACCACTTCAACACCATAGACAAGCCTAAAGGGTGTTTTTCGATTCAACTTATTACATGTCTTTTGATAGGCCCATCATACTGTGGGTATGCATAGGTCCTAATCACTTCACTGATCATTGAAAACCTTGGTCAGCGCATTCTCTAGCACTTCATTCAATGCTTCCACCATCCCATTAGCCTGCAGGTGATAAGGCGTGCTCTTCTAGTGATATACCTGAAATTCCTCTATTAGCGCACTGATTGTCTCATTCAGAAAGTGTGTACCATGATCACTCATCAAAATATTTGGACACCCGAATCACGTCAGTACATACTCAAAGAGGAACTTTGTAGTAGTTGCGCCTATACAATCCTTCACTGGTTGTGCCTCCACCCATCAAGTCAAATACTCTGTCGCGGTGATAATGTACCTTGCTCCCATCTTTCCTTGGGGCTGAATGGGTCCCACAAAATCTATTGCCCATTTCTCAAAGGGTTGTAACGTCATCTGTGGATTGAGAGGTAACTCATCCCTCCGCGATGGCTTGCCAGTCCTTTAACACACATCACATGCTTTGTAGTATGCTTTCGAATCTTGATGGAGGGTTGGCCACCACAACTCTGTGCATAGAATCTTTTGCATGGTCACTCTCCCTGCATAATTACCTCTTGTGGCACCCCCATGAGCGTCCGCGAGGACACTGCTCCTTTCAAACTCTGGTACATACCATCACAATATCTCATCAAACCCTATTTTATACAGATGCCCAAGAATGACAGAAAAGTCTAACGTGTGCACCACCAACTCCTTCTTTTGCTGGATGGTGTATCCTTCTAGGGAAGTTACTATCGTTAGGAAGTGTATTATATCTTCAAAATTACCATCCGCGACGCTCACTACAAATAGCTATGTGTCAGGCAATCCTTCTTCCAAATTAGTGGGCTCTTCCCCTGTTTCGATGTGCGACAAATGGTCTGGTCCCGCATTCAGTCATCTAGGTTTCACAATAACTTCAAAATCATATTCCTGGAACAATAACAACCATCTGTAGATTCTCCCCCCCAACATAGGCTTATTGACCAGGTATTTCAGCGTGGAATGATCTATATACATCTTAAAATGGCCTCCCAGCAAGTAGTGTCTAAACTTCTGGAGCGCGTATACCATGGCTAACCCTTTGTGCTCGGTGGTGGAATAATTCTTCTCCACCTTGGATAACCTTATACTTGTGAATTCTATAGGATGGTCCAGGTCTCCTTCACCAGCCTATGTCAATACTGCTCCCAGCACTATACATGACATGTCGACATGTACATGAAACTCCTTCTTCCAATCTTGGAAGACTAAGATCGGCGCGGTGACCATATTTTCTTTCAATACATCCAAGCTTTTCTTACAGTCCTCATTCCAGCAAAATGTGACATCCTTTTTTAACAACTTCTCCATAGGCGTGGTGATCTAGGTATAGCCTTTGGTAAACTTCATGTAATATCCAGTATGTCCTAGGGTAGCACGCAACTACTTCACACTCCTCGGTGCTTCCAAGTTAAGTATCACCGCGGTCATTGCGGGATCTACCATCAATCCCTATCTACAAACCACATGACCCAGCAGGGTCCCAAAAGGAACACAAAACAGGCATTTCTTTAGATTGAGTGCGATCTGGTATCTTCGACAAGTATCTAACATCAGGCGTAAACTTGTGACATGGCGTTTCACCAGCCCAAACACAATCTAGTCATAAAAGTACACTTCCAAGAACTTATGAATAAATTGCTTAAACACAACAATGACTATGCACAAAAAAATCACAGGCACATTCTTCAATCCAAAAGGCATTACAGTGTACTGAAAACACCCCCACTCAGTCACAAAGGTTGTCTTGCTCCTATCCTTTGGTGCGTGTTCTAATCTGATGGTACCCAATGAACTCATCAATGAAGGAATAAGCTTCCTGGCCACCTACATTGTCCAACACTTCATTAGTGAATGGGGTCAGGAAGGGATCATGTACACAAGCGTCATTCAACTTCCAGAGATCTACGCATATCCTTATTTCATCCTTCTACTTCTTTTCTTGTACCACCATTAGGCTTACCCAATCAGATTCTTCTATAGGCTCAATGATGCCTACCGCAAGCATCTTGTCTAGCTCTAAGCGAACCTTCTCCTTATATTTTGGATTGAGACAGTAAGGTCTTTGCTTAACCGGCTTCGTGTGGGGCTTCAACGTGATCTTCATAACACCTAGGTCCCTGATTATCCCTTTTAGATCCATAAACTTGGTAGGAAACAAATACTGGTATTTGCGGAGCAATTCAGTGACCTTATCCACCGTCACATCATCCCAGTAATCTCCAATCTTCACGAATTTGGGTTTTGCCTCCGTACCAATGTTTACCTATTTCATTTTTAGTGGCATGGTTATATCAAGATTCTCAATCTATGGTCCTTCAACCTCGCAGTGACCTTCCGTTTTAGGGATGTTAACCTTTTTCGGATCCTCATCTTCTTCTACAGTGGTTACGTTATAGCATTTCAGTGCGTAACTCAGCAGAGTAGCCCAATCAGGTTAAATCAGGTCCAAAGGATCCTACAGTATCCTAAAGATTGTTGCTTTTACTTCCTATAGTGCCTCGTTGATATAGTCAAAACCGTCTTCAAAGCTGAATGTCATTATGAATCCCTCGCGTAGAATATCCCATTCACCTATACCATGGCATAGATCTGTTTCTAAGTACTAGTTCATCGAGATGACATCTAGGGTGTGACAAAACAAGTGCACCCATTCAGGTTGGGGCTTCTCTCGATAATCTTGAGCCCATTTGGCCAAGTGTGTGCGAATCATCCTGCCCATCATATTTGTCTGTCAATCATACCTTCGGCTTCCAAAAGCATGTTCTCATCATCCTCCTATATTCACGCCAATCATCAAAGCTACCCTTGTGCGTACCCCACCACCTTGTGGGCATAGCGTGCAATTCCCAATCCAAAGATTGGAAGCACTGCTTCTCTAGTACCTCCCTCTCAAATGCATCCAAAAATATATCTACATCATTCAGGCCATCATAAGTGAGCAGATTTCTTACCTCTAATGACACACAGTGTAGCGACTAGCTCATCATGTTACAGCTCGGTGTGGTTACTTCATGTAGCCGATTCTACTAGCACTCTAATTCTTCATCAAATTCTAAGGTGTAGGAACTCTCACAATCCCATGTAATTTGTCCATCCACTGTTGGATTCACCCAATCTTGGTTTCGCGCTGTTATCTTATAGATACAGTCCAGATCATCATCACTCTCATAATTGTGGATTGGTTCAGTATAGCGTGATCCTTCAACAGGATCTAGGGGTACTATTATGCGGAGCGATTTCTTCTCAAATATCATCTTTCACTTCTTTAGGTTGATTACCCCGTTCATATCAGTAGCCCAATCAATTCTAAGGAGCACAAGGTACGGGTTGCTACCATCCATAATTTCTATTACTTCAAAGTCAGCCAATGTGCTCGTGCCTTTAATATCTATAGTCACCCCTTGCGGCCGCCACATGGGGATGATATTTTACTGATTCACCATCCTTAGTTGAATCGGGGACCACTGCAATGCGAGTCTCCCCATCCATTCCCAAGTCTGCTTTGGTAGGACGTTCGTGTCTAACCCTAGATCCAAAATAACCTGATCCATTTCATACTCTCCTATCTGCGTGGTCAACCTCATCTCTCGTCCTGTTCTTGTTTTATGCTTACCAATCTTTCGTACCATGCACGATTCACCTAGAGTGTTTTTGGCGCATCTATTTATAAGCTCCTGTAACCCCTTCACAGCCTTGTTATCATGCAACAACTTCATGCAAGTCTCTAGGAAGGTTGTAAGCATAGAAGGGTCCATTTCATGATCAGGCTCATCCTTGCTCCCTGAGATGGAGGCCTCACCGAAGCTCTTCTTTGCTTCCATGAACATTTCGCGTGCGTGTGCCAAATCAAATTTAGCCTACTTCATCGGGGCTTTGCAAACCCATGCATTTTATTCAAGTTGTTCCCCTTATCATCTCTTGTTGTGATTCCACTTCGAAGTACTATATTCACATTCGAATCTTCTTCGTGAGGCTCAGACCTCATCATCTACATGTTCTGAGTCAGTTGAGGTGGTAGTGCACCTTTGTCATGTATCCTCACTATCAGCGTAGGATAGTCCTCCATTTCATGATCAAATAGAGTGAAATATTTACACGACGGACGTGTTGGGTTAGTGCAATTGCAGGCATAGTGTCCTGGTCCTCCACCTCTGCTAGGTCCTCCTCTGCCTCGTCCTCATCTGCGCCCCTGAAAGCCTATCTGTGCCATCCTTGCTTTTTGGTCAAGGGGTCAAGTTTCTACCTAAACCCTATAGGCAGGTGTTCTTTCCATCATCAATTCATAACTTCTGCAATTGCGCTCAGCATTCTCTACTGACCTACAAAAGTTTCATAATAGTTTTTGTTGTATTTGTACAAACTTCTGCAACAAATGACAATTATCCGTGGCATGTTTCCATGCTACCTGACATATAGCGCACCACAATGAAAGCCCCACGCTTGGTCCTTCTTGAGCTTCCAGCCTCAAAGGTATCGGTCCTCCTCCTACCATGTAGTTCAAAAAGACTGGGCAATGGTCTTTGTCATGCCCCTGACCCTTGCATTTCAGGCTCCATACCTCTTCACGCACCACTGGTCGAACTATTTTGTCCTACTTCAAACTTTGCATCTCAAGGCAAATATTTTTCAACTATGCATGGATCTGTTGAACCCCCAAATTTGGATCTTGCATTAGTGTTTCATGCAGTCTCATTGCAATCTCCAAGGCCTTTGCCTAATGTTAGGTAAACTTGAATCAGGATAGAGTCAATGTTGACCAGGTTAAACAGTGATGGTTTTGGGGCACATGGTATTGTGCACCCATAGTATTATGCCCATGGTATTATATGTAATGGAGCTTATAAAAGGCTGGAAGGACTTCATTGTAATGCAAGACCTGGAGGTGAGCGTTGAAGGCTCACTTTGTTGGATTAGCCAGAGTTTTGGCCAATGCTAATAAGATCTTATTAGGTTGGGTTTTTGCCTGGATTTGGGGTTTTCTCAGATAAACATTTGTGTTTATGTGATTATGGTTGTTGCTGGCTATTTTTATATTTATTCCTATCAGTGATTATTTATGTTATGCAGTAAATTTCTTAACAACTGGTATTAGAGCCAGATATTGGCTTCAAAGGGATTCTTTGATGCCAGGGGTTTATAGTGCTTGATGAGATCAATGCAACCTTTCTTTTACAAATATTGGTCTAAAAATAATGGTGGAACAATCTTATGTAGAAGAACCTCAAGGAGAATGTGCAGAAGATAGTGCTGGCCAGGGATCGCAGTGCATTTGTGATATTTACCGCTGCTGGAATCTACGAGGGCTCACAGTTGGAGTGGTTTGATAGAAGTTTTTGAGCACATCAAATTTAGAGAGGATGGATCAGAATCGCAGCAGCAATAAACAAAAAAAAAATTAATGAAGTCAAAATTATTGCATGTAAATGGGCATACTACTGTAAGACCTGGTAAGGCATGTGTACCCCTCGGTGATCATCAGTAAAGTCTGGGTTAGAACTAGGTGATAGGGGGGATGCTGGATTAACAATAACCCAGGTAAAAACTCTGAGGGGAGTAAGAGCTAGAGTGAGCGGGATTGTCTCACTTAGCAGGTTTGGCTGGAGTTAGTCAAGGAACCCAAAATCAAGTTTAAGGGGGGAATTGTTAGGTAAACTTGACTCAGGATAGAGTCAAAGTTGACCAGGTTAAACAGTGATGGTTTTGGGGCACATGGTATTGTGCACCCATAGTATTTTGCCCATGGTATTATATGTAATGGAGCTTATAAAAGGCTAGAAGGACTTCATTGTAATGCAAGACCTAGGGGTGAGTGGTGAAAGCTCACTTGGTCAGATTGGCCAGGGTTTTGGCCAATGCTAATGAGATCTTATTAGGTTGGGTTTTTCCCTAGATTTGGAGTTTTTGCGGATAAACATTTGTGTTTATGTGTTTATGCTTGTCATTATATTCTGTTGTGATATGAAACCCTTAGGAGTGGCAACAGCAAAGCCACAAACCACTCGCGATGTTGTCCATCTATTAAGTTCATATTAGCTTCGTAGATTTGACACTTCAACCTCTGATCTAATTCCCAAGGTGTCTCGCCTAGCTTCAACACGATTTCTTTGAACCCCATAATTGACTCTGCCTTATATTTAGGCCTACTGAATTATTTGTTCAGCGTGGTCTGGATGTCTGCCACTCCATCACTTGGGTTATCATTAGAGTACTTAATGTACTAGGTTAATGCATGATCCTGTAGTGCACTAACCAATGTTTCCTTCTTCAAGTGATCATCTGTAATGCCTCTAGCTTCCCATACAGCTTTCACAACAAACTAGAACTAGTCTGAGTCCTCATTTCCCAAGCCTTTAAGCAAAGGCAGCTTCACTAAATTTTCCATGTTGAACCGTAGTGGAGGTGGAGGTGGTACGAGTGAAGCCATAGGCGATGGTGGTGAATTTGGATGTGGTGTGGGTGGAGGTGGCAATCGCGGGAATCTTTGTCTTATTAATTGAATATCACTTCAAGAAGAAGCCTGTGCTACTCCCTCTTCATCACCTTGTGGAGGTGAAATTAATAGACTATATTCAGGACCCTTTCTTCCTTCATTCCTGTAAGTTTTTCTACTTCACGTAGCTTCAGACATCAAGGTAGCTGCATAACCCGCTCTTCGCACAATAACATTTTAATCCAGGTATTCAAATATTTCAAGTACTTACCTCACGTCCTTTGAAAAAGCGTCACTCCACCTCATTGTAGCTAACAGAGGTATAGACCACGAATTCAGTGACAAATCCTCCTATGATGAAATTGAGCCAATGATCGACAGCGCGGGCGATCTTATCATCAAATGCTTCCAATATCTGTACTAACTCTGGGGTCCAAACAATAGGACCGTCAAGTCTCCACCTTCCTTGGCTATCTTCTAGCTCCGTGATCAACTCATATAGCTCAACCAGAAAGGAACAAAAAAAGATCTTGTGTATTTCTATATATAGGTACCTATACAGCCATTGTTCCTTGGTCAATCGTAGGTTTCTATTCTCCTGCGTCGTGAATTCGTGGATCTTCCTATCCAACTAGTATCTGATCTCTCTCTTAGTTTGATTCCAGTGATACAACATCACACATCTCTTATGTAGATTCCGGTCCTAGCAACAGAACCATTTGTTGGCTTGGTGGGGCCTGACCCAGGTTCAGCGTTAGTTAGTCAAAAAAATCCCTACACTACTGGCCCTTTCGGCATCAACCCGCGAAGCACAGACCGAACTCTCACCCGAAGTAGTATGGGGGGATGCTGGAACCAAGTTTCTGCACCCTGAGATGGTTGTGATGTTGGTTTATTCCTCTTATTCCTGCTTTCGCACAGGTCGTTAAGTTCTAGGGCTCTGTTTGTCTAACCCTTTAGACCACCCTTTAGTACCTCCATGAAGGGGTACAATTGGCCTTCGCACAACCCTAACTTGCAGTTCAGGTACTTTCGCACTGCTAAAGCCACATGTAGAATAGATTCCCAAGTTATCCTTAAGTGTTTAATTATCTTACTAAACAATCACAGTTAGCGCCATGTAAACAGATATTCTTACTTGCATTTGATTAACCAACGTAATTACATACATTCGTGCATCGCATAAGCACTATAAATGAAATTCATACACAATATGACAAGATGCATTAACAGGAGACAAAGACACATAATTTGTAGAATACTTCTATTTATTGATATCTTCAGATGATTACATTCTCTATTTGCCCTGCGCATACAGCTGCAGGGGTCCACGCACTCAGCTGCAGAGCCTCTACCTACACTAAGACCTGAAACTTAGACTTTTCTCCTTATCACTCAAGACTTCCTTTTCAATTCATGATTCCCTTAGAACTTCTTAGAGCTTACTTACTTAGCTCTTTTTATACAATCCCATGGTCCGTGGACCATGGGTAGATCTTTATAGCCAACTTTACTTTACAAAAATAAGGGCGAACAACCCTTTATGAATCATGACACCTTCGCACTCTGCGACCACAAATTGCGGAGACTTTACAACTTTATTACAAAGTTTGACCCAAAACATGGGCTTTTAGCCCCAAAACTATCCTTGGGGGATCCAGTTCCCAACATATAAATAGCAGGGGCTTTAGCTATGGCTTTCCCCATAAAATTATTTTGTTATGTGTGATTGAATTCTTTCTCTTATATGATTCGTGATTTTATTATTTGTTTATTTTTTCCATTGATGAATAAAGTAGATTCAAGTCAATTATTTTAGCATATTGCAATCTGTAGTTTGAATCTACAAATATAGAAATCTCTATATGGTATCAAATCTATATTTATAGAAATTTCTACATGGTATAAGAGTTATATTTGTAGAAATTTCTACACGGTATCAGAGCTGAAATGACTATAGAAGAGGAGAATATGAGTTTGTATTTTGCAGGAGAAATTGAATTTGTAGTATTATACTTTAGAGCCAGTAGGATGTCATTCCACATATTGAGACTCGGATATGCCATTGAGGGTAGTTCGAACTATATTACTTTGAAGGAAAGAACAGAGGCAGTTTTGGAAGACAACGGGCTTAAGGAATTCATAGACAAAGACATTCCTAAGTCAATTGATGCTCAAAATCTAGCAAAGCGGAGAAATTCTGTGGAAAAGGCAAGAAGAATTATCCTAGAAGGAGTTCGAGATCATATTGTCTCGAACCTCCATGGTAAGGAAAATCCATTTGAAATGTGGAAGGCCTTGAAATACCTGTTTCAAAGCAACATCAACAACAAGAAGTTGGCACTGAAGGAAAAGCTCAAAAAGATCAAGATGGATAAGGGCAAAACAATACCAAAGTACTTGACCAGGTTAATTGGGATGATCTTGGAAGTGTACATGTTACAGTTTCTGAAGATGATATGGTGAGCCTAGTACTTCTAGGCCTCTCTAAGAGCTTGCACAACTACCAAGAATCAGTTAATGGGAGGGAAAAGCTACCAGAGTGGGGGCGATTATGGTCTGAATTGGTATAAGAAGCAATTCAGAGGAACACCAAAGATGGGACCTCATCCAAAGAAGTGGAAGAGGATTTTGCATTAGTCAGCGAAGAAAATAAAGGCAAAGGAAATAAGTCCCAAGGCTAGGAGGGTGGCAATAAGAAGGACTTATTGAACATCAAGTGTTTTCATTGTCACGAGTTCAGGCACTATGCCACGAAATACCCACAGAAGAAAGAAAGCAAGAAGGAGCCTACAGTAGAAACATTAGGTGAAGCACTAGCTTCACTATTAGAGCTTGATTTCACTTTCATTGCATGCATAGAAAGCACTATAATGGGAAGCATGTGGTATCTCAACAGCGGAGCCCCGTTCCATTTTACAGTGGTAAATCTTTAGTGACTTGGAGGAGAAATAAATAAAGCAGAACATATAGTATGGAGATGATGGGAGGTGTAGCGTGACTGGTATCAATATTGTTACTTTTCAGAGGGAGTCTGACTCCCCTCTTAGATTCACAGATGTGATGTATTTTCCAATACTAAAGAATAATCTTGTTCCCTTCGCAGTATTGGAATACAGTGGTTACGATGTGATTTTTAGCAAAGGAAAGGTTTTCCTTAGAAACATCGCCACGGGATACGTGAAATGGATTGGTATGCAAGTCAAGAACTTGTATGCACTTGAGGTACAAGATACATGCAAAGCCTTGAGGAGCAAGGAAAATTTTAGAGACTTGGTCGTTGAGAGGTAGCATGAATTACCCCTAAACATGCAGCCTTAGATGCAGCCTCAGCAATTTGTGGAGCAGCCACAATTGGAGAAGTAGAGAGGAGACTGAGCGAAGACATAAACTTAAGAAGAGACCTCCATTAGGGGGAAATTGTGAGCCAAGTGGGAAAAAGGAGCACATGAAACCATACCTCTAGGTGTGAGGTGGGGCGATATGAAACCTTAGTCCAAGAGTTTCAGAAATTGGGCAAGATCCATTGAGGTGTTTTTTTCTCATGGATCATTACCTTGCTATGGGGAGCCACAATATTTAGCAGTATGAGGATCATTGTCAGTTAGATACTGAGGAGTGAAAAGCAGTGTTGACAGCCGAGCAGGAGGCTTAATATCAGATTCAGTAGTAACACAGTTTTCTCAATGGAGAGTTGCAGACACAGTTGATTCAGTTTATTTTGTTTGAATTATTTTTGGTTGCAGATGTTGCAGTAGAAACAACAACAGTGACAATTGTTGCATGCAAAACATTACAAAGGTACAAGATCGGGATAGAGTCAAATTCCTTTCTTGTTGAGAGGGAGAGTTGTAAATAGCAACAAGAAATGTTAAAAATAGCATCAAGAAAAATCCTAAATTAATTTTTCCTTGAATTAAATTAGGGATTAAATTGTAATTCTAATTCTCATATCAACTTGTATTAGTTAACTAAGTTAATTTAACTTAGTTGGCTCAATTAATTTGAGTTTGGAGTCTATCTAGAATCATGTAGAGTGGTTCCTAAATTTTAGGGGCCCAGATTGAGTTCTTTTGAGTTGTAATTATTTAATTTGGTCTAATTGAGTTAAATTCAGTTAAGATAGTTCCAATTGATGGATGAATTAGTCGGAGATCTAGTAGTGGGGTGTAACCAACACTGATCAACCAATAAACTGAAGATTCACTCATAATTAACTCATGCATGTCAGATCATATAAAGACCCAATTGAGATTGGAGTTCAAGGATAGTGTACTATCAGTTGTAAAATAATATAAATGAAGTAGATGGCGCATACAAGTAAAAGAATGCCTAAAATAAATCATTCCTTAATTAGAAAACTCACTAATTTTAGCCATTCGAATTTCCTTTAAAATGAGGAATGAAGGCACAATTTTAATCATTTTTTTGGTGAGCACGAGTTGCTGAGACCAAGCAATAGGAAGCACAAGTTTGTGCATGGAGCTTGTGAGAGAAAGGTGTGCCAAGAGAATCTTGTGCACATGTTGGTAGTGAGATAGATAGAGATAGTGCATAGGTTTCTCGGGCTTGATCAAAGCATTGTAATCTTCTCATATTTTATGATTAATGAAATATACAAATAGAATGGGTTTTTAGTTGTGGATTTCCCCAGAAAATTATTGTGTTATGTGTTATTTAATTATTTCTCTTATATGCTTCATTATTTCATCAATCGTTTATTATTTCCGCTGATGAGTAAAGTAGATTCAAGTCAATTGTTTTAGCACATTACAATTTGTAGTTGAATCTACAAGGAGTTTCTACATTACCTATGGGCTTCGATATAACCTTTCATATTCTATATATGACTCTTTACATTCCACATGTGTCCTTTCACATCCCACATGTGTCTCTTGGGCTCCATTACATTAAACGTATTATAAAATACAAATTACATATAGGATAGTGGTTATATAAGACAAAACTTCTAATAAGACAAAACAATTTCAAATGGATAAATCAGTTGCTTCGTCATGGAGCTCATTGGTGATGTATGAATTCCATGCTTTGAACTTCATTGTGATGACTTTAATCTAGATCGACAGCTCAACCATAATCCACATCTTTACCTACAATGATTTTGTTAATATGGGTTTAGATCTAAATTGTACACCATTCCACAGCCATGGCAATTTCATGTGAACTTTTTTTAGTGAAATCGCATGTTGTAGAATAATTCTCTTAGTTATTTCCAAGTCTTCTTGTCTAGCACTTTATTGATCTTCTCAATTAACCGCTTTCTATGCCAGAGACTCCAAACCACTATGCAGTCGACTATAAGCAACTAAAGTGTTAGTCGCTTGTTCTCTAAGAAGGGTGTAATTCTGGAAATGAAGTCATAATTGTACTTTTCCCATCTCAATAGAAATATTTTCCTTCCTGACCAACTTCTCTAGGGCATATGTATATTTGGCACCCCACTCTTGTATCAAATCGACACCTCTACTTTCGACCTTCAAATATTTTGTATCTCAGACATATGTTACACTACTTGATGCAAGAGAATCATTTCATCATAGAATTTCTTCATGGTATCCTCCATTGGTCCCAACTCCTCTTTTATAAATGATTGTCATTTTGTTGTGTTGAGACTATTTGAAGACAATCATTGATTTTCTATAGTGAGATGCTCCACTTGTTTCTTTGTTGCAGCAAATTATTTCCTTAATTATGCATTCTCCTTTAAAAGTTACTCTTAGTTATCCTATGTTGTTGTAGAAAAAGAAAAATTATATACTATAAGTGCCTGGGGATTCCTCCTAGTGTTTGCGTTATCACCTTCTCAGTGGATACAGAGACTAGATTTTGGGGATCATTCAGGAAGAATCTTCATCATTATTTCACGATCCTTTTCTTTAACTGATCAAAAGTTAAATTACACACATCCATGACCCTATCTTTTGGCGGAGGGGTGATTCCCATCTCATCGAATGGGATATGCCCACTTGTATGAGGAGGTTTTGATGGGGAACCTAGCTCATCATCAATGGGCTCAATGGCATCTTCTTCCTACAACTCTACTTCTATCTGCTGGGTCATATTTTCTTCTTGCAACTTCTATGTGGCTTACTCCTCCTATGAGTTTCTTTCTTGCTCTTCTTCTATACTCCTTTCTTCCTCTTCCTCATGTTTCTTTCTAATCAAGTCATCCTACTTCCTCTTCTCCTCCTCTTCTTATTTTTTGTTTTCTTGTTCAGCCCCAATATCACCTTTTCTTAATAGACCAACATTCCACTTTCTACTATTCTCTGTTGTTGGATCATGCCTAATCCTTTTATTAGGAGTTGTTGTGCTTTCTTGGGCATTTGTGGCTTATGGTTCCTCCTACATCTATGCATTTGGAATTTGTGGAACTCAGGGGGGTCCTACCTCATATCCTCGATGAGTCTTCCTTAATGTGTTGTACCAATTCTTCACCCTTTCATCCTCTACAGTGGTCATTGGTACATATCCCCAAGTATACCCTATCCTGTCACAATGTTGTCTACACACCTTCCTGGGATCATACTTGTGAAAGCTCCTAGTTCCAAAGTGTAGGCACTTTAGTTCTTCTATTTCAGCATCTACTTCCTTAAGGCTATTCAACTCATACATTTTAATTATCACAGAGAAAGTGGACCAATGAGACTTCATCCTCCTATGAAGTTGAGCAAATAATCCATTATTCAACTAATAGGTAACTTCTTGCAAGATCACCTTGTTAGTCACATATTGTGGCATAACACGGGGAGAATTTTGGCATCCAAAGCATCTAATATATGTACCATCCATTGCAACAAACCATTATGTGATGTAATGCAATGCATCCTTCACTTGGTCATTCATGCAAGGAGGATCAATCCCATATATCATCTAGAAAATAACTATGAAGAAATGCTCTACTAACTTGTCATACACTCCTCTAAAACTTATATCTAACAACACCCTGCAATGAAAGTATACTAGAAACTTGTCATTTGAGGTCTAGTTCTAGATCATCCCTGGGATTGTATACCGTGCACAGATCCCATCTAATAGATAAGCTAACATGTAAAATTTTAGTGCTTTATTTGTTCACAATGCTGCTTTGTCCTATCCCACATGTTGTTCCAAACCAAAGGAAAGGATATCTTCCCAATTAAATAATTTTCCTCATGAAACAATCAAGTTGATCATGTATATCCAATTCTCTTCAAAGACTTCTGCATTGTTCTACCCATGCAACCTACAACACATAGCAATAAGGTACAGATAGACCTTCCTCAATGTTCTATTTGGATAAAATACACTCGGTCAATGTGGATATTTTGTAGGCTCTCGACACCAGGACTTGATGATTTCACTCGTCTTGATATTACCCCATCTAGTGTAGAACGTGGTGTTGGGATATTCTCTAGGTATCAACATCGTATAATAAGTATGTATGTCCCATGAATAGTAGGTAGTAATCTCACCACCACTTTCACTATGAAGCACTAAATTTGTATCATCCATATGAGATATGATCCACTCAATGGTCTTTGCACAAGACATCATTGGAAACCTACAAGCAATCTTGTGTATCTTGGACCGCTTAATGTTGATGTAAAATTCCTTGTTTTCTAGATCTTGAGGGAACTGCTTTTGCATGAATGTGTCTTTAATGTCCTTCCATGAGACTTCAACATATTTATCTATAAAGAATTATTTATGAAAGGATGGGAACTGTAGGATTTGTAACCTCTAATATCTCTTCAACACTTTCTTTTGACACTTCTTTTGAAGTCATATGACAAGTAGTGGGAGGAATTGTTCCAACATATGATGAGAGAGTAATGGGTCTTGTAGTTGGAGCACCAACACATAGAAGTACACTCATGGAAACAAGAGATTAGCTTCAATAAAATCCTTAATAATTACAATAAATTACTCAACAAATAGCATTCAAAGTGAAACCAAATGTAGCTAAGAGCATAAGCCTATCATAGATTAGGCTAGAAAATTGTTTTGAAGTAAAAATTTCATCAAGAAAAAGGAGGGTGCATGTCAAAGCAACAGGTAAGTGTTAAGGATCAATGAGGCTTCAAGATGCGTTATGTGCTAAAGGAAAGGGAGGGAGAGGCATCAAGGGTGCAGGGTGCAAGATGAAAGATGAATGAGGGCTCATTGTTGATTATGAGTTTGTTATGCACTCAACTCAACTAGAGAGGGAATAGGGTGCAAGCTAAAGGCTGAAGGGATCAACTTGAGCCTTACCAATCTATTGTACAATCAAGAAGGACCGAGGAGGGTGGAGAGCGTAAGCTAAAGGTTGTAAGAAGTATGATGTTTCTTTGTGATGCGCCCTGTGCTTAAAGAGGGTGTAGTTTCTGAAAACAATGATGGCTTGTCACTCTATAGTGTGCTCTGAAGGAAAATTTGGTTTTCTGAGCACAGCTTTTGAAGACAATGAAGCCTTCCTTTCCAGAAGTTCACTCTTGCTTGAAATGGCTAAAATTAGCTAAATAAGTATAAACAAGATAAAAGCATTGAAATACTAAGAGGAAGGGTCTAGAAGTACTTATATGCTCTCTCATAATCATTACTAGAATGTGAAATGTCACGGAATGTAAAGACATAATAAAATTTCTTGCGACAACATAATGACACATGTACTAGGAAGAATGGCTAAAAATGCTAACAAATAAACTGAAATGGATTGAAACACTAGAAAAGATAACAAGACTAATAGCGAAAGCACCAAAAGTAAACAAGAAAAATGACATGCAAAACATAATTGTAAAGAAGATCAATGAGGAGCTCCTTGTTTCAAAGAAGTTTGCTCAGCCCAGAATGAGAATGATTGTGTGAAAGAAATGTTATACTAGGTTGACTATAAAGAGATCACATGCAAAACAAGTTTTTGCATGCTCACCACTTGTTGACAAATGAGTGAGCCATTTAATTGAAATGAAGTGGGCTCCTATTTTCTAGGAGTGTGCCCACATGCAACAAGGAAAGTGCGTGCATGAAGATAAGGAGGGCACATCTCTCGATAACAAGGAGTGTTATTTACTTAGGGGGTGTATACACTAAGTCGAAGCAGTGCGCTCACCTAGGGCATAGTCACTAAGTTGTGCACTCAACTAGGGCGCAGTGCTAGATAACATGGAGTGTGCTCACAATTAGTTTGAAGTGCACTTTTGATCCAGGAGGGTGCAGTTTCATCCAACAGTGGCCTTTGTGAATGTTGTGTCATAAACTGAACTTTTCTTAGTGTCGGCTGAATAAATCATTCTTGCGGACAAGACCGATCTCCCTAGTATCAACTGATATCTAGCGACAAGAAGAACAAGCAAATCTACCTTTCTCTAAATATTGTGATTTATAAATAAAAAACCAAGAGGTGTCTTTAGACCCTACCTTAAGTCCAACGCTAGTTTGTGGCAGCCACGCTTCGATCGTCCAAATGAGTTTCCTTTTAAGAACCTGCAAACACAAACAAGCACACATCAAATAACACCTACATAGCCAATATAATAAATCATATTCATCATGGTGATCAAGGAATCCATGAAATAAACCATAAGAGGTAACTTATTGAGAAAAATAAACTTGATTGTATTAACTTTAAACAAAGAAGAACTTTACAACCTTGGTGCCTTGATGTTGTACAAGCTCCTCTCAGAGTCCAAGCAAGAATCTCCTCTACTTTGAAAAGCTTCACACTCTTCCCAATGAGATCAAAAGGTATGTAATCTCTCCTCTCAAGCTCAATTAGGAAGTCTAAATTCCAACAGCATTTACCCTAAAAAATATTCAGCTTTCAACCTCCTTAGTAACCAACCCAATGCCTCATTTTATAGTGCAGAGGAAGGAAGTTACAGGTCCACCTATGAAGGGATAGAGTCCTCCTTCAAAGGGATAAGCTCCTCACATCAAGGGGTTAGCTCCGTTAGTTATGGGATGCATGAACATCAAAGGAGTTAACTTTCCAGCTCAAGATTCCCTCTAGAAGCTTCCAGAAATAACCCAAAGTGAGTTTTTAAAAATGTACTTGTGCCTTTTTTACTTTTACAGGGGTCCGCACCCATTACACAGAAACAGAGCGGGCAAGTCCGCAGGGGACATGACCAAGGGGTGCAGGACCACAGGTAATGCTAAGAGAAAGTGCAAAACTAGAGTTTTAGAGATTTTTAAGGACTTTCTCTCATTTTTCAAGGCTTGACATGAAGAGCTGAGGTTTAAGATTTGCATAGGAGGAAATTATGAGTGGTGATAGACTCACACTGACTACAGAATGTCATGGTGACAATATTTTGTGCATCAGATTGCCCCCTAAAGTGCGAAGTCTGTAATAGATGAGGATTTCATTTATCATCTAAGAAGAGTGAAGTACTTTATCATTTCGAGGATCATCTTGTGGAGAGCTTGGTTGGAACCTGTAAAAACATTCAATACAAAATATATATATGTGATCATATCATCGCTGAGGTAGGCATTCCCATACTCAGATCAAAACTGACTAGAAAACTAACTAAACTGCTCTGATATAGGAATGATCTTGTAATACATCACAAGTATAGACATATGTAGACACAGTATGGGCGCAACCATATGTTTATGAATAGTCCACTGTATAATGAATAACAAAATTCCTCGTAGCCTGGATGGTGGAAACTAGATCCAAGGTCTTGATTTCTGCTTCCCGAACTAGTACGATTCTATCCATGTGAATGAATGTGTCGAAGTCGAACATAGTAGAAACCACTTGATTACCAGTCAATGATGTAAACTGTTAACAAGTGTGAGAGAAACCACCAGTAATGTCAATGGTTGTCAAAGTACTCAGTACAATCCATGAAATATGAATAGATGAGTTGATGTCGAACATGTAATGGAATCCTTTGATCGAAGGTCAATGATGCAACCTGTCGTCGAAGGCGAGAATCCTACCATTGAGGCATGCAGATTCCAAGGTACTGAAAATTTCTAGATCATCTTTCTAGATAATGAGCTGAAGTCGATAGAAAGCGATCCATCGTAGGGAAGCACACAACACGAAATCATAGATCAAGTTTGAAGAAATATAGTTGTAAGGACTAACTCAAGGATGGTCAAGATGGATGACAGATATTTTGCGGATGAATGGTTTATTTGCACTGACCTCTTAAACACATAACGACACTACAGATGGTTTGGTGACAATTGACCCAAAGCTAATACCCAGAAACTGGCTGAAGACTTTCAATATGGTTTGATTAATTGTTAGGCAAAGGATTTCCCAACCCAGGTGAGCAAAAAGTGTCATGTTCAAGAGTGGTTGAATTCTTTTTTGAGACACAAAGTATAACAAACAAGTTCATTTTTCTCTCTTTTCCCCCACCATTTCTGGCAAGTACCTCTTTATTTTTGACAAGCTTGAGGAGGATAACATTTGCTTGGTTATAAGCTCATCCTTCAAATGAGTCCAACTTAGTTTAAAATTCGAACCCTAAGAAGGAGTGGTCCGTTCCTGTTTGTAATTGAACAGGTCCTTTACTGTTAAAGTTTAACGAGTCCAGCAAAGGAGAAACTCAGCGTTTTTCAATTTTAGGGAGTCAGAAGAAAAACTTAAGAAAACTCCATGGTTATCCTTTTTCGTAAATTTGTGTCTCCCAAGCTCAAAAAAGTATAAAATAATACTTGAGAGAACTGCTTGACCATTACGATCAAGGAGTACTTTTCATAATTAGTGTCTCTGATTTGAAAAAGTAAAAAAGCAATCAATGACGCGTCGTTTTATAACCAATATCGAACTTGAAACGACAAAAGCCCGGCAATATTTTCATGTTTATACAATCAGAAAGGAGCTTGTAAGTGGACAGTCTTTTTAATTCCAACTTAACGAGCTTAAAAAGAAAAACTCGGCAATCTTTTCATATTTTAGGAGTCAGAAAAGAGCTTAAAGATGACTCTAATGTTTTTGTTGAAAATGATCAATTTTGCCAGAAAAATCCAATATTCTGCACAAAAAATCAAACATTACTCATACCTGTTTAAAATAAATAAAAATGCATCAAAAAGTTACCTTTTTAAAGTGAAAAATAAACAAATTAAAAATTCATTTATTCAAAAAAGCTTATAAAAATAGCTTTTGTAAATTCTTTTTTACCGTTTGACTTCAGAGTGAGAAAAGAGAGCTTTTGTGTAAGAAACTTCCTGTGAAGATTGCGGAAAATCCGTCTGTTGGAATCGAAAACCGTCACCTCCAGGTAATCCACATCACTTTAATATTGCATTTCAACTATTTGAATTTTGTTTTTAGGCTTCTATTTTGATTTTTAGGAAAAATTTAGTTTAAAAGATCGCTCGCGGGGGTCCGCAGGCATAGCATACGAAACCTGAGGACCCTGACTTTTTCCTACAGAGGAAAGAGCCAGGGGCCCACACCTGCTGCTTGGGCAGAGTGCGGACCTACGCACTGTCCCTAACTGGAGAGTGCGGACCCTGCGACATAGGTTTTACAACTTCAATTTTTTCAATTTCCGCCCAAAAACTTTGAATTAAAATGTTCTAATCTACCTTTCCTTTCAATGTAGAATATACACAATGCTCAGTTGGCGGGAACGGGAGCACGAAGATGTGGACCTTGCCGCAATTAATCATCAACCTTCAATAGATGCATTGAAGGCATGTGGGCTATTTAAATTCTGGGCCATACCTGGCATGAGGGCCCAAGTAGACATTTTGCAGTGGCTGGTGGACAGATGGAATATACAGGACTAGTGTTTCATTATTGGTGGCCACCAGCTCGAAATGGAGCCAAAGGAAATTTACTTCTTGACTGGTTTTCCCAAGAGAGGTGAACAATTGACTCTATTCGGGACTAGGCCAGGTGGCTAGTCTGTCGATAGTCTCCGGCTAGAGTTTTGTAATGACCAAACAAAGGAAAAAGGGATTGATATCAAAACCATCTCCCGTCCTGAACTCAAAGTGATTGCATTTACTGTCACCAGACTCTGTGGAAGTGTAGCACTACATGTAGCCACCGGATCCCAAATGCGAATGGCAGTAGACTATTATCAAGGCACCATCTTCAACTGGTGCGAAGCTGTGTTAGCTAATGTAAAAGGCCAACTGACTAGAGAAAAGAATAGACAACTAAAAAACTTTGGATATGGTTTCTTAGTTGTGAGATTTGGTCTAGAGAGGGTCCCGATTTTGGTCCCACAGCATCTTTCCGTTGGAGCTGGACTTCCCCGAGAGCCCAAGCTGATGCGTTGGGTTGCAGTTATGGCCCGTCATCCTGAGGAGGGTTCAGAGGTTGTTTGATTTCCTCTTGAGTATTTTCATTGGTTGGAGAACCAAGTTTTCGCGATTCAGGATTTTCCTTATGCTGGGATGGATTATCGTGGTGACCCAGACATGGCTCTTCCACCAGGAGAGTAGTGGGATGACTCAGGTAAAATCATTCTCAACATTTTCTAATTTAATTAATTTATTAATTTATTAATTTATTTTTTATTTTTTTAAATCGTCCAAAACTGACAGTAAAAAGTTTCAAATGTAGATGTGGGTCCACGGCGACCAGCCACTCTCCGGCCCTATGAGAGGAGACACCCAGTTGCAGCAATACCAGCCCCACAGGACGAATCTACAGAGACCCTGGCCGAGTTGGAAAATTATCTAGAGCGTTTGACAGCAAACATTCCAGAGACTAGCATAGATGACATTCCTCTTAGGTTACAGCGCTATGTGATTGGGGTCCCAGGACCTTTTAGGAGGTTCCTTTGTAGGGTGGCTCGGGCAGGGTGGTTCTTATCGTGATCATCATCAGTGATAGGATGATCACCTTTGTAGACTTGATATGAAATTTTTTCTTTTTGTACTATAATTTTTGCCGATCATAAGGTGTTTTTTCAACCTATGATCGAAGACAATGTATATTTGACACACTTCTATGCTATGTTATATCACTATTACTGGCTATATTGTAAAACATGTTATGGAGTGTTTTTAAATTTACTGTTTTATTATTGCAAATGTCTACCTAACATTCAAGAAGCAATTGCATCTGCTCATGTATTTAAATATCTTGGAATATGCTGATATTCAATATAGTCAAATTCACATTCCAAGAGACGAACTCTCAAAAATAATCTTAATAACACTGGATTTCTAATGGCATAAACTCTATTAAGCTGCAATACAACGAGTTCAGAATCTAACCTCACAATCAAACTCCGAATCCCAAATGAAATGGATTCAGATAATAACTCAATCGCTGCACTATACTTTGCAATGTTGTTTGTTGTTTGACCAAGGCTTACCCCATGCATAGATACCAACTCATCAGAGGGTGAATAGATAACCCAAGTTGCAGAAGAAATGTTCCGTGTATTACGACAAGCACCATCAACGAAACCAATGTATGTTTGAAGAGACGTCGACATCTGCAATATCAAGAGTAAAATCAAGATAAGCAGGAATAATGACCAAAACACTCTCTAAACTAAGCACACTTTTCTAATCTAAAACACACCAGCTAGAAAGAAAACTAATCTAACTAAAATCTCCACACCTAGATTTAAGCATAATATCTCTTTAGATAAAGACCATTTCTGGGCTTACCTAAAGAGACACCGTCAAAATCTACCAATTCATAGGCCCCTTTTGCCAGCTTTCACTTAACAACATAAGGACCATGCCACATAGGTACAAATTTTCCAGCCCCTAGCTTATCATTTACTTGATCGTATAGTAAGACTAGGTCTCCTTCCGAAAAATTACGTGGTGTAACATTTCGATCATACTGAGCCTTAATTCATTTGGCATGAGTTTCGATTGCTAGTGCAGCATCACGTCGTTCTCATCTAGTTGAGCCAAGTACAAACAAACGTTTTTTCCTCTTCGGAAAGTGGCTGGATGTAATTCTATGGCTATTTTCAATGACAGGATTTCACATTCAATGGGTAACACAGCTTCCAAACCGTAAACCAATTGGAAAGGAGTGAAACTAGTTGATGTTTTTACTGAGGTTCGATACGCCCAAAGTGCTGAAAATAACATGTTATG